>OY997266.1:641867542-642467542 GCA_963921465.1 Triticum timopheevii | reverse complement strand
ATAGTGGTAAATCGGTATGAGGCATCATAGATCACAGTGTGTGCAATAAAGTGTGGTTACGACGTTCGGACACACCATTACGTTGTGGTGTTCCAGGTGGCGTGAGCTGTGAAACTATTCCACATTTGTTTTAAATGAAGGCAAAACTCGTAAATCAAATATTCTCCTCCATGATCAGATTGTAGAAACTTTATTTTCTTGTTATGATGATTCTCCACTTCACTCTGAAATTCTTTGAACTTTTCAAATGTTTCAGACTTGTGTTTCATTAAGTAGATATACCCATATCTGCTCAAATCATGTGTGAAGGTCAGAAAATAATGATACCCACCATGAGCATCAACACTCATTGGACCGCATACATCAATATGTATTATTTCCAATAAGTTCACTAGCTCGTTCCATTGCTCCGGAGAACGGAGTTTTAGTCATCTTGCCCATAAGGCATGGTTCGCAAGCATCAAATGATTCATAATCAAGTGATTCTAAAAGTCCATCAGCATGGAGTTTCTTCATGTGCTTTACACAATATGACCTAAACGGCAGTGGCACAAATAAGTTGCACTATCATTATTAACTTTGCATCTTTTGGCTTTAATATTATGAATATGTGTATCACTACGATCGGGATCCAACAAACTAGTTTCATTGGGTGTATGACCATGAACGTTTTATTCATGTAAACAGAACAACAATTATTCTCTGACTTTAAATGAATAACAGTATTGCAATAAACATGATCAAATCATATTCATGCTCAACGCAAACGCCAAATAACACTTATTTAGGTTCAACAATAATCCCGAAAGTATAGGGAGTGGGCGATGATGATCATATCAATCTTGGAACCACTTCCAACACACATCGTCACTTCACCCTTAACTAGTCTCTATTCATTGTGCAACTCCCGTTTTGAGTTACTAATTTTAGCAACTGAACCGGTATCAAATACCCAGGGGTTGCTATGAACACTAGTAAAGTACACATCAATAATCTGTATATCAAATATACCTTTGTTCACTTTGCCATCCTTCTTATCTGCTAAATATTTGGGGTAGTTCCGCTTCCAGTGACCATTTCCTTTGTAGTAGAAGCACTCAGTTTCAGGCTTAGGTCCAGCTCTGGGCTTCTTCATGGGAGTGACAACTTGCTTGCCATTCTCATTGAAGTTCCCTTTCTTTCCTTTGCCTTTTACTTGAAACTAGTGGTCTTGTCAACCATCAACACTTGATGCTCTTTTCTTGATTTCTATCTTCTCCGATTTTAGCATCGTGAAGAGCTCGGGAATCATTTTTGTCATTCCTTGCATATTATAGTTCATCAGGAAGTTCTAGTAACTTGGTAATAGTGACTAGAGAACTCTGTGAAACACTATCTTATCTCGAAGATAAACTCCGTCTTGATTCAAGCGGTTGTAGTACTCAGACATTCTGAGCACGTGCTCACTAGCTGAGCTATTCTCCTCCATCTTGTAGGCAAAGTGCTTTGTTAGAGGTCTCATACCTCTTAACATGGGCATGAGTCTGAAATACCAATTTCAACTCTTGGAACATCTCATATGCTCCGTGGCGTTTCAAAAATGTTTTTGAAGTCCCGGTTCTAAGCCGTAAAGCATGGTGCACTAAACTATCAAGTAGTCATCATATTGAGCTAGTCAAACGTTCATAACGTCTGCATCTGCTCCTGCAATAGGTATGTCACCTAGTGGCGCATCAAGGACATATTTGTTCTGTGCAGCAATGAGGATACAGCTCAGATCATGGGCCCAGTCCGCACCATTGCTACTATAATCTTTCAACATAGTTTTCTCTAGGAACATATAAAAAACATAGGGAAGCTATAACGCGAGCTATTGATCTACAACATAATTTGCAAAATACTATCAGGACTAAGTTCATGATAAATTAAAGTTCAATTAATCATATTACTTAGAAATACCACTTAGATAGACATCCCTCTAGTTATCTAAATGATCACGTGATCCTAATCAACTAAACCATGTCCGATCATCACGTGAGATGGAGTAGTTTTCAATGGTGAACATCACTATGTTGATCATATCTTCTATATGATTCACGCTCGACCTCTCGGTCTCCAGTGTTCCGAGGCCATATTTGCAGATGCTAAGCTTGTCAAGTTTAACCCAAGTATTGTGCGTGTGCAAAACTGGCTTGCACCCGTTGTATGTGAATGTAGAGCCTATCACACCCAATCATCACGTGGTGTCTCAGCACGAAGAACTGTAGCAACAGTGCATACTAAGGGAGAACACTTATACAGTGAAATTTAGTAAGGGATCATCTTATTATGCTATCGCCGTACTAAGCAAAATAAGATGCATAAAAGATAAACATCACATGCAATCAAAATATGTGACATGATATGGCCATCATCATCTTGTGCTCATGATCTCCATCACCGAAGCATCGTCATGATTTCCATCGTCACCTGCATGACACCTTGATCTCCGTCATAACATCGTTGTCGTCTCGCCAACTATTGTTACTACGACTATCGCTACCGCTTAGTGATAAAGTAAAACAATTACATGGCGATTGCATTGCATACAATAAATCGACAACCATATGGCTCCTACCAGTTACCGATAACTTTGTTACAAAACATGATCATCTCATACAACAAATTATATCACATCATGTTTTGACCATATCACATCACAGCAAGCCCTGCAAAAACAAGTTAGACGTCCTCTACTTTGTTGTTGCAAGTTTTACGTGGCTGCTACGGGCTTCTAGCAAGAACCGTTCTTACCTACGCATCAAAACCACAACGATTTTTCGTCAAGTGTGCTGGTTTTAACCTTCAACAAGGACCGGGCGTAGCCACACTCGATTCAACTAAAGTTGGAGAAACAAACACCCACTAGCCACCTATGTGCATAAGCACGTCGGTAAAACGAGTCTCATGAACGCGGTCATGTAATGTCGGTCCGGACCGCATCATCCAACAATACCGTCGAATCAAAGTATGACATGCTAGTAAGCAGTATGACTATTATCGCCCACAATTCTTTGTGTTCTACTCGTGCATATAAAATCTACGCATAGACCTGGCTCGGATGCCACTGTTGGGGAACACAGTAATTTCAACAAAATTCCCACGATCACGCAAGATCTATCTAGGTGATGCATAGCAACGAGGGGGAGAGTGTGTCCACGTACCCTCGTAGACCGAAAGCGGAAGCGTTAAGTAACACGGTTGATGTAGTTGAACGTCTTTGTGATCCAACCGATTAAGTATCGAACGCACGGCACCTTTGCATTCTGCACACATTCAGCTCGGTGATGTCCCTCGAACTCTAGATCTAGCTGAGGCCAAGGGAGAGTTCCGTCAGCATGACGACATGGTGACGGTGTTGATGAAGTTACCGGGGCAGGGCTTCGCCTAAGCACTACGATGATATGACCGAGGTGTGTAACTCTGGAGGGGGGCACCGCACAGGGCTAAAAGATCAACTTGTGTGTCTATGGGGTGCCCCCTGGCCACGTATATGAAGGAGGGGAGGGAAGAGGTGGCCGGCCCAAGGGGGGTACGCCAGGTGTTGGGAATCCTACTAAGACTCCCCGGTCCAAGTAGGATTCCCCTCCTCTTTCCTATTCCTAGTAGGAGAAGGAGGGGAGGAGGAAGAGGGGAGAAGGAAGGAGGGGGCCGCCGCCCCCTCCTAGTACAATTCGGACCAGCCCATGGGAGGGGGGGGGCACCCCTTGAGGCCCTTCTCTCCTTTCCCGTATGGCCCATTAAGGCCCATTACTTCCCCCGACGAATTCCCGTAACTCTCGGGTACTCCGAAAAATACCCGAATCACTCGGAACCTTTCCGATGTCCGAATATAGCCTTTCAATATACCGTTCTTTACGTCTCGACCATTTCGAGACTCCTCTTCGAGGCCCTTCTATCCTTTCCCGTATGGCCCATTAAGGCCCACTACTTCCCCCGGCGAATTCCCGCAACTCTCCGGTACTCCGAAAAATACCCGAATCACTCGGAACCTTTCCAATGTCCGAATATAGCCTTTCAATATACCGTTCTTTACGTCTCGGCCATTTTGAGACTCCTCTTCGAGGCCCTTCTATCCTTTCCCGTATGGCCCATTAAGGCCCATTACTTCCCCCGGCGAATTCCCGTAACTCTCCGGTACTCCGAAAAATACCCAAATCACTCGGAACCTTTCTGATGTCCGAATATAGCCTTTCAATATATCGATCTTTACATCTCGACCATTTCGAGACTCCTCGTCACGTCCGTGATCTCTTCAGGCACTCCAAACAAACGTAGGTCATCAAAACACATAACTCATAATACAAATCGTCATCGAACGTTAAGCGTGCGGACCGTACGGGTTCGAGAACTATGTAGACATGACCGAGACACATCTCCGGTCAATAACCAATAGAGGAACCTGGATGCTCATATTGGCTCCTACATATTCTACGAAGATCTTTATCGGTCAAACCGCATAACAACATACGTTGTTCCCTTTGTCATCGGTATGTTACTTGCCAGAGATTCGATCGTCGGTATCATCATACCTAGTTCAATCTCATTACCGGCAAGTCTCTTTACTTGTTCTGTAATACTTCATCCCGCAACTAACTCATTAGTCAAAATGCTTGCAAGGCTTGTAGTGATGAGTATTACCGAGAGGGCCCAGAGATGCCTCTCTGAAAACCAGAGTGACAAATCCTAATGTCGATCTATGACAACCCAACAAACACCTTAGGAGACACTTGTAGAGCACCTTTATAATGACCCATTTACATTGTGATGTTTGGTAGCACACAAAGTGTTCCTCCGGTATTCGGGAGTTGCATAATCTCATATTCTGAGGAATATGTATAAGTCATGAAGAGAGCAGTAGCAATGAAACTGTAACGATCATAATGCTATGCTAATGGATGGGTCATGTCCATCACATCATTCTCCTAATGATGTGATCCCGTTCATCAAATGACAACACATGCCTATGTTTAGGAAACATAACCATCTATGATTAAGGAGCTATGTGTTGCTGATTTTCTGGGCGTCTACTTGGTGCTTGCAGTGCTGGATATGTCATTGTTTCTGAGGGAAAAATAATAATATATACTGAGACATGCGCTTTTGCCCCTGCCTTCTTCTGTTTCTCCAATGCCTTTGCCCCATGTCGGCTCGAGTTTTGCAAGGAGCAGACAATGCAGGCAGCGATGATGGGGTCAATGTGCCGTAGCATGGGGAGGTAAGAGGCAATGGCGACTTATGCAGCAGAATTTTTGATGTGAAGCCCATGTTTGTGATCTCTTTGCCTATGCAGAATCGATTTGATTTTAATTCTCTGTTGTGCCGTACACACTCGGCCAGATTGGAAGCTCGTATGTCAGTGCATGGCGCCCCCCAAGATGCGTATTTTCGTATGGAAGTTAGCTTCCAATGCACTCGCAAACCTAGGAGAATATGTACTGTAGAGCTAAGTGTGTTGTCCGTCTCCTGCCCACAGGGGCAGGGCGACGGTGTGGAGCGTCATGCCTCGGATGGCCACCAGAAAGGTCCGCCGAGCTTGTGCTAGGTAGCATCCTACACGGCGAGAGCTAACCGAATTTGCAGGCAGCGAATCTGGGCTGCCATGGCATGATTATTCCTGCGCTTCGCAAGTTAGGATTCCTGGGCTTCAGTCTAACTGCTTGGAGTCCATAGCTCTGGTATCCCCAATACCCTGAACACCTCGTGACACACATTTCAAGTTCATGCCATCCGTGTTCAAATTTGTTGCAACCCCCAGAAATTGCTGCCGTGATGGACCTTTTTTGTCGATGCCACATGGACCAGCACACCAAAACAGAACTGTCGCCGATGAAGAGTAGCATAAATCGGAAGGATCCAACCTTAAGACACATGAAGATAGATGAACGACGAACAAATCCGCCGGGGACACGCCTCCACACGCTCACCGACGATGCTAGACACACTACCAAAATGGGGAATAGGCGGGGAGAACCTTATGCCATCTTGTAGGAGCCGCTGCCGTGTGGCCATCCTGAGTAGGACAAAAACCCCAACAAAAATCAAAGTAACATCCAAAAGCGGTGCCCTCCCACCGGCAAGGGCCATGATCCACCCCCTCCCCCCCCCCATGGTCCTAAGGGCACCGGAGATGAGGCGGACCGACATGAGGTAGAGAAATCCTAAAGTTTTCTTTAGAGGCGGCGACTATTAGGGTCCGAGCAAAAATACATAGTTGTAGCTATCACCCCTTCAACAAACTACAGTAGCAATAGAGTAGGTGCTTATTTGTTTTACGAGACATAATGCAATCATAAACAAGGAGGTATCGTTGGGGTACAAGAGAGATATCATGAATAAACTATTTTTGGTCACAAAATAAGTCCTACACTTCAACATATTATTATTTAAATCATTTCAAAAATAGACGCATATTAAGTTTGTTTATTTTGCTCCTTGATTAAAATATTGACCCTTACTAATTCAAATCAAAATAATTATGATGCACAATCTATCAATCATCTTATCCCTCCACCACTAATCATCAACTTGAGAGGAGCAATTGCTTGCTAGGTAAACATAGTCAAAACCTAATGGTAGTAATTTGAAAGAATTGCAACTTATGCGCAACATGATTTGGTCCACAATATCAGTTAATATAACAATCAATTATCTACCCGCTTTAATAAATTCAGGGTCCATGAGGTTCTAGTGCAAGAGCTATATACTATATCTAAATAGCTCATCATTAGGAATTCTCTGCCTTCTCCTTGAGCCACATCATCCAAATTCATTTAGCCGCTAGATATAATAGATTAACCTACAATAGCCATTAGATCTACATATTAAGAACCACAACACCAAGGCATGCAATAATTGACGCATGCATGCAAAAATGCATGCAGTAACTGATGCATAAAGTCTATATTAGTTTACAAAGAAAATTAATGACACATGCATGTAGCTCAAAATACGATGCTTCATGAAATAAAACTGAGACGTGCATTTGTATTTTGCTTTCTTTTGCTCATTGTCAATTTATACATAGAGATACACATTTCTTTATTTCTAAAATACTGGTAAAAGAATCATCTTGCTACAGGAGAATTTTTTTAAACTTTTATTTTATACATAATACTGCAGCAACGCGGGGTTTTTCCATCTAGTTCAATAAAACCATTGAGATCCTGAACGAAACTTAGTCCAAACATTATTTATATAAAACTTTTATACTTAAACTCATTTTTATCAAACGACAACCTTTGTTAAAATATATTTTATATAAATTAACTAGCATAGGTAACATCTCTAAATATAATAATAGTGTTGTCATACAATAATCATTAAAAATATACATTTGTTGCGATAGACTAAACTGTATTTTGTAATAAAAACTTCAATTTTTTCGAGTCATTGGCCCTTAAAACATCTTAAAATATTTTGTCCCTTAAATGTGAGGAAAAATAAATAAATAAATATATAATTACAGGCATTCAGGATTACGTTATTGAAATTGTGTGAATATAGTATGTATATATGTATGTGTATCATTAAATATAATGTGTGAGTTATCATCATGTATGGTATAATAAATATATGTAGATGACAATATCATGTTTATGATCACGTCTAAGTAAATAGAAAATTCTAGAGTATAGAAGGTGTTTACTAGTAGGTATCATCCGATTATTGGCATTGGCTTTTCCTATGTTTTATTAGTCAAATGTGTCTTACATGTTACAAGGGAAGTTTAGTAATCGTTGTCAACATGTGTGTGGTCTAGACTGTAGACTTAGTATGGAAACATCATCCCTTATAATAATTGTCCATGCATGATCAGTTATAAACAAGGAGGGATGACTGGGAGATTTTAGAATTTCTTCAAAAAACGCTTAGCAGCCAAGAAAAATAGAGTAAACAGAACAACACAAGTATTGTAAAGAAGAATACTTGAACCGAAGCAGCCAATAACTTAGCAGAATTTGAGGCATAACTAATAAGCTAGAGACAAAAGCATGCTAGATAGAAAATAACTAAGTAGAAGTACATGAACATAAGTATAACAAGTAGACAAACACACTTCCATGCAACAAGATGGAGTACAAAGCTAACCAACGGATAAACCATAAGTACTCAAACCAGTCTTCGCAACAGTCTCAAAGAATGAAGGAAGGAAAATGCTTCAACACCGAGGCAATTACAGAATGTAAATTTAGTGTGAAGAAATATAACTCGTTGGTCAAGGAAGACACAAAGATGTGTTACCCCTGTTCAAACTGCTCACACAATTCTATGTCTGAGTTGGAGAGGCTAAGCCGCAGTTCTGAGAACACTTAGTCCTCACCTTATTTTCCCTAAGCTAAGTTCCTTGGAGCTCGTCCAATTAATCTCTAGACCTTCACAGAGTTGTTCTTCAACAATTCCACAATCTGGAGGCTCTTGAACAGATGCCTAACAGTCTACAAGATGCACATTCCTCAATACTAAAAACTCAAGTTTGGCTTTAATTATACTCTTTAGTGATGTTCAACCACTTTACATTCTTAAGCTCTGGTTTTTTTCTCACTTAGGATTCTCTTAGATCAGTGCAAAGAAAAAAAGGGATGCTCACACAACACTTGTCATTTTTTTCACGGAGCAGCCAACCACTTATAGTTGAGGTAGGGGATATTTATAGCGCGTGCGGGGGGGGGGGGGGTGCTGATGTGACCACGGAGATGCACTCACAATGTTTGCATCCGATAGAACTCCAAGAACATCGGATCATAAATCCACAATTGCATGACAAATGGATAACGACGAGATTGCAAATGGTGCACGTCGACTTGCTTGTGGGGCAAGATATCCAACTCCTTAGTGAAGACATATAACTCGGCCCTCGCCCTCGCCTCCACCGAAGCCCCTCACTCACTAGTCGCGCCCTCTAGCGGCACCTCTCAGGGATTGTGGTTTGGGTTGCTCTGATGCGATTTAGAGGGTCCTCTCTAGATGATCCGAGGAAGGGAAAAAATATGCCTGTGAACTGGCATGCTATTTTCACTAATAGAAATATGTCAACTTATGACCTTCTGTCAGTGACCCTGGAAGAAATGGTCATAAATCTACGACCATTTGAGACCAATTGGTTGTAAGCTGTTCGGAGGGCTCCAAACCCTAAACTATAACGACCATTTTGGTCAGAAAGGTTGTAATTTCCTTACACGAAATGGTCGTAAAGCAGACGACACTGGTTCGTTTCCTTTTTCTAGCTGATCACGACCAATATAGATGGTCATAACCTTGTAAATTGTGGTGGATTGCTATTACTAGGCGCCACCTCATCAGTTTTGCCTATGTGTCATGTCCATGTGTCAATTTTTGCCCTAGGTTGTGAAGTAATCTATATTTCTGTTATTTCCAAAATTCCCAAAAAATTCTCATAAATTCTTTGGATCATATCTTCGTCAAATATGTCAAAAACCTTCCTCGCTTAGTTCAAATATAATTCCACAATATTTATTTTCCTATTATGTTCAGAACATCACTTTGTGAAGGAAGTGCTATTTATATATTCTTGACTGCCCTCAAAAATTTTGGGCGCTCTTTCCAATCCAAATCATTGCCTCATGAAAATTTAGCTCAACTTGCCTAGTAAATGTTCCTCGGCAAATTCCCAAAGTTTTTGTTCAGCTAGAAGTTTCGTGAAGGAAGTACTAGATATGCATATCCTAATGAGTTGAATTTTTGCCACATCTTCTATATGCCCATATCATATCTCTCCACAAAATTTTTGCCCCATCTAACAATCCAAGAGAGCTCACCATCCAATCTTTGTTTCAAGTAATATTTTTAGTCTGTGAAGCAACTATATTTTATGCTGCTTTATAATTGTTGAAAATTTACCAGGACATGACCCTTCCCATAGAACCTCCCTCCACCAAATTTTTGCTCATTTAATATAAACATTTTCCCTCAATATTTTTCCCAATTTTCTGTTATGTGGAGAGCATTGTGAAGGAAGTACCATTTTTATATACCCAAATGGCATGAAATTTGTATAGTGCCTTCATGTGCCCAAATTATCACCCTCCTCCAAATTGCATCTCAATCAAATCAGTTATGTGAGCCCAGCTTCAATTTTTATTTTCTGTCCAGATTGGCACATTGCAAAGCAAGTGCTATCTATAACCCTCCTATTGCCCTCAAACTTTTTTGTTGATCTTCCATATCCAAATCATTGCCACATGCAAATATTCAGCTCTATTTTCCTAGTAAATCTTCCTCGGCAAATTTCCAAAGTTTTTGTTCATCTAGAAGCTTTGTGAAGGAAGTACTAGATAGGAATGTTCTAATAAGTTGAATTTTTGCCACATATTCTATATGCCAAATTCATAGCTCTACACAAAATTTTAGCTCTATCTAACAATCCATGTGAGCTCACGGTCGAATATTTGTTTCTGGTAATATTTTCAGTTTGTGAAGCAACTGCATTTTATGTTGCTTTATAATTCTTTCCAATTTACCAGGACATTACACTGACCATAGAAACTCGCTACACCAAATTTCAGCACAATCCAATCGTCGATATAAGTCCAACTTCAATTTCAATTTTCTGTCCAGATTGGTACATTGCAAAGGAAGTGCTATCTAGACACCTCCTATTGTCCTCAAACTTTTTGTGCCGTCTTACATATCCAAATCATTGCCACATTCCAATATTCAGCTCCATTTGCCTATTAAATCTTCCTCAACAAATTTCCAAAGTTTCTATCCAGAGAGAAGCTTTGTGAAGGAAGTACAAGCTAGGATTATCCAAATGGTATAAACTTTTTACAGTGCTTTAGTATGCCAAAATGACCATACTCCACAAAATTTTAGCTCAATCCATTTATCCATTTGAGCCCATCTTCAACATCCATATTTCTGCCTGATGTGGTACTTTGCAAAGCAAGTGCCATCTAAACTCCTCCATTTGAGCTGAAAATTTGCCAAGACAGTCTCCCTAGTAGATGATTATCCTCAGCCAAAATTCGGGCCCATTGGGCATGTGAATTTCCCGTACCGCTAATCAAACACTTGGCTGGTAATTCATGTTTGAGCATAGTTCGATCTCCTCGTGAGATTCTTCTATTCTCATTTTCTTCCTAGCATCTACTGGGGAGTGCCCAACCCACTAGACATACCTAGGCCTCCCAAAACGCAGGGAAATGCCACGGTCACGCGGTGACCACGCGGCGGGCATGCGAGTTTATCCGCTTTGGAGTTGGGGCCCTGGGCCACCGTCCAAACCTCGACGTATCGCCACCAAACCATGTATTATGCTTAAATAGATACATATGTACCTACAAATAATTTTTGGAAAAAATAAAGAGCAAACTATAAGGCAATTGCAGTTCAAATTTGACCCGTTTCCTACTGAATCGGCGAAAATTTGTCTTTTTCATGAGAAGTGTAAGCTTTGGACACCCAATCATTTTGTCAATTGTGTATTAAATATGTCCTAGTATTTTATAAAACTGATTTGGTACAATTTTGCAACAAATATATGGTAGGTTCTTCACAAAAAATCTCATTTTGGGCACTCGAAAAATGGAAAATGATTTTTCCGTCCAAAGAAAATGAAAACTTCCTTAGGAAACATTGTTTGCCATTCCAATATGCACCCTTGTGCACAATATGAGATCATTTGAACAAACTATGCCATGTATGTGGCCATAAGATTGATCATTTGGCTTCAAAGCCATTGATCTCCACACATTATAGCTCGTTTCTGAGAACACTTTTTTTTAAATAAATACCGTATCACAAGTTTATTATTTTTCCTGGTAACTTGGCCACATACAATGACACAATGTGAAGGTTTTCTTTTTTTTGATTTTTTTGAATTTTTCATGCCCGTTTCAAAATGCGGTCAAAACGGCGGGCATGACCGTTCCTAGCTAGTGGTTGAATCTTGGAATTTTTTTGGTGTTTCTCTGATTAAATAAATACTTTTGTACCTAAAAATGATTTTTGGGAAAAACAAAGAGCAAACTATGATTTGTACCTAAAATTAAGTTGCAGACTAGCAGTTCAAATTTGACCCGCTTCCAACTGAATCGGCAGAAATTTGTCTTTTTCACGAGAGCTGGATTAAAATTTTTGACACCCAAACATTTTGTCAATTATACATTAAATGTTGACTCTTATATTAGAAAATTGATTTGGTCCAATTTTGCAACAAATATATGGTAGGTCCTTCACAAAAAAACTCATTTTGGGCACTCAAAAAATGGAAAATGCATTTTTCGTCCAAAGAAAATGAAAACTTCCTTAGGCAACATTGTTTGCCATTCCAATATGCATCCTTTGTGCATGATATTAGATCATTTGAACAAAATATGTCATGAATGCTACCATAAGATTGATCATTTGGCTTGAAAGCCATGAATCTCCACATGTGATAGCTCATTTCCGAGAACACTTTTTTAAAATATTTACCGTATTACAAGTTTATTATTTTTCCTGGTACTTGACCACATATAATGACACAATGCGAAGGTTTTCGATTTTTTTGATTTTTTTGAATTTTTCATGCCCATTTCAAAATGCGGTCAAAACGACATGCATGACTGTTCCTAGCTAGTGGTTGAAACTTGTAAAAACTTTAGGTGTTTCTCTAATGAAATAGATACTTATGTACCTAGAAATGATTTTTGGAAAAAATAAAGAGCAAACTATAAGGTTGTTGCAGTTCATATTTGACCAACTTCTAACTGAATCAGCGAAATTTTTTCCTTTTCACGAGAGGTGGATCAAAAGCTTTTGAAACCCAAACATTTGGTTATTTTTACATTAAATATGGTATAATATTTTAGAAAAATGATTTGGTACAAATTTGCAACAAATATTTGGCAGGCTCTTCACAAAAAAACTCATTTTGGGCACTCGAAAAATAGAAAATGAAATTTTCGTGCAAAGAAAATGAAAACTTCCTTAGGCAACATTGTTTGCCATTCCAAGATACAAACTTGTGCAAAATATTATATGTTTTAAACAAACTATAACATGAATGTTGCCTTAAGATTGATCATTTGGCTTGAAAGCCATGAATCTTCATATCGTGATAGCTCATTTATGAGAACATTTTTTTAAAATAATTGATGTATTACAAGTTTATTAATTTTTCTGCTAACTTGGTCATATATAATGGCACAATGTGAAGGTTTTCCATTTTTTGATTTTATTTTTATTTTTTCATGCCCATTTCAAAATGCGGTCAAAACGGTGGGCATGACCGTTCCTAGCTAGTGGTTGTATCTTGGAAAAATTTTGGTGTGTCTATGTTTAAATAGATACTTTTGTATCTAGAAATGATTTTTGAAAAAAAATAAAAAGCAAACTATGAGGTAGTCATAGTGCAAATTTAACCCACTTCTAGCTGAATCGGCGGAAGCTTGTCTTTTTTCACGAGAGGTGGATCAACCCAACCATTTGGTCAATTGTACATTAAATATGGCCTAATATTTTAGAAAATTGATCTGGTCCAATTTTGCAACAAATATTTGGTAGGCTCTTCACAAAAAAACTCATTTTGGGCACTCAAAAAATGGAAAATAAATTTTTCGTCCAAAGAAAATGAAAACTTTCTTAGGCAACATTGTTTGCCATTACAAGATGCAAACATGCAGAAAATATGATATCATTTGAACAAAGTATGCCATGAATATTGCCATAACATCTGTCATTCGCATTGAAAACAATGGATCTTCACAGATGATAGCTCATTTCTAAGAACATTTTTTAAGACGTTTGCCGTAGTCCGAGTTTGTTATTTTTCCTGGAAAATAGATCACATATAATGAAACAATGTGAAGCTTTTCAATGTTATTTTTCAAACTTCTTATACCCGTTTCAAAATGCAGTCAAAATGACGGGCATTTCTAAGGACACTTATGTTTTTCTAAAAACTAGGTCACATTTGATGACATGATGAGAAGGTTTTTCATTTATTTTTTTGAATTTCTTAGGTCAAGTAAATAGCTGAGATGATTTAACATCTTATTTTTAAATCTATCACGAGCAATTTCGTTGGTCATAATGTTGTATTGCATTCTGATTGGTCCATGGACAAGACACGCAGATCATGCACGAAACACCTTTGGATCCTCCCGGATCCAACTGCTGCCCTCACCCCTCGCCTCCCCCACCAACCCCACCAGAGGTGAAAACCTAGCTCTGTCCTCCCTCGTTTGAAATCTTCCATCCACCCCGCCTCCTTTCTTTCTTTCTCGCTTCCCTGATTCCCTCCTCGTCAACTCCACCGGCCCCTCTGCCGCCCCTCGTCCCCTCCTCTCTCTCCTGCTTGACTCACTTACCGCCGCCACCTCCCACGCCTGATCCGGGTGAGGACGTAGCAGTCGGAACCCTCACGTGCGACGGCTGCGTCGAGGTCGGTGCCCTCTTCGTGCGACGTGCAGCGCTGGCGGCGGGGTCTGGCTAGCGACACCGAGATCTGCTGCGGGCCATCTCACCATGTTTGTTTCTTCCTTTCCCCAAAGGTGAATCGGCGACCGGTGAATCGACCCATCCCCGCGGCGAGCCATTAGGTAACCCCGCCCGCCCGCCGTCAACATTCGCCGCTTCTCCGTTCGATCGATCTATTGGTTTCCCGCGAGCGACCGTCAGACGGGGGCCGACGCGTGCGCGCTCTACCTGGATGTGGATCGTCCCGTCCGAGCCGTAGCTCATGCTGGGACAACCAGCGCCTCCTAGAGATCCACGAGGTATCGCTCAAGCGGACGCCGATATGGATGGATGGATAGATAGATCTTGCTCCTTTCTAGACTGAGCAAAATTCTGCTGAATATAAACGGCGCTTTTTATGGTTCTGAGTGGCGGCCATTCACTTGTTTGGAGATTCGATTAATATCAGTCCCATCGTCTAGTTACCTGGGGTTTACATACGTGATTTTGTGATAGATCTCCACCTACATGCCTGCTGTGGGTGCATCAGACACTGTTCCCGTGCTCTCTGTTACTTTAAAACGTTTCCAAATTCTTATCTGGACTAGTAATCAGTTGGCTGTTTGCATCTATGAGGTGTAGAATCAACATCCCTTCTAGCAAATAGATGTTGTTTATGTATACTCCTTTATCGTGGTAATTAACATTTGGAGTTTGGTACGTAGCAGTTCTTTGTCTACTTGTATTGGATCTTACTGTTAAGACGTTGCTGGTTTCGCGTCTGGAGTAATAGTAATCAGTTTGCTGTTTGTTGTTCGTGCAGTTATATTTCGTGTCTGGAGCGTGAATGGAACTGATGGAAGGTGGAGCCCTGCACGGATCCACTGTCCCTGCACACACCATCAATGTATCCCCTCCATACTACCGCTCATCTTGGTCTTTTGTTGTTCATTTCCTAGATCTCGCACGCGAGGTGTTTGTTTGAATCTACCGACAGCGTTTGATTTTCTGGAAAGGTTGAACCTACTGGAAGAGTTTGCGCGGTTTGATCGTGAATTGCTTTGTTGCCATGGTCCCATGTCGCTGATTGGATGCAGATGCACGCGTTGTCGGGAATTGCACACTCTAGTGGGCTCGTACAAGCCAAGCCCCAAAGTGGTCATCGCTCTTTTGGGTTCCAGTGCAGAGTCTGCTCAAATTGGACTATCATATCATTATATATGCCCCAGTTCTTGTTCAGAAGCTCATGCTAGAAGTGGATATCACAAACTGTATGATAAGTTTTTGTATCTATGTATATTTATTTATTGTTATAACATGGATATAAATTCAGCTTTAATGTTAGTTGTAGCGTTAGCACATCCATATGTGCAAGAGAATGGTTCGTGTATGTGTGCCTCTGGTTCAATTTTTTTACACGGTTCCTTTGACGTCATTAGTCAAAATGGAGCAAGTTTTGTATGTGTGCATCACTTTATGGTTCAGTTTTGGATGATTGAATCTGGCTGGAGCAAACTCTCTGTGTGTATTGTATCATATACACATCACTTTTTTTTCTCTAATTGTACAAGAGCACTCCCTCTACACTCACTAATGACCCACAAGTATAGGGGGTCAATTGTAGATCTTTCCGATAAGTAAGAGTGTCGAACCCAATGAGGAGCAGAAGGAAATGACAAGTAGTTTTCAGTAAGATGATGTCTGCAAGTGCTAAAATTGTAAGTAGCGAGTATTTTGATAGCAAGGTAATTGGTAGCGAGCAAGTAACGGTAATGGTAACAAAAGTGCAGCAAGGTAGCCCAATCCTTTTGAGGCAAAGGACAGGCCAAAACGGTCTCTTATGATAAGCAAAGCGTTCTTGAGGGTACACAAGAATTTCATCTAGTCACTTCCATCATGTTGGTTTGATTTGTGTCGCTACTTTGATAATTTGATATGTGGGTGGACCGGTGCTTAGGTGTTGTTCTTACTTGAAAAAATCTCCTACTTATGATTAACCCTCCCGCAAGCATCAGCAACTATGAGAAAAATATTAAGAATAAATTCTAACCATAACATTAAATTCTAGGATCCAATCAGTCCCTTACGGAATAGTGCATAAACCGGGGTTTAAGTTTCTGTCACTCTCGCAACCTACCATCTATTTACTACTCCACAATGCTTTCCCTTAGGCCCAAATATGGTGAAGCATCATGTAGTAGACGTTCACATGACACCACTAAGGGAATCACAACATACATACTATCAAAGTATCGAACACATATCAAGTTCACATGATTACTTGCAACATGGTTTATCCCGTGACCTCAAGAACAAAAGTAAATACTCACAACTCATCAACATGCTCATGATCAGATGGGTATTAATATGCATAATGGATCTGAACATATAATCTTCCACCAAATAAACCATATAGTAATCAACTACAAGATGTAATCAACACTACTAGTCACCCACAAGCACCAATATATGGTCCCGGTAACAAGATTGAACACAAGAGATGAACTAGGGTTTGAGATGAGTTGGTGCTGTTGAAGATGTTGATGGAGATGCCCTCCCCAAGATGGGAGAGTTGTTCGTGATAATGATGACGATGATTTCCCCCTCCGGGAAGGAAGTTCCCCCGGCAGAATCGCTCCACCGGAGAGCAAAAGTGCTCCTTCCCAAGTTCCGCCTCGAGGCGGCGGCGCTCCTTCCCGAAAGTATTTTTATGATTTTTTTTCTAGGTCAAAAGCACTTATATACCAGAATATGGGCATCGGAGGTGAGCCGAGGAGGGCATAATACACCAGGGCGCGCCAGGCCCCCCTGGCGCGCCCATGTGGGTTGTGCCCACCTGGTGCCCCCCCCCCCTCTGGTGGTTATTGGCTCCAATATTCCTAAAATATTCCATAAAGAATCTCCTTGAAGTTTCAGCTCATTTGGAGTTGTGCAGAATAGGTAGCCTGACGTAGCTTTTTCAGGTCCAGATTTCCAGCTGCCAGAATTCTCCTCTTGGTGTGTACCTTGCAAATTATGAGAGAAAATGCATTAGAATTACTCCAAAAAGCATTATTATGGATAAATAATAGTAAGAAAACATGATGCAAAATGGACGTATCAACTCCCCCAAGCTTAGACCTCGCTTGTCCTCAAGAGAAAACCGAAATCGAAAAACATGTCCACATGCTTTGAGAGAGAGGTGTCAATAAAAACAAAATACGGACATAGAAGCATCGTGTTGATTATTATAAAAACAAAAAATTTAAACATAATACTTTTATCATAAAACTCTTATCATATACTTCCCATGAATAAGTGACAGTTCATCACACAATCGAAGTATAAAGCAAAAACTCTATTAGAAACCAACAAACTATGTTCTCAGTCAACTTTGCAACTACAATTCATCATATTTTCAGGAAGGATCACGTGTCGGAGCCTTTAGGCAAGTCCACATACTCAACCATCATATAGTCTTCCATGATTGCTAACACTCACTTTGTACACATCAAAACGTTTCAACCGGACACATAGAAAGATAGGGGCTTATAGTTTCGCCTCCCAACATACTCACCTCAAGGGTGATGTCAACAATAATAACTCATGCTATCTATATCCAACTGGACATATGTGCCTAGATCTTTCCTCACCACATGATGCTTGCCAAAGGACAAAAATAAAAGGGAATAGAAGGAAAACTTTGACTCTTTGCATAAAAGTAAAAGATTGGCCCTCGCAAAGGGAAGCAGAGGTTGTCATGCGCTTATTTGTTTTTATGCTCAATCCCTTAGTGCAAAAGAATGTCACGTTGCATTGCCCCTTAAGATGGAAACCTTTATTATGCAGTCTATCGCTTTTATTCTTTGCCATCCAAGTTCGTGCAACGCTCAATTTTCTCTTACACTAAATGATCTCACATTTTTCGAAGCAATTTTTATTGCCTTATTGCACCGATGACAACTTACTTGAAGGATCTTACTTGATCCATAGGTAAGTATGGTGGACTCTCAAAAACAAGGTTTGGGTTTAAGGGTGCACAAGTAGAGGTCATACTTAGTGCGGGGTTTTTGGCTAGCAAAGATAGGGGGCAAGCACCACATGTTGAAGGATCTATGACAATATTGAATATAAACAAACATAAACCATTTGGTTGTCTTCCTTATCTAACGTCAACAATTTTGGCATATAATATTTTGATGAGGGCTCACAATCACAAAAAATTTCTAGGATGGTATATCTATATGCGAATCTTCTCTTCCCTTATTAATTCTTTCATGAGTTGCATCATTGACTAATGCTATCTACTTATACTTTTCCTTATGTGGTGCCATCACCTACCATAGGATTAGTATATAATATTATTGCTTTATTTCCTTTCTTTTGTTTACTTCCTTATTTCTTTTCTTTGTTTCCAACATGAAAGTAAAGAAGAAAAAACTCAAACTAAACTTTATTATATAACTGGCACATGATTACAAAGATAAACTACTAAGCAAACTTTCAAAAAGAAAAATCAAACTAAACTTTATTCATCTAAGCAAAAGATTGAACTAAGATAAGTAAAAGCAAAAAGGGAATGGGGTGATACGATACCGGGGCACCTCCCCCCAAGCTTGGCGGAAGCCAAGGGGAGTGCCCATACCCGATACTCAATTCTCTTTCGGTGGTGAAGAAGATGATGGTGGTGATGAAGCAATCCTGCAGGCTCCTCCTTCTTCGTCTCGATCTTTATCAGCCAAGCATCTTCTTCCATATGGTTGGAGGAGGAGGAAGAAATGATGCCTGGCTTGACGAGTCTGACAGAAAAACAACAAGAAAAGAGAACAGAAGATTTCTCCGTGATACGGTGGTTAACAGGTTCAGGAAGTATATATAGATTTTTTATCTTGCAGTACAAGTTTATAGAAGAAAAACGGAGTCCGGGAGGTGTCCCAGGTGGACACAACCCACTTGGCCTGGCGCGCCTTGGTGTATTATGCCCACCAGGGACGCTTCCTGGAAGTTTCTTTATTTCCAAAATTTAAAAATATTCCAAAACTGACAAAAAATATTTTTGCAGATTTTCGGAGTCTGTTTACTTACCGTACCACGTATCTTCTTATTTTGACGATTCTGGAGTGTTTCGGAAGGACTCTTTTATGTGTTCTTCCAATGTCAAAGTTTGGATAACATTGCTTCGAACATTAATAGGTGTACCTGAGATATAATGCTCTATCCGTTGCCCATTGACAACCTTCGGGTTAGTACCTTCGGAATTATTTATTTTGACATCCTTTGGGTAAGCACACACATTCAGTCATTCCAAGACAGAGTCACAATAAATTTAGTTCCATGCATGTATCCAGCCTCCGGATTAAGTTGGCATTGACATGTTGACACCAGTCAGTGTAACAATAAAAAACTTCTGGAGAACCTGTACCTTGAAAATGCGTGGAATATTGCAGTTATCAAATGATCTAGGAGTTCAATAATCTCTCTGGTTTGACATGTCAATGTACAAAGCTTTCAGTGAGAAACCGGTGCCATCGATCAGAAGAGTCTGAATCTGAATTCCTCTGCTCCAAACTATGAAAAAGTGTGTGCTGTTAAATTTCATCATCCCCCAATCTTCACTAACCCGCTCCACCCCACCCTTCTCTCTTTCTCTACTTCGAGATTGCTACCTGACTTTGGCAATTTTACAGATGCTTGAGTGGACAATGTAAATTACCGCTTCTGAATTTCTTTATTCTTTGTTATATCCGAACCATTCAATCAATATCCATATGGGGGGTTCACCGCCATTCGCAAGATGAGATGGAGCTGATTTAGGATGTGATGGTGTTCATAAGCATGAGAGCTACAATTTTTCTAATGCAGCATCGAGATTTAGCCGGCGGGCGCAACTTTTCTTGTGAGAATACTCTGTTCAATAATGGTAGTCTGTATCAAAGTTTTAAATAGCGCGCTAAGCATCTTAGCGGCGGACCTCTTCCAAATGCTATAGCGTGTTATAGCGGAGCTATAGCGCGCTATTTAAAATGTTTGTTCATTTGTTTGGACCAAAGTCTATTAGCGCAAGACCTTTTGTAAACGCTATAGCGTGCTATAGCGGAGCTATAGCGGGCTATTTAAAACAGTGGTCTGTATGTGTGTCTTGATTTCCCGTCGTAACAAAGGCATAGATGTTTGAGTTGCTAGTGTAATCGTTATCTCGAAGTAAACTTGAGAGTGAACTTCCCGACTGACATTCTGATATTTATGTTTCTTTGTATCCTGGGCCAAGTGTACATGTGTAGATTGGTAAAAAACAGTTTTGGTTGTGCTGATTCGAATGTACATACCTTTCTGCAAGATCTTCTTGAACTTTAACTTATTTTATATTTCGACCGTTTCAGAATACTTGAAGGTCTCTCTCCCTCTCACGTGTATATCAGGCAGCAATCTGTAACAGATTGAACCAAGGACAGAACAATTCTCTCCAACTCTAACAAAGGCATAGATGTTTGTGTTGCTAGTGTAATTGCTATCTCAAAGTAAACTTGACAGTGAACGCCACACCTCTTCTGGTCTTTAGGTTTCTTTGCACCCTGGGCTAACTGGACATGTGTCTGGTGAACCAAAAAGTTTTGGTTGTGTTGATTCGAATGTACGTACCTTTCTGCAAGATCTTCTTGAACTTTAACTTATTTTATATTTCCACCATTTCAGAATACTTGAAGGTCTAGGTTTGTTCTAAGTAAAACCCTCCTTAAGTTTGACGAAGTTCATAAAAAAAATACTAATATCCATGATTATACTAGTATGAAAATAATACTTTATGTTTAATTTAATGAAACTAATTTTGTGCTGCCGTGAAAAGTAAAACCCGAAAAAATATTTAAAAAATCAATATAATCTGATTTTTTTTGTAATAAATATTGCTTAGTGCAAAGTTAATGGCACTGGTGTTGGCCAGGCCTGGACGAAAAGAAGAAGACCAGGGCTCCAAAAATGCTTTCAAAAGCAGCCTTTTGAAACGATTTTTCTTCATGACCTTTTGCACGTATGATGAGAAACACTAATGTTTTGATGTTCTTACTACCAATTTTATTGTTCACGTGATGCATTTGCACCTGGAGCAGACATCATATTATCTCTGGAGTGCAAAAATTTCGTGGTTCAGGGCAAAATTGTTGTGAAACAGTTCATCTTTGAAGACTAGCCTGACGGCATTGTGGCCGCCGGACTGGCGGTCCTTTCGTGATGTTTTTGAAAACCCTCACCGTTGTTTGTATGGTCTGCCCGAACGTGATGGTCTGCTTCTCACCGTGCCACCGCCTTCTCTTATCGCCCGGTGCTCTAACCTGTGTTGGGGACTCCTTTCCCTTGTGGTTATATTCTACTATATATATGCTGAAAAACAGTCTGACGAACACAAGGCCTATTAGCTCAGCTGGTTAGAGCGTCGTGCTAATAACGCGAAGGTCACAGGTTCGAGACCTGTATGGGCCATCATCCTTTTTATTTCTCTAACCAATGGGAAAATGCGGCAAAAAAAAAATTTAATGGCTTCGCCCGGGTTCGAACAGAAGACCTTCAGCGTGTTAGACTGACGTGATAACCAACTACAGCACGAAACCTTTCTGACCATAATCTACAAAGCACTTTTCCAAACCAGATGGATCCAATAATCTAACAAGATGCCTAACTAACTGAATCTGATTGTTTCAGCTGTACAATCCAAGCCACATTAAAGCTGGAAAATCACACGGCGTATATATCTGCTTAATTAATAGCCCACTGCCACAAGGAAAGAAACATACCATGCGAAGAAAATTAGGTTCACAGCCCAACAAGCAAATTATCTATAATAGTTGGCTCAACACAACTGTGTCGGAAACTGTTCTTCCAGACAAATTCTCCCCTTTTCAGACATCAAATAGACAGGGATGAACTATTTTTCAATACGACCAGGTAGCTCTTCTTTTTCGTCAAATCCCACACAACCAAGATATTTGTTCAGATATTAGCATCAGTACACACACACATAAGACCTGGGATTACACCACAATGATAGATCTAACTAAAAGCATATATTCGAGCGCGGCACATTCGATAAATATTTTACAAGAAAAAAGGAGCAAGCTTGAAATTCTGCTGCCAAGAATTTACTGTCACCGGTCGGCAGCAACAGCAGCCACAATGAGAACACTAGATAGCTACCGGCGACATCAAATGGCCGGCTGCTCTCTCCCATGC
This sequence comes from Triticum timopheevii, assembly GCA_963921465.1. Classification (NCBI taxonomy): domain Eukaryota; kingdom Viridiplantae; phylum Streptophyta; class Magnoliopsida; order Poales; family Poaceae; genus Triticum; species Triticum timopheevii. The sequence continues at coordinate 642,444,919 of OY997266.1, read as the reverse complement.
CACGGCCCCAGCTCCGGCAGGAAAGCATTGATATATCTAACTAAAAGCATATATTCGAGCACGGCACATTCGACAAACATTTTACAGGAACGAAGGACAAGCTTGAAATTCTGTTGCCAGGAATTTAATGTCACCAGTGGACGGTAACAGCAGCTACAATGAACACGTTAGCTTGCTACCGGTGAAATCAGCTCTCTCCATGCCAGGGCCCAGCTCCGGCATGAACGCAACCGTTAAGTCGCACATATGAATTTTCCTGGGGCAAATTCACAGGTGCAGGGCCCAACAGAAATTCCCAATCACCAAGTTTTGGATCGGAAATAAATAAACTAACAAGCTGAACAATGATGAGCGCCACAAAAAACAACTGGTTTGTACCAGCCGTTGTGTATTCAGCGAGATGAGATGGTTCTCTGGACAGGCAGATTCTATTTGGCGCGTCCCGCGCGCGAGCGAGGTAGCTCGTACCCCTCATTCTTTCGACTTTCATCCAATCAGGTAACCATCCCTGAACCGGTTTTTATTTTTCTTTCGGTTTTTTCTTCCTTTTTATTTTTTCCATATTCAGCTACGTTTATTTTCATTTTATTTTTTCATTTTTCTTATTTTTTTCAATTTGCCAAAATATTTAAACTCGTAATCTTTTTTTTAATCATGAATATTTTCTAAAATCATGAACATTTTTTTAATTCCTGAACTTTTTTTATTCATCAGATCAAAAAAGTGTTCAACAATTAGAAAATGTTCATTGAATTCAAATTTTGTTCATCGAATTTAAAAAGTATGCATCAAATTCAATGAAATGATCATTGAAAAAAAAATCCATCAAACTCAAAATTTGTTCATCTATTCTTCGAAAAATGTTCATCAAATTCTAAATTTGTTCATTGATTTTTTAACACATGTTCATTGAATGCAATGTTTATTCAACCATTTTTATAAAGACAATGTTCTTGAGTACAATATTTGATCATCAAGTTCAAAAAATCTTCATCGAATTTTGAATTAGCAAATATTTTTCTGAAATCGATGGTTTTTTTAATTCATGAACATTGTTTCAATACGCGAACATTTCTGTTCGAAATCATGAACATTTTTTTAGCAATGAACATGTTATCATTTCGCGAACATTTTCCTAAAATTATTTTTTTCCCTTAAATTCTAATTTTTTTGATATTCTGAATTGTTTTAAAGAAGAAGAACCAGAAAAATAATACGGAATAAAAAAACCAGGGTGCCCAACCCAGTTATGGGCTGGCTCATGAGGGGCGCGCGGGAGGGGAGTGGGTGAGCGCTGGTATGTTGGCCAGCACCCCACGCGCCCAATAGGTGGTCCCCGCCTCTGGACATGCCACCAGTTAGTAAAGAACATGCATGTGTGTTGGGCTCTGAGGATTTTCAGACAGATGGCTTGGTAATAGTATGTTGAGTTGTCGCATCAGAAGCTATTGCACCGCCAGGACCAATCTGGATGATTAACTCCTCGTATGTCTATTTGCATGGAATGTTCTTAATTTGTCATGGCATTTTTCTTTGAACGTGGCAAGTGAACATCCCCAAAAACTGATTTATATAAGACTATATCATGGCAACTTGTATTATTATTATGATGCCATTTCGTGTTGTTTTAATACACTATGACACATGTATTGTGACATACCAATGGCAAATGTGTTGAATTTAGTATACTAGACCATGATGGCGCGCGTTGCCGCGCCCGTCTATTTTGACAATAGAATGATCATGATATTCCTAAAATATAAGGAGGCACAAAAAGCATGAAAGTAAAATTTATCTGAACTAATATATAGTTATTAGCATACAAGTACATTTGCCTGACCCATATATGTATTCCTTACTAATTGAAGACTTGCAAACAAAATAGCTTTCAGAGCAGAAAGCTTTCAATTATGTCCAATAAAGTGACTAAGGTGGTGGTGTAATGTAGTTTTGATGACCCACCCAAAGTCTTCTCAGAATATGAGGGCGACCTATAGTATTTCATCAACATAAAGTGTTTAGCAATTTGGATTTTCTAAAAGATATTGTGTACATATATCCACATAGAGATAATATATGTGTAGGATGTGAATTTTTACATGGCAGGTATTTACTTGAACAACGCCTTCCTTGTAAGAGATTTATTTCCGTGAGCTGCATGCACCCATTCCCTGCAAATAACTTTGTAAAATATAATTATGTTTATGTTTTTTGTATATGCCACTTCCTAATAATTATGTGGCTGCTACTCCCTAGTACCCAATTAGTTGGCAGATACCGTTATCCCCAACTTGCTTCAGGCACAATTAGGGATAATGAGACTGCAAGAATCTCTGATCTACTCAAGGAATGGCATGCACAAATCCAGAAGATTAGCCGTATACAGAAAAAAAGCTCGGCGTGCTATGGCAGCATTTGGCCGTGGACATAAGAGAACGATGTGTTGGCACGCAAATGTACCATAGGAGATTAGCATTTTCATTAGCGATGATTGTAAAACTGTTATCACTTAATGAAAAAAGTGCTTTCCCCCTGTAAAAAAAGAGAGGAAAAACCTATAGCAAAGAAGATACAAATGCAATTTCGTGGAGAAACTGCCCAGAGAAGTTGTACTCATACTACCTGCAACAAATGACAGCGAAAAAAATATTCAATCAAATAACTATAGGGTGGAGGAGGGGTTGTCCACACGGAATTGAAAGCACATCCAACGGCCACAAACTCCCAATAATGTAGATCCAACTATTAGCGCCCGTCCTTTTTTTCAATTAGAATGGATTGGACTTGCATAAATATATAGAAACATGAAACATATAGGTAAAAGTTGCGTAAAACAACCGACATATCGACAAAAGGTAACTTCATAGCAAAATAAAAATAAGTATGTACCCCTATTTTGATTTTGTTTGTATTCTACATTGTGGACCAACAGATAAATCTAGGCGATTAGCTTGGTTTGCAAGAAGAGCAGTAAATAGCATAAGACTACTAGTTTACAGGCCAGGGTTCCAAAAAACTACCACTTTTTAAATTTTCTCAGAAACCTACCAGTCGCGCGGTCCGCTGTTTCAAACAACCTAAAACGCCCGTGACTAGCGATTTAAGCGTTTTTCTGATGTGCTGGGCCCACCTGTCAGCCCACGTGGCCCAGCTCGTGGACGGCGCAGCCGTTGACGGCCGTTAGGCAGGCCGGTTCGGTCGGAACTTGGGTAAATACCCCCTCGGTCGGCCGGGCGCACCCTGCTCGCTCACTCTCTCCTGCTCGCTCTCACTCCCCTGCTCTCACTCCCCTGCTCCAGTACGAGCTCGCCGCCGCTCACTGTCTTCGAGGACGGTCGCCGTCGACCTCTCCTTGCCGCAATGCCTTCCTGGAACGACGAGGAAACGAGCTCCGAGGAGGAGTGCGAGGTCGTCAGCATGGACATGGGACTTATGGTAAGTTTTTCTTTGCCACCTAGGGTTAGGGTTAGGTGCTAGTAGGCCTAGGCTACGACCATGGATCTTTCTGAGTGTAGTGTTGTTGTTGTCTCCGTGATATTGATCTTTCTTAGGGTGGGGTTTGATTGTAGGATTGAGGTAACACCTAGGGTTCATCTCTGTATAGTGTTCGGGTTCATGCTGATTTGGGGATTTTTTAGTGTTTAGGGTTAATGAATGCAAGTTGATTGTGGTATCGAGTGCAGATTGAAACCAGTGTTCTGTTGGTCATTTTGGTTGCAGGAGGAACCATACACCATTGTGGAGCCCCTTTTCTATGGCCAACTTGAGCTTGCTCAACCCAAAGTGCATTCTGCACCAAATGAGGCCTATTAAGCGCGTTGCTTTTGAAGGCATTGTGACAGGAAGGCGTTTCTATGGCTGCCCAATCCAGTTTAGATGCCAATTAAGTTTTCTGCTATGGATGTTGACTGATGTTTGATATGATGCAACAGTTTGTTGCTTTGGAAACTCAATCATGACATTGTAATAACTTATCATATCTCATTTATGTTATTCATTGTTAGAAATATCAAGTTAATCATGGAATTGAAATAAGCTACTAGTCCACTTCTATTAACTTATCATAATTACAAATGCAGGAAAATGGTGTGAATTGTGGTGTTGTAGAGTGGGTTGATGGGCCTTGGCCTCCTGTTCTTCAGAGATGTCTGTCCAAGCTATGGGAAATGTTCCATGAGCAGAACTGTGGAAGGGTACTTGACAAGGAGAAGTTTGAGAAGGAGTTGGCCAAGCTTAAGTGTGAACATGAAAGGGAGTTGGCCAAGCTTAAGATGGAAAATGACAAGCTTTGCATTGAGTACACCAGGCTTGTTGATGATGTATCCAAGATGTTTGATTGGCAGGATGGTAGGGTGGACAAGAAGGTGTACCAGAAACAAGTGGAGGAGGAAGAACTTGAGAAGAAGAAGAAGGAGGAGCTAGAGGAGAAAGCTATGTTGGAGGTGCAGATGGAAAATCTTGAACTTGCAAAAGAGCAGAGGTGCATTTTGCAGAGCCAAGCTGATATCATCAAGAACACCGGGAAGGCTATGAAGGATGTTGAAGTTGACAGAGATGTTCTTAAGAAGGAGAAGGCAAAGATTGAGCTTGTTGTTGCCGAGCTGCTGAAAGATGGGTATGGCAGCAAGGAGAAGTTAGAGAAAATCAAGGCCATCCTTGAGTCATGAATTTGCTGTGATATGTTGGTGAAGTAAGTACATCCAAGGCCTATATATAAGGATGTGGTCTAACAGTCTGAAGTGATTATGGGTGGTACATTTTGGGGGAATGTGAAGTTAACCTAGTGTTTGGCCATGCATTTGAACTTTAGTTTCTTATGTAAGAACCTTATTTCATATGTTCTTAAGTAAGTTGTAATGGATCTCCTATGCTATTAAGTGTTGTAATGGATCTCCTATGCTATTAAGTAGTGGAAATGGATCTCTTATGCCACTAAGCAGTGGAAATGGAACTTCTATTAAGTGTTCAAATTGATCTTCTATGTTATGTGTTAGCCTACATATATTATTTGTGTGGGTAATTGGGCTTAGTGGCCCACTAGTCTCTAACCAAATGCAACCCTAGGCCTACTAAAACCCAACCCATCCATCTGTCAATATAAACCTCTCCCCACCCCCACCCTTTCCCATTGACTCCACCATCCGCCACCCAAAAGAAACCCTAGAGATGGATCCTGACATGGGAGATGTCACAGAGGAGGAGCGAGAGGCTGTGGAGGTTAGGGCAGCAGTAGCACAGAGGAGGAGGAGGAGGAGGCGCAGACACAGGGCACTTGAGGCGGCCCAGGATGAGCAGCAACAGGAGATCAACCACCGACTCTCCGACAAGGTACTGGAGAAATGCAATGATGAAGAACTGGAGCTGGTTTTCACTGGTGGCGGGGGAAGGACGTTCATGAAGATCATTAGCTGGGTAAGGATGAGGGCAGTCATGGCTCCCCATCCAGCTACTAGGGCCAAGTGGGTTCATTTCTTCGAGTGTTACGACTGATGAATCTATGAATCTACCTATCTATCTATCTTTCTATCTGCAAGTCTATGTGAGAGAGAGTTGTGGTACTATTTGTGAGATTTTGATGACTATCTTTCTATCTAGGGAAAACTTTGTTTTTGCCACTCTAGCTTTTGCCAATTTTGCTTATGCCACTCTAAAATTTGGCATCTCATTTTTGCCACTCTTTTTCGGCAATGTATCACAAATGCCATTCCGTAAGGTCAAGGCACATTTTGACCAAAGGAAGCAGGGCAAAGACAATATTGCCCTTGGTTTTTTGTTTTGCTTTTGGCACTACAGTTTTCGTAGAAATTTTACTGATACCTGACAAACACAGCAGATGCGTTGATTCAACTGAGTTCATCTACTAATAAGAAAAAAAATTGCAAACATATAAAGCAGCGACGCATCCATTCATACATCTTCGATTCACCACACTTTCACACACATACATTAGGCGTGCAAGGCACAACACATACATATGCATCTTCGTCTCTCCAATTCAGCGAAATTCCACGCGAATCAACATCAAGCACGCACAAAGCACAATACATATGCATCTCCAATTCACCACATGTGTAGATCAACTAGCAAGCAAACCTGGAGGGCAGTGGAGCTACTGTGTCGAGGACGGATGGGGGCACTGATTGGAGGTAGCGCCATGGACGGAGGGGAGTACATCTCAGCCATGGAGAAGAGCAACAGGAGATGGAAACGGCTTGGGCTCATTCACGGTCGCGAGTGCCTCCTCCTTGATGCACAGAGCTCGGGAGGATGCCTATGGCCGCGAGCACCGCCACACACTGGTGACGAGGCAGAGGCATGCAGCCAATCGGTGCTGGTGATGAGGCAGAGTCTCGGAGGTGTATAGCCGGCATTGGTGACGATAGAGGCGCGCAGGCCCATGGGGTCACAGATCCCGGGTGAGCAGGGACTGCATCCCCGTCCCAGATGAGAGGAGGTAGGGGAGGACGGGAGGTGGGTTGCTGCCAGCGCATTAGAACGAGGAGAGTAGCACGGATCGAGGAGATAGGCCTCGCAGGTGAGCTCCTCCATAAGGAGCGCATGCGGCCGCCAGGCCTCGCTCGCAACCAGGCAGCAGCTCCGGTAGGGGCCGTGCCAGACAGCAGGGGTGGAGCGCCGCGGGACGGGATGGAGGCAGCTCGCTGCGGTTGCGCGCGGGGACACGGCCGGAGGTGGCAACGCGGTGGCCGGAGGTGGCGGAGGTGACTGGATGCGGGTGTGTGTGGTGCGGTTAGGAGCTAGGATGGTTGGACGGGTGTGTGTGCAGATTAGCGTCTGGGTCACTTCCAAAGTGGCCCCACAAGTCAGTAGGGGCAACTTATGTCATTTATGCAAATACTGACAGGTTTTTCCTGGGTCAACAGGGTAGAAGAAACGGTCAACTCACGGAAGTGTAACAGAATGGCATTTGTGATACATTGTCAAAAACTAAGAGTGGCAAAAGTGAGATGTCAAATTTTAGAGTGGCGTAAGCAAAATTGGCAAAAACTAGAGTGGCAAAAACAAAGTTTTCCCTTCTATCTATGTAACATTTGGATGTTTCTGAATCAATGTAATGCATTTGGTCAGTGACTATGAATATCTCAATTTCTCTCAATCAGCACCATCAATTTCTCTGAATCAGCAGCACTTGGTCAGGGACTATGTATATATGAATGTATGCTAAATGTCGTGCAGATAAATTGAAGTTGCAGACAAGTGTTGAATCCACATAAAGTATCATATTACAAACCAAATCAAATCCAACAGTATCAAGTACTTAGATAAGCAGTGTTATTACAAACCAAATCGAACAGTTCACTTGCATACATAACCTAGGATAACATAGGAGTTCAACCACTTCAGCTAGTTACCACTTACATAAAAGTAATCTTTCAGCCTCCCAGATGGCTTCCTGACCCTCTTTGACCCATCCTGCACACATATGCCAAGCTTTTAGGCACATGGACACCAAACTTCTTCTTTGTGTATGACATAATTGTGTCAACACCAGCTCCAGGGTTGGATCTTACTGTATCCTCACAAACCTTAGCAATCCAACTGACTGTCACATTTGTGTTCTCTCCACTTGCTCCACAAGTGTGATCCAGGTTCATCTTCTTGATACTGAAAGCTACCTCATGAGATATCCTAGAGGCAACTATGTAAAACTCACAACCATGTTTTTTCTCAGAACACCAAGCAATAACCCTAGTTGGTTCATTTCTGTGATACTCAAAATTCCTAAGAGTCCTCACATGAAAATTTCTAAGTGCTTCTCTGAACTGAACTACATTTTCAAAGCACAAATGCATTGAAAACTGCTCATGTGCATCAGGCCTGGATGGATCATACCATCTCCTCTCCTTCTTCTGCTTCTTCCTACTCTTCCTTCCAGATGGCAGCCTTGGAGCATCCTCTTCATCACTTAGGCCAAAATCACCTGGAAAACAGTACTCATCAGCTTCAGGGACATAATCTTCAAACTTGATGTGCTCAGGCTCACTGTGAGACTTGCTAGTTGGGCCAGGTTTTCTAACTGGCTTAAGCTTTTTGGCTCCTTTTGTAGTTAGAGCAGCAGGATACTCTGCTTGTTCATCTTCAGAAACACTTTGTTCTTCCTGCCAAAACTCGGAAGGTTCTGAGTTAGCTCCACAAAAGTGCTCTGCAGTATCAGTGACAGACTCATCTTCACCCCTACACCAAGCTTTGTAAGAAATTTTCTCTCCTCTGTAATCACCCCTAAAGAACTCAAAATCTGAAGATGATTTGTCATCTTCAACTTCATCTTCTTCTTCTGGTACTTCTTCTTCTTCTTCTTCACTTGCTTGTTCTTCTTCATCTACTTCTTCTTCTTCTACATCTTCTTCTTCCACAACTGTTTTCCCCTTATTCAAATTGCTAATTTGCTGCGTGTTCATGTAGGGCTCATTAGGGGTTACAGCTAGCAAACTAGAATTAGAGGCAGGGTACAGAACACCTTCTTGTGAAACTATGTAAACAACAGGTTCACCAACATGATCAATGGGGATTTGTTCCTCAAGCATGATGTGATCCATATTAACATCTGCTAGGCTTGGATTAGTAGCTTTTCTGACAGTGATGTTCAGTACCTTCTTATCAACAAATAAGTCAACCATTTCCTCTAATGCCTCCTCACTATCCAGGGCCTCCACCCCCTCCAGCCCCTTTCCCTCTTCCTTTACATAAGTCAGAAAAGCATCGATTCCATAGCCCTCCAACTCAACCAATGCTAATATGGTCACATAATTGATATCTGAAGAAACTGAATACTTTCTCTCCATATTATCTGTTCCTTGAAAATGTAGCCTCATGTCCCAAATCTCATCATCTAAGTTGTAGGATTAAACTGACAAACAATTATTTATTAAGTCATTGAAACTTAAAACAATGACCAAATGCACTGCACATTACTAAACTTTCTTCTAATTACAGTGAATGCACTGACCAAATGTACTGACCAAATGAACTAACCAAATGCACTAACCAAATGCACTATCTTCTACAGTGACATAGCCAATAAAATACAATACCCTGCCAAGAACAATCAAGTACTAACCCTAGTTCTAATTTGAACTAAACGTATGAAGGGCCCAGAAATTTCTTACCTCACTCCACCAAAGGACGACACCCAACTGTGGCCGCCATCTGGATCCGCCTGGATGCACTTTGCCACTGCCCTAGCCGCGCGGACTGCTGGATCTGAGCTCGCCGGATCAACCTGAGCCGCGGGCGGGGATGGCTGCTGCGACCGCTGCACCGGGAAGCTCGAGCTGCCTCCATTGACGCCTTGGCTCAATAGCTCGCCGCCGCCCTCCTGGCCGGTGTCGCCTTGGCTCAATAGCTCCCCGCCGAAGGCATTTGGCTGCGCCACCGCCGCCATCGCCCACCTAGGTCACTGCGGGGGAGAGGAGGGGGAGACTGAGAGAGAGAGAGTGCGGCCCGACCGCCTACTTTGGTTCCGACTGGACCGGCCGCCCTAACGGCCGGTAACTGCTACGCCATCCACGCGCTGGGCCACGTGGGCTGACAGGTGGGCCTAATCTGTCAGGAAAACGGTTAAATTGCTAGTCACTGCAGGTTTGGGTTTTTTGAAACAGCCGACCGCTCGTTTGGTAGTTTTCTGAGAAAATTTAAAAAGTGATATTTTTTGGAACCCTAACCTGTAAACTAGTAGTTTTATGCTATTTACTCCAAGAAGAAGTGCACCAATAAAACTGAAAAGGGACCGTGCCATATGACAATGACATATCAATACAAGTTCAAGTGAAAAATACAGATATAATGCTTCTGTACAGATAGAACAGGGATACCACATGATGAAACTTTTGGGACTGGATTACAACAACCAAACATGTTTTCCAGATACACTTGTATTAAATCTGACAAAAAAAGGATGAATATGCTCATGGGAGAAATTGTAATAGTAACATGCATACATGATACGAAATTCATGAACTTCATAAGGTAAAAAAAAATAGTTACATACTTTGGAGTCTTGAATGTTATGTGGGCAAGAAAATCCATAATACATCTTTGTTTAAAAATATATAGGTTTTGATTAGTAAGAGAACACCCACCAGTTCTAAAAATAACATTGACATAGACACCATATTGTAAAGCCTTATAGAGTGGATTATCTCAAGAAATGTTCAGTGATATGGTGGAGGCATATATTTCGCATATATAAATAGATGATCATGATCTCAGTATTTAGGTCAAGTCAAACATGAGAAATATTCAACTACTTTCCCTCATGACACATGTTGTTAATTATCTCCAGACATGGCACTGCAACTACAGAAGGAAAGTAAAAAAGACTAACAGAACATACATAATACAAGGGCTTCTGATGGTATAATATTATAGGTATTGTTACTGTTGAACTTCCTGTACATAGGAGCAAGATAACAAGAAATAATATAAAGTCTTGCATGCAACAAGATGGCTTAGCAATCAAGAGCCAGGAAAATAAATCTTATAGGTACTTGATGTTCTTGATATAAGAAACTGAATTTTGGACGCTCCGGCCAAGATGACTCTCTCAGATGGGAATAGGACCAGAAGCTGTGTTGTTCCGCAATAGCATGTACAAGAATAGCAGACACAATCACTTCTGATCACTATACCTTACAGCGAAACAAAGCAACCTGGACTGTCAAGACACCAGCGGCAGCTCACCAAGGGTTCGCCGCCATGCAAAACTGGTCGCCGTCGCCACCGCTTCCTCATTCTTCTCTTGTGATCAGAAATTGTGCATACTACGAAAAGGTGGGGAATATAAAGTGTAAATCTACAAGAAAAATCACCTTCAGAGAGACATGTAGCTGCCTTACGATGTATCCCCAAGGAGACATAGCAAACGGGAGACCGGGAGACGGTATATAGATAGGACCAGTAGGGAGATGAGGGGACTGCAGTGGAACTCCATTATCGACGGCTAGGAAGTAACACACCTTTACTACCATTAACGGTTTGTAGCAACGGCAGTTTAACACATCAATTCGATGGAGCAGCCCGCCCAAGCTGCTGTGGGACGACTCCGCTCGCTCCATCTTCTTTCTTCCTTTCCTTTTCTACTTTTATTTAATAAATATAATAAGGAAATTCGCTCCAATAAAAAAAGGCATGGCTGCGTCCGCGGACGAGATGAGAGACGCCGCCAGTGGGGAGAGAGAAGCCAGTCAGACCCAATTCAACGAGGGACGCCCAAAAAAGTTACGGGAGCAGCGGCCCACTACGTTTACCTGTTCGTGGTCAAGCAAGAAAGCAAGCACGTGAGCGACTTGACCCAGATCACACGGCCAAAAACATATAGCTATGAAAGATCCGATGGCTGAAAATGCAAATGGCCTGAGAAGGCTGGAAAGGTGCGCGGTTATAATGTATTTAAATTATGACATACCCATGCCAAATATTGTCTATTTGTTTATCACGATATTTTTTGTTGAACTTAACATGGAAAAACTTAAGAAAATGTGATGCCAAATTTATTGAAACCTTGTTTAAAAATGTAATTTTAAAAATTCCATGGCAAATATGTTTTTCTATTGTTGTTGAATTTTTATATAGGATTTTTCGTTTGCATTCAAGAGAAAACGTAATTTTCCTAATTGTGACATAGCAAGTTCATAAGCATTTTTAAAAATTCCATGGCAAACATTACATTTTTATGATTTTTACATTACATTTTTATAATTTTAAAAATTCCACATGACATTTTTAATATAAAATTTCACATTTTTCATGTGGCATTTTTTATATATTCATGACAAAGTCTCTATGTGTTTCCGTCTTTTTGAAAGAATAATATCCCTAATTTGCCATCCTTTTCAAAGAACCAAATGCCTAACTTTTCATGTCTCCCTTTTATAAATTTCAAATAGGTTGCCATGTTATTTTAAAAAACAATATTTTTAAAATTATACAAAGGTATTTTAGTTGTAGGTAGCATGTCATTTTTATTAACTTGACCGTGTTAGTTTAATTGTTGGTAGAATTGCAATTTTATTCTTTAGACGATGCCATTTTTTATTAATTATATTATGCCAATTTTTATATTTCCAAACCATGTTAATTTTATTCTAAATACCATGTCAACTTTATTATTAGACAATGGCATTTTTAATTAGAGTATCGTAATTTCAAATTTATATATCATGGCAATTCAATTATTTAGATCCTGGCAACTTTACTTATTAGATCATGGCAAATTTTATATTAACTAGATCATGCCATTTTATCATTTAGACCGTGGTTAATTTATTATAGCTAATATGCTAATTATATTATTTATACCATGACATTTTTCGTTTAATTGGACTATGATAGTTTCATTTTAAGTAGCATGGCTACATTATAATTTATATCATGGATTTTTTTATTTAGATCATGGCTATTTTTGTTCTCGGTTTTTCTAATATTTTTTGACATGTGCAATTTTATTTTAAGTATCTTGACATTTTTTTTCGTAGTACATGATTTTTTTCTAAATTAATATCATTTTCATATTATTTTTATTAAATGTTTTAAAAAAAATTGGGGTCGAAAATGTGCATATTATTTCTAATTGGCATAAAAGTTCGGGAGATCAATTAAACAGTCTCTCGCATTGGGTTGCTTTTTCCAGCGAATCGAATCATTCACTGGTTCGATAATACCAAATCGAACGATTCAATCTCTGTTTTCTCTTTCATAGATAATGGCGGGTAATTATTGGCATCCTAAAAATAACACTGAAGTGCATGTTTGTTTTAACTAATTTTATGTTGATGAGTTTGATGCACAATTTTAATTTAATAAAAGTATGAGTTAGTTACTGAACAAATGTTGGTTGAAGCATGTTTTATACAAAACTTTTATACTTATTTTCATCAAACTACAACCTACCAAATATGTTTTATATAACTTAGCATAATTAACCACATGACAACATATGTAAACATAATAATAGTTTATGTGTTAATATAAGGTCAATCATTAAAATATACAATTGTTTTGCCGGATTTAATTATATTTTGTAATAAAATCTACTAATTTTTTTGAGTCATAGCCCTTAACAAAGTCATTTCTTTTAACAATGAGGAAAAATATATATAAAATCACATAGTTTGTGTGTGTGGATGTGTGTCACTAAATATAGGATAGATATTCAACATGTATGATATAAAAATAATATGTAGACAATGTATCAGCTTTATGATTAAATATAAGTAAATAGAAAATTCTAGAGTATATATGGCATTTACGAATAGGTTGTCAACAAAATGGTGCATGTTGCTTTACCTATTTACATAATGATTAACCACCTACACGACGAAACATTGGTTACTGTTTTTTACACAATGGATCTAATAATCTAATAAGATGACCACTAACTGAATCTTCTAATTGCTTTATCTAGAAAATCAAGCCACACTGAAGCTAGGAAATAATACATCATATATATGCTTATATGCGTGTGTAATAGCTCACTGCCACACGAAAAGAAAGATACCGTGTAAAGAAAATTAGGTTCACAACCCAACCAACAAATCCTATATACTTAAGAGACTCATCTCCACTGTGTTATTTATCTCAACATGCAAGCTATCCACATCAGCGGCCTAGCCACATCAGCTTTCCGTTAGAAGCTTACAAGAGGGACCCACCACAAATTGACCAGTGTTTCAAGTATATGAGTCTAATTCCACGTCGTCCCTTCCATTCCCAGTGTCCAGAACTGACCGAGGACCAGCCATTTGCGATCTGTAACGTCCGTTCTCCCCTCTCCACACAAAAGTGACTCTTCCTTCTCCAGCCATTTCCTCAACTTTTAATCTCCTCCCGTGACGCGTGAGCTCTTAATTGTAATCCAGTCCGAAGCATCATGGACAAATTCACTACAAAGGAGGGAGACGAATCTGACATGTTGTTAGTCCACCACATCACTAACCTACAGTCCGCCAAGAACAACACAAAACGGAGATTCAAAACAGACGAATCTCCCATCTGGCAAGTGGCTCCTTCACGGCGTTCTTCAAGGTGCAACACCTAGAGGAGGGCCGCATCAGGGTGCTTCTCTCCCTGCCGCCAACGCTTTTCTACCCCACTTCTTTCACCAGATCATGTGGAAAGATGGGGCTCGATTTGTTCAAGGTGAAAATCCGAGACGAGGGCCGCATCAGGGGGCTTCTCTCTCCTTCCCGACGCTTTTCTCCCCCACTTCTTGCACCAGATCGTGAGGAAAGATGGAGCTCGATTTGTTGTTGATTCGTACCACCACAACTAGGCTCAGCTGGTCACGAGTAAGTGCTCTTTTGCAACTTTGCATCCTCCAGGGCTATTACCATGGTCGCTGGGAACGCCTATTCTCTCACATCAGCGAGATCTCGCTGATTCAGGAAGAAAAATTGGGCATAAGTCGCAACCTCCGTTCTCAGGGAAGGAGCATGATCCGACGAGCGACGGCTTGATTTTGTGGTGATTAGTGGCGGTCTCTGTTCTCTTTTTTCATAATTACATTTTAATTTCAGGCCTTAGTTTGGCTCCAACAGGAAGTCAAAAACAGTACTGTTTCAGTCTAAGGATGTTTATTTGTATTGCTTTTGTCATCAGGTGGAGCACATAAGAGTATTTTGTCAGAACTGTCCAGGAGCATCTGCAAAGAAAAGTCTTCCGGAAGCTTGGGGTATCTTTGCTCGCTTCTTCTGTAGGATTACTTTAGATGAACTACAGTGCACATCAATGTAAGGAATGCATTTCAACAATCAATAATATCACCATATTTTTGGGTTTTCTAATTGATAATTTTGTTACTTGCTAGATTCCTATTTTGTATATGTATATTCAGGGCCATGATGTCTTTTCTTTCTTTTGCAATGCTACACGTAGAAGCATTTGTTTTCTCAGTTTTTGTAGCAATTATTGTGATGAAACATCTTGTATTTGTTCTCTTATATTTTGCTCAAAATCAATTGTGAACAGGCTCAAAATCATTTATGAATATGCTAATTTCACAATTATCATGTACCATGCTAGGAAGGATCCAATCCAGTTGGTATATGCAACTAAATGATTTTTTGTCACATTTGAACACCCGAGAGACTCTTTTATTGTAGGGTAAAAAAGTTTGTGGATTTTTTCTTCCAAATGAAGTATCAGGTCATGTTCCGCCGAGTACAAAAAACAATACATTTATGGATTGATATCGCAATTATTTTTACTATGTATGTAGATAAATTTGTAGTCCTCAATCAGTATTCAACCATGACTTATTTAACTTGCCCATTTATTTTACAAGAAACATCATAAGATTAAGATAAATCATTGGTTGTCGTTTCATATTTTCATAGCTCCCTGAAATTACATTAGGGCGGCCGTCAATAACATTAGTATTTCCTTAGATATTTCTATTTAGCTTCTTACCTAAGGAAGGACTACCAAGGTTGAAATAATTATTACATTTTTCTTTAATTAAGCTGATGACCTAAAACTTAATCTTTTGCATTTATCGACTATAATAACCCAATTTAAGCTAAATAATATTTTTTTACAAGATATATCATTCTATATTTTCATTTTATGGTAATTTCTCACTCCATAACCCCCCCCCCCCCCTTCTATACAGTGCTACAAATTCCCACAGCAACGCGCGGGGTGTTATCTAGTTATATATAATGGTTGGCTCAACACAACACTGTTCTTCCAAACAAATTGTCCCTATTTTCGGAGATCAAATAGACAAAAATGAACTATTTTTTTAATATGAATAGCTTCTCTTTTTCATCAAAGCCCACACAGCTAACATTTTTATTCAGATAGTATCATCAGTACACCCGCATAATATACAAGATCTGAGATTACACCATGATGATAGATCTAACTAAGAGCATATATTCGAGTGTGGTACATTCAACAAACATCTTACAAGAACAAAAATATCAAGCTCAAAATTTTGCTGCCAAGAATTTAATGTCAGTGGTCTACGACAACAACAACCACAATGATCACTAGCTAGCTACCAGTGACATCGAATGGCCGACATCTCTCTCCCATCCCGGGGTACTAGCTCCGGCATGAACTCCACCTGGCCTCCACATGTATGGATAACAATTATGAGGAAATGGAAGTTGCACCTATGAATTTTTCTGGGGCAAATTCGAAGGTACTGGGTCCAAAATAATTTCCCAATCACCAAGTTTCGGATCTCAAACCAATAAACTGATAAGCTGAACATAATGAGCATCACAAAAACTACTAGTCTGTACAAGCCATTGTTTACTCAGTGAGATGAGATGGTTCTCTGGACTTGTGGTCAGTCAGTAAAGAACAATCATGTCTGTTGGGCTCTCAGGATGTTCAGACATATGACTTGGTACTAGTTTCACTGGTACAAGACGTGCTATACAAACGGTTTTTAACCCCTTTCTGTGACGGCATTTGGAACCGTCGCCAAGTGAGTGTGTGCGATAGGGGGGTCCTTCCCACACGACCCAGAAATCATCAGTGATAGGCCCTCCTGGGACACATGCTAGGGACGTGTGCGATCGGGCGAGGCATCGAAACCAAATCATTTCCGTAGGTATGTACATCCCACACGGTGAATCTCAGAAAATAATTTCCGTAAGTATGAACATCCCACATGGTGAATCCCAAAAAATCATTTTCGTAGGTATGTACATCCCACACGGTGAATCCCAGAAAATCACTTCAGTAGGTATGTACATCCCACACGGTGAATCCCAGAAAAACATTTCCGTAGGTATGTATATCACACACAGTTCTGAAGGAAATATGCCCTAGAGGCAATAATAAAGTTATTATTTATTTCCTCATATCATGATAAATGTTTATTATTCATGCTAGAATTGTATTAACCGGAAACCTTATACATGTGTGAATACATAGACAAACATAACGTCACTAGTATGCCTCTACTTGACTAGCTCATTAATCAAAGATGGTTATGTTTCCTAACCATAGACATGTGTTGTCATTTGATTAACGGGATCACATCATTAGGAGAATGATGTGATTGACATGACCCATTCCGTTAGCCTCGCACTTGATCGTTTGGTATGTTGCTATTGCTTTCTTCATGACTTATACATGTTCCTGTAACTATGAGATTATGCAACTCCCGTTTACCGGAGGAACACTTTGTGTGCTACCAAATGTCACAACGTAACTCGGTGATTATAAAGGAGCTCTATAGGTGTCTCCAAAGGTACATGTTGGGTTGGCGTATTTCGAGATTAGGTTTTGTCACTCCGATTGTCGGAGAGGTATCTTTGGGCCCTCTCGGTAATGCACATCACTATAAGCCTTGCAAGCAATGTAGCTAATGAGTTAGTTACGGAATGATGCATTACGTAACGAGTAAAGAGACTTGCCAGTAACAAGATTGAACTAGGTATTGGATACCGACGATCGAATCTCGGGTAAGTAACATACCGATGACAAAAGGAACAACGTATGTTGTTATGCGGTTTGACCGATAAAGATCTTCGTAGAATATGTGGGATCCAATATGGGCATCCAGGTCCCGCTATTGGTTATTGACCGGAAACATGTCTCGGTCATGTCTACATAGTTCTCGAACCCGTAGGGTCCGCACGCTTAATGTTTCGTTGACGATATAGTATTATATGAGTTATGCATGTTGGTAACCGAATGTTGTTCGGAGTCCCGGATGAGATCATGGACATGACGAGGAACTCCGGAATGGTCCGGAGATAAAGTTTGATATATGGGATAATAGTGTTTGATCTCCGGAAGGGTTCCGAAATTCACCGGAAGGGGTTCCGGATGTTTCCCGAAATGTTTGGGTACGAGAACACGTTATTTGGGCCAAAGGGGAAAGCCCACAAGGTTTTTGGAAAGCGCAAAAGGAAGTTTTGCGGAGTCCAGGGGCCAGACGCCAGGGTCCCTGGCATCTGGGTCCAGACGCCGGGAACCCTGGCGTCTGGCCCTGGAGTCCGAGAAGGACTCTTGCCTTTCGGGTGAAACCGACTTTGTGGAGGCTTTTACTCCAAGTTTCGACCCCAAGGCTCAACATATAAATAGAGGGGCAGGGTAGCACCAAAGACACATCAAGAAACACCAAGCCGTGTGCCGGCAACCCCGTCCCCTCTAGTTTATCCTTCGTCATAGTTTCCATAGTGCTTAGGCGAAGCCCTGCGGAGATTGTTCTTCACCAACACCGTCACCACGCCGTCGTGCTGCCGGAACTCATCTACTACTTCGCCCGTCTTGCTGGATCGAGAAGGCAATTACGTCATCAAGCTGAACGTGTGCAGAACTCGGAGGTGCCATGCGTTCGGTACTTGGATCGGTTGGATCGTGAAGACGTACGACTACATCAACCGCATTGATAAACGCTTCCGCTTAGCGATCTTCAAGGGTATGAAGATACAATCCCTTCTCGTTGCTATGCATCACCATGATCTTGCGTGTGCGTAGGCATTTTTTTGAAATTACTACGTACCCCAACAGTGGTATCAGAGCCAGGTTTTATGCGTAGATGTCATATGCACGAGTAGAACACAAGTGAGTTGTGGGCGATACAAGTCATACTGCTTACCAGCATATCATACTTTGGTTCAGCGGTATTGTGAGATGAAGCGGCCCGGACCGACATTACGCGTATGCTTACGCGAGACTGGTTTCACCGTTACGAGCACTCGTGCTTAAAGGTGACTGGCGGGTGTCTGTCTCTCTCACTTTAGTTGAACCGAGTGTGGCTACGCCTGGTCTTTGCGAAGGTTAAAACAACACTAACTTGACGAACTATCATTGTGGTTTTGATGCGTAGATAAGAACAGTTCTTGCTAAGCCCGTAGCAGCCACGTAAAATTTGCAACAACAAAGTAGATGACGTCTAACTTGTTTTTGCAAGGCATGTTGTGATGTGATATGGTCAAGACGTGATGCTATATTTTATTGTATGAGATGATCATGTTTTGTAACCGAAGTTATCGGCAACTGGCAGGATGGTTGTCGCTTTATTGTATGAAATGCAAACGCCCTGTAATTGCTTTACTTTATCACTAAGCGGTAGCGATAGTCGTAGAAGCAATAGATGGCGTAACGACAACGATGCTACGATGGAGATCAAGGTGTCGCGCCGGTGACGATGGTGATCATGATGGTGCTTCGGAGATGGAGATCACAAGCACAAGATGATGATGGCCATATCATATCACTTATATTGATTGCATGTGATGTTTATCCTTTATGCATCTTATATTGCTTTAATTGACGGTAGCATTTTAAGATGATCTCTCACTAAAATTATCAAGAAGTGTTCTCCCTGAGTATGCACCATTGCGAAAGTTCTTCGTGCTGAGACACCACGTGATGATCGGGTGTGATAGGCTCTACGTTCAAATACAACAGGTGCAAAACAGTTGCATACGCGGAATACTCAGGTTAAACTTGACGAGCCTAGCATATAACAGATATGGCCTCGGAACACGGAGACCGAAAGGTCGAGCGTGAATCATATAGTAGATATGATCAACATATTGATGTTCACCGTTGAAACTACTCCATCTCACGTGACGATCGGACATGGTGTAGTTGATATGGATCACGTAATCACTTACAGGATTAGAGGGATGTCTATCTAAGTGGGAGTTCTTTAGTAATATGATTAATTGAACTTAAATTTATCATGAACTTAGTACCTGATAGTATTTTGCTTGTCTATGTTTGTTGTAGATAGATGGCTCGTGCTGTTGTTCCATTTAAGTTTAATGCTTTCCTTGAGAAAGCAAAGTTGAAAGATGATGGTAGCAATTACACGGACTGGGTCCGTAACCTGAGGATTATCCTCATTGCTGCATAGAAGAGTTACGTCCTGGAAGCACCGCTGGGTGCTAGTCCTGCTGCTGATGCAACTGACGACGTTAAGAACGTCTGGCAGAGCAAAGCTGATGACTACTCGATAGTTCAGTGTGCCATGCTTTACGGCTTAGAACCGGGTCTTCAACAACGTTTTGAACGTCATGGAGCATATGAGATGTTCCAGGAGTTGAAGTTAATATTTTAAGCAAATGCCCGGATTGAGAGATATGAAGTCTCCAATAAGTTCTATAGCTGCAAGATGGAGGAGAATAGTTCTGTCAGTGAACACATACTCAAAATGTCTGGGTATAATAATCACTTGATTCAACTGGGAGTTAATCTTCCTGATGATAGTGTCATTGACAGAATTCTTCAATCACTGCCACCAAGTTACAAGAGCTTCGTGATGAACTATAATATGCAAGGGATGGACAAGACTATTCCCGAGCTCTTCGCAATGCTAAAAGCTGCGGAGGTAGAAATCAAGAAGGAGCATCAAGCTTGATGGTCAACAAGACCACCAGTTTCAAGAAAAAAGGCAAAGGGAAGAAGAAGGGGAACTTCAAGAAGAACAGCAAACAAGTTGCTGCTCAAGAGAAGAAACCCAAGTCTGGTCCTAAGCCTGAGACTGAGTGCTTCTACTGCTAGCAGACTGGACACTGGAAGCGGAACTGCCCCAAGTATTTGGCGGATAAGAAGGATGGCAAAGTGAACAAAGGTATATGTGATATACATGTTATTGATGTGTACCTTACTAATGCTCGTAGTAGTACCTGGGTATTTGATACTGGTTCTGTTGCTAATATTTGCAACTCGAAACAGGGACTACAGATTAAGCGAAGATTGGCTAAGGACGAGGTGACGATGCGCATGGGAAATGGTTCCAAAGTCGATGTGATCGCGGTCGGCACGCTACCTCTACATCTACCATCGGGATTAGTTATAGACCTAAATAATTGTTATTTGGTGCCAGCGTTGAGCATGAACATTATATCTGGATCTTGTATGATGCGAGACGGTTATTCATTTAAATCAGAGAATAATGGTTGTTCTATTTATATGAGTAATATCTTTTATGGTCATGCACCCTTGAAGAGTGGTCTATTTTTATTGAATCTCGATAGTAGTGATACACATATTCATAGTGTTGAAGCCAAAAGATGCAGAGTTGATAATGATAGTGCAACTTATTTGTGGCACTGCCGTTTAGGTCATATTGGTATAAAGCGCATGAAGAAACTCCAAACTGATGGACTTTTGGAATCACTTGATTATGAATCACTTGGTACTTGCGAACCGTGCCTCATGGGCAAGATGACTAAAACGCCGTTCTCTGGAACTATGGAGCGAGCAACTGATTTGTTGGAAATCATACATACTAATGTTTGTGGTCCAATGAATATTGAGGCTCGCGGTGGGTATCGTTACTTTCTCACCTTCACAGATGATTTGAGTAGATATGGGTATATCTACTTAATGAAACACAAGTCTGAAACATTTGAAAAGTTCAAAGAATTCCAGAGTGAAGTGGAAAATCATCGTAACAAGAAAATAAAATTTCTACGATCTGATCGTGGAGGAGAATATTTGAGTTACGAGTTTGGTTTACATTTGAAACAATGCGGAATAGTTTCGCAACTCATGCCACCCGGAACACCACAACGAAATGGTGTGTCCGAACGTCGTAATCGTACTTTACTAGATATGGTGCGATCTATGATGTCTCTTACTGATTTACCGCTATCGTTTTGGGGTTATGCTTTAGAGACGGCCGCATTCACGTTAAATAGGGCACCATCAAAATCCGTTGAGATGATGCCTCATGAACTGTGGTTTGGCAAGAAACCAAAGTTGTCGTTTCTTAAAGTTTGGGGCTGCGATGCTTATGTGAAGAAACTTCAACCAAATAAGCTCGAACCCAAATCGGAGAAATGTGTCTTCATAGGATACCCAAAAGAGACTGTTGGGTACACCTTCTATCACAGATTTGAGGGCAAGATTTTCGTTGCTAAATTCGGATGCTTTCTAGAGAAGGAGTTTCTCTCGAAAGAAGTGAGTGGGACGAAAGTAGAACTTGATGAGGTAACTGTACCTGCTCCCTTATTGGAAAGTAGTCCATCACAAGAACCGGTTCCTGTGACAACTACACCAATTAGTGAGGAAGCTAATGATATTGATCATGAAACTTCAGACAAGTTTCTACTGAACATCGTAGGTCTACCAGAGTAAGATCCGCACCAGAGTGGTACGGTAATCCTATTCTGGAAGTCATGTTACTTGACCATGGCGAACCTACGAACTATGAGGAAGCGATGATGAGCCCAGATTCCGCAAAATGGCTAGAAGCCATGAAATCTGAGATGGGATCCATGTATGAGAACAAAGTATGGACTTTGGTTGACTTGCCCGATGATCGGCAAGCCATTGAGAATAAATGGATCTTTAAGAAGAAGACTGACGCTGATGGTAATGTAACTGTCTATAAAGCTCAACTTATTGCCAAAGGTTTTCGACAAGTTCAAGGGGTTGACTACGATGAGACTTTCTCACCCGTACCGATGCTTAAGTCTGTCCGAATCATGTTAGCAATTGCCGCATTTTATGATTATGAAATTTGGCAAATGGATGTCAAAACTGCATTCTTGAATGGATTTCTGGAAGAAGAGTTGTATATGATGCAACCAGAAGGTTTTGTTGATCCAAAAGGTGCTAACAAAGTGTGCAAGCTCCAGCGATCCATTTATGGACTGGTGCAAGCATCTCGGAGTTGGAATAAACGCTTTGATAGTGTGATCAAAGCATATGGTTTTATACAGACTTTTGGAGAAGCCTGTATTTACAAGAAAGTGAGTGGGAGCTCTATAGCATTTCTGATATTATATGTAGATGACATATTATTAATTGGAAATGATATAGAATTTCTGGATAGCATAAAGGGATACTTGAATAAAAGTTTTTCTATGAAAGACCTCGGTGAGGCTGCTTACATATTGGGCATCAAGATTTATAGAGATAGATCAAGACGCTTAATAGGACTTTCACAAAGCACATACCTTGATAAAGTTTTGAAAAAGTTCAAAATGGATCAGGCGAAGAAAGGGTTCTTGCCTGTATTACAAGGTGTGAAGTTGAGTCAGACTCAATGCCCGACCACAGCAGAAGATAGAGAGAAAATGAAAGATGTTCCCTATGCTTCAGCCACAGGCTCTATCATGTATGCAATGCTGTGTACCAGACCTGACGTATGCTTAGCAATAAGCTTAGCAGGGAGGTACCAAAGTAATCCAGGAGTGGATCACTGGACAGCGGTCAAGAACATCCTGAAATACCTGAAAAGGACTAAGGATATGTTTCTCATATATGGAGGTGACAAAGAGCTAGTCGTAAATGGTTACGTCGATGCAAGCTTTGACACTGATCCGGACGATTCTAAATCGCAAACCGGATAGGTATTTTTATTAAACGGTGGAGTTGTAAGTTGGTGCAGTTCTTTACAAAGCGTCGTAGCGGGATCTACATGTGAAGCGGAGTATATAGCTGCTTCGGAAGCAACAAATGATGGAGTCTGGATGAAGGAGTTCATTTCCGATCTAGGTGTCATACCTAGTGCATCGGCACCAATGAAGATCTTCTGTGACAATACTGGTGCAATTGCCTTGGCAAAGGAATCCAGATTTCACAAGAGGACCAAGCATATCAAGATACGCTTCAATTCCATCCGGGACCAAGTCCAGGTGGGAGACATAGAGATTTGCAAGATACATACAGATCTGAATGTTGCGGACCCGTTGACTAAGCCTCTTCCACGAGCAAAACATGATCAGCACCAAGACTCCATGGGTGTTAGAATCATTACTGTGTAATCTAGATTATTGACTCTAGTGCAAGTGGGAGACTGAAGGAAATATTCCCTAGAGGCAATAATAAAGTTATTATTTATTTCCTCATATCATGATAAATGTTTATTCTTCATGCTAGAATGGTATTAACCGAAAACATGGTACATGTGTGAATACATAGACAAACATAACGTCACTAGTATGCCTCTACTTGACTAGCTCGTTAATCAAAGATGGTTATGTTTCCTAACCATAGACATGTGTTGTCATTTGATTAATGGGATCACATCATTAGGAGAACGATGTGATTGACATGACCCATTCCGTTAGCCTAGCACTTGATCGTTTAGTATGTTGCTATTGCTTTCTTCATGACTTATACATTTTCCTGTAACTATGAGATTATGCAACTCCCGTTTACAGGAGGAACATTTTGTGTGCTACCAAATGTCACAACGTAACTGGGTGATTATAAAGGAGCTCTACAGGTGTCTCCAAAGGTACATGTTGGGTTGGTGTATTTCGAGATTAGGTTTTATCACTCCGATTGTCGGAGAGGTATCTCTGGGCCCTCTCGGTAATGCACATCACTATAAGCCTTGCAAGCAATGTAGCTAATGAGTTAGTTACGGAATGATGCATTACATAACGAGTAAAGAGACATGCCGGTAACGAGATTGAACTAGGTATTGGATACCGACGATCGAATCTCGGGTAAGTAACATACCGATGACAAAGGGAACAACGTATGTTGTTATGCGGTTTGACCGATAAAGATCTTCGTAGAATATGTGGGAGCCAATATGGGCCTCCTGGTCCCGCTATTGTTTATTGACCGGAAACTTGTCTCGGTCATGTCTACATAGTACTCGAACCCGTAGGGTCCGCACGCTTAACGTTTCGTTGATGATATAGTATTATATGAGTTATGCATGTTGGTAACCGAATGTTGTTCGGAGTCCCGGATGAGATCATGGACATGACGAGGAACTCCGGAATGGTCCGGAGATAAAGTTTGATATATGCGATAATAGTGTTTGATCTCCGGAAGGGTTCTGGAATTCACCGGAAGGGGTTCCGGATGTTTCCCGAAATGTTTGGGTACGAGAACACGTTATTTGGGCCAAAGGGGAAAGCCCACAAGGTTTTTGGAAAGCGCAAAAGGAAGTTTTGCGGAGTCCAGGGGCCAGACGCCAGGGTCTCTGGCGTCTGGGTCCAGACGTCGGGAACCCTGGCGTCTGGCCCTGGAGTCCGAGAAGGACTCTTGCCTTTCGGGTGAAACCGACTTTGTGGAGGCTTTTACTCCAAGTTTCGACCCCAAGGCTCAACATATAAATAGAGGGGCAGAGCTAGCACCAAAGACACATCAAGAAACACCAAGCCATGTGCCGGCAACCCCATCCCCTCTAGTTTATCCTTCGTCATAGTTTCCGTAGTGCTTAGGCGAAGCCCTGCGGAGATTGTTCTTCACCAACACCGTCACCACGCCATCGTGCTGCCGGAACTCATCTACTACTTCGCCCGTCTTGCTGGATCGAGAAGGCGAGGACGTCATCGAGCTGAATGTGTGCAGAACTCGGAGGTGCCGTGCGTTCGGTACTTGGATCGGTCAGATCGTGAAGACGTACGACTACATCAACCGCGTTGATAAACGCTTCCGCTTAGTGATCTTCAAGGGTATGAAGATACACTCCCCTTCTCGTTGCTATGCATCACCATGATCTTGCCTGTGCGTAGGAATTTTTTTGAAATTACTATGTTCCCCGACAAGTTCTTTGTGTGGAAACGTTTGTGCAAGGTGGCCTAACCCAAATAGTTCGCTACCGGAAGCCATGTGTGATTGTTAGTTGATCGAACACGCCTACTTTCTAGAAAACGTGCGGGTTGTTTGAGTTCATCGCCCATGGTGATGTTTGAGTAACCGTCTGCAATAGAAAACCCCAATAAGCAGGGTAATTAGCCTATTATTGATAATCCATGTACTAATCAAAATGATATTTCTTAAAAAACACACGAGATATTTCATATCCTTCTAAAAGCAACCAGGATTTCATAATCGAATTACATCAGGTAGCTTCTGCACTCAGTTACGCCATTACACAATTCACATGCAGC
Source organism: Triticum timopheevii (assembly GCA_963921465.1). Taxonomy (NCBI): domain Eukaryota; kingdom Viridiplantae; phylum Streptophyta; class Magnoliopsida; order Poales; family Poaceae; genus Triticum; species Triticum timopheevii. The sequence goes on along the minus strand of OY997266.1, from coordinate 642,419,120 downwards.
ATCAAAAACCTTTGGAAAGTAGAATCATACACGGTAAATAGACAGATGAATCTCATCTGGGAAACTGCAGAAGCGGAAGGCAAATATTGAGCCTTTAGTGATGTTGAATGTCCTTGCAACTTTAGGCCAGTGGCAATGGATAATTGCCCGCCCAACCTTCGTCCTCTTCAACAAGACTTCAATATTATACCGTGGGTGTTGAATGAATACCTTCCTTGCCTCTTGACCATGCAAGTGGTATGAGAGTTCGTAATCATCGGTGAACTGCTTTGAAAAGTACTGAAAACAAAGCTATGCATAAATCGCGGTTGTAAATTTTGAAATGGCGCAAGGGGTAAAAACAAGGTAAAAGAGTTGGTACCATCCTATAATTGATTGATGTCTTCTTCATTGTGCAAACAAAGATCTTGCTGTTATTCATCGTAAGTTTCTTCATCCTAACAATCTTTCTAAGTTTCTTGACTTGATTGATCTTCATGGACATCTCATTTCCCCATATGCAAAATGGGTCGAACAGTGGGTCTAAGCCTCTGACAGCAGGACCTACATGTGCAAGACCAAATTGTAAGAAATCTAAATATTAGAATGATTCCTGCAACTGCACAGTAATGTGCTATTAGTAAAAGGACCCTGCTTGAACAAACCACGATGGTAAACCGCAGTGTCTCCCATTGTTTCCCTACAACACACATAAGGAAGATCTTGATCAGGTTAACTGAGAGTTGCCATACTATCAGTAGAATATGTATTGAGTACAGCCAAATTCGATTGGTGTCACATGCATAAAAATACAAAATTGTACCCACAACAAATGAAAATCAAATTGCAGAACTGAACCAGACAGTTAAATGAACAACAGACCAAATGAACCAAAATAGTTAACTGAGCACGACATTGCAGAATAGAAACATGCGCTAGAAGATAAGACCGTTAACAAAACAAAAAATGCTTGGGAACAGTACTACGAAATGTAGCAATTGTTGGACCAAAGTGTTAGCTGAACATTACATTTCAGAGGACCAAACTGTTAACTGAACATCAGATTGCATATTAACATTATAGAGGACAAATCACTAGAAGGCACTGGCGGTGGCCTCAAGAAAACAACACAAACTGTATTTTAAAGTAGACAACCGTGTGGCGGTGTCGATGGTGGCCATGAAGACGAGGTGCTCCTCCAAGATCTGGTGGTTGATACGCATGGCAGCCATAGCGACCTCGTGCGCGCGTGCGGCCGCATGTTACTGAGCTCCATGTTATACTGCATGCAAAATGGCTATGGTCGGCGCTTAATTAGAGGAGGGGGCAGTGATTTCGGTGAAAGGTGTCACGCCATCGGTCGGGACATGTGGGACGGGAAAGGAGGAGGATAGTGTGGGTGGGGTGTGGATTACCTGACCATATCAATGAGGCCGTGCAGCAAGAAGAAGGGTCGCCGGCGAGGAGGCGGCGCTGCAAGAAGAAGGGTCACTGGTGAGGAGGCGGCGCTGCAAGAAGAAGGGTAGCTGGCGAGGAGGCGGCGCTACAAGAAGAAGGGTCGCCAGCGAGGAGGCTGAGCTGCCAGTAAGCAGCAGTGAAGGTTTGAACTTGGAAAGCAAGGATGAACAGTGGAAATGTGGCTTTTGGTAGGAGGGAGGGGCGGGGAGATAGATATTTCCGCGGTGGCAAATTTTTTTTGCTCAGTGCTATGAGAAACTGGCGCAAGTGTGTCAAGCGGGGGTGGTGGACTGTAGACGACAAAGCTTCCTGCGTAAGCTAGACAAGATGGTGTGCCAAGATATTTTATATCGCATCCCACACGATTCTTTCTAGTAAACTGTTTGTGGTATACCTGATTTTTTCATTATGTTTTGAAAGACAAAATGGTGTTACGGAGGGAAAGGATAGTGTTTGAATTGTTAGAACATTTACATACAGTGGACATGCAACTAGTACATGAGTGTCGTGTTTAAATTTGGAATTACTCCAGGTTCGTTTGGCATTTTTATGCATTAATTGAGTTTCTGGGTATTTAATGTGCACAATTCAAATTTGAACTACAAGCACATGCTCAAATGCACCAAAGTTTGTTGAAAAATCGCATGTGTGTCTTTGGGTGAATTTATAGGTCCCATGCAAGAAATGGGAATGAAATTCAAACATCTGGGCGTCGTGGCTCGGCCGGAAAGATTGAGAAACTTGGTTTTTTAATTCCTGTAAATACAAAACACGTCTGAAAATCATGAAACTTGGCATGGTGTCATGACATGGAACCAACATGCTGCGATATTACATGCTGCGATATTTTTTTTTTGCAGAATTGGGACAAGCTTTGGTGTAAGTTTCTTGCAAATCGGAGCTTCCCTCAAGAAGGCTCGTGGTTCCGAGAGGGAACGTGTCACCTCCGTGTGCGAAACGAGATACGTACACTGCCTTCTCCCGCCTTAATTTTTTTACACAGGTAGATTAGACCAAACAGAAGTATTGTGCTAAATTTTGGAATTATTCCGGGTTCGTTTGGCCTTTTTTATACATTAATTGAGTTTCTGCGCATTTAATGTGCATAATTCAAATTTGAACTACAAGCACATGCTTCAATGCACCAAAGTTGGTTGAAAAATCACATGTGTGTCCTTGGGTGAATTTATAGGTCCCATGCAAGAAATGGAAATGAAATTCAAACATCTGGGCATCATGGCTCAGCCGGAAAGATTGAGAAACTTGGTTTTTTAATTCCTATGAATCCAAAACACGCCTAAAAATCATGAAACTTGGCATGGTGTCATGACACGGCACCAACATGCTATGGTAATATTTTTGGCCGAATTGGGATAAGCTTTGGTGTAAGCTTCTTACAAACTGGAGCTTCCCTCAAGAAGGCTCGTGGTTCCGAGAGGGAACGTGTCACCTCTGTGTGCGAAACGAGATACGTACACTGCCTTCTCACGCCTTAATTTTTTTAAACAGGCAGATTAGACCAAATAGAAGTATCGTGCTAAATTTTGGAATTATTCCGGGTTTGTTTGGCCTTTTCTATACATTAATTGAGTTTCTGCATATTTAATGTGCATAATTAAAATTTTAACTACAAGCACATGCTCCAGTGCACCAAATTGGTTGAAAAATCACATGTGTCTCCTTGGGTGAATTTATAGGTCTCATGCAAGAAATGAGAATGAAATTCAAACATCTGCATGTCGTGGCTCGGCCGGAAAGATTGAGAAACTTGGTTTTTAATTCCTATAAATCCAAAACACGCCTAAAAATCATGAAACTTGGCATGGTGTCATGACATGGCACCAACAAGCTGCGGTAATTTTTTTGGCCGAATTGGGACAAGCTTTGGTGTAAGCTTTTTGCAAACCAGAGCTTCCCTCAAGAAGGCTTGTGGTTCCGAGAGGGAACATGTCACCTCCATGTGCGAAATGAGATACGTACACTGCCTTCTCCCGCCTTAATTTTTTTACACAGGAGAATTAGACCAAATAGAAGTCTCGTGCTAATTTTTGAAATTATTTTTGATTCGTTTGGCCTTTTTGTTTATTAATTGAGGTTCTGCGCATTTAATGTGCATAATTCAAATTTGAACTACAAGCACATGCTCCAGTGCACCAAAGTTGGTTGAAAAATCACATGTGTGTCCTTTGGTGAATTTATAGGTCCCATGCAAGAAATGAGAATGAAATTCAAACATCTGGGTGTCGTGGCTCAGCCGGAAAGATTGGGAAACTTGGGTTTTTTAATTCCTGTAAATCCAATACACGCCTGAAAATCATGAAACTTGGCATGGTGTCATGACATGGCACCAACATGCTGCGGTAATTTCTTTGGCCGAATTGGGAAAAGCTTTGGTGTAAGCTTCATGCAAACCGGAGCTTTCCTCAAGAAGGCTCGTGGTTCCGAGAGGGAACGTGTCATCTCCGTGTGCGAAAGGAGATACGTACATTGCCTTCTCCCGCCTTTATTTCTTTACACAGGAAAATTAGGCCAAATAGAAGTATCATGCTAAATTTTGGAATTATTCCGGGTTTGTTTGGCCTTTTTTATACATTAATTGAGTTTCTGCGCATTTAATGTGCATAATTCAAATTTGAACTACAAGCACATGCTCCAGTGCACCAAAGTTGATTGCAAAATCACATGTATTTCCTCGGGTGAATTTATAGGTCCCATGCAAGAAATGGGAATGAAATTCAAACATTTGGGCTTCGTGCCTCGGCCAGAAAGATTGAGAAACTTGGTTTTTTAATTCCTATAAATACATAACACGCCTGGAAAACATGAAACTTGGCATGGTGTCATGACATGGCACCAACATGTTGCGGTAATTTTTTGGCCGAATTGGGACAAGCTTTGGTGTATGTTTCTTGCAAACCGGAGCTTCTCTCAAGAAGGCGCGTGGTTCCGAGAGGGAACCTGTCATTTCCGTGTGCGAAACGGGATACATACACTACCTTCTCTTGCCTTAATTTTTTACACAGGCAGATTAGACTAAATAGAAGTATCGTGCTAAATTTTGGAATTATTCCAAGTTCATTTGTCCTTTTTATACATTAATTGAGTTTCTGTGCATTTAATGTGCATAATTCAAATTTGAACTGCAAGCACATGCTCCAGTGCACCAAAGTTGGTTGAAAAATCACATGTGTGTCCTTGGGTGAATTTATAGGTCCCATGCAAAAAATGTGAATGAAGTTCAAACATCTGGGCGTCGTGGCTCGGACGGAAAGATTGAGAAACTTGGTTTTTTAATTCCTATAAATACATAACACGCCTGGAAAACATGAAACTTGGCATGGTGTCATAACATGGCACCAACATGTTGCAGTAATTTTTTGGCCGAATTGGGACAAGCTTTGGTGTAAGTTTCTTGCAAACCGGAGCTTCTCTCAAGAAGGCGCATGGTTCCGAGAGGGAACATGTCATTTCCGTGTGCGAAACGAGATACATACACTACCTTCTCTTGCCTTAATTTTTTACACATGCAGATTAGACTAAATAGAAGTATCGTGCTAAATTTTGGAATTATTCCAAGTTCATTTGTCCTTTTTATACATTAATTGAGTTTCTATGCATTTAATGTGCATAATTCAAATTTGAACTGCAAGCACATCCTCCAGTGCACCAAAGTTGGTTGAAAAATCACACATGTGTCCTTGGGTGAATTTATAGGTCCCATGCAAAAAATGTGAATGAAGTTCAAACATCTGGGCGTCGTGGCTCGGCCGGAAAGATTGAGAAACTTGGTTTTTTAATTCCTATAAATACATAACATGCCTGGAAAACATGAAACTTGGCATGGTGTCATGACATGGCACCAACATGTTGCGGTAATTTTTTGGCCGAATTGGGACAAGCTTTGGTGTAAGTTTCTTGCAAACCGGAGCTTCTCTCAAGAAGGCGCGTGGTTCCGAGAGGGAACGTGTCATTTCCGTGTGCGAAACGAGATACATACACTACCTTCTCTTGCCTTAATTTTTTACACAGGCAGATTAGACCAAATAGAAGTATCGTGCTAAATTTTGGAATTATTCCGGGTTCATTTATCCTTTTTATACATTAATTGAGTTTCTGCGCATTTAATGTGCATAATTCAAATTTGAACTACAAGCACATGCTCCAGTGCACCAAAGTTGGTTGAAAAATCACATGTGTGTCCTTGGGTGAATTTATAGGTCCCATGCAAAAAATGTGAATGAAGTTCAAACATCTGGGCGTCGTGGCTCTGCCGGAAAGATTGAGAAATTTGGTTTTTAATTCCTGTAAATCCAAAACACGCCTGAAAATCATGAAACTTGGCATGGTTTCATGACATGACACCAACATGCTGTGGTAATTTTTTTGTCCGATTTGCAAAGGCGCACACATTAACATTCAACAAAGTCATGTTGGAACAAGTGCTGTCATGTTACAAATCGGAAATACAAGTATTATTGAAACCGTGGGCATTCTACTTACCAATTACGTGCCGTCACGCGTCCCCTTTTTTTATTGGCTAGGAGGTGCCGTCCGGGGTAGCTATTTGAGTATGGGAGGCGTGCGATCAGACCCCTGCGCGTGCTCATTGGGAGAAGAGCCCTTTGACTGCTACCCGTCGCGCACTCCCTCCCAACATCTCCATTAATAGCGCCTGAGCACCTATTCTACAGCGTGGCTATATGTCTCACTGGACTAAGATTTAAGAGAGAATAATGAAAATCTAAAAAGAAAGTTTTACATGGATCTTGATGTAAGATCCGACGGATCTGTATAGCATTGACTGCGACTTATAGCAAGTATGACGAATATAAGGACGATGAGAGTGGATAATAATTGTCTTACATATTTAGGAACATAATTGAAAAAAGCCACATGCGACAACGCCCAAAATACACAAGGGCAAAAGAAGAAGGAAGACAACAATGTGGCTCGCTGATCTCTACTTTCTTGATGTATTGCTACAGGCTGCGGGAACTAGTCTCCACGGCGAGCGGCGATAAGCTCTTTCTTGTCCTCAAGATGCTTCTTGCGAGCATCCACGGATTCCTCCACCAGCCTTCTGCGCTCGATGCGCAGCATGGCATTCTCGTCCACAAGTTTCTCGACGATGACGCCGGTCCTCTTCAACAAGGCAGTGGTCTGATCCTGCTGCTCCGCACTTCCGATGATCTTCGCCCTCAGCAGGTCGCGCTCGGCCCGAAGCTTCGCATTGCTCTCATTTAGTTGCCGGATGACGCCGGTAGACTGTTCAAACGAGGCTTTCAGGTCATCCTGCGACCTCGCCCAGCTAGAGATCTGATCCATCTGCCTAAGGACGAGGGCACGCATGCGCCTGTAAGAGTCCTCGCCTGCCCACGAGACATTTTCCCAGGCCGCCGCGGCGCGGGAGGACATCTCTGCTGTATTCGCGGCGCGGCAGGATGATACGTCCATTTTGCATCATGCTTTTATATCGATATTTATTGCATTATGGGCTGTTATTTCACGATATGTCACAATACTTATGGCTATTCTCTCTTATTTTACAAGGCTTACCATGAAGAGGGGGAATGCCGGCAGCTGGAATTCTGGCTGGAAAAGGAGCAAATATTTGAGACCTATTCTGCGCAACTCCAAAAGTCCTGAAACTCCACGGAATATCTTAAAAGAAATAAAGAAAAATCATCGCCAAAGATGAAGGCCAGGGGGCCCACACCCTGCTCACAAGGGTGGGGGGCGCCCCCTCCCCCCTGGGCGCGCCCCCCTACCTCGTGGGCCCTCTGGTGGCTCCCCGATGCCCATCTTCTCCTATATGAAGTCTTTCGATGAGAAAAAAATCAGAAGCAACCTTTCGTGACGAGACTCCGTCGCCACGAGGCGGAACCTTGGCGGAACCAATCTAGGGCTCTGGCAGAGCTGTTCTGCCGGGGACACTTCCCTCCGGCAGGGGGAAATCATCACCATCGTCATCACCAACGCTCCTCTCATCGGGAGAGGGCAATCTCCATCAACATCTTCACCAGCACCATCTCATCTCCAAAACCTAGTTCATCTCTTGTATCCAATTCTTGTTTCCAAGTCCGGGATTGGTGCTAGTAGGTTGCTAGTAGTGTTGATTACTCCCTGTAGTTGATGCTAGTTGGTTTATTTGGTGGAAGATCATATGTTCAGATCCATTATGCACATTATTACCCCTCTGATTATGAACATGAATATGCTTTGTGAGTAGTTACGTTTGTTCCTGAGGACAAGGGAGAAGTCTTGCTATTAGTAGTCATGTGAATTTGGTATCCGTTTGATATTTTGATAAGATGTATGTTGTCTAACCTCTAGTGGTGTTATGTGAACGTCGACTACATAACACTTCACCATTATTTGGGCCTAGAGGAAGGCATTGGGAAGTAATAAGTAGATGATGGGTTGCTAGAGTGACAGAAGCTTAAACCCTAGTTTATGTGTTGCTTCGTAAGGGGCTGATTTGGATCCATATGTTTCATGCATGGTTAGGTTTACCTTAATACTTTTGTTGTAGTTGCGGATGCTTGCAATAGAGGTTAATCATAAGTGGGATGTTTGTTCAAGTAAGAACAGCACCCAAGCACCGGTCCACCCACATATCAAATTATCAAAGTACCGAACGCGAATCATATGAGCGTGATGAAAACTAGCTTGATGATATTCCCATGTGTCCTTGGGAGCACTTTTCCTATTATAAGAGTTTGTCCAGGCTTGTCCTTTGCTACAAAAAGGATTGGGCCACCTTGCTGCACTTTATTTACTTTTGTTACTTGTTGCTCGTTACAATTTATCTTATCACAAAACTATCTGTTACCACTTATTTCAGTACTTGCAGAGAATACCTTGCTGAAAACTGCTTATCATTTCCTTCTGCTCCTCGTTGGGTTCGACACTCTTACTTATCGAAAGGACTACGATTGATCCCCTATACTTGTGGGTCATCAAGACTCTTTTCTGGCGCCGTTGCCGGGGAGTGTAGCGCCTTTGGTAGGTGGAATTTGGTAAGGAAAAATTTATATAGTGTGCTGAAATTTTCTGTCACTTGTTACTATGGAAAGTGAATCTCTGAGGGGCTTGTTCGGGGTATCTTCACCCCGTCTAGTAGAGCAAAGAGTTGCTCCTCAACCTACTGAACCTATTGAAAATGAAATTCCTTTTGAATTTCCTTCGGGTATTATGGAAAAACTGCTGGCTAATACTTTTACAGGAGATGGGACAAAGCATCCCGACGAGCATCTACGCTATTTGGATGATATTTGTGGATTATTTAAGCTTACAGGTATGCCTGATGATGTTGTTAAGAAGAAGGCTTTCCCTTTATCTTTGAAGGGAGACGCATCGACATGGTATAGGCTATGTGATGATACGAGATCATGGAACTAAAAAGAATGAAATTGGAATTTCATCAAAGGTATTACCCTATGCATCTTGTTCATCGTGATCGCAATTATATATATAATTTTTGGCCTCACGAAGGAGAAAGCATCGCTCAAGCTTGGGGGAGGCTTAAATCCATGTTATATTCATGCCCCAATCATGAGCTCTCAAAATTGACAATTCTTCAGAATTTTTATGCTCGGCTCTCTGATAATAATAAAACCATGCTCGATACTTCTTGTGCTGGCTCTTTTATGATGAAGCCTATTGAATTCAGATGGAATTTATTGGCTAGAATTAAACGAAACTCTGAAGATTGGGACCTCGACGAAGGTAAGGAGTCAGGTATGACACCTAAGTTTGATTGTGTTAAATCTTTTATGGATACTGGTATTTTCCGTAAGTTTAGCACTAAATATGGACTTGACTCTGAGATAGTAGCTTCTTCCTGTGAATCTTTTGCTACCTATGTTGATCTCCCCAAGGAGAAGTGGTTTGAATATCATCCTCCCATAGAAGTAAAAGTAGCTGCACCTATTAAAGTTGAAGAAGAAACCATCACTTATAATGATCCTATTGTTCCTACCTCTTTTGTTGAGAAACCGCCTTTCCCTTCTAGAGTAAAGGATCATGCTAAAGCTTCAACTGTTGTTCGTAAAAGCAATACTAGAACTTATACACCTCCTGAGCAAGTCAAAGTAGAACCTAATATTGCTATTGTTAAAGATCTCTTGTCTGATAATATTGATGGGCATGTCATTGAATTCTCTGGTGAAACCGCTAGAATTGCTAAACCCTATGATAGAGATAAACATAGACCCGTGGTAGGCGTGCCTGTTATTTCTGTTAAAATAGGAGATCATTGTTATCATGGCTTATGTGATATGGGTGCTAGTGCTAGTGTTATATCTTATGATTTATATAAAGAAATTAAGCATGAGATTGCACCTGCTGAGTTAGAAGATATTGATGTTACAATTAAACTTACCAATAGAGATACTATTTCACCAGTTGGAATTGTTAGATATGTTGAAGTCTTGTGTGGGAAAACTAAATATCCCACTGATTTTCTTGTTCTTAGCTCTCCACAAGATAGCTTTTGCCCCATTATATTTGGTAGACCCTTCTTGAATAATGTTAATGCTAAGATAGACTGCGAAAAGGATGTTGTTACTATTGGCTTGGATAATATGGTTCATGAGTTTAATTTCTCTAAATTTAGTAAACAACATCGTGAGGAAGAATTGCCTAGTAAGGATGAAATAATTGGTCTTGCTTCTATTGTCGTACACTACAAGAAATATGTCAACTTATGACCTTCTGTAAGTGACCCTGGAAGAATTGGTCATAGATTTATGACCATTAGAGACCAATTGGTCAAAAGCTGTTCGAGGGGCTCCAAACCCTAAACCATTGCGACCATTTTGGTCAGAAAGGTCATAATTTCCTTACATGAAATGGTCATAAAGCTAACAGCGCTAGTCCGCTGCCTTATTTCTAGTTGTTAACGACCAATATAGATGGTCATAGCCTTGTAAATTGTGGTGGGTTGCTATGACTAGGCGCCACCTCATCAGTTTTGCCTATGTGTCATGTCCATGTGGCAGTTTTTGCCCTAGGCTGTGAAGCAACCTATATTTCTGTCATTCCCAAAATTCCCAAAACAATCTCATAAATTCTTTGGGGCATATCTTCATCAAATATGTAAAAATCCTTCCTTGCTTAGTTCAAAACTAATTCAAGAATATTCATTTTCATATTCTGTTCACAACAACACTTTATGAAGGAAGTGCTATTTATATATTATTGATTGCCCTCGGAATTTTTGGGCACTCTTTCCTATCCAAATCATTACCGCATGACAAAATTCAGCTCCATTTCCCTGCAAATCTTCCTCGGCAAATTTCCAAAGTTTTTGTCCACCTAGAAGCATTGTGAAGGAAGTACCTTTTTTATATCTCTAAATGACATAAAATTTATACAGTTCCTTCATATGCCCAAATTATCACCCTCCTCCAAATTGCAGCTCAGTCAAATCATCTATGTGATCCCAGGTTCAATTTATATTTTATGGCCAAATTGGCACGTTGCAAAGCAAGTGTTATATAGACCTCTCCAATTACCCTCAAACTTTTCGGGCACTCTTTCATACCCAAATCACTGCCACATGGTAATATTCAGCTCAATTTTCCTAGTAAATCTTTCTCGGGAAATTTCCAAAGTTTCTACTTCGAAAGAAACTTTGTGAAGTAAGTACTAGCTAGGCTTACCCAAATGATCTGAAAATTTACCAGCGCATGACCATACCTAAGTAACTTACTTACACCAATTTTGAGCTCATTTCATTCATCTAATCTCTCTCACTAGTTTTCCCAAGTTTCTGTCCATAGAAGAGCATTGTGAAGGAAGTACTACTTTGGCATGTCCAAATGGTATCAATTTTCTACAATGCTTTCCTATGCCCAAATAACCATCCTCCACAAAATTCAGCTCACTCCATTCATTATTTTGAGCCCAGCTTCAACATTCATATTTTTGTCTAGCGTGGTACTTTGCAAAGCAAGTACCACCTAGGATCCTCCTTTTGAGCTAAAAATTTGTGAAGACATTCTCCTTAGTAGATGATCATCCTCAGCCAAAACTCACGCCCATTGGCCATGTGCATTTCCCGTACCGCTAATCAAACACTTGGCTGCTAATTCATATTTGAGCATCGATCGGTCTCCTCATGAGAATCTTATGTTGTAATTTTCTTCCTAGCACCAACCTGGGTAGTGCCCAACCCACTAGACATGCCTAGGCCTCCCAGAACACATGGCAACATTACAGTCACGCGGTGACCACGCGACGGGCATGCGAGTTTACGCGCTCTAGAGCTGGGGCCCTCGGCCACCGCCCAAACCTCGACGTATCGCCACCAAACCATGTATTTATGATTAAATAGGTCCTTATGTAACTAGAAATGATTTTTGGAAAAAATAAATAGCAAACTATGAGGCAGCTGCAGTTCAAATTTGACCCGCTTCCAGCTGAATCGGCGGAAATTTGTCTTTTTCACGAGAGGTGGATCAAAAATTTTTACACCCAACCATTTTGTCAATTGTGCATTAAGTATGGCCTAGTATTTTATAAAAATGATTTGGTCCAATTTTGCAACAATTATTTGGTAGTTCCTTCACAAAAAACCGCCTTTCGGGCACTCGAAAAATGGAAAATGGTTTTTTCGTCCAACGAAAATGAAAACTTCCTTAGGCAACATTGTTTGCCATTCCAATATGCACCCTGGTGCACAATATGAGATCATTTTAACAAACTATGCCATGGATGTGGCCATAAGATTGATCATTTGGCTTGAAAGCCATTGATCTCCACACGTGATAGCTCGTTTCTGAGAACACTTTTTTAAAATAATTACCGTATTACAAGTTTATTATTTTTCCTGGAAACTTGGTCACATATAATGACACAATGCGAAGGTTTCCCAATTTTTTGATTTTTGTTGAATTTTTTATGCCCGTTTCAAAATGCGGTCAAAACAGCGGGCTTGACCGTTCCTACCTAGTGGTTGAATCTTGGAATTTTTTTGGTGTTTCTATGATTAAATAGATACTTATTTACCTATGAATGATTTTTGGAAAAAATAAAAAGCAAACTACGAGGCAGCTACAGTTCAAATTTGACCCGTTTCCAACTGAATCGACGGCAATTTGTCTTTTTCACCAGAGGTGGATCAAAACTTTTTTCACCCAACCATTTTGTAAATTGTGCATTATATATGGCCTAGTATTTTATAAAAATGATTTGGTCCAATTTTGCAACAATTATTTGGTAGTTCCTTCACAAAAAAACCTCCTTTTGGGCACTCGGAAAATGAAAAATGAATTTTCCGTGCAAAGAAAATGAAAACTCTCTTAGACAACATTGTTTGGAATCCAAGATGCACCTCGTGCAAATATTTGATAGCTTGTTCACAAAAAAATTCCTTTTGGACACTCAAAACATAAAAATTAAAATGCTGACATGATTTTACACTTTATTTTTATTTGACCACGACCAATTTTGAATGGTCATAACGTCCAATACTAAATGGTCATAACGTTATACACGCGTACTGCGTTCTGATTGGGCCATAGCCATCTCACGCGGATCATGCGTCAAGCACCGTTGGATGCTCGTGGATCCAACGGTAGCCCTCGCCCCCCCCCCCCCCCACCCTCTCACCCACCTAGCCCTAACACAACCCCCCACGCCCCCACTTCCCCACCTTCTCCACCTTCTCTCCCTTCTGGATCCACCGCCGCCGCACACCACTCCTCCTTCTGGATCTCCTCGCCGCCGTGGCCCCCCTCTCGATCCACTCCACTCCCTGCCCACCGCCCCCTTCCTCCTCACTCACCGCCCCGACCTCCGCTCTGCTCCGCTCCGGGATCCATCCATCGACCCAGACCGTCGTCATCCTAGGGTTCCGGCGCCCGCACCTCGCCCTGCTTCTCCACGCACACGGCCACGCCCTACCTCTCCCTGTCTGTCGTTCCCCGCGGCTCCTCGTCGTCCTCATCTTCCTCCTCTCCCTGTCTGTCGTTCCCCCAAATCAATCGCCGCCGCTGCCGTCGAGCTCGTCCCCCTCAAATCTCCTGCCACCGACGGCCTCTCCTTCTCTCCCAGCCTGCAGATCGAGCCGACAAAGTCAGGTTGTGGCCAGATCTGCCAGGCTCGGGACGGGAGATACGGAGAGGGAGAGTGGTACGCCACCACCACGCCGTCGTCGAGCTCCATCCGTCCAGCACCTCCGCCATGGAGACGGAGACGGAGACGGAGACGGAGCTCTTCTCCCCTCCCCAACCACGCAGCGCAGCACAGCACAGCGGCAGAGGACCCCTCCCCGGCGCCTAGGGTTTTGGTCCCCCAACGCCATCATCGAGCTCTCTCCGGCGACCCTGCAGCATCTCCGATGACACACAAGGTACGTACGTCCATCCTCCTCCCGTAACCCTAGCCCCTCCCCTTCCCTCCCCTCCTCTCATCTTCTTCTGGATTTGTTGGTTTGACCCGTGCGGTTGGTTTGTGCAGGTCATCACCATGGAACGTGTGAAGGAGGAGCACCATCCCCATGGCCATGGCCATGGAAGGACCTTCCTTCCTTCCTTCCGTCCCTCTCTCGGTGGAGGCCATGGTTAGGTCAATCTCTTTCCCTTTTCTAAATCTTTCCTCTGCCATACTTTGCTGCTGCTGCTGCGAGATCCATAACAAATATCAAGGGGTTTGCATATTTTCTTAATCTGAACCATAACAAATCCGTTGTTTGTGTGGTTTCCATCCATCTCATATCATATCCATGTCTTTGTCTTGTGTCAAGGGAAGGCCGACCATGCCGGGCCAGCAGAGGAGGGTGGACTTGATCATGAAGTCGCTCTTGTGGTCCAAGGCGGCGCCGGTAACGGACACGGCCATCCGCGCCGCCGTTGGTGACAATGCTGTAACTAGAAAGGCTGTGCGCTGGTGAGTAGGACACTTCCGCTAATCCAACTATCATCTCTGAAGATGTTCTGAAATTTGTTGGCTGACTCTCTGTTTGGAATTCGCAGGTTGTTGAAGCAGAAGAGAGGGTTGCATCGTGCGGGCACTGGTGGCCGCCCGGATCCGTATGTGTACATGGTACGTGAAATCTGTGCCACACAGTTTGCGTTTGGATGATGATTTGATTTCTGAAAGTAGCTAAATGTAAGCTATGACTGAATCAGTATAACTGAGAGTCAGTGTCCAACTTCTAGATGGAGTTAGGGAGTTGTTACTTATTGGAGTAGTAATTCCAGTTATTCAGTAGAGAGTAAGTAGAATCTGAAAGCAATTGTTAAATCTTATTAATTTATCCAAGTTCCACTCACAGCCTTAGTTCTATAATTCTGGAAGCAAGTTGAATCCTGAACACTTCACATTTCAGCCTTGTCCATAACTGTTATTTCTTGGATAAACATGCTTGCAAGGGATGATGATTCTATTCAGGTTACAGTACACTTCAAGCAGCATATCTGCATCTGGCATCTCACTATCTTTGTCACTTGCAGGAGATGCACAATTGCTTAACAGTAGTTGGATGCCGTCACAGTTTTATACACTGTTGGCAATAACTGAATTGAAGTTTATTGTAAAGTTAACAGCACGATTGTACCAATGGGCTTAAGAAAATTTACATGTAAAGGAACAACGGCAGTATAATGAGAAAATAACATAATTTTATGCTTGTTTGAGCACTGTAACTGTGCGTACCTACTGATTGTTATTGTATAGGCACCACACTATTCTGTTACTATGCTATAGTATATGCTTAATGACTGAAGCTTCTCAGGCGAGTGGTCTTAGCTGTGTCTTTTATATCTTGCTATTGATCAGTATTCTGTATGTATCATTGTAACCTATGATATGTTATTATCAACTGTGAATTATTGAGTCGCTGGTTCTTTCAGGCATTTAGGAATCTAATTTGATGTAGTTGCTGTTGATTTGGAGTAGTTAATGTTGCTGATATTATATGTTGTACTTGGATCTGATCTGATCTGCTGTAGTTTCTGTTGATCTGATATGCTGTAGTTTCTATTGACCCAGGTACAGTGGTGCTGCTGGTTCCTTGAGGCCGGGTCGAGTTGAGGTAGGGGATAGGAAGGTTGAGCCGCTTGGGTGCTGATCATGTACATTGGCGCTCCTTCCGGGGTTGACCCGACCAAACCAATGATGCAAGGCTTCTCCTGCTGCTGCATGTCTTCATCAACTTAGTTCTTCCATAGGGAGAGATCTAAATCCTTCACTTGTTCATTGTGTAATCTGCAGATTACTTCTTCCATTAATCACCTAGTGCTCCTGTTAGTGAGATTCATCTAGTATTTTTTTTGCAAAGCATGCAATGGTTTGGAGTAGTCTGTAGGATCGGAGTGACTGCCTGCTGGCCGTTCCGTAAACTAAATTTGGTTCAGTTAAAAAACTGCACTACCTGACAGTTTTGGGCAGCGAGCTTCTAACTGAAAAACGAGTTTGTTATGCTCATAATTTCAAGTTGGCCTCTACATATGAGTTGTAAAGCATGCTCTAAGGTTTCCGTAGAGTACTCGTTTGCTTCATTTTGATGTATGGTTTGAGAGCAGCCGTCTATTTAGTTTGCTGTCCAGAAATGTAGTACAGTTTAATGTCGGTGGTGGTCTTGTCTTAGATAGATTTTGTAGTGTATTAATCTCACTGGGTAGAGTGGCCTACTTGCACACTTTTATTGACTTGTTGGTTACTGATTACTTTCGAGTGAGTAACACATGTCTCAAGCAACTATAGTATTCCTTTCCCTGAATTGCTCCCTTGTTTTGTTGTGGCCGTATGCTCCGTGGTCAATGATGCGTGCTGTATACATATTAAAACCAAAATTGGAGTTGTTTTAGTTGTGCATATTAGAACTGAATTATGCTCTGTTTTGCTGTAGTTGTATGCTCTTATTGCTAAATTATTTAGTGGGTTGTTCAAACTAAACTCGTCCAGTCAGCTTGCTATGATGTATTGTATATGACTGTACTTCAGACGTCTTGTAGAATTTCGTGTGGCAATACATATGAAGTACAGTAATATACAATACATCATAGTACAGTAATATACAATATCTTGCTATGAAAGATTGTAGAATTCTTTTAGTTGCTGCTTCTCATGTATACATCAGTTGTTGTGATTACATCTTCATTACATTATAGACATCTGCATTTCTGTGAAATTTGTTAAATATATATTTTCTATATTGTCTATACACTAAACCTGGAGGTTTGAATATCTACTCCAGGAATGAAGGTGGTACTCTAATGCCTTTGTGTTCACCCTTTTACAGGAGCTCCAGGCCTAGGAAATTTCAAGTTCGAAGCGGCGTGTAGCCCTAGCAGCAAAGATTTGTTCTGTTTGACTGTAATAAACTGTAAATATTATAGTACTGTAATAGTAGGCATATCTGGGTTGTAATAGACTATGCACAGATTGTAATAGACTATGTACAGTAGCTCCAGGCCTAAGAAATTCTACATTTTTTCTGTTCTATTTAAAATATTCATTATTTGTGTGATTTGAAGACATGTGAAATGGAAACCTGATTAGTGGGCCCATTTGTGAAAATAATCTATACAATGCTCACATTTTTGACATGTTGGACAAATATAGGAGATTATGACAAGTGGGACCCATCTGACTTGTGGGACCAGATTGAAAAATATATACTGAAAAACTAAAAAGGCCATGGCCCAAAATATAAAAAAGGCCAAATTGTTGGGCCAGGCCCATGTAGCTAGACAAAATTCATAGAAAAAATATACAGTAAAAAGGCTGAATTATTGGGCTAGGCCCATGTAGAAAACTGAATTGGACCGGGCTGAATCTTGTGCCACATCAGCTTGCCACGCTGGATGCCTACGTGGCCTGGGGAGGTTGCTAGTAACCAAAACGCCACAGTAGGAATATTTTGGTCATAAACGTCTTTGACCATTCCAGAAGAAAGGTCGCTATAGTCAGTTTACGACAGCCAGCTTTTGACCTTCTGTTTTTGGTCACAAAAAGGTCGTAAATGGAAATTTGTGACCTTTCAGTGACCAATAGTGGTGGTCACAAGTTGACATATTTCTTGTAGTGGTACCTCCTAGTGATCCTTTAGAACACTATTTACTAGACCATGAAAATGAGATGTTCATGAATGAAAGAAGGGAAATAGATGAAGTATTCTTTGAACAGAAACCTATTCTGAAACACAATTTGCCTGTTGAAATCCTAGGGGATCCTCCTCCACCAAAGGGTGATCCCGTGTTTGAGCTTAAACCGTTGCCTAATAATCTTAAGTATGCTTATCTTGATGAAAAGAAAATATATCATGTTATTATTAGTGCTAACCTTTCAGAGCATGAAGAAGAAAGATTATTGAAAACTCTGAAAAAGCACCGTGCCGCTATTGGATATACTCTGGATGATCTTAAGGGCATCAGTCCCACTCTATGTCAACATAAAATAAATTTGGAAGCGGATGCCAAACCAGTTCGTGATCCTCAACGACGTTTGAATCCTAAAATGAAAGAAGTGGTAAGAAAAGAAATACTCAAGCTTCTGGAGGCAGGTATAATTTATCCCGTTGCTGATAGTCAGTAGGTAAGTCCTGTCCATTGTGTCCCTAAGAAGGGAGGTATTACTGTTGTCCCTAATGATAAAGATGAATTGATCCCGCAAAGAATTATCACAGGTTATAGGATGGTAATTGATTTCCGCAAATTAAATAAAGCTACTAAGAAAGATCATTACCCCTTACCTTCTATTGATCAAATGCTAGAAAGATTATGCAAACATACACATTATTGCTTCCTAGATGGTTATTCTGGTTTCTCTCAAATACCTGTGTCGGCTAAAGATCAATCAAAGACTACTTTTACATGCCCTTTTGGTACTTTTGCTTATAGACGTATGCCTTTTGGTTTATGTAATGCACTTGCTACCTTTCAAAGATGCATGATGGCTATATTCTCTAATTTTTGTGAAAAGATTTGTGAGGTTTTCATGGATGACTTTTCCATCAATGGTTCCTCTTTTGATGATTGCTTGAGCAGTCTTGATCGAGTTTTGCAGAGATGTGAAGAAACTAATCTTGTCTTGAATTGGGGAAAGTGCCACTTTATGGTTAATGAAGGTATTGTCTTGGGGCACAAAGTTTCTGAAAGAGGTATTGAAGTTGATAAAGCCAAGGTTGATGCTATTGAAAAGATGCCATGTCCCAAGGACATCAAAGGTATAAGAAGTTTCCTTGGTCACGCTGGATTTTATAGGAGGTTCATTAAGGACTTCTCAAAAATTTCTCGGCCTCTGACTAATTTATTACAAAAAGATGTACCATTTGTCTTTGACGATGATTGTGTAGAAGCATTTGAAATACTTAAGAAAGCATTAGTCTCTGCACCTATTGTTCAGCCACCTGATTGGAATTTACCCTTTGAAATTATGTGTAATGCTAGTGATTATGCTGTAGGTGCTGTTCTAGGGCAAAGAGTTGATAAGAAACTAAATGTTATCCATTATGCTAGTAAGACTCTAGACAATGCTCAAAGAAATTATGCTACTACCGAAAAGGAACTTTTAGCGGTTGTATTTGCTTGTGATAAATTCAGACCCTATATTGTTGATTCTAGAGTAACTATTCATACCGATCATGCTGCTATTAAATATCTTATGGAAAAGAAAGATGCTAAACCTAGACTCATTAGATGGGTTCTCTTGCTCCAAGAATTTGATTTACATATTGTTGATAGAAAAGGAGCTGAGAACCCCGTTGCAGACAACTTGTCTAGGCTAGAGAATGTTCTTGATGACCCACTACCTATTGATGATAGCTTTCCTGATGAGCAATTAAATTTCATAAGTACTTCTCGTAGCACTCCATTGTATGCTGATTATGCTAATTATATTGTTGCTAAATTTATACCACCTAGCTTCACATACCAACAAAAGAAAAAGCTTTTCTATGACTTGCGACATTACTTTTGGGATGACCTACATCTTTATAAAGAAGGAGTAGATGGTGTTATTAGACGTTGTGTACCTGAGCATGAACAGGAACAGATCCTACGCAAGTGTCACTCCGAAGCCTATGGAGGACACCACGCTGGAGATAGAACTGCACATAAGGTATTGCAATCCGGTTTTTATTGGCCTACTCTCTTCAAGGATGCTCGTAAGTTTGTTTTATCTTGCGATGAATGTCAAAGAATTGGTAATATCAGTAGACGTCAAGAAATGCCCATGAATTATTCACTTGTTATTGAGCCATTTGATGTTTGGGGCTTTGATTATATGGGACCTTTTCCTGGCTCTAATGGTTATACACATGTTTTAGTTGCTGTTGATTACGTTACTAAGTGGGTAGAAGCTATTCCAACTAGTAGTGCCGATCATAACACTTCTATTAAAATGCTTAAGGAAGTTATTTTTCCGAGGTTTGGAGTCCCGAGATACTTAATGACTGATGGTGGTTCACACTTTATTCATGGTGCTTTCCGTAAGATGCTTGCTAAATACGATGTTAATCATAGAATTGCATCTCCTTATCACCCGCAGTCTAGTGGTCAGGTAGAGTTGAGCAATAGAGAGCTCAAATTAATTTTGCAAAAGACTGTCAATAGGTCTAGAAAGAATTTGTCCAAAAAACTGAATGATGCATTATGGGCCTATAGAACTGCGTACAAAAATCCTATGGGTATGTCTCCGTATAAAATGGTTCATGGAAAAGCATGTCATTTACCTCTTGAATTAGAACATAAGGCATATTGGGCTATCAAAGAGCTCAATTATGACTTCAAACTTGCCGGTGAGAAGAGGTTGTTTGATATTAGATCACTTGATGAATGGAGAACCAAAGCTTATGAAAATGCCAAGCTGTTTAAAGAAAAAGTTAAAAGTTGGCATGATAAAAGGATACAAAAGCGTGAGTTTAATGTAGGTGACTATGTATTGCTATACAACTCTCGTTTAAGATTTTTTGCAGGAAAACTTCTCTCCAAATGGGAAGGTCCTTACGTTATCGAGGAGGTCTATCGTTCCGGTGCCATAAAAATCAACAACTTCGCAGGCACAAATCCGAAGGTGGTAAACGGTCAAAGAATCAAACATTATATCTCAGGTAATCCCATAAATGTTGAAACCAATATTATTGAAACCGTAACCCCGGAGGAATACATAAGGGACACTTTCCAGAACGTTCCAGACTCCGAAAAGGAATAGGTATGTGGTACGGTAAGTAAACCGACCCCAAAACAATTTTTAAAGAAATATTTCTCCGTTCTAGAGTATTTAGAAAAATAGAAAAATAAGTAGCAGTCCGGGGAGGACACGAGGCCTCCACGTGGGTGGAGGGCGCGCCCCCTACCTCGTGAGCAACCCGTGTGCCCTCCGGACTCCGTTTTCTTGCACAATACGTATTTTGGTCGGTAAAAATTCATTATATATTCTCCCGAAGGTTTTGACGACCGTATCACGCAAATATCCTCTGTTTTCGTTTCAAGCTATTTCTGTTGCAGATCTGAGGATTCCGGAGACTCGATCATCCTTTTATGAGGGTGAGCCTATGCCATGGAAGGTGGACGACAAGCTTCCATCATCAACAACACCTCCACCGCCAACAACAAAGAAGGAGATATAATCACATGGATATGGGCACTCCCCTTGGCAACTGCCAAGCTTGGGGGAGGTGCCCCGGTATCATATCACCATCACAACTCCTATCTTTACCGTTTTTCTTAGTTCGATCCTATTAGTAGTATCTTGATTTAGTAGAATAAAGTGATGGCACGATCTAGTTTTGAGTTTTGCTTTATGATCCCTCTATGCAATCGAGTCCGTGAGCTATATATAATAAAGATTAGTGTTGAGTCAAGGGCTTGATTACTTTGCCATGATCTTGGGTGAATAAAGAAAAGAATAAAAAGAAACAAAGAGTTTATATTGATCTTAGTGAAAGTAATGACTCCACATAGAAAGAGTATGATGATTAAAAGTTGTTGGGAGTTGGCAAATATAGCTTTGGTCATCGTTGCAATTAATAGGAAGTAATAAGGAGAGAGAGGTTTCACATATAGATATATTATCATTGACATCTTTTATGATTGGGAGCACTCATTAAAATATCACATGCTAAAGAGTTGATGTTGGACAAGGAAGACAACGTAATGAGTTATGTTTTCTTACATCTGAGATAAAGTATGTTGTCATGGTTCCTCTAACATGTTGAGCTCGCCTTTCCCCCTCATGCTAGCCAAATTCTCAGCACCAAGTAGAGATACTACTTGTGCTTCCAAATACCCTTAAACCAGTTTAGCCATGAGAGTCCACCATATCTACCTATGGATTGAGTAAGATCCTTCAAGTAAGTTGTCATCGGTGCAAGCAATAAAAAATTGCTCTTTAAATATGCATGACTTATTAGTGCAGAGAAATAAGCTTTGTACGAACTTGTTGTGGACGCAATAAAAGCGACGGACAGCATAATAAAGGTTCACATACAAGGGGCAATATAAAGTGATGTTCTTTTGCATTAAGATTTTGTGCATCCAACCATAAAAGCGCATGGCAACCTCTCCTTCCCTCTGCGAAGGGCCTATCTTTTATTATTATCCTCTACTTTATGCAAGAGTCACGGTGATCTTCACCTTTCCTTTTTCATTTTATCCTTTGGCAAGCTTAGCATGTTGGAAAGAACATGATATATATACCTAATTGGATGTGGGGGAGCATGAATTATTATTGTTGACATTACCCGTGAGGTAAAAGGTTGTGGGGCAAAACTACAAGCCCCTATCTTTCTCTGTGTCTGATTAAAACTCCGTAACCACAAGTATCGCGTGAGTGTTAGCAATTATGAAGGACTAAGTGATAGTTGAGTATGTGGACTTGCTTTTAAGCTCTGACATAGACTCTTTCCGATGTTATGATAAATTGCAATTGCTTCAATGACTGAGGGTATAATTTGTTGGTGCTCAATAAGGTTTATGATTCATACTTTGGCTTTGTGAAAAGATCACCACTTGAACATATATGACAAATCTATTTATGTTGCTGTTACGAAAATAATCATGATGCCTTCATGTCCGTATTTTATTTTTATCGACGCCTCTACTTCTAAACATGAGGACATATTTATTGTTATCGGCTTTTCGCTTGAGGACAAGCGAGGTCTAAGCTTGGGGGAGTTGACACGTCCATTTTGCATCATGCTTTTATATCGATATTTATTGCATTATGGGCTGTTATTTCACGATATGTCACAATACTTATGGCTATTCTTTCTTATTTTACAAGGCTTACCATGAAGAGGGGGAATGCTGGCAGCTGGAATTCTGGCTGGAAAAGGAGCAAATATTGGAGACCTATTCTGCGCAACTCCAAAAGTCCTGAAACTCCACGGAATATCTTAAAAGAAATAAAGAAAAATCATCGCCAAAGATGAAGGCCAGGGGGCCCACACCCTGCTCACGAGGGTGGGTGTCGGCGTACTAAAGTAGGGGTACCTTAGTATCCCGAACTTGTGCACGGGCAGTCGCAGTGCCCCGCGGCAAGGCTTGCCGGGTGCCCGCCGAGGTCCTCCGTGGTTCCTATTGGAGCCATTCAAGAACAAAGTGTTCAAGCTGAGAAGACAAGGCCCCGGCAAGAGGAGCTTGCCGGGAAGGACAAGGCCACGGCAAGAGGAGCTTGCCGGGAAGGCCAACCAAGGCATTTTCAAGGAACTTGCCGCGACGCACCGCGCGTCCCGGCAAGGCCCGGTGAGCGACAAGCTTCCGGACGCGACAAGACAACAACCGCGGCAAGGCGCTTGCCGCGGCAAAGCCACCACTCTGTGCCCATGCTCCAGCGCATCCGTTGACGTGTCGCCACGGGACCGTTCCAGGCGCAGGTGGAGAGAGGCTGTGCAGCCAAGCGGTGCGAGGTGGCAAGCGGAGATGACAAGATGGCCATCGTGGCAAGCGGTGGCGCCCCTAACGGTCACTTTTCTGCACTGTTTGGGTGACACAGACGGGCATTTAATGCCTTTGTCCCCTGCCGTCAGGGTTAGGTAGGATGCACTGTACAAGTAGGTGCACCAACCACAGTTCTTTTACATTTTTGCCCTTGCATGCATTGCCACCTGTCGGTGACCCCTTGAGCATATAAAAGGAGGCCCATGCGCAACGTAGAGGGGGTTCGAAACCAGAAAAGACTCACGCTCGGTTTTGTAGCTCTCAACGCTCCCGAGCAAGAACACAATATAATCCGACAAGCAGCAGTAGGAGTATTATCTCTTCGGAGAGCTCCGAAGCTGGGTAAAATCGCTCGCGTGATTCGCCTCGATCCGCTCTTCGTGCGGCCTCCGCCCCCCGCCGGACCGGAAAGGGGCCCTGCCCCATAGGTGTTCGTCCCCACGACAGTGGGGGGCGCGCCCCTCCCCCCTGGGCGCGCCCCCCTACCTCGTGGGCCCCCTGGTGGCTCCCCCATGCCCATCTTCTCCTATATGAAGTCTTTCGATGAGAAAAAAAAATCAGAAGCAACCTTTCGGGACGAGACTCCGCCGCCACGAGGCGAAACCTTGGCGGAACCAATCTAGGGCTCCGGCAGAGCTGTTCTGCCGGCGACACTTCCCTCCGGGAGGGGGAAATCATCACCATCGTCATCACCAACGCTCCTCTCATCGGGAGAGGGCAATCTCCATCAACATCTTCACCAGCACCATCTCATCTCCAAACCTTAGTTCATCTCTTGTATCCAATTCTTGTCTCCAAGTCCGGGATTGGTGCTAGTAGGTTGCTAGTAGTGTTGATTACTCCCTGTAGTTGATGCTAGTTGGTTTATTTGGTGGAAGATCATATGTTCAGATCCTTTATGCACATTATTACCCCTCTGATTATGAACATGAATATGCTTTGTGAGTAGTTACGTTTGTTCCTGAGGACAAGGGAGAAGTCTTGCTATTAGTAGTCATGTGAATTTGGTATTCGTTCGATATTTTGATAAGATGTATGTTGTCTAACCTCTAGTGGTGTTATGTGAACGTCGACTACATAACACTTCACCATTATTTGGGCCTAGAGGAAGGCATTGGGAAGTAATAAGTAGATGATGGGTTGCTAGAGTGACAAAAGCTTAAACCCTAGTTTATGCGTTGCTTCGTAAGGGGGCTGATTTGGATCCATATGTTTCATGCTATGGTTAGGTTTACCTTAATACTTTTGTTGTAGTTGCGGATGCTTGCAATAGAAGTTAATCATAAATGGGATGTTTGTTCAAGTAAGAACAGCACCCAACCACCGGTCCACCCACATATCAAATTATCAAAGTACCGAACGCGAATCATATGAGCGTGATGAAAACTAGCTTGACGATATTCCCATGTGTCCTCGGGAGCGCTTTTCCTATTATAAGAGTTTGTCCAGGCTTGTCCTTTGCTACAAAAAGGATTGGGCCACCTTGCTGCACTTTATTTACTTTTGTTACTTGTTGCTCGTTATAATTTATCTTATCACAAAACTATTTGTTACCACTTATTTCAGTACTTGCAGAGAATACCTTGCTGAAAACCGCTTATCATTTTCTTCTGCTCCTCGTACTATTACTTATCGAAAGGACTATTACTTATTGAAAGGACTACGAAAGGACTACGAGTGATCCCCTATACTTGTGGGTCATCATGGGACATCTCTTCTGCTTCCGTGGTGCGGCCGGACCAGTCTGCTGCATCGACGGCGCGGCGGGACCTCCGTGCTCCTTCGGCAGCGCGGCGGGACCTCTCTGCTGCTACGGCCGCGCGGCGGGACATGTTGGCTGCTTTCGCGGCGAGGCGAAACATCTCCCATGCTTCCGCTTCTAGGCTCGCCTCTCCTTGGTGGCAATCTCTCGACCCAGAACTCACGCCTTGCCATGGCAGATGCAAGGGAACGATGATGAATGACTTGTTTGTTTTTGTGGATGAGGAGTTGAGGAGGAATGTGCAGTCATCTTGGAGTAGTAGTATTTATAACCGAGTAGTAATACGCTCCTAAGTGGGAAACCGTTTAGGTTTTGATCGATGTGAACAGGTTTGCAATTTGGAATGTGACGAGACGCATGCTCAAAATTTACTGACGGTTATAAGTGTGACACTATTCCCGGAAGGCATAACATGGGCACGTACGCCTTCTCGGCCGCGTACGTGGCAATTGCATCATAGGTGCACCGCAATAGGCAATGTCAGCACACGTCTTGTTCCAACAACCGTGTGCGCTCGTTATTACCATCGCGCATGCTTCTTTCAATTAGAATGTGTGTATCCGTCTAGCGCACACACGTTGATCTATCTAACTGTCTCAGTTTGTTGTGGCTAATCGCAAACAGTTCATCCATGTGAAGTGTATTGCATCAATCGCACACACTTTGATCTGGCTGACCCATTTCTGTTCTATTGCCTAATCACAAACAGTTAATCCTTCTGAAGCGTATGCCCTCAATCACACACACCTTGATCTGGCTGACCGTTTCTTTTGTGTTGCCTAATCACAAACAGTTCATCTGAGTAAACCGTATGTTGTATATCACACACGCCTTCATCAGGCTGCCCGTTTCTTTTGTTCCGCCTCATCGCAAACAATTCATTGGACTGAACCGTATGCCCTGCATCGCACACGCAACTAAAATCTGAACCGTGTTTGATGGCTTCGCCATCGCAAACGTTTTGCACCTTTTTTGATGATTCTTTTACATCACCGTTTGCGATTATTGCATCGCACACAGTTTCATCAAAGGGTCTCTGATCATAGTGTCGCGTTAGCAGCATCCTGCAGTAGTGTTTGCGGAGTTGTCACATTGGAAGCTTTTGCGGTTGGTCGCGGCAAAACATACATCTTAGCTCAGCTAAGAACCTCAGCAACAATCAGTCGCTTGTTTTTTCTTAACGGCCTAAAAGGAATCAACCTAACCTAGAGAGATATGGATGAAGCCATTATAAGAAAGAATAAGAAACACGGACGTGGAGTTTCTACACTCAGGCTCAAATGCTTCTGGTGTGAACAGTAAAAAAATCAAAAAATTCTGTTTTTTTACATGCTTTAAGAAATGTTTGTTGTGCATGCAAAATTTCATCATGAAATCACACTGGTGGAAGGCATGATAAAAAAATGATGCTCTGAAAATGTTACTTTCAATAGGGATGGCAATGGGTAGGGTATGGGTGGGTATAGCCTCCTCTTGCCCAAACCCATACCCATAGAAACTTTCTATACCCACCCATTTCAATACCCATGGGCACAAATTGACACCCATGCCCATACCCATCAGGTACAACATATATCATTTAAATTTCAAAGAAGTACATAAATGAGTGTAAAATTCAAGTGATGATGGCTGATCAATCTAGTACTGACGCTGCGTCCTCTGGTGTGGCCAATTCTAGGAGGCAAGAGATTAGGATAAGTGGTTGGTGGAAGCCGGCGTAGTGGAAGGCGGCGGCGGGAACTGGGGTTCGCTAGTTCGAGAGTTGGAAAAGAGTGTGTTGGTGATGAGTCAAGATTTCATCATTTCTAGGAATCACATAGGACATAGGAGTGCGAGCTGGTTGTTGCGAGCCTATGAGCTATGGTTGGCTTAGGGAATCAGGGATTAAGAGTTGGGCCATAAGAGTTGGATGTAGACCCCGCATGTCATATGAGTTATTTTAATTTATTAATATTTTCTAGGTATCCATTGGGTTACCCATGGGCGCAATCTCATACCCATGCTCTACCCATATATTTTGCGGGCATGGATACCCATTACCCATGGGTACAAAATCTTGTCAAGTCTTGCCCATGCCCATTATTTTCGGGCAGGGTACCCGCGGATACCCATACCCAAGGGCGAAATTGCCATCCCTAACTTTCAAACACATTGTTTTGCCCTGACTTCCAGCAATGTGATTTGTGATGAAATTATGCATGCACATCAAACATTTCTTAGAGTATGCCACAAAAAAATCAATTTTTTTTAATTTTACGGTTCACACTAGAAACGTTTGAGCCCACGTGTAGAAAGGTACTTTAGAAGAAACTTGTTCTTGTTTATGTTATGTCATACCTTGAAGAGTAGTGATATATCTACAAAAGGTTACTTCATGTTTTTACATGCAAGCTAATGTGGGGAATTATGATTGGTAATAGGGGGTGAATGGCCCACCCCAGTTAAATTCAGGGGGGACAGATTTATAGTTTGAAAAGTTAAGTAAAACGCTTGTAGATTCTTTGTAGGTGTAGTATTATTGCTCCTTGAGTGAATGAATCATAGTGCAAAAAGAAGGCTTGTCTCCAATAAGTAAGTAAGTAAGTAAGCAAGCGGGTAAATTTGTTTGACGGAGCAACTATATAACTTTTTTATACTAGTAGAATGCCCGTGTGTTGCCACGGGCCTTTTAAATTTTGTGTGGTGGCATGTATAAAGATAATGCACGTCAAATTTCGCATGTATAAAAGAATTTTTTTTCTAATTTTGAGTCGTCTATTTATAAATTTGCTTCTGGCTGTTTTTTAAACCATCGGATCTGCACAAATCGTAGCGCTGTTTGGTTTAGAGAAAAATCTAAAAGAAACCTTTAACTCGAAGAGCCAGTTTGAATTAAATCTTGAACTTTAAATCCCTGAAATTAGCACTCCGTACTTATCGATCCCGGTCAATCCCGACCATCTACTGGTCTAGACCAGTTTTGGGGTGCTAAGAAACAGATAATCCTAATGGGATCGTAACTTCTCTCAGTGACTAAGCTGGTCCACTTGTCACACACATCTTCTCCCCACTTGACGAGCACAAACATGTATGGCATGAATATCCACAATGTCAAGCATGCTAATCTCTTGCTCCACCGTACAAATGGAGAGATTGCCCGAGAGTAATTTGTGTACCCACCGTTTGTTATGTTCTTGAGAGAGATGCCTCTAGTGAAAGCTATGCCCCCCTCCCTGGTCTATTTAAATCATATTACTAAAACCCTAAAAAACCTTGCTGCAATTTATTTACTTTTATTTTACTTTACAATTTATATATCTCCTACTATCAGATTTAATCATTGCAAGAAAATAGTACAAGGGGAGTGACAACCCTCTTGCCCGTGTTGGGTGTAAGTATTTGCTCTGGTTTGTGTAGGTACTACTAAAGGTCGTTTGCGTGGATCTCCTATTGGTTGGATAAACCTTGGTTCTTTACTGAGGTATATACTTTCTGCTACTATACTACTTCACCCTTCCTCTTCGGGGAATTCCAGCGGCGGGTCGAACGGAACGGCTGTCGTGGAGGTTGCCGTCACCATGGTGAAGAGGAGGCGTCGCCTCCATGTTTCCTATTCGTGTCCCCAACCCCTATCTATAGTAAGTCAAGATTTCTAGCTCAAATCTTTTTGTTTTGAGTCCATTTAGGAAGCCATGGCATTGTGTTTGTGTACTGGTTGTGGTACTTCTTCCTAGATTGGTTGAGATTTTGTTCTATGGTTTTGCGAACTGAATTGGGGGTTTGTGGCAGTTTTCTTTCACTTAGAAAGCTTAAATTTACGTTTGATTCCGCATCAAATCGAGTTTGTAAGTCATGGCGCTATGATTGTGTACACGTTCTACTACATTTGCCCGCATAGGTTTAGATTTTGCGCTAGGGTTTTTGGACATAATTGAGGGTTTATGGTCACTTAGAAAGGTTATTTTTTTGGTTGATTCTGAGTTAATCAATTGTGTGATTTGTTCTTACAGGACCACACAGTGACAATTGTGTGGTCAATTCCAAGTCAATCATTTCATTTCATAACATCATTTCATAAATGGTCTAGACTTACAAAAAGACTCCAACACTTATACCAAAACCAGCTTCACTTGCAATCTACTCATACTAACTACAAACTACTCATACTGGTTGCCACTAGTCTTCACTTCCACTACCAAAATGAGCATCGTTTGCAATCACTGCCACTGGTCTTCACTTCTTCATCAACACAAGACATAGAGCACCATCACAGTACCTAACAACAACTTCATCAGGAGCAACATCTCTGCACCTAAATAAGCAATGCACCAGCTTGTTGCTTGGTTAGGTCGGCTTTAGAGAGCCAGGCCTTGCCTTAGCATCCCTATGAGCTACCATTCTCCCTGCAATCTTTCTCCTTTCATTCCTTGCTCTAATGAGCTCTTCTCTCCTATCCTCTGTTGCTCCAATGTCATCATTGATTTCCAATGAGGTACTGGCGATCAACAAGGTAGGCCACATATTCCATCTCCCATGCCAGCAATCACATCCCTGGTATGAACCAAAGAAGTGAACAAATTCTCAACTTTCACCACCAAGCACAAAACAAGACCAAATCTATACAAGAGGACCCAATCCACAACCAAATTGGTACTTACACCATGATTGATGCATGTATAGAAGACCCATCCCCCGTGATCGTCCATGTTCAACATGCAGTACTTTATCGTTGGCAAGCAGCGAGGGAAGGGGATGAGTGGCACTACCATTGTCTGTCGGCGGAGACTTGAAAGGACAAAACTAGCACTAGACATGGCGACTGCGGACACGGTGGTGGCCGGAGATGGAGATGCCACAGGCGGTGGCCGAGGATGTAAACGACGCAGGCGGCAGTGACAAGGGGAGGGTCGGCGAAAAGGGGAGCTATGGATTTAGAAGAAGCGAGGAGGGGATCTAGTGATTCAGGAGGAGTGAGGAAAGGATTTGAGCCGACGAGTGAATTTGCAAACAAACCCTCCGCAAAATGACCATTCAACATAACTACCTATTGGGGCTGGACAACAACGATGCGATGCACAAATTCACTTCCACGACAATATGAACACTACACAACCCCCTCCACTTGTAGTGAACTTTGAGAACAACTTCAACCAACAAGTAAGCAGCGGAATAACACGAACAACATGAACATATGACACACGATTTAACATGGAAAAACCTCCTCAACTTGAGGAGTAAAGAAACATGGTTGTGGACCGAGCGGTCCACACAACTTCACTATGAGAATGATAAGTACAAAATCTTCTTTAAAATCTTTAGAGAGATTTACAATACACTCTCTATGTTGCCAACTGACAACAACAACAACAACAACAACAATCGTAGGAGGCAAGATTTCAGGAAAGTAGACTTTACATAGCTTCTGGCCCCTATATATATTTTGCAAACTGCTCTTAAACCGCTGAACCAAACAACACCAAAATTGACAGACAAGTAGACACACAAGATCCCGAGTTCCCCTCAAAGTTTAGCTCATCGAACACCGTTTTCCTATCCAATCTGTTCGTCTCCCAAAACTACTACTCCCTCCGTTTGGAAATACTTGTCCTGAAAATGGTTGTATTTAGACTTATTTTAGTTATAGATACATCCATTTTACCCATTTCTAGGGCAAGTATTTTCGGACAGAGGGAGTATGTTCTAAACTGCAGGAGTATAAGCTGACAAAACCACTCCAAAACCGGATGTTCCACTGGCTCAATCCTCAGACCAGCTAACCAAATTGAAGTACTCAAAGTAGGGAATGAGCTCACCAAGTCCGGGGTCAATCCAAGCACACAACAGATCTGGACATAACCTCCTCTTCTTACTCTCTCTCTCTCTCTCTCTCTCTCTCTCTCTCTCTCTCTCTCTCTCTCTCTCTCTCTCTCTCTCTCTCTCTCTCTCTCTCTCTCTCAGGTTGTGTTTCTCCCTTATGTGCGCTCACTCTGGCAAGCTCACAATGGCAGCCACTACCAACAGATGTGGAGTGGCTAAGGTTTTCTTCTGTACTTGGAAGCACTCTCAATCATTGGATGCAGCTGCGATCAACGATTCACATGTGTCTGGACTTGCGTGGGCTGATGTTGGGCACACACGGTGTTAGAGCATCTTCAACCACGTACTTCTAATTTGAACCGTCAAACGCTCGCGGACGCGCCCGGTTAGACCAGGCGTGTCCGTTTTGAGCCCCTATTTTTTCGTCCGCGCACCACACTTCTCATATTTTTCCCATATGTCCGGTCACTTGCACGTGGTTGGTGAATAAGAAGAGAGAGAGAAAAAAGAATGAATAAAGAAAGAGAAAACGTGGTCCGGGGTGAGGACACGTCATACGTGGCGGACTGACCGAGCGTGCCCGCAAGTCCTCATATTTGAGATGGATATGAGGGGTGCCGGTCAGTCTGGTCGTTTGAGACGAATATGGGAAATCTGGTTGTGTCCCCTTTCTGTGTCCGGTCACTGACTGGGTGACCTGCCCGAGCGTTTGAGATGAATAGAAAGGGTCCGGTCATAGATGCTCTTACTGGAATGGAGAGACACCCGGTGAGGTGGCGTCACGCGTGGAGCTCATGCAGTCACTAGTCCACACGCCAGATCTTCCGTACAACATTAGAAAACAGAGCACTCGTACCACTGCTATTCCACGGACGCCCGCTGGACACAGCCACCTCCCGCACGCCCCTACCCCTACCAGCCGTCCGATCCCCTCCAGGCGCGAGCCCAGCCGTCCGATCGCCACGCGCGGGGCCCGCACGAGCGCCGCTTGCCTCTCCCGGAAGCAAGCCGGGCTTCGTCTCCGATAGAAAAAAGGTTCCCAGTCAACCCGTGCGGCGTGCAGCGGACGAACTCGATTCCCCACAGCCAAAAGGAGAGAAAACATCGGAAGAGGACGGGGGAGGGAAGAAATTCGAGTCGAGGGGGGAGGAGAGGGAGAAGCTTGGCGGGCGGAGGGCGGCGGGCGGCGGCGATGGACGGCGAGTGGTGGAGGAAGAAGTGGGTGGCGTGGGCGGCGGCGGCGGCCATCTTCGTGGTGCTCATGCTCGTCACGCCCGCCATCCCGCAGGACGAGGACTACCACGACTTCGCCGACCAGCGCGTCCTATTCCTCGGTAACCGACAAACCCAAACCCCACCCCCGCTCCCCGTACCACGCATTGCCTCCCCTGAATCTTCGCCCCCGGGCCATGCTCTGCCTCTGCCTCTGCCTCCCCAAGGGCGGGAGGATTTGGGGGCGCTGCCGCAGATTCTGCTATTTTTAGCCTCTTATTAGATTCGTGATCTGGCGAGTCCAGTGGACAGGATTAAAGCTGGAACGGTGAAATTGGGGAGCGACTGAAGCACTGGTTTGGCTGAGTTGTGCTTCCTTTGCCATGCTTTTTGGTTGCTGGCACACCAAGCAAATGCTTCTGATTGGGCAGCCGTTATCTCTGCTACTTTGATTGATTGTATCAGCTAAATTGGCTGCTAACGCACTTGCTTGGCCGCTCTGCATACCTGATGAAGGGTGATACTGAATGATGGCTGGCACAAATCTTGAGCGAAGCCATGTGGCCAGATTCTGCTGTTTTGTTCTCTTAGGTTGGTGATATGATAGAATGAAGTTTCCAAGGGGGGATTTGGGGGCAAATGAAGTGTGGGTTCGGCTAAAATTACGCTCCATCCATATGTTTTTTTTTTCTGTTTCATGGTACAGAGGGAATGCTTCCGATTTCCAGCACTATCTGTTGCTTTGGCTATATTAGCTGTGCGCTGCCCACGAATCCTGCTGTTTTTAGTGCCTTAGATTCGTGATTTAGCGAGTACAGCGAACACGATTGAGGCGAGAAGAGGGGAAACTGGGGAGCGACTGAACTGTATACTTTTTGGTTAATACACGAAGGAAATGCTTCTGGTTGGTCAGCGTTATATGATTTTCTTTGATTATATCAGCTAAATTGGCTGCTAACGTGACTGCTTGGCCACTCTCCTTTACTTTGATAATGGTACTAATGAACAATTTTACAGATCAAGAGCAAGGGAATAGTCTTAGTACTGATAGTTATTGTTCTGTTTTCCAGGGATCCCTAATACGTTGAACGTGCTCTCAAACATCCCCTTCCTGTTTGTTGGTCTCGCGGGGCTCATCCTGTGCCACTACAAAAACTACTTCAGGCTATGGTGCAGACTCGATGCTCTTACCAATTTTGGTTCCTGTTCTGACTCAAATTGAGATTTGAAGCACTCTGATGTTGATCCCGCTGGCAGCTCGCAGGGGGAGCTCTGGAGTTGGACACTCTTCTTTGCTGGTGTCACTTCTGTCGGTGTTGGTTCATCCTACTACCATCTCTACCCGAATGATGCCACCTTAGTTTGGGACAGATTGCCTGTGAGTCTTTCCTAGATCTTCTGTGCCATAGATCTAACATTCAGCATCATGATATTTACATCATCATCTCCTATTATGTATAGTTCCAAGCTTGGTGCCATGACATGTACATAGTGTATAGTCCCCAGCCCCTAGGAGGTGCTCCTTCTTTCTTGATTTTAAATATTTTGAGCGCTGACATATGGGCTTGTTTGTCTAGATGACGATTGCTTTCACGTCTATTGTGGCCATTTTCATCATTGAAAGGGTTGATGATAGAGCAGGAACAAAGTCCCTTGCACCCCTTGTTATTGCTGGTGCACTGAGCATCCTGTACTGGAGGTAAGATCTTTCGATTGTTTATCTGTACGTCTCAGAAATATTTCCTTCCTTTGACTTACCTTTCTTCTCTGTTATGTAGTTTCTTTGATGATCTTCGGCCATATGCAATAATCCAGTTCGTTCCATGCATTGTAATACCTGTGATGGCTATAGTTATTCCACCAATGTATACACATTCAAGCTACTGGTTGTGGGCAGCAGGTTAGTGTTATTGTTGCTCAATATCACCAGGGTGTATGCAGTTCCATTATTTGTGTAGACAACTATATGTGATTCGCGTTAATGTACTGGGTTATTTTCATAGCTGGTTTTCTCACAGCATAAGAACTGGTGATACCTTTTTCTTCTTGCAGCCTGTACTCACGATGCTTGGTTGTAAAAAACTCACTAGAATTTCCAATGTTACCCTTAAGTTCTTATTCTCTCAATACCATTTACCGGTGCCAAGATGATTCTTTTTCCCCAGTCATGTCTGCTGTTACCTAGAAATTTATAAAACAGTCAACAGTCCCAACTAATATAAATGTGTATGAATTGCTGCTTTCTGGTTGTTGGCCTTTGATGAAGTTGCTAGAAGAATGAGTTATGCAGAAGCATTTATTTAAGCGCAATTTAAATATAGGCCACTGCAAGCATTTCTTCTAAGCACATTTTTTTGCGAGGGT
The DNA here is from genome assembly GCA_963921465.1 of Triticum timopheevii. Lineage (NCBI taxonomy): Eukaryota > Viridiplantae > Streptophyta > Magnoliopsida > Poales > Poaceae > Triticum > Triticum timopheevii. The sequence goes on along the minus strand of OY997266.1, from coordinate 642,384,659 downwards.
TTTGTAAGCGCATAGATACTTCTGTTCTGATTTTTCAAATTGATTTCAGGATTTTACCTTCTTGCCAAAGTGGAAGAGGCTGCGGACAAACCTATATATAGGTGGACACATGACATTGTTAGCGGACACACTCTTAAACATCTATGTGCTGCGATGGTACCTGTTTTCTTGACTCTCATGTTGGCAAAGAGGACAATTGAACCTGATAGGTATTTATCAGCTTATTCAATGCATCGCTTGAGTCTATTTTTGTAAAGTTTTAGTTCGATTCAACCACTTTAATCCGATGTTGGTATTGCTCGCTCTGCTTTGAGCATACAAATACACCAAGTGTTACCAAATATCAATAATATTGCCATTCCACTGATTTACCAAATTTTTGATGTTTTCGCTCTTTATGAGGTTGGTTTTTGTTAACTTTGGTTACTAGAATGATATCAGAATAAGACATCTGCAGTTAAATTGTTGATATTTTTAGCATGAACTGAAACTTGCACGGCTAGCTCTTACCAAACTTTTCATGATGCGCTTCTGCTTATTCAAACTAATACTACTCTGGTTCACTTCCAGAAGTCAATGTTCGCATTCATCATGTGCATGTAGTTTTCACAACAAGTTCACCACATTGAATAGGCGTTGCATCTATGTATCCATAATGTTTTTTCCTCTGTCATGCAGGGTAAGCTTACTCCAGATGTGGAAGATCAGTTGGAGAGAACGTGGATCCCAAGATAGCAACACTGTAGACGTCAAATATGATTATGCTGCAGTTTCAACTACGTCTGAACAACAGTAGATATGTGTTTTTCATATGTACTCTACTCCCGAAGTGTAAAAATAGCATCGATCAGAATATCAGGAGCCCCAGCTTGCACGGTTGTATATCATTGCCTGCTAATCGACGTTCATATGTGGTTGTTCCTGACCAAAACTTCCTGATCATATCTTGTACAGGAAGGAAAAATGTATTATCAGTTCCCTCATCAACTCTTTGTGCTCTAGTTTTTGGGAACCTCCAACAGCCTATACCTCCTCCTGCACCTGGAAAGACCGCGTAGCCTATGTAACTGGATGGGGATCTATTGAGACTGCATCTGCTTCAGTTGTTGCTGCTCTTCCGAGTTCATTAAGCTGCATGCTATGGGCTCAACGTCTTCTGTGTGTGCAAGATAATTTCTTGGCTTGTCTGTCTAAGTGATGGATTGAGTTCAGGTTTCTTACTCTTTCAAATAAAAAGTTCAGGTTTTCATTGTAGAATCAGGAGGGGTTAATGCATCGTCGATTTGGGATACAGGGGCACATAACTGCGATATAGAGGCGGGAGCTCTGGGCCCTGATTCCCCCCGTTTTATCATGCAATTGTTGCCATGGATTGGGAACTCTAGATTTTGATTTCAGGTCCACCAGTAAAAATGACATTTTTGCAGAACACAATAAGCATGATCTGCCATGCCATAGTAAGGCAAATGATCATGGCAAGATGATGACCTGATGATTTCTTTGGTAGAGGGAATCGAGACTATATATATGCAAGAGGCAGTTTTCCCACCACCACACAATGCATACATGGTGTTGGCTGGGTGAAACGGTCCATACTCCATGCTCTTTGTTTCTGAGATATTAGAGTAAACCAATAGAAAGATCATATTTTGGTTCAACGAATTTGTGAGCCAATAGAGGGTCCCGCAAATAGAGTTCATGTTGAACCAGGATGGGAGGAGAGCCAATAGAGAGATTTCCTGTTGAACCAACATGGGAGAAGTGCTAGGACCAAAACAATTGGAAGGACCTGATCAAAAAACCAACGAAGGATTAGTCGGATTTTGGTGTAAAATACGGGATAGTTGAAAAGATAATTGCGTCTACTCTTGGTGAATTCTTTCTTTTTATTCTCGATGGGAACGACATATATAGCCGAGTCGGTTCAGTGATTACCGAGAGTAAAACATGAGGTAAATGGCCTAAGCAAAGCCCCTGGTTCAACTAAATTACAGTAAACAGTAACTAAAGCAATAAGCCAAGTAACAACAGCCATTGGATCTTGCCATGGTTGGATAACCGACTGTGCCCTTCTCTTGTGTTGCTCTGATTTGACTGGGTTATTTCATAGTTGATTTTCCTACAGCATAAAAACTGGTGATATACCTTTTTCTTTTGAGAGTCTGTACTCATGATGCTTGGTTATAAACCATAGTTACCTTGAAGTTCATAGAAAACTCACTAGAAGTTATACTGTTCCCCTTCTTAAGTTTTTATTTTCTCAATACCATTGACCGGTGCCAAGATGATTCTGTTTCCCTAGTCATTTCTGCTGTTATCTAGAAATTTATCAAGCAGTCAACAGTCCAATTAATATAAATATATCTGAACTTCTGCTTTTCGGTTATTGATGAAATTTCTACAAGAATGAGCTATGCAGAAGCATTTATTTAAGCGCAGTTTAAAGAATAGGCCATTGCCGAATCATTTTGTCTAAGCGCAATTTCTCACGAGGGTTTGCTAAGCGTAAAGTTATATTGTCTGGATACTTTTGTTCTGATTTTTCAAATTGATTTGAGGATTCTACCTTCTTGCCAAAGTAGAAGAGGCTGCAGACAAACCTATATATAGGTGGACACATGAGATTGGTAGTGGGCATACTCTTAAACATCTATGTGCTGCGATGGTACCTGTTTTTTTGACTGTGATGTTGCAAAGAGGACAATTGAACCTGACAGGTGTGCATCAGCTTTCTCAATGCGTTGATTCAGTCTATTTTTGTAGAGTTATAGTTCGATTGAACCACTTTAAATCTGATGTTAGTATTGCTTGTTCTGCTTTGAGCAATACAAATACACCCAAATTTATGCTACAATATCATGGATTCCCATTCCACTGATGCTAAAATTGTGATGTTTTTGCTCGTTATGAGGCTGATCTTTATTCACTTTGATTACTAGAATGATAACAGAATAAGGCATCACCAGATTCATCATGTGTACGTAGTTTTGACAACATCACCACCACATTGAATAGGCCTTGCATCTATGTATCCATGTGAGTAATATTTTTCCTCTGTCATGCAGGGTAAGCTTACTCCAGATGTGGAAGATAAGTTGGAGAGAACGCGGTTCCCAGGATAGAAACACTGTAGACGTCAAATATGATTATGCTGCAGTTTCAACTGCGTCTGAACAACAGTAGATATGTGTTCTTCATATGTACTCCCGAAGTGTAAAAATAGCATCTCTTCGAATATCCGTAGCGTGCACAGTTGTGTGTTATTGCCTGCTAATCGACGTTTGTGTGTGGTTGTTCCTGATCAAATCTTGTACACGAAGGAAAATGTATATCAGAGGCCCCATCAGGGATCTACGTGATGGCATCCGCTTCAGTTGTTACTGCTCTTCGGAGTCTATTAAGCTGCGTGCTATGCAGTCGACAACTTTCGCCATGGATTAAGTGACGGATTGAGTTCAGGTTTCTGACTCTTTCAAAAATGAAAAAAAAAAGGAGGTTCCTGACTCTTTCAAAAATGAAAAAAGGAGTTCAGGTTTTCAGCACAGCATGAGGAGGGGTCAATGCATCACTGAGCAGGGGTTAATGCATCATTGATTTAGGATACAGGGGAACAAAACTGCGATTTAGAGGTGGGAGCTCTAGACCCAGCTTTCCCCTGTTTTATCATGCAACTGTGGCCATGGATTGAGAACTCTAGATTTTGATTTCAGGTTCCCATGTTTTCTTTTCGATAGAGGTGTACGGCTGCTTCCAGCAGTAAAAATGGCATTTTTTTGAAACACAATAAGCATGATGATCCGCAATGCCATAGTATGCAAATGATCATGGCAATATGATGACCTGGCGGTTTCTTTTGTAGCAGGGGAATACGACTATATATATGCAAGCTGCAGTATTCCCACCACCACACAGTGCATACATGGTGTTGGCTGGGTGAAACTGTCAATAGTCCACGGTTTTGTTTCCGAGATATTAGTGTAAACCAATAGAAAAAGCATGTTTTGCTTCACCCAATTTGTGAGCCAATAGACGGACCTGCCCTACTCCTGTTGAACCAGCATGGGAGGAGAGCCCATGGAGGGAGCTCCCATTGAACCAGCATGGACTGGAACAATTGGAAGGAATTGATCGAAAAACCGACGAGGGATTTGTCAGATTTTGGTGTAAAATGCACGATACTTGAGAAGATAATCGCCTCTACTTCTAATTAATTCAAGTAATTTTTGGCGAATTCTTTCTTACTCTTTATTCACGATGGTTATGACATATAGCCGGATCGGTTCAGCGATTATACCGAGAGTAAAACATGAGGTAAATGGCCTAAGCAAAGCCCCCTGGACAGTAACTATAGCAATAAGTCAAGTAACAGCAGCCATTGGATTCTCGTGCTAGGACCTGACAAAGAGTCCATCAGAAAGAAATATCCTAAGAGTCCATTATCAGTACGGAATTTGTAAGATTAGAAAGACTCCAATTGTATATAAGGAAGACTAATCGTATTAGGAGAATGGGAAAAGCAAAGGCCTCAAGGGCCTAAGCATCCATTATCCATTATATAAGGATGGCATGTGGCCATGCATTTTGTTTCCCCCAAGTTGTTCTCTCATCTAAAAATATGTCTATGTCTCAAAAAAAATCTAAACATATGTCTGCATAATCCCTTGCGGCCATGCATTTTGTTGGATCAAGGTTCACAATAGTTAGTATTAGAGCCAATCACCATGGCTTTCGCTGCTGCTGATAAGATGTCGCGGGGGATACTCCAAATCCTCCATGCCACGACTCATCTTTGATCCTCATGGAGATCCTTGAAATTTTCCCAGGAAGATTATATTAATGGTCGTGGCCTTCATCAGATTTTGTTTACACGAGCTTTTGGCAGTTTACAGGGCTAGAACATGTACCATGGTTGTTGTTAGCTTTCACAAGTTACTCCTTTATTGTCCAGTTCATTAGGTGCAACCATGCAAGTGCAGTCCACGATGACCGACACAACAATATGCAGTAGTGGAAAAGGCACCAAAGCAGGAAGCAGTAGCAGAAGCACGAGAAGAAGCAGAGGCAGCCAAGCTCGACAGCGGCAACAACCAACGCAGATTAAGGAACGACAACAAAGCAACCAGGCGCAACAACCAGCGGTGGTGGCACAACCAAGCACAGCAACAGCAGAGGCACAACAACAGTCAACAGTCCAACTAATATAAGTGTGTATGAACTGCTGTTTTCCGGTTGTTGGCCTTTGATGAAGTTGCTACAAGAATGAGTTATGCAGAAGCATTTATTTAAGCGCAATTTAAACATAGGCCACTGCAAGCATTTCTTTTAAGCACATTTTTTTTGCGAGGGTTTTCTAAGTGCAAAGATACTTCTGTTCTGATTTTTCAAATTGATTTCAGGATTTTACCTTCTTGCCAAAGTAGAAGAGGCTGCAGACAAACCTATATATATGTGGACACATGACATTGTTAGTGGACATACTCTTAAACATCTATGTGCTGCGATGGTACCTGTTTTCTTGACTCTTATGTTGGCAAAAAGGACAACTGAACCTGACAGGTATACATAAGCGTACTCGATGCATCGCTTGAGTCTATTTTTGTATAGTTTTAGTTCGATTGAACCACTTTAATCTGATGTTGGTATTGCTCACTCTGCTTTGAGCATACAAATACACCAAGTGTTACCAAATATCAATAATATTGCCATTCCACTGATTTACCAATTTTTTGATGTCTTCGCTCTTTATGAGGTTGGTTTTTGTTCACTTTGGTTACTAGAATGATGATATCAGAATAAGATATCTGCAGTTTAATTGTTGGTACTTTTAATATGAATCGAAACTTGCACGGCTAGTTCTTAGCATCTTTTCATTTCATGATGCGCTTCTGTTTATTGAAACTACATAATAGTACTCTGGTTTGCTTTCAGAAATCAATGTTTGCATTCATCATGTGTATGTAGTTTTGACTGTTGAGTATTACGTTTAGTTAGGAAATACGAGATAGACTAGAATATGTTCCGGCTTGTCTTGTACTTCAAGTAGACCATGTACTCCTATATATATGCCCACGAGACTCGAGCAATCCAACAACTATTCCACCAAATCCCTCTCTCCCTTCTAACATGGTATCTATCGCAAGTCGATCCTAAACCCTAGCCGCCGCTTCTTCCGCACCCGCGCGCCGCCCCCGGAGCGGTCGGCCTCCATGACCGCCGCCGGGGGTTCGTCCGTCGGCCGTGTTGCCCGGCTGCCCTAGAGAGTCTTTTTTTCCGATCCTTTGACCCGGGTTTTCTCTCTCGCCGGTCGCTTTGATCGGCGTCTCCTTTTTGGTTTTCCGGTCTATGTGATCCGGTTTGCGTCGCCCACCGCCGCCGTCGACCCCGTGCGCCTCTACTCCAACACCGGCACGATCGGTCGGCTTCTTCAACGACCCGACGGCCTCGCGCGTCCTCCGCGCGTCTGCTCGTCGGTCGCTCCGACCCGGCGGCCTCGCGCGTCGTCCGCGCGTCGGCCCGCCGCTCGCCCCGACCCGGCGGCCTCGCGTCATGCGGCGGCCCTTCGCCGCCGCCATTCATGCGCCGGCCCGCCCGTCGATCTACCCCGACCGTCACCGCCCTGCTCCGAGCGGGACTCCTGCATCACCCTGATCCGGCGGCCTCGCGTCATGCAGCGGCCAATCAAAGCCGCCCTGCTGGCCGCCGCCGCCGGCTTCATCTCGGACACCATCGCCACCGCGCCTCCACCGAGCGGCGTCCCCGACCTCGCGCGCGATCGGCTTGATCACCCGCTCGCCGCCGCGATCCGCCTCATCTACGCCGCATGATCGACCTGGCCCGTCGGTTACGCGCGCCTCCGCAGGTCCCATGAAGATCGTCCCCGAGTTCAGCGCGCCTCTCCACCGATCGAGCATCGGGCTGCCGCTGCGTCGCCCCGTCGGGCCGCAGCGCCGCCGCCACGTGGTTCTCCTCGCGGCTGCACCGACCCGCGTCACCGCTGCGTCGCCCCTTCGGGCCGTAGTGCCGTGGTCCACCGCCGCCCCAGGGCCGTCCGCTCCAGGCCGTCCCCGTGGCTGCACCGACCCTCGCGCCGCCGCTGCGTCGCCCCGTCAGGCCGTAGCGAGCGTGGCACGCGGTCCACGCCGCTGTCCCGAGGCCATCCTCGCAGTTGCACCGACTCGCGAACCGCCGTTGCGTCGCCCCTTCGGGCCTCAGTGTCGCGGCCCGCGATCCCCGCCGCCGCCCCGAGGTCTTCCCGCCGTCGCCCCGACCCGCCTGCCGCCCCTGCGTCGCCCCTTTGGGACGTAGCTCCGCGCCTTCTCCCTTGACGCGGGACCACCACCGTCTGCGCCGGTCTTCGTCACACTGTCAGGGTTCTTCGCCTACTTCGAGCACCGCCGCCGCACTCCTAACCTAGCCGCCGCCGCCGCTCTTCTTTGGCCGCCGCCGCCGCTACCTTCGTAGCCACCGCCGCCGCCTGTCCACCCCCTTCGTCTTCGTCCAAGCACCAGCCCATCGCCAGCGTCGCCGTCATCTACCCCGACCACTTCGTCTACTTCGACCACCGTTGGTGACATCGGCCCCGCGCCGATGGATGCCGCAATCGTCATCGAGTTCTTCTTTGATGGCCCCTCCGACTTCTCCAACATGGCGTACAGCTCGTGCAGGTCCCTCGTCTACGCATGCCCGGTGCTGGCAACACCGATGCGTGCCTTCATCCACGACGTGTCCCTGGGCCTGGCAAGCCTGGTCGGCGCTTCGTCAACTTCGTCTTCGTCCGTCTACGCATGCCCGGTGCTGGCAACACCGGTGTGTGCCTTCGTCCACGATGTGTCCCTGGGCTTGGCAAGCCCGCCGCGACACGTCGTCAACAACATCTTCTTCCCGGCGCACCACTACTTTGACACCAATGCGCCCATGACTAACTCGGCGCCTCCTTGCGCCCGCGGCTCCACGGCGACTTCCTCGACACCGGCCACCCCGACTCGACATCGACCACGGCATTCGTCGCACGGCTACCTGGACCACGGCTCCACCACCACATGCTCTTAGCTACCTCGACAAACGGCATAAAGGGCTACCGCCTTGCTTGAGCAACCTCGTCGGTTTCTACTCCAGCCACGACTTCCGCAATGCGTCGACCGTTACGACTGTGGGGGGTGTCCGTCGGCTTGCCTTCGGATTCTTCTCCAGTCTCACCATCTGCGTCGCTACTGTTGTGACTGCGGGGGATGTTGAGTATTACGTTTAGTTAGGAAATACGAGATAGACTAGGATATGTTCCGGCTTGTCTTGTACTCCAACTAGACCATGTACTCCTATATATATGCCCACGAGGCTCAAGCAATACAACAACTATTCCACCAAATCCCTCTCTCCCTTCTAACATTGACAACAACTTCACTACATTGAATAGGCCTTGGATCTATGTATCCATGTGACTAATGTTTTCTCCTCTGTCATGCAGGGTAAGCTTACTCCAGATGTGGAAGATCAGTTGGAGAGAACGCGGTTCCAAAGATAGCAACACTGTAGATGTCAAATATGATTGTGCTGCAGTTTCAACCACGTCTGAACAACAGTAGATATGTGTTTTTCATATGTACCCCTGAAGTGTAAAAATAGCATCAATATGAATATCAGGAGCCCCAGCGTGCACAGTAGTGTATTATTGCCTGCTAATCAACGTTTGTTTGTGGTTGTTCTTGATCAACACTTCCTGATCAAATCTTGTACATGAAGGAAAATGTATATCAGGTGCATCATCAACTCTTTGTGCTCTAGTTTTTGGGAACTTCAAATGGCATATACCTCTCCTGCACCTGGAAAGACCAGAGCCTACGTAACTGGATGGGGATCTATCATCCGCTTCAGTTGTTACTGCTCTTCAGAGTCGATTAAGCAGCATGCTATGGGCTTGACATCTTCAGTGTGTGCAAGATAATTTCTTAGCTTGCCTGTCTAAGTGATGGATTAGGTTCAGGCTTCTTACTCTTTCAAAATATGAAGTTCAGGTTTTTAGCACAGAACGAGTAGGGGTTAATGCATCATCGATTTGGGATACAATGTAGAGGTGGGAGCTCTGGACCAGGTTTTCCCCTGTTTTATCATGCAATTGTTGCCATGGATTGGGAAATCTAGATTCTGATTTCAGGTTCCCATGCTTTTCTTTTCAAGCACAGTAAGCATGATGATCTGCCATACCATAGTAATGCAAATGATCATGGCAATATGATGACTTGATAGAGGTGGACGGCTGATGCCAGCAGTAAATATGGCATTTTCGCGAAACACAGTAAGCATGATTATCTACCATGCCATAGTAATGCAACTGATCATGCCATTATGATGACCAGATGAGCTCTTTGGTGCTAGGGGAATGGAGACTATATATATGCAAGCGGCAGTTTTCCCACCACCACACCATGAATACATGGAGGTTCTTTGTGTGGCTGGGTGAAACGGTTCATACTCCACACTCTTTTGCTTTCGAGATATTAGAGTAAACCAATACAAAAAGAATATTTTACTTCACCGAATTTGTGAGCCGAAAGAGGGAGCTCCAGACGATCCATCATGGGAGGAGTGCTGAGACTGGAATAATGGGAAGGAGCTGGAACCCATCGAAGACCCGAAGAGGGATTTGTGGGATTTTGAGTTAAAATTCGGGATAGTTGAGAACTAAGGAACTAAGTTTTGGCGAATCCTTTCTTACTACTTATTCATGATGGGAACGGCATATATAGCTGGGCCAGTTCAGCGATTACTGAGAGTAAAACATGAGATAAATGGCCTAAGCAAAGTCCATGATTGAACTAAAATACAGTAAACAATAATTAAAGCTATAAGGCAATTAACAACCACCTTCGATCTCACCATCACACGTGCACCGTTGGATAACTGACTGCCCTTCATGCACTTGTGTCTCTCTGATGGATAACTGAGGGATATATGTTGAGATTCCTCTCCTGCTAGGACCTGACAAGGAGTCAATGAGAAAGAAGTATCGTAAGAATATATTCGTATTACTTTCGGTAATTGCCTTTGGCTCCTAGGTGCATATGCACCCATTGTTGAAATACACATTTCGAAAAGTTAAAAAATTCGAAACAAAAATCACGCGTGTATATCCGGACATTTTATGTGCGTGCACAAGGTTTTAGTGAAAAACGACGTTTTTTGTGGCTTGTGTAAAAAAGACAATTTCTGATGCTTCATTCTAACTATTCACGAGACATTTCTTTATCTTTTTTACACAAGCCACAAAAAACGTCGTTTTTCATCGAAACCTTGTGGATGCACATAAAATGTCCGGATATACACGTGGGATTTTTGTTCCGGATTTTTCAATTTTTCGAAATGTGTATTTCGACAATGGGTGCATATGCACACAGGAGCCAAAACGCCGCTCCCGTCAACAGCTTCTAGGGTTAGAGCATCCGTTATATAAAAGGATGACAAGCGTCGATGTTTGAGGAAAGCAAGAAAAACCGATCTGTTTCCCCAAGTTATTCTCTCATCTAAACCTATGTTTACGCAATACAAAGAGCACATTTTGCTTCACCGAATTTGCGAACCGATATTTCAGATAATCCAGGTGTAAAGCAATGAATGCCACAGCCAGCCCTTGAGTGATGTGTGCTTCCTCTACTCAATCACAATTGTTTGTCTTTCAGCAACCGGTGACAGCCTCCAGTTGAAGTGCTCCATTATTTTGTTCTTGTACGGGCAACATGTGCTTTAAGGCCACTATCCCCTTTATGCGCACAAACAAAAAGATGCATACGTAACACGACATATATAAAATCACTTCTTCTTCGGTACAACCTCCTGAACACATCAACGTACGAAATCTGTCCATAAAAAAACACTGCTAGGGTTGGTAAATTGCTAATAGCCACCAGAACCATCACAATTTAGTGATAATTATGTAGCGCAGTTATTTATGACCTAGAATGGACATACTGTAGTTTTTTTATTAGAAATACTGTAGCAGATCAAAATCTAGCTAAAGCGTCTTTTATAGCTAAAAAAACTAATGTGTTTTTTCATCTTCTGGAATATTTTTAATAACACGATTCTTTTTCAAATTTCTGAACCTTTTATATGATTTTTTTTGATTTTGTGAATATTTTTCAAATCTTGAGAACAGTTTTTCAGAATTGTAAAAACATTTCTGAAATTGCAGACATTTTGTCAAAAAGACGAATAATTTATGAAATTTGTGAATATTTTCTTGAAAACAATACAATTTTTACATTTCCAAACATTTAAAAAAATGCAAATACTTTTTCAAATTGGCGAGCATTATTGGAAAACAAAACACAAACACAAACATTTTTTCAAATTGGAAAAAAAGTGTTCAGGTTCATAAATAGGACTGTTTCACCGACACCATTTTAGGCATCCATGCCTGGTTTGAAGACTTCCGACACCGTATGCACGTTTTGACATGTTTTGCCATTAATACGACTGTTTCACCGAGAAAACTCCAAAAAAGGCAAAACTTGGCAAAACATCATACAATTTGGCATGGTGCCTTGAGTTGGTCATACAAGGCCATGAAAAAATGGGGTCATTTACGAGGTGACGAGAAATGAGGTGCTCCCAAACAGATCCTTCTGGCCTATTCGAACACTCTCCATTGAACATAGTATTTCTTTGGAAATATCAAGACTGCCCCCAAGAGTCACGACAGATCGGTATACTCGGACTGCCCCCGTGTCGCTCCGTCCCCATGGTCGACACGGGCGGCGACCCCAGGCACCGAGGCGCTCGGCCCCTCGATCCCCTCCGCCCTCTCGCCGTCATCGGTGCCTCCCTCGGGTAAAGCTCGTGCGGAGCGGGCGGCGGCGGGGTCTCCTCTCGCGCTGGTGGGCGCTGCAAGATGGGGATCTCGTGGCGTCGGGCAGCGGCTGGCGTCAGCGAGCGGCCTTGTGCCCCGGCGTGGAGGCGGTGGTCTTGCTGCGGCTTGGCGACGTGCAGTGGTCCGGCGGCTCGGCGGTGGCAGCGGGGCTCGGGCGGCTCGGTGGGGCGGCGGGCCCCGATCTGACGGAGTGGATCTGGATGGTGGAGGTGCTCCGGCTGCTCTTGGCAGCGTGGATCCGGCGGTTGTTGCTGCCACCGGAGGCTCCTGGCTCTTCGGCGGCGCCTCCCCTTCTGCTGCTGTGCCTGTGGCATATATGCTCGGGTTTCGCCCTGGCAACTCTGCTCAGTGAGATGGGGCGGGGTGGCGGCCCCCCTCCCTGCCTGGTGCTGCGGTTCTGCCGGCTTACTAGCCCGGCGTGGCTGGCGACGTGGTGGAGGCTGCCGGGGCGGCGGCCCAGGATTTTGTGGAAGCGGCTTCGGCTGGGGGGTGGTGCACGCGTCTGAGCGTGGTGGGTCATGGGATCTCACGACCAGTGCGGGGTTGGCCTTGGCAGGATGGGGTTTGCTGGCGGCGTTGATGCGGGTAGGTGGTCGTTGAGCATCTCCGGGAGAAATCCTATGTCCGGCCTTTGCCGGATTCGGTGACGGCGACGCCCGTGGGCGTCATGCTCTTTCTTGGTAGCGTTGCTGTTGTGTGGTGCTCCTCCTACCTCCCCGTGGCCTTGGCTCCGGAGGGAAACCTAAGATCTTCGGGATCAGGCGATGAAGGCGCCTTCACGTCTTCTTCCTTCTTGGGGGTATCATCTCGAAGCCGGCCACAACTTGGAAACCAGTGGATGGCGGCATCTTCGCCGTGTGGGTTGCGGCATCTTTGCCGCGTAGTTTGCTGAGGCGGCCATTTCGAGGGCGTGGATTTCTGTTTGGCAATAATGATGGCGTCGAGAGGAGCTTTGGTCGCTGCTCGGGCTTCGGTAGTCGGGTCTTCCCGGCGTGTCCGAGGTGCTCTTCCGTTGGTTGCTTGGTTGCTTTGAAGTCGGAGCTGCGGTGGAGTGTGTCCATGCGGTGACGATGACATGCGCTCGGTGGTCGATTACGGAGGGCACGGTCGGTGCAAGTCCTGCATATTTCCCTTGTGATGATCATCGTCAAAACCGAAGCTGTTGGTTGTTCACGCGTGTGGCCTTCTGTTGGCATGTGCCGTCATGGTTTCTATGCAACTGTTTGTAGCTCTGTGATCCCATGTCGGTGGCCAGGTTGACCGGTGGTGCCCATGTCATGTGGGTTGAGTTGTATCAGTTTTAGCCCAGCTTTCCGCCAATTAACCAGGCAATTCTCTTCTTCTTAATCAATGAAAATGGCAAATCTTTTGCCTCGTTTCAAAAAAAAAGACTGCCCCAACTTTTGCAAGCAAGTGGGCATGCCCATGTTAGGAATCCATACCTGGTCTGAATGATTTCCAACACCGTATGCATGTTGCGACATGTTCTGTCATTAATTGTCATTTTTCATCGAGAAAACTCCAGGAAATGCAAAACTTGTCGAAAACCCAAACAACTTTTCATGGTGCCTTGAATTGGTTATAGGAGGCCCTTGAAAACAATTGGAGTAATTTCAAGGATGTCAAGAAATAACATGCTCTCAAACGGAGCCTCCTGACCCACTGAACATACTTCGTTCAACATGGTCTATTTTTGTACATCCTTGAAATGATCCCGACTTTTGCCATCAGGTGGGCATGACCCTCCTAGGCATCCGTGCCATGTTTGACAATTTCTGACACCGTATGCAAGTTGCGACACGCCTAGCCTTTTTTCTGTATTTTCTTATCGAGAAAACTCTAGAAAATTACAAAACTTGTCGAAAACCAAAACAACTTGTCATAGTTCGTTGAATTGGTCATATGAGGCCATTAAAAAAATTAGGGCCATCTCAAGGATGTTGAAAAACAACGTGCTCTCTGACAGGCCCTTCTGACCAACCAGAACACCCCTCCATTGAACATCGTGTTTTCGTGGACATCCTTGAAATTACCGCAACTTTTTGCCACTAGGTGGACATGCCCATGGTAGGCATCCATGAAATGTTTGAACTACTTCCGACACCATATGCAAGTTGCGACATATCTAGCCATTTATCGACTTTTTTGACCGATACAACTTTAGAAAATGCAAAACCTGTCGAAATCCCATGCAACTTGGTTGGTGCCTTGAATTGGTCATACAAGGCCATGAAAGAAATATTGGAGGCATCGATGCCTACCACGGGCATGCCACCTGCTGGCAAATGTTGGGGCCATTTCAAGAATGAAAAAAAAAACCATATTCAACGTAGCATGTTCGAGTAGTCATCCATGCCATGTTTGAAGGAAAAATGTATTTAAAATCATAATTTATATAGATACTTAAAACTGTCATTTTAAGTTTCTAACATAACTAATAAATACAAAATGATAGAATTGAAAAGAACATATGCTTTTTAAAAGCATTTAATAAATATTTAAATGAAAAAAGAATTAAAATCATGATTTAAAATAGTTACTTAAAACTGTGACTTTGGTATTTCAATTTTTGTACAGGTTTAAAAAAAGAGAAAGTTTTAAAACTAAAAAGATAAATTACTAAAGAAAGAGAAAAATGAAAAAATAGAATAGAATAGAAAATTTTAGGCCTTGCCCAACTAAGCGACGACATCGCTCATGTCGAGCGACTATTGAAATTTGTTAAGAATTTGAAAAAATTCTTATTTTCAAAAAAAAGTTCAAAAATGAAAAAAATGTTCTGGCAAATTTAGAAGACTTTTTGGTATCATATATTTACTCTCATTTCTGAAAAAAATGGAATTTAATTTTTTTGTCCTTGCTCTCAGAAAATGTTTGTTTTCACAATTTTGTTTGTGCTTTTCAAAAAAAAATATTCCCATTTTGGGATTCTGGAAAAAATTAAAGACACAAACATTTTCTGAAATTACCTTACAATTTTCAAAAATGCAAATAATTTTGAATTTATGTTTTTTTTTGAAAATAATGAACCTTTTGAAATTTCGGGCAACATTTTGGAAGCGTGACCATTTTTTTCAAAAAGAAAGAAGAAACGTAACAGGAAAAGATAAATAAATAAATACAAATAAATTATGGAAAAATGACCAGTCCACAAAGTGTTTGTAAAATCTTTTTAAAATTCCCAGCCCTTCACTTACTTAATGTGCCTAGCTTTATATCATCTACCAAAGCCGAGCTATCGCAGTGGTTGTGGACGCATTAAATGTTTTAAGTGGTCGTGGCTCCGATGACATTTCCTATTTGGCTCGGCCGAACTACCATATCCCCCCTGTTTTGAAACTAAAATAAGAAGACATATGGCAAATATGCGCAGCCAGGTATCGGAACCAGCAATGTATCCGCTATTAGCCAGCTTCACAAACCACTACGCCACCCCACTGACTCGTCAACACAAACTGCTTTCCATCTATTTATACTATAGGAAATCCCTCTATGTTTTCTGTGTTTTTTCCACTTTCTTTTTTTGTTTCCTGTTTTCTTTTTTACTTATATGCGTGAAATGTTTACAAATAGATGATATTGTTTTTCTAATTCAATGAACTTTTTTCAATTTCAATGAACTTTTTTTTTCAAACTCGATTAACATTCATATGTAGTCTTTCTTGATCAAAACTTCCTGATCAGATCTTGTACATGAAGGAAATGTATATCAGGTGCCTCATCAACTCTTTGTGTTCTAGTTTTTAGGAACTTCAAATGGCGTACACCTCTCCTGCACCTGGAAAGACCAGAGCCTATGTAACTGGATGGGGATCTACGTGACTGCATCCGCTTCAGTTGTTACTGTTCTTCAGAGTCGATTAAGCTGCATGATATGGGCTCGACATCTTCCGTGTGTGCAAGATAATTTATTAGATTGCCTGTCTAAGTGACGGATTGAGTTCAGGTTTCTTACTCTTTCAAAACATGAAGTTCAGGTTTTTAGCACAGAACGAGGAGGGGTTAATGCATCATCGATTTGGGATGCAATTGTTGCCATGGATTGGGAAATCTAGATTCTGATTTCAGGTTCCCATGCTTTTCTTTTCAAGCACAATAAGCATGATGATCTGCCATGCCATAGTAATGCAAATGATCATGGCAATATGATGACTTGATAGAGGTGGACGGCTGATGCCAGCAGTAAATATGGCATTTTCATGAAACACAATAAGCATGATTATCTACCATGCCATAGCAATGCAACTGATTATGCCATTATGATGACTAGATGAGCTCTTTGGTGCTAGGGGAATGGAGACTATATATAGCAAGCGGCAGTTTTCCCACCACCACACAATGAATACATGGAGGTCCTTTGTTGGCTGGGTGAAATGGTTCATACTCCACACTCTTTTGCTTTCGAGATATTAGAGTAAACCAATACAAAAAGAATATTTTACTTCACCGAATTTGTAAGCCGAAAGAGGGAGCTCCCGATGATCCATCATGGGAGGAGTGCTAAGACTGGAACAATGGGAAGGAGCTGGAACCCATAGAAGAACGGATTTTGGATCAAAATGCGGGGATTGTTGAGAAGATACTTGCCTCTACTTCTAATTAAACTAAGGAACCAAGTTTTAGCGATTTTTGTCTTACTACTTATTCATGATGGGAACGGCATATATAGCCGGGACAGTTCAACGATTACCGAGAGGAAAACATGAGATAAATGGCCTAAGCAAAGTCCATGATTGAACTAAATTACAGTAAACAATAATTAAAGCTATAAGCCAATTAACAGCCACCTTGGATCTCATCATCACACGTGCACCGTTGGATATCTGACTGCCCTTCATGCACTTGTGTATCTCTGATGGATAACTGAGGGATATATTTTGAGATTCCTCTCCTGCTAGGACCTGACAAGGAGTCCATGAGAAAGAGGTATCGTAAGAGTATATTCGTATTATGAGAATAGTAAAGGTCAACGGCCTCTAGGGTCAGAGCATCCGTTATATGAAAGGATGACAAGCGTCGATGTTTGAGGCAGGCAAGAACAACCAATCTGTTTCCCAAGTGATTCTCTCATCTAAACCAATGTTTACGCAATACAAAGAGCACATTTTGCTTCACCGAATTTGCGAACCGATATTTCAGATAATCCAGGTGTAGTGTTATGAATGCCAGTATGCACAGCCAGCCCTTGAGTGATGTGTGCTTCCTCTACTCAATCGCAATTGTTTGTCTTTCAGCAACCGGTGGCAGCCTCCAGTTGAAGTGCTCCATTATTTTGTTCTTCTACGGGCAACATGTGCTTTAGGGCCACTATCCCCTTGATGCGCACAAACAACAAGATGCATACACAACACGACATATATAAAATTTGTCTCACCGCAATAGCAAAATATCATGGATAATATGCCATTTCGCCGATGTTAAAATACATTTATTTATTTTTGAGAAAAATGGTGTGTATATTGATTAAGGAAACACATAGTCACAATCTTGTCTCACCCGATCCAACACGCAGGTTGGGACTGAGTGAAACATTACCCCACCGCACAGTGTTGGACGACGTGTCCTGGTCGATGGTGAGCAGGATGGAGTAGCTGTCGCCGGAGTAGATGTCCATGTCGTCCACGACGAACGGCTCCACATAGTTTCAGGATTCTGCACACTGCACAGTTTATACTGTTTTATCACGCGGGAATCAATTTATCTCGGATTTTCTTACCCCATCCGCGAGGTTGAGGGAAGCCAACGAGGTGGTGCTGGAGATCCTGAGCCTGTAGGTTTTGCTGTGCTCGACGGCGAGGATCACTGGTGCGCAATGCCTGTTGCCGCTGGCGGTGCACTGGCACACTGCTTGGTGCCCGGCTGTGCGCCGCCGCGGAGCAGTTGAACTGCCCCCTACCATTGATCAACAACGACTGCACAATCGCTGTTCTTGGTGGATTGCCTTCCACAACACATGTACACATGTGCTGTGTGCATATAAGAAAAAAGACGTACCACTGTCTGCTGGTGCGGCGTGGCGCGGCCTTGGGCAGCGGCGCAGAGAGGTCCTTGACGCTGCTGGTGCCCTCCCGTCGAACACCCCGACCAACAGGGCAGTGGTGATGAGAAGACCGGCGACTTCAGGCGTGTCCGGCGTGCTCACTAGCCGTGCCGGCTTGGTCACCATCGTCGCGAGGGTGCATAGCTGGTGTTTGAGGAAATGCATGAGCTAAAAGTAAGTTTTACTCCATTATATATAGGGACATGACTGGGGAAACATAATCATCTTGGCACCGGTCAATAGCATTGTGACAGTAAGAACTTAAGAAGGGGAACAGTAAAACTTGTATTTAGTTTTCTATGAATTTCAAGGTCACTATGGATAACCAAGCATCGTGAGTACAGATGCCAAAAGAATAAGGTATCACCAGTTCTTATGCTGTGAGAAAACCGATTATGAAGGAACCCAGTAAATTAATGCTAATCACATTAGCAATCTACACAAACAATGAAACTGCATGTACCCTGGTGATATTGCACAAGAGCAACACGAACCTGCTGCTCACAACCATCAGGTTGAATGTGGCCGATCTGGATTACTGCATCTAGCCGAAGATCATCAAAGAAACTACATACATAACAAAGACAAATAAACATTAAACAATCAAAAGATCTTGCCTCCAGTACAGGATGCTCAGTGCACCAGCGATAATAAGGAGTGCAAGGGACTTTGTTCCTGCCTTATCATCAACCCTTTCAATTACGAAAATGGCCACGATAGACCTGAAAGAAATCGTCGTCTACACAAACCAGCCTATATGTTAGCCCTCGCATTGTGTGGTGGTGAGGAAATGCATATACAAGGTGTTGATTACTGCTCTCATTACAAACATTCCTGGGCTTCACACTGGCCTTGAAAGTTGGTTTTGATAGAAACCACCGTGGCCTAGTCATAATCTTGTTGGATGGCTACGTGTTGAAGCCTATCTTTGAAGTTGACTATGTTTATGATGAGTACAACATGCACTGCTTACATGTGTACTCAGTTGCAGTTGAGAACTTGTATCTTTAGTGAAAACTGAATTAGTAACTTGTTTCTGTAGTGAAGACCTGAAACTCTCTTGAGAAAAAAAGAGAGTAAGAAGTCCGAACTTCTGTGAGACGCAGCGTGTTGTATGCATTTTGCTGTTCCTTTCAGACCCTGTTTGTGAGGCCCGTCTTTTTTTACTTGTACAGTCTGGCTAATGAAAATGGCCATGACAGATCTGAAAGCAAACCGCAGCCAAGCCAATCTGCTTATATTACGTACATGAATACAATTGGCAAAACATATCGTTGAAGGGAATTTCCACGGATACACCTTCAGTCCTGCGTGACCGGTGCCGCTCCGCTGCTTCACACACTGATTGCCAGACTTACTGAGGCGGCCACGACCTCGGTGCGGGACGAGTTCCAGCCTGTTGAATATCCGCAAAAATCATACTAAGAAAGAGTTGATATGTCCACTGGAAAATGTCTGCTGGAAAATGTATTGAAGAAAAATGTGACCCTTGTATTGGTTTACTCTAATATCTCGGAAACAAAGAGTGTGGAGTATGGACCGTTTCACCCAGCCAACAAAGGACGTACATATGTATGCATTGTGTGGAGGGGGGATAACTGCTGCATGCATTTATATAGTGTCGATTTCCCTGCTACCAAAGAGCTCATCAGGTCATCATATTGCCATGATCATTTGCATTACTATGGCATGGGAGATCATCATGCTTACGGTATTTCGCAAAAATGTCACTTTTACTGCTGGAATAAGCCATCCACCTTTATCGAAAAGAAAACATGGAAACCTGAAATCAGAATACAGAGCTCACAATCCATTGCAATAGTTGCATTATTTACAGGGTAAATCTAATGTCTAGAGCTGCTATTTCTCTGTAAATTTTGTTTGGTAGTTTTTCGCTCCGGAACTCTGATACTATAAAAGTTGTCGTGGTGTGAGCAGTAGGTGGCAGTGGCATACATGGATAAGTGAACCTTTTTGTTTTCTGAAAGAGTAAGAAATATGAACTCAACGTGTTTCTAAGTCGATCTTTCTGTACTTGGATAGTTTGGATATGGTCTGCGTTGCAATGGGTAAAAATTGAACATGTTCACGTAGTCAGCTGTCGTATTTTTTGATGAAAATGGCCATGAAAGACATGAAAGCACTCCGTCACTTAGGCCGACAAGCGAATAAGTGATCTTGTACACTCGGAAGTCGCTAAGAAGTATAATCAAATCAACAAATCATGATGACAATCTGAAGCATTGTAGCAAAAACATGTATATGGAGCATCACTTAGCTGAAACCCTGAAACTATACTTCGTTTGTTCCCAAAATTTCCCCTCCCGAAACCGGCTCTCGCCCCTTACCACATTAGTTGTGTTCACTGAGATCGGCATAAATGCATTTGAAGGAAAAACAAATAGGAATTGTGCATCTTCAACTGGAACATGCATGATCGACATCAACCTATGCACTAGATGTAGCCATGCAATCCACTTGTCGCCATCCAGAGCTCAACCGAACTGCGTTAGAGGACTCGCCCCTAACACCGAAGCAATCGAAACATCTTTCCATTGCAAGATGCTATACAGACTCGGGTACTACAGGCAAAACGGCGCATCACAATATTATTCCTAAATGTGACAAAAATAAATGTATTTTTCCTTGTATCGACTGTGTAGTTCTTTTTGCGAGGATTTATCTGCGCTCTTGATTTTTCTATATTGTAATTCAAATGAATTTTTGTGTCTGTGCAGGGCAGACTGTGAGAGCGTGCAAGCTCCGATGCTTCAGATTTGGTTGTGCTGGAAACGAAGGAACCACCTATGTGGCCCAATCACCCTTGCAGAAAAACAATCATTTTTGATTGAGTAGGGGAAGCGCAATGTTAGACCGAAGATTCACTCCCCTCCCACTACCTCCGCGATACGTCCACGTTCTCCAACACTTTTAGACTTCAGTTGTATGGCTCAGCCCCTGTAGTAGAATGCCTTGCCACGGGCTAGAATACATATAAATAAATTAATTAGATGATTTGGTCCTCTGTAACTATAAGATTGAAACTCATTTCTTCCTCATCATCCGGCGTGTTCGGATATCAAGCGGGCTTCCTGCAAGCTCCCCAAAATCCAATCGTCGTGCACTGTGCGGAAGAAGCGTGGTTTGTTTGGACTATTCACCATGTTATGTCCAACACGTGATTCCAGAAAATATGACCCTATGACGTACCCTTTTCCGAGAGCAATTAATTAACAAGCGCTTCTTCGGGAGCCTCGCAATGATCAGCGCCACTTGGCGTGCTCTCAGTCATTCACCACGTGTCGCGCTCTGGGCGCTCCCTCCGGATTTTGTTTTTTTCTTATTTTTCCGCACGCGTTTTTGGCTTTTTTAGCAATTGTTTTTTCTGGTTTTTTCGAAGTTTTAGTTTTTCACCGGTCTTTCCTAGCTTTTCGATAAAAAAAAAATTCAAATTTTTTTTTGCGCAAATGTACGCGTTTTTTTTCTTTCGTGAAAGTCACGGTTTTGCTTCCGCGAGAGGCACGGTTTTCACGGCCGTGCCTCTCGAAAACGAAAAAAACACGTTTTCTGTTTTTTTTCCTTTCGCAAGAGTCACGGTTTTGCTTTTGTGAGAGGCACGGTTGTGCTTTCGCGAGAGTCACAGCCGTGCCTCCCGGAAACAAAAAAAATGCGTTTTCTCTTCTTTTTTTTCCTTTCGCAAGAGTCACGGTTTGGCTTCTGCGAGAGGCATGGTTGTGATTTCGTGAGAGGCATGGGCGTGACTCTTTTCGAAAGGGGAAAAACTCGTGCTCCCGGTTCGGTTTTTTCGTCCAGTTTATTTCGTGAAAATAAAGTTCTCAAAACCTATCAACATGGGATCTAGTTTTAAAGATCTCGAAGCGAGGAATCCAACGGCGAAAGCGGTTTGAGATCTGGATGCACGGGTTAAGAGATAAAACGTTTTGAATAAACGGATCTACGAAAAAAGGGAAAAATCCCATGTTGCGATAAGTGACGCACATGCAGCGTGCGACTTGTCGCAACATGGAGGAGTTGGAATGATCTTCG
Organism: Triticum timopheevii; assembly: GCA_963921465.1. Lineage (NCBI taxonomy): Eukaryota > Viridiplantae > Streptophyta > Magnoliopsida > Poales > Poaceae > Triticum > Triticum timopheevii. The sequence continues at coordinate 642,362,709 of OY997266.1, read as the reverse complement.
CAAGGAGTACTCCTCAACTAGTGATTTCACCCTTTTTCTGCTGCACCCTTCCCTTGCCGCTCGTTTCCATCGTGGAGGGGCATTTCTCGCTGGAGCCCCCTCCTTTTAAATCGGATGATGCACACCTCACCTTCGCCATGACGCCCTCTCTCCTTCCCATCATAATTCCCCGAGGACCGCCAAAGAGGAATCCCCCGTCAACCGACCTGCTGTTGCCTGATCCCCTCCCTCGTGTTCATGTCGATTCACCACCACCATCAAGGAGGACGAGACCTGCGCTGCATGTGACGTCCCCAAGCCAAGAAGGCAGATCCGATGCGCCTAATCCATTGCCATGTTTGTAATATAAATAGTTGAATGTCGTGCATTAACACGGAACAAAAATGTCCGTTATTGGGCATCAACTGATATGCCACCATTTATGTTATTAACTCTTGAACGAACCAATGCATTTACTCTTCTATCCTAACTAAAAAATTGAACAACTTGATGCAAAAAAATGAACCGTTTGCTCATGCAATTTGCTATAAAGCCACCTGTAATGAAATGCAATTTGCCACATTTTTTAAAGTACGGAAATTACTCCGGCCAGACAGCCGTAATTTAACATACTAACCCCAACCCCCACCCCACTCACTCTGAACCCTCACTCTTATCACAAAATCTGCTAACTCGTGTTCCAAGTGAGCCAGTGATCGACACCACCGTGGCAGGCAACAGCAAGGGACAATCACCCTATTGCTGTTGCCTGCCACGATGGTGTCAGCAATTGAATCTACATAGGACCATGCTAACACTACATAGGTTCTCACTCTGTTTTATTTAGTATCTGTGCTTTCTCATTTTTTTTAACCGGACAGTCAGGCTCCGATCTGTAGGTTGTGTAAAACTTGAGAAAGAATAATCTAATAACACCATGTTGGCCTTCTTTATTTATCATTTAAACATTGCACTACAGATTGAACACTACAAGCGGCCTTCGAATACAAGAAGTTTCTTACCTTTTTACCTGGTTCCGCTCTCAGCTCAATCCAATTCTCATAGGCCTGTTGACATATTCCATTAGCAGCACATAATTCACCATTTCATTTTCCCAGAAATTCTTTCTCATTCTCGCAAGATTTTTAAATCATTCATCTGTTCTCATCAAGGGATTCCAAATTTTTGAAAAGTAAACCGCCTTCCTTCTTCAAAGTCTAGAAAAGAGAACATGGGTTAGCAACTTAGCATGAAACTTGATGAAATTCAAACAGAAAATAACATGTCCCTTTTGATGGAATGCCTCACTGGTTTGAACCATTGAGCCCATATTGGTACACACTTGCTCCGTTTGGGCTTCCATTTCATTAATCTCTTCATTAGAAAAATGGTCTCATGCTATAATCCAGTTCGTTCCATGCATCGTAATACCTGTGATGGCTATAGTTATTCCACCAACACTAGTAGAAAACCACCCATTAGTCCCGGTTCGTAAGGGCCTTTAGTCCCGGTTCGGGAACCGGGACTAATGGGTCGTTACTAATACCTCAACCCATTAGTCCCGGTTCAAACACGAACCGGGACCAATGTGCCTCCACGTGGCCCTGTAAGCCGAGCCCAGTCAGGGGGCCTTTGGTCCCGATTGGTGGCTCCAACCGGGACCAAAAGGCATCCACGTGTCTGCATTCCAGTGGCTGGGGTTTTTGTTTTTTGTTTTTGAAAGGAGGGGGGTTGGGGGTTTTGGGGGTTAATTTAGGTGTTTCGTATATTGTGTTAGCTAGCTAATTAATAGAGAGAAGTGTCCTCTCTTATGTCCGTGCTTGGTCGACGCTACGTAGTATATATACATAAGTGATCGAGAGAACCATTCAGTACAGAAGTTCGTCATGCATACCGAGAGAAGTGATCGATCGACCTCTCCTTCTCCGAGAGATTGGTCGAACAACAAGTTTTACTGGCTACATACATAAACAATCTATATAAGATCTCTTAATTACAGACCACTAGCATTTGAAATGAAGTTCCACATGGTATTCTCCGGCTTTACTGATGACGTGTTCAAGAAAGAATCCCGCCAACTCCTCTTGAATTGCTTTCATGCGATCTGGTGGTAGGAGTTCATCCCGCATCTGCCACGTCTAATTAATTTGAAGAAGGGGGTTAATTAATACATATATATGAATGAAACTCAACAGAAATGATGGTGTAATAAAATGAAATTGTGAATATTATTGCTTACGCACTTCATATTGTCTTCTAGAGTAGCCCCGCTTGTTTTTCAAAGTTGCGCTGTGGATGAACTCGCACACGTAGTATCCACAGAAATCATTCCCTTCCTCCCGCCACAAGCACTTTACGAGAAATAGAGGTCAATCAAACTGATAATGAAGCATTATATAAATGGCATTGATTTAAGTATAGCTATAGAATCAACGGGAGATGCGCGCCAGTAGTACTTACTTTCGGGTATACATATTGCAGCTCCTTCGGCAGTCCCGGAGCTTGTGCGGTGAACTGTTTCCAAACCCTGCAAGACAAAGAAAATAATTATTATTACTTGAGATATCAGGAAATGAACAAAAAGTTGCCGATATTGAACTTACTTGCTGAGCATTTCAGTCATGTCCACATAGGTGCTGGGATCTTTCCGTCTGGAGTCTAAGACGGTTACTAGTCCACGCTCAAGCTTAATCTCCAGAAGAATATAGTGGTACCTGCACACGCATGCATAACTCATCAGTTACATTAACCTCGCTCGAGTAATAAGGGAAACCGAATATGCACATGACAGTAACACTCACGGGCCGTTGTAAGGAAAGAGTATGGTATCTTTGTTTTGATTTTTGATTAACGATTGTAGCAAGTTGTCCTCGGCCTCTTCGACGTTCTTTTCAACCAGAAATACATCTATGATATTTGTGTTAATGAACCCAATATCATAGATTTCATTTTTTTTGCACTCGACGAGCTTCAATCTGCATAATATATTGAGGATAATTAATTATAAATACATGCAAAGAAAGAGCCGAGCTATATATACAGACTAATGACAGAAATAGTACTTACAGGCAGTAGCAAAAGACCATTAATTTATCCAGGGCCTTTTGATTGAAGAACTCGAAGAACTCCTCAAATGGAATAGCCAACACATCATTTGAAACGAGGTCGTGCTCCTCTTTAATTTTCAGATACAAAGTGTTCGTCCCCTCAGACTCTCTGCAGGTTTTCATGTACCAACTATGGAATCTTCGCATCATTGTTGTCAGAGACTTTTCATCTTTGACGAGAGGCTTCCCGTACTCGTATCTGAATAAGTCCACCTCCATGAAATCAGGAAGTACATCGTCAGGCAGGTAATCTTCAAGATTGCCATAACCGGCCACCGTCCCCGGAGGATTAGACACATTGAGCGGGGGGCACGATTGCTGTGCTTGTTCACCGAGCTGGGCAATTTTTTTCCCCTTTGCTCATTGTTCTTTTGACCTTTTATCACTGACAGTAGTTCCCGACCGCTTGGCTTGGAGATATGTCTGTTCAGTAATGCGCTCATAGTTGGTTCTCAGCAGAGACTTTGGTGGTTTCCTCAGGGCATCGAGAGTGTGCTTTGCTTTCACCGGATCTACCTTCTCCTCCGGAGGTGGATGTAACTTTTCTTTCACCCCTTCAAAGAACTCCTTCACTTGGGCCTGCACGATCGTATTGTTTTCCTCCTTGGTCCTCTTGTACGGTAACTTCTCTACAGGCTTTAGAGGTGGAACGTATCTGTATTGCCTCTCTCTTCTTGTGCTGCTAGACGCCGGAGCAGACAGAGCGGCTGCGGCATCTGTCTTCTTTCGTGCTTGCTTACGAGGCAGAGGAGAAGGACTACGACGCGTCGGAGCAGCCGGGGCGGCGGCGGGTCTCTTCCGCCCTTGCTGGCGAGGCGGAGAAGGAGGAGGCGGAGTGCCGCCACGCGCCGGAGAAGGAGGCGGAGTGCCGCCACGCGTGCCCTGATCGTCACTCGTCGGAGGAGGAGGCGGTGGAGGAGGCGGAGTGCCGCCACGCATGCCCTGATCGTCACTTGCCGGAGGAGGAGGCGGTGGAGGAGGCGGAGTGCCCTGACTCGCCGGAGGAGGAGGAGGAGGCGGAGGCGTCCAGTTCAGAAGGTCGATGAGCTCCTTCCGCCATAGGCATGGAGTCTTCAAAGCAGAACCCAGCCTAGTCTCCCCTTCACCAGTAGGGTGCTCAAGCGCGAGGTCCTCAAATCCCTCCGTTATTTCATCCACCATCACCTTAGCAAATCCTTCTGGAATCGGCTGGCAGTGATAAGTTGTGCCGCGTCCACTAGGATAAACTTGGCCAACAGCCGCCTTGACCTTCATATTCATGCATCGTGCCATAATGTGGCAATTTTGAGGCTCCGTGATACCATCCACGGGATAGCTGGCAGGAGCCGTCAAGACATGCTCCGGCTGAAGCAGCTCGGTGAAAGCAACGCTGCTTCTCCGCTGAGATGGCGGGGTAGCTTCGGGGGAAGCTTCGGCATGTCGTTTGTTGCGATCTGCTGCTTCTCGTTCCTCTTCTCGATCCTCTAGCCCCATTACCCTTCCAAGCAGCGCCTGCATTTGGTCCTGCTCCAGTTTCTTCCTCCTCTCGTGGGTTTTGTAACCCCCTACGTCCGGAAAACCAACCTTCCACGGAAGGGAGCCTGGCGTGCTTCGTGTCCGTCCAGGGTGCTCGGGATTCCCAAGGGCCATTGTGAGCTCGTCCTTCTCCCTGTTTGGAAGGAACGTCCCTCGCTGCCCAGCATCGATATAGTGTCGAAGGTTCTTGACTGGTGTTTGCAGTTGCTCGTCCGTCCACTGACACTACCCTGTTACAGGGTCCAAGGTTCCGCCAGCCCCGAAGAACCAAGTCCGGCAACGGTTTGGCCAGCGCATTATCTCTGGTTCGATCCCTTTTTCAAGCAGATCATGCTCAGCCTTGGACCACTTAGGCCCGGCTTTGAGGTAGCCACCTGACCCCGTGCGATGGTGAAGCTTCTTCTTCGCAGCATTTTTCTTGTTTGTCTCCGACATCTTCTTACTCTTTTCCGATGTCTTGTGGGCCACAAATGCGGGCCAGTGATCTTTGATCTTCTCATATTTGCCGATGAATTCTGGTGTCTCTTTTTTCTTGACAAACTGGTTCAACTCTTTCCTCCACCTCCTCATTAGGCCTTCCATCTTCTTAAGAGCACAAGACTTGATTAATTGCTCTTTAACTGGCTTCTCCGGATCCTCCTCTGGCGGTAGGGTGAAATCTGCCTTCAGCTCAGTCTAAAGATCTTCTTTCTGCATATCATTGACATAAGACACCTCAGCGTCTTCATCCTTAGCAGGCTTATACCATTGCTGGATGCTGATCGGGATCCTGTCCCTAACAAGAACCCCGCACTGAGCAGAAAATGCCTTCTTTGTTCGGATGAGTTCAATCGGTTCGCCGTCGGGCGTGATTTCTATGATCTCAAACTTTTCATCCGAGCTCAACTTTTCTTCGGGCCTCGTCTCCTTACCAAAGTTGTGCTCGATCCGGAGGGCTAGAAATTATAAGGAAGAAAGACGACAGTAATTAATATATGTACATATTCCAAAACAATGGATGCATCAATTAACTTGTCAGCACGGGCTTAACTAATATATATATACCTGGCCGGACTCGGTTTGGTGACCGGAGCAGTCAGCACGGTCTCCTTCATCTTGTACCTCCATTGTGTCACCGGAGCCATCATGAACATAGTCCTCCTCTTGTACCGGCATTAATGGGTCGAAGCCATCATAATCATAGCCCTCTTCTTCATCCAGCTGACCAACGGTGTCGATGAGAAATGACGCAACATCATCACTTCCATTTGCGATTATTTCCCCCAACATCGCTTCTGTTTCTTCGTCTCGGGAGTGCTCCATAGTTTCTGCAAATATTGACAACATGTCAATTATTATTCAAACATGGTACATAGTGGCAAATGTAGAACTAGCTAGCTAATCACAATAAGGAATCATGTTAGTGGCCTCGACGCTGCTTCTCTAGGGTTTGGGGTCGCCTCGACACAAAGCTTCAAGGGTTTGGGGTGGCCTCGACGATAATGCTCTTTTAACTTGATAAATTTGGGTGGCCTTGAGAGAGTTAATTTGTCGGGTAGGGGCGCGGCGGAAGGGGGTACGTAGGATACCTGCAACATCGTTTTCTCTCTAGGGTTTGGGTGTCCTCGAGAGTTTTGGTCGAGCGAGAGGGCCGAGGGGGGTGCTGCAGTTGTATCTAGAGGGGGTTATATCGACAACGACACGACATACATATACATGGGAAAATAATGTTATCGGGGAGGGGGTATCGGTACCACCCCCTCGTGTTGAAGTTTCTTCTTTCTCCTTTCCTTTCTTTCTTCTTCTCCTCTTCTGTTTCTTCTTCTCCCTCGAGAAAGGAAAATAATTAAGGAAAAGGAAGAAAAAAGGAAGAAGGAAGAAGGAAGAAGAAGACGAAGTAAAAGAAGAAAAAAAAAAGGAGAAGAAGAAAGGAATAGAGGAGAAGAAGAAATTTTTTCTTCTTCTCCTCTATTCCTTTCTTCTTCTCCTCTTTTTTTTCTTTTTTTTCCTCTTCTTATTTATTTCTCCTCTTCTTCCTCTCCTCTTTTTCTCCTTTCTTCCTCTTCTTATTTTCCCTTTTCCTCTCATTCTTTTAGTATTGCTTGATTTAAAAAAAAATGTTCAAATAGAAAATTTTGAAAAAAAACAAAGGTTTTGCCTAATGCATTGTTCATATGAATATACAAACATTTGCATATTCTACAATAATTAATATCAACAAAAAAATCTATAAACAGAAAAAAAACCTAACTTTTCTAAAAATCTATCTTTTGTATATATGAAAACATTAATACACATATGAACAATAAATACATATATCAACAAAAACATAATCTGAACAATTTTTGAACATTACATACACATAGCCACATACATACACACACACACACACACACACACACACACACACACACATATATATATATATATATATGAACAATTAAACTAATAAAAATGAAAAAAAATAGAGCCGGTGCGGCGCGGCGGCTCACAGCGGTGGCGGCGCGCGGGGGCGGGCGACGGCGACGGGGCAGGGGCTCGGGGCGCGGCGCGCGGGGGCGTGCGACGGCGATGGGGCAGGGGCTCGGGGCGCGGGGCGCGGGGGCGGGCGACGGCGACGAGGGAGCCTGGCGGCGACGACGGCGCGTGGGCGCGGGCTCGGGGAGGCCGGCGACGACGACGGGCGCGGGCGACGGGACGGCGACGGCGGGGACGGCGGGCGGTGTCGGGGCAGCCTGGCGGCGTCGATGTGCTCGGCGTCGTCGGGGGGCAACTGGTGGCGATGAACTCTGCAAAACTGCGAAGTGCTACTTATATACAAGGAGCATTGGTCCCGGTTGGTGGCTCCAACCGGGACTAATGCCCCCTTTAGTCCCGGTTGGTGCCACCAACCGGGACCAAAGACCTCTTTTTCGGCAGCCCAAAGGGCGGGAAGCTGCGGCCTTTAGTCCCGGTTGGTGGCACCAACCGGGACCAATGCCCCCCCCCCCCCCTTTAGTCCCGGTTGGTGCCACCAACCGGGACCAAAGGCCCCTGTGCTGCCCGCATGGGGCCAAAGTTTAGTCCCACCTCGCTAGTTGAGAGGGGAGCGCAGTGGTTTATAAGCCCCACTGCCGCTCCCCTCTTGAACTCCTCTCTACTGCAGGCTTATGGGCCTACTTGCTACTGCTTTGCCCGATGGGCCTTCTGGGCCTTCTGCAGGCCTGAATCCTGGCCCAAAGTAGGATTCAAGTCGTATTCAGGCCATGGGGGCCCAGTAGGGGGCACTTTTTTTGTTTTTTGTTTTCTTTACTTATTGTTGCTATTTTTATTTTTTCCCATTTTTTTTGTTTTATTTTCTGCATTATTTATTTTCTTTTGTTTTTTGCTTTATTTTTTAATTCTTTTTGCTTTTAGTTTTAGGAAAATTATAAACTGTCTGTTAGTGCCATTATTTTTCAAATTTGAAAACACTTTTTTTGTTTTCTTTCTTGCTTTATTTATTTTATTTTGTTTCTACTTACAACAAAATACTTATTGTTGTTTTTTTGTTTTGTTTTCTACATTATTTATTTTATTTTGTTTTTTCTTTATTTTTTAATTCTTTTTGCTTTTAGTTTTAGGAAAATTATAAATTTCCACTTTTTTTGGTTTTTTGTTTTCTTTCTTGCTTTATTTATTTTATTTTGTTTCTACTTACAACAAAATACTTATTGTTCCTATTTTTAATTATTACGAGGGCTGAACCATAAGATATTAAAGCATTTCAAATGAACTCTGAAAAAGTTGAAAGTTGGCATGGTATCATAAATTGACCCACACATAGCATGTGCATGTACAAAACGAACAATGGTATCATACTCATCAGTTACAAAGTTGGCATGGAAAGTCTTCACTTTTTCTTCGCTTGTGTCATTTGCTTATTGCGCCGTAACCATGGATAATCTTCATCATTTATCAGGATGCTGGGGTCAGCCTTGACTTTAAAGGGAGGAATTTCATGAAACTTTTCATAATCTTCAGACATGTCTGTCTTGTCCTCCACTCCCACGATGTCCCTTTTTCCTGAAAGAACTATGTGGCGCTTTGGCTCATCATATGATGTATTTGCTTCCTTATCTTTTCTCTTTCTCGGTCTGCTGGACATGTCCTTCACATAGATAACCTGTGCCACATCATTGGCTAGGACGAACGGTTCGTCAGTGTACCCAAGATTTTTCAGATCCACTGTTGTCATTCCGTACTGTGGGTCTACCTGTACCCCGCCTCCTGACAGATTGACCCATTTGCACTTAAACAAAGGGACCTTAAAATCATGTCCGTAGTCAAGTTCCCATATGTCCACTATGTAACCATAATATGTGTCCTTTCCCCTCTCGGTTGTTGCATCAAAGCGGACACCGCTGTTTTGGTTGGTGCTCTTTTGATCTTGGTCAATCATGTAAAATGTATTCCCATTTATCTCGTATCCTTTCCAAATCAATATAGTCAAAGATGGTCCCCTGGATAACAAGTACAGCTCATCACAAACAGTGTTGTCACCTCTGATACGTGCTTCCAACCAACTGCTAAAAGTCCTGATGTGTTCACATGTAATCCAATCGTCGCACTGCTCCGGGTGTTTGAAGCGCAGACTGTTCTTGTGTTCATCGACATACGGGGTCACCAAGGTAGAGTTCTGTAGAACTGTGTAGTGGGCTTGAGACCAAGAATATCCGTCCCTGCATATTATTGAGTCCTTTCCAAGCGCGCCTTTCCAGTCAGTCTCCCCTCATACCGCAATTTAGGGAGACCTATCTTCTTAAGGCCAGGAATGAAGTCAACACAAAACCCGATGACATCCTCTGTTTGATGGCCCATGGAGATGCTTCCTTCTGGCCTAGCGCGGTTACGGACATATTTCTTTAGGACTCTCATGAACCTCTCAAAGGGGTACATATTGTGTAGAAATACGGGGCCCAGAATGACAATCTCGTCAACTAGATGAACTAGGACGTGCATCATGATATTGAAGAAGGATTATGGGAATACCAGCTCGAAACTGACAAGACATTGCACCACATCACTCCTTAGCCTTGGTATGATTTCTGGATCGATCACCTTCTGAGATATTGCATTGAGGAATGCACATAGCTTCACAATGGCTAATCGGACGTTTTCCGGTAGAAGCCCCCTCAATGCAACCGGAAGCAGTTGCGTCATAATCACGTGGCAGTCATGAGACTTTAGGTTCTGAAACTTTTTCTCTGCCATATTTATTATTCCTTTTATATTCGACGAGAAGCCAGTCGGGACCTTCATACTAAGCAGGCATTCAAAGAAGATTTCCTTCTCTTCTTTGGTAAGAGCATAGCTGGCAGGACCTTCATACTGCTTTGGAGGCATGCCGTCTTTTTCGTGCAAACGTTGCAGGTCCTCCCGTGCCTCAGCTGTATCTTTTGTCTTCCCATACACGCCCAAGAAGCCTATCAGGTTCACGCAAAGGTTCTTCGTCACGTGCATCACGTCGATCGAAGAGCGGACCTCTAGGTCTTTCCAGTAGGGTAGGTCCCAAAACATAGATTTCTTTTTCCACATGGGTGCGTGTCCCCCAGCGTCACTCGGAACTGCTAGTCCGCCGGGACCCTTTCCAAGGATTACGTGTAAATCATTGACCATAGCAAGTACGTGATCACCGGTACGCATGGCGGGCTTCTTCCGGTGATCTGCCTCGCCTTTGAAATGCTTGTCTTTCTTTCGACATTGATAGTTGGTCGGAAGAAATCGACGATGGCCCAGGTACACATTCTTCCTGCAGCTTGCCAGGTATATACTATCGGTGTCAAGTAAACAATGCGTGCATGCGTGGTATCCCTTGTTTGTCTGTCCTGAAAGGTTACTGAGAGCGGGCCAATCGTTGATGGTCACGAACAGCAACTCCTTTAGGTTAAATTCCTCCTGTTTGTGCTCATCCCACGTACGTACACCGTTTCCATTCCACAACTGTAAAAGTTCTTCAACTAATGGCCTTAGGTACACATCAATGTCATTGCCGGGTTGCTTAGGGCCTTGGATGAGAACTGGCATCATAATGAACTTCCGCTTCATGCACATCCAAGGAGGAAGGTTATACATACATAGAGTCACGGGCCAGGTGCTGTGATTGCTGCTCTGCTCCTCGAAAGGATTAATGCCATCCGCGCTTAAAGCAAACCATACGTTCCTTGGCTCACTTGCAAACTCATCCCAGTACTTTCTCTCGATTTTTCTCCACTGCGACCCGTCAGCGGGTGCTCTCAACTTTCCGTCTTTCTTATGGTCCTCACTGTGCCATCGCATCAACTTGGCATGCTCTCCGTTTCTGAACAGACGTTTCAACCGTGGTATTATAGGAGCATACCACATCACCTTCGCAGGAACCCTCTTAATGGGGGGCTCGCCGTCAACATCACCAGGGTCATCTCGTCTGATCTTATACCGTAATGCACCGCATAGCGGGCATGCGTTCAGATCCTTGTACGCATCGCGATAGAGGATGCAGTCATTAGGGCATGCATGTATCTTCTGCACCTCCAATCCTAGAGGGCATACGACCTTCTTTGCTGCGTATGTACTGTCGGGCAATTCGTTATCCTTTGGAAGCTTCTTCTTCAATATTTTAAGTAGCTTCTCAAATCCTTTGTCAGGCACAACATTCTCTGCCTTCCACTGCAGCAATTCCAGTACGGTACCGAGCTTTGTGTTGCCATCTTCGCAATTGGGGTACAACCCTTTTTTGTGGTCCTCTAGCATGCGATCGAACTTCAGCTTCTCCTTTTGACTTTCGCATTGCGTCCTTGCATCGACAATGACCCGGCGGAGATCATCATCATCGGGCACATTGTCTGGTTCCTCTTGATCTTCAGCAGCTTCGTCCGTTGCAGCATCATCGTGCACATCGTCTGGTTCCTCTTGATCTTCTGGAGCATCACCGTATTCAGGGGGCACATAGTTGTCATCGTACTCTTCTTCTTTGCCGTCTTCCATCATAACCCCTATTTCTCCATGCCTCGTCCAAACATTATAGTGTGGCATGAAACCCTTGTAAAGCAGGTGGGTGTGGAGGATTTTCCGGTCAGAGTAAGACTTCGTATTCCCACATATAGGGCTTGGACAACACATAAAACCATTCTGCTTGTTTGCCTCAGCCACTTCGAGAAAATTATGCACGCCCTTAATGTACTCGGAGGTGTGTCTTGAACCGTACATCCATTGCCGATTCATCTGTGTGCATTATATATAATTAAGTGTGTCAAAAATCATTACAGAACATCATGAATAGATAATTAATTAAGTGACCAAATTAATAGAAGTTCATCATCACATTAAAACCAAAGTACATACATAGTTCTCATCTAACAACATAAAGCTCTGTAGAGCATCTAAATTAATTAAACCATACACTGAAACTATGTAAAACATTTCAATGCGAAAATAAATGCGATCATAATCGCAACCAATGTAACAACTGATCCAACGGCATAATGATACCAAGCCTCGGTATGAATGGCATATTTTCTAATCTTTCTAATCTTCAAGCGCATTGCATCCATCTTGATCTTGTGATCATCGACGACATCTGCAACATGCAACTCCAATATCATCTTCTCCTCCTCAATTTTTCTAATTTTTTCCTTTAACAAATTGTTTTCTTCTTCAACTAAATTTAACCTCTCGACAATAGGGTCGGTTGGAATTTCCGGTTCAACAACCTCCTAGATGAATAAAATCTATGTCACGTTGGTCGGCATAATTGTCATAAACAATAAATGAACCAATAGTTATGAAAAGATAATATATACCACATCCGAATCATAGACAGGACGAGGGCCGACGGGGGCGGATACCAAAACCATCGCACTATATAAGATGCAATAATAAAAGTAAGAAAATTATACAAGTATATATCTATCTAAACATACAAATAAGAATATTTTTTCTTTCAGAAATAAGATAAGAACAAGAGGCTCACCACGGTGGTGCCGGCGATGAGATCGGTGCGGGTGATCGACGACGTTGAAGACGGGGACGGGGCGTGACGGACCGCTAAACCTAGACAAATATGGAGGAAAATGGAGCTTGGCGGTCGAGCTTGGAGAGGAGAAATCTTAAGTAGTGTGGCTCGGGCATTCCATCGAACACCTTGTGTGCATAGGAGGTGAGCTAGAGCACCACCAAGCCCTCTCCCCCTCGGCCAGAAAAAACAGAGCAGTGTGCTCTGCTCTTGCGCGAGGGGGGTATATATAGGCACCACCATTGGTCCCGGTTAGTCGCACGAACCGTCACTAAAGGTTTGCCTTCGGTCCCGGTTCATGCCATCAACCGGGACCAATTCTGGTGGGCCAGGAGTGCGGCCCATTGGTCCCGGTTTGTCCCACCAACCGGGACCAAAAGTTCCGGACGAACTGGGACCAATAGCCCACGTGGCCCGGCCGGCCCCCGGGGCTCACGAACCGGGTCAAATGCTCCCATTGGTCCCGGTTCTGGATTGAACCGGGACTAATGGGCTGGACCGGCCTGGACCATTGCCCCCTTTTCTACTAGTGCAATGTATACACATTCACGCTACTGGTTGTGGGCAGCAGGTTAGTGTTATTGTCTCTCAATATAATCACGGTGTATGCAGTTCCATTGTTTGTGTAGATAGCTATATGTGGTTCGCGTAAATGTACTGGGTTATTTCATAGTCGGTTTTCTCACAGCATAAGAACTGGTGATACCTCTTTCTTTTTGCAGTCTATACTGACGATGCTTGGTTATAAACCATAGTTACCTTGAAATTCATAGAAAACTCACAAGAAGTTTTACTGTTCCCCTTCTTAGGTTTTTATTCTCTCAATAACATTGACTGGTGCCAAGATGATTCTGTTCCCCAGTCTGTCTGCTGTTATCTATAAATTTATGAAGCAGTCAACAGTCCAATTAATATAAATGTATCTGAACTTCTCCTTTTTGTTTGTTGATGAAATTGCTACAAGAATGAGTTATACAGAAGCATTTATTTAAGCACAGTTTAAAGAATAGGCCATTGCCGAATCATTTTGTCTAAGCGCAATTTCTCACGAGTGTTTTCTAAGCGCAAAGTTATATTGTCTGGATACTTTTGTTCTGATTTTTCAAATCGATTTCTGGATTTTACCTTCTTGCCAAAGTAGAAGAGGCTGCGGACAAACCTATATATAAGTGGACACATGACATTGTTAGTGGACATACGCTTAAACATCTATGTGCTGCGATGGTACCTGTTTTCTTGACTCTGATGTTAGCAAAGAGGACAATTGAACCTGACAGGTGTGCATCAGCTTACTCAATGCATTGCTTGAGTCTATTTTTGTAGAGTTATAGTTCGATTGAACCACTTCAAATCCGATGTTAGTATTGCTTGTTCTGCTTTGAGCAATACAAATACAACAAAATTGATGCTACAATATCATGGATTCCCATTCCACTGATGCTAAAATTGTGATGTTTTCGCTCTTTATGAGGTTGATCTTTGTTCACTTTGATTTCTAGAATGATAACAGAATAAGACATCACCACATTGAATAGGCCTTGCATCTATGTATCCATGTGAGTAATATTTTTCCTCTGTCATGCAGGGTAAGCTTACTCCAGATGTGGAAGATCAGTTGGAGAGAACGCGGTTCCCAAGATAGCAACACTGTAGACGTCAAATATGATTATGCTGCAGTTTCAACTACGCCTGAACAACAGTAGATATGTGTTCTTCATATGTACTCCCAAAGTGTAAAATAGCATCAATCTGAATATTAGGAGCGTGCACAGTTGTGTGTTATTGCCTGCTAATTGACGTTTGTATGTGGTTGTTCCTGATCAAATCTTGTACACGAAGGAAAAATGTATATCAGCGGCCTCATCAACCCTTTGTGCTCTAGTTTTTGCGAACCTCCAATGGCCTATACCTCGTCCTGCACCTGGAAAGACCAGAGCCTATGTAACTGGACGGGGGTCTACTGTGGCTGCATCCGCTTCAGTTGTTGCTACTCTTTGGAGTCCATTAACCTGCATGCTATGTGCTCGATGACTGCCAGATGTGCAAGATCATTTATTGGCTTGCCTGCCTAGGTGATGGATTAAGTTCAGGTTTCTTACTCTTTCAAAAAAGAAAAAAAGAGTTCATGTTTTCAGCACAGAATGAGGGGTTAATGCATCATCAAGAATTCCCCTGTTTTATCATGCAATTGTTGTCATGGATTGGGAACTCTAGATTTTGATTTCAGGTTCCCATGGTTTCTTTTGATAGAGGTGTACGGCTGATTCCAGTAGTGAAAATGGCATTGCTGCGAAACACAATAGGCATGAGGTTCCGCCATGCCATAGTAATGCAAAGGATCATGGCAATATGATGACCTGATAACCTCTTTGGTAGCAGATGACCTCTTTGGTAGTAGGGGAATTGAGACTATATATGCAAGCGGCAGTTTTCCACCACCACATAATGCATACATGGTGTTGGCTGGTGAAACGATCCATACTCCACGCTTTTGTTTCCGAGATATTAGAGTAAACCAATAGAAAAAGCATATTTTGCTTCATCGAATTTGTGAGCCAATAGAGGGACCTCCTCCCGTTGAACCAGGATGGGAGGAGAACGAATAGATGTAGCTCCCGTTGAAACAGCATGGGAGGAGTGCTAGGACCGGAACAATTGTAAGAAATTGACCAGAAAACTGATGAGGGAATTGTCAGATTTTGGTATAAAATGCAGGATAGTTGAGAATATAACCACCTCTACTTCTAATTAATCAACGGAAGTAAGTTTGGGTGAATTATTTCTTACTCTTTATTCACGATGGGAACGGCATATATAACCAGGTCGCTTCAGCGATTACCAGGAGTAAAACATCAGGTATATAAATGGCCTAAGCAAAGCCCCTGCTTGAACTAAATTACAGTAAACAGTAACTAAAGCAATAAGCCAAGTGACAGCAGCCATTGGATCTTGCCATCCCACGTGCACCGTTGGATAACTGATTGTGGCCTTGACTTGTGTTGCTCTGATGGATAACTAAGGGAAATATGTTGAGATTTTTCTCCTGCTAGGACTTGACAAAGAGTCCATCAGAAAGAAGTATCCTAAGAGTCCATGAGAAAGAAGTATCCTAAGAGTCCATTAAGAAATTGTTAGATTAGAAAGACTCCAATTGCATAAGGAAGTCTAATCGTATTAGGAGAATGGGAAAGGCGAAAGCCTCAAGGGCCTAAGCATCCTTTATATAGGGATGACATGTGGCCATGCATTTTGTTTTCCAAAGCTGTTCTCTCATCTAAACCTATGTCTGCACAATCCCTTGCGGCCATGCATTTTGGTGGATCAAGGTTCACAATAGTTAGTATTAGCTAGAGCCAATCACCATGGCTTTTGCTGCTGCTGATAAGATGTCGCAGAGGATACTCCACGTCACGACTCATCAGGCTATATATGCCATCCCGTCACGATTCATCATTTTTTATCCTCATGGAGAACCTTAAAATTTGGTAGAAGGGGAATCAACATTGTATATATGGAAGCAGAAGTTTTTTGACCGCCACACAATGACACACTGCATATATGGAGGTCCTTTGTTGGGAGAGTGAAACAGTTGATACTCCACACCCTTTTATTACCTTTTTTGACTGCCACACAAAGATACAATGCATATATGGATGTCCTTTGTTGGGTGGGTGAAATAGTTGATACTCCACACCCTTTTATTACCGAGATATTAAAGTAAACCAACATAATGAGCAACTTTTTCTTCACAGAATTTGCGAAACAATACCGAAGGTAATCAGAGGTGTAGTGTAAAAAATGCCAAAGCCAGCCCTTGAGTGAAAGTGATGTGCGCTTCCTCTGTTCAATCACAATTGTTTGTCTTTCAGCAACCCATCGCAACTCAAGAGTGTTGGGTTTAGTCCCACATCGGTTGTGGGAGGAGGCAGAACACGATTTATAAGGGCGGGGTGTCCCCTCCTAACATGCTAGTCTTTTGGGGGGAGAGGGCCCAAGGCCTGTCATAAGTCGGTGTTGCTCTCCGGTTGGGCCTGGTTGACGCATGTGGGTCGGAAACGCCGGTGCTAGCGGACCCGAGATTGCGTAACAATTGGTATCAGAGCCCAGGTGCCCGGAATAAATCTCGGTGAACTCATGGGTGGTCGGTCATGGTTGGTGGGCTGGAAATGCTGGTGTTAGCGGGCCCATGGTGACCGATGTGTGAGGGGAAGATTGTTGGGTTTAGTCCCACATCGGTTGTGGGAGGAGGCAGAACACGATTTATAAGGGCGGGGTGTCCCCTCCTAACAGGCTAGTCTTTCGGGGGGAGAGGGCCCAAGGCCTGTCATAAGTCGGTGTTGCTCTCCGGTTGGGCCTGGTTGATGCATGTGGGTCGGAAACGCTGGTGCTAGCGGACCCGAGATTGCGCCCATAGTCAGGCCCCGGGGATGTAGCCATATCGGTGAACCTCGTTAACAAATCTCGGTGTTGTGCTCGTGTGATTGCTTGGTCCTCGGGTGATCAACGGCATTGCCTCGGATTTATTCTAACAAAGAGGTGTCTTCTTATGTATGCATCTTGTTGTTTGCGCGGACAAAGAAAACAGTGGTCGACTTCAAAGTTACGACATTACGAGAATGTTGTACCTACAAGCCCAATGTTTCGGAATTTGACAACTATATCAGAACTTTGCCAACGACTTGCATCTAGTGGAAAATCAGATGAATATTACTTGATTGACAGGCATCTAATGTTCTCTGTTCCTGTATTGGTTGATTTATTCATTGCTAAAAATTCTAACTACTTCTTAATGTACAGACTCATTCGGCTTGTTCTTACTTTACCGGTTTCAATGGCTACGACAGAACATGCATTTTCTGCCATGAAATTTGTGAAGACAAGGCTTCGGAATAAAATGGAAGATGGATTTCTAAGGGACTGCTTGATAATTTATATTGAAAAGGAGATTGCTGTTGGAATATCGACAGATGCAATTATAGATGAGTTTGATGAACCACCACGTCAAGTGCCATTTAGTTGAAGGCTTGGAGCAAGTTAGTTTCTCTTTCTTCTGTTATCTAGATTTTTCTTTGTGTGATGTACAATTGAAAAATTGCATATCCTCTTGTATCAACGGTGAATGGTGGTGTAATCAATGAAAATATTATGCTATTACATCTGTTTCACTGTTTTTTGGCCAAAAATTTGTTCGGAAGTGTTGCTGCCTTCAGTCGGCCCGTGTTATACATTGTTCCTGGCTCCGCCACTGCGCACGTGAGAGGTTTTCCACCACTACACAATTCATACAAGGGAGGTCCTTTGTTGGATGCGTGAACAGTTCATATTCCACACTCTTTTGGTTCTGATATATTAGAGCAAACCAATATGAAAGGCACATTTGGCTTGTACCGAATTTGTGAGCCGATAGAGTGCTTTGTCCGCAATAGCAACCCCAATCGCTGGCTGCTCTCCCACATCGGCATGCAAGAATCCATGAACATCTATGTCAGTTCATGGGCAATTGAGGCTTCCGAGGGCACCAGGCGATCGCGTTCCAAATTTCTGAGCTACGCGACTGCCAAAGTTTGCTCTTCCATGATCCGTCACTCTCTTGCCGGCCGTTGAGCTGTCCGCTCATCCGATGCCATGTGTGCCCTGCCGAAGTTTGCTCTTCCATGATCCGCCACTCACTTGCCAGCCATTGAGCTGTCCGCTCATCCGCTGCCACGTGCGCCTTGTCCTGCTCCGGCCATTGATGGACATGACATATGACCGGAGTGTCGTATATGATCGATGAGTCATTCGAGAATACGACGCTGTATGGTGACAGGTTGGAGGTCGGGAGATGGTGGATACTTGAAGGACCGCTGCACTGGAGCTTTGCCGGTGAACCGGTGAAGACGATGAAGAGGGTTTTGGAAATAGTTTCTGGCCAGAACGCTTCATGAAAACAAAACTTACAATTTAGAAAAAAGTTTAGGCCACTTGTGGGCAGCGCTGCTAGGCAAAACCGTCATCTTACTCAGTGCCATTGCTTGAGTCTATTTTTGTAGAGTTGTAGTTTGATTGAACCATTTTAATCTGATGTTGTGGTATTGCTTGTTCTGCTTTGAGTAATACAAATACATGAAGTGTTACCAAATATCATGGATAATATTGCCATTCCATTGATGCTAAAATACGTGACGAATTTTTTTGATGTTTTCGCTTTTTACGAGGTTGATTTTTTGTTCACTTCGGTTACTAGAATGATATCAGAATAAGACATCTGCAGTTAACTTGTTGGTATTTTTAACGTGAACCGAACCTTGCACGGCTGGTTCTTAGCAAACATTTGATGGTACGCTTAATACTACTGTTTGCTTCTTTCTTATTTTTAGAGAAGGAGGATGTACCTCCGGCCTGTGCATCTGGACGATGCATGCTATCATTTTATTAATTATTCACAAAGAACATACAAGGTGATACATCAATAAGCCTGAAGCCACCATCTTGGCAACGCTTGTTGCTACTCCTATCGCCATGATGAAGGTGTGCCGAATGTCCAGGCCTAATACCAAACAGACATCGCACCAAAGCCTAACATCTAAAGCCGGATGCCCCATCCAAGCCACTACCTGGATTGGGTCACACACCGGTCTGGCACACTCCAAGTGAGCACCGCACACTGCAAGGGCCGTCACCTCCATCTTCCATCGATCCATCCTCAGAGCAGAACTGATGCACCGGCCTTGCCAGGCCTCTCTGCAATCGACGTCATCATGACGCCAGACAGCGTCGCCCTCCTGCGCGAGTCCACCAACCCGCATCGGACGTCGAGCCTGCAACGCGCCATGCCGCCGAGATCCACCGTTATTGATGCGGAAGATGAAACCCGCTCCGCCTCTGGGTCCATCCAAACAGCACCTGCTCCAAAACGACGCCCTCAAGAGGGAAAACGTCACCATGGTTTCCGTCATCATCCGATCTGGGAGACCCAGATCTAGGGTTTTACCCGAAGCAGATGCCCCATGGAGGAGAGGGGCATGCCAACTGCAACTGCCCACGAGCGCAAGCCGTGCCCAGCACCACTCAAGTTCGCTGCTAGAAAGCAATGTTTGCATTCCTCCTGTGTGTGTGTGGTGTTGATAACTTCACCAAATTGAATTCGCCTTGGATATGTAATGTATAAAGCCTTGATTCTCTGTGCCCTTGTGACTTAATGTTTTTCCTCTGTTATGCAGGGTAAGTTGTTCCTGGCCAGATATAGAAGATTAGTTGGAGAGAACGTTGTTCCAAAGATAGAATACCATAGACGTCAAATATGTTTATGCCGCAGTTTCAACTACATCTGAACAATAGTAGATGTATGTGTTTTTCACATGTACTTGCAAAGTGTACAAGTAGCATCAATCGGAATATCGAGGGCCCCAGTGAGCACCTTTGTGTGTTATTGGCTGCTAATCAACGTTCGTTGACAGTATGTGAACGGTCCTGATCAAATCTTGTACTACTCTACACAAAGGAAAACATTTTTCAGTGGCCTCATCAACACTTTCTTGGTCTATTTTTTCCGACTGTCCAACAATGTAGAACTTGTCCCGCACCTTGAAGAACCAGAGCCTATCGGTTATGCCCATGTTCCCCATGTTCGTTTGTGCTGAGAGCAGCAGTTGATGTGTCGTCTTTTGAATCGGACAACATTTTATCTTGTTTTCCTCCAGTGTCGACGAAGGCATGTATGGATGTGGTTCCAGGTGCGGATACGGGCAACATAGCTGAGATTCAGATATGGGAGCTCTGGCCCCAGATTCCCCTGTTTTACCATACAATTGTTGCCATGGATTGGGAGCTCTGGATTGATATTTCATAGTTTTCATGTAGTTTTTTTTTTGAAAAATCACCGGAGGGGGAGCTCCCCACCTGAATATATTTCTCAATGTTTGTAACCCATCGTTCGAGTGATTACAAGGTGAAATTACATAGGCACGTGTAATCGTGATAAGAGGTAGGAACGCCATGAGGAGGCGGCCTGCTTGTGCTCTGTTTTCTTCATCCTGTGCGTCCAGAGCATGAGATCATGAATGATTCTCTTAAGGGTGAGGGTACTGCAATGATTTTGCTGCTTGAAGGTCATTGCATTTCTCGAATCCCAGATCTTCCATAGGATAATGAGGAGGATGGAGTGCCAGATAGCCGCATCTAGCTGAGAGGGAAGACGGCAGTCCCAGAGGCCGTCAATGGTGGCCGAGGGGCAAATGCCAATCCTTTGCCATATCCGCTGTGCGAGTGGGCAGTTGATGAATATGTGCGAGTGTGTCTCACCATCGAACCCACAACGTGGACATAGCGAGTCAGTGACCACGAGTTTGCGGAGAAGGTTGCTTTTGGAGTTGAGTCGACCTCGGAACAGCAGCCATGCAAAAATCTTTACCCGGTTGGGAACGCATGAAGACCATATTGGGATGGCATGCATGTCATTGGCCGAGTCGTCGGCCATGGTGAGCGAGTAGGCTGCCCTGGTGGAGAAGCACATGCCACCATTTAGGTAGCGCTTGTCTGGCCCGGGCGACACCTGGAAATCCTGCAGGAGGGACAACACAGAACACAACTCGGTAGCAGCATTAGAGGTTAGGCGGTTCCGTAGGATTGAATCTAAACCGTAGTTAAAAATAGTAGCCACACGAGCTAGGGGTAGGGTGGTGTGAGAGTAAAGGCAGGGGAATAACGTAGTGAGGGGTTTCTGATGAATCCATGCGTCTAGCCAGAAATAAGTGTTTGTGCCGGAGTGTGTTAGTACAAAGGAGATGGCATGTAGCCCTGGAAGTTGCTGGTGTATAGTGCGTGCAATGAAGGAGTGGCTGTTTTGCGGGGCGATGAGAGCATTGGGGTGTTGCAAGGCGAGCCAGTCTAGCCATGGTGTTGTATTCGGGAGTAGAGCTTTGACCGCGAATTTCATTAACAGACAGTTGTTCTGCTTATGTAAGTTTTTTAGGCCTAGGCCACCACAGTTTTTTGGTTTGCACACATTTTTCCAGGCAACTAAGCATTGAGCACCGGTACATGTTTCCTCTGCGGCCCAGAAGAAAGCACGCCTAATCGAGTCTATTTTTTTTATAACGCTTTTGGGGATGAGGAAAACAGACATAAAATAAACCAGTATGGAGTCAAGGACTGCGGATAGTAGGATGAGCCTATCTCCTTTGGAAAGGATTTTTGCACGCCAGCCTGTTAAGAATTTTCTACAACGCTCAATGATAGGAAGGAAGGCGTTCGAGGGTAGTCGTGTGGGTGCAAGGGGGAGTCCTAGGTAGATCTGAGGGAAGGTTGATGTTGTGCATTGCATGGTGGAGGAAATGGAGTCTGCCAAGAGTGGTGGGACGTGCATGGGCACGAACGTTGTTTTATTGAAATTGATAGTGAGGCCAGTGGCCAGTGCGAAGTTATGTAGGATGTTTTTTAGCTGTTGGGCGCCGTCATTAGATGCTTTGGCGATGATTAGAGTGTCATCGGCATATTGTAGGACAGTTGGCGGAAGATGTGGGAATAGGGGGTGGTTGAGGTGTGAAAGGTTGCAGTCTTGTTGAATCATTTGTTGCAAAAGATCTGCAACAATGATGAAGAGGTAAGGAGAGATGGGGTCTCCCTGCCTAAGTCCGTTCTTACAGTTAATCCAATTCCCTGGGATCCCATTGAGCATAACTGCAGTTTTCCCGGTGGAGAGGAGGTCATGAATCCAAGCTGTGAATTTAAACGGGAAACCACGGCAACGTAGGATGGATAGCAGGGAGTCCCAAGATAGTGAGTCGAAGGCTTTGCTAAAGTCTAATTTAATTACCATTGTTGGTGCCTTTCTGGTGTGGCAGGCGCCGACGAGGTCGGCAGCGTAAACGAAGTTTTCTGCGATGCAACGGCCTGAGATGAACCCCGTTTGGTTGGCGTGAACCAGTAGCGGGATGAAGGGTTTTAATCTGTTTGTGAGAACCTTTGCGACTGCTTTTATGGGGCAGTTCTGAAGGGAGATGGGGCGGTAGGCGTCAGGAGTGTTTGCAAGGTCTTTTTTGGGAAGGAGAATTAAGTGTGCTCGGTTTAGGCATTCAGTTTGTGCGGTGAGGTTTTGGAATTCTGTCATGAATGAGAATATAGGAGCCTTAATCAGATTCCAATATTTTTTATAGAATAGCGGGCCAAAACCATCTGGACCAGGACTAGCGAGGTGATTCATTTGGAGGAAGGCGTCTTTAATTTCGTCATTTGTGAATGGAGAGTCGAGTGTGTTAAGCTGTGGTAGGGTTTTTGGGTAGTACTTTTGCGGCTGGAAAGACCAGAAGGTTTGGGGTGCGGATCCTATGATTGCGGAGAAATGATCTTTCAGTATAGTTGCTTTTTGAGCGTGGGAGTGGAACTCATTCCCATCGGCTAGGAGGGAAGTTATGGTATTCTTACGTAGGCGCTGGGACGCAGCGGCGTGGAAATACTGCGTGTTCTCTTCTCCATCAATGGCCGCGCGAACTTTGCCACGTTGTTTCCAGAAGGCCATTTTTTCAGCAATCGTTGAGCGAAGGGTGTCGGAGATGACCAGCCGAAGCAAAGTTTCAGCGTTAGATAGAGGTCGAGCCTCCTCCTTGAGATCAATAAGGTTAATTATTTGTTTTGCAGAGACCTCGCGAAGGTGAGCTGGTGATCGTTTTGAGGCCCATTGTTTTAGAGCAAATCGGGTTGTTTTTAGATTTTTGGCAAGGGTGGTTGCTGGGTTTTGTGGTCGGTTTGAGTGGGGTCTTTGGGCCCAGCATTGTTGAATTATCGTGTGACAGGCAGTGTTTAGGGTCCAGGCAGATTCAAACCGAAAGTGGCGTGGCTTTGGAACAGTTGTTTGGATATTTATGATTAGAGGGACGTGATCGGATGTGATACGTGGTAGAGAGGAAAGAGTTGTGTTGGGAAAGCAGTTGTTCCAAGCGAGGTTAAAAAAGCTCTGTCTAGGTGTTCAAGGGTTGGCGATGTTCGTTTGTTTGACCAAGTAAAGCGTCTATCTAGGAGGGGTAGTTCGATTAGTGCTAGGTCGTTGATCATAGAGTTGAAAGCGTTGGCCTCGCGCTGGTGGAAGTTGCTGTTATTTTTTTCGTTAGAGAATCGTATCTGGTTGAAATCCCCTACAATTAGCCAAGGAGTTGTGTAGGATGTTTTTTAGCTGTTGGGCGCCGTCATTAGATGTTTTGGCGATGATTGGAGTGTCATCGGCATATTGTAGGACAGTTGGCGGAAGATGTGGGAATAGGGGGTGGTTGAGGGTCTACTTGTGCTTCCAGTGATGAAAACGGCATTCATGCAGAACACAACAAATATGATGATCTACGATGCCATAGTAATGCAAATGATCATGGCAATATGATGAGCTCTTTGGTTGCAGGGGAATGGACACTATATATGCAAGTGGAAGTTTCTTCACCACCCACACAATGCACGTATGGAGGTCCTTTGTTGGTGGAACAATCCATACTCCACATTCTTACTTTTCTTAGATATTGGAGTAAACCAATACAAAGAACACATTTTGTTTCGTGAATTTGTGAACAGATAACGAGTATGTGTTAGGTCTAGTATAATGATGACTAAAGCCAGCCCTTGGGTGCTGTGCATTATATTTGGGGGAATCAATGCTATATTCATTACAGAGTATAGTGGTTGCATATACAGGGGGCGAGCAATACAACTGAAGGCTAAGGGAGGTCGAGTCCCCGACGAGATCGTGGAAGTAGTGGAACAAGCCCGAGTCTTCATTCTAACAACCACAACAACAACAACGGCAGGCTTGACGATGTTCAGACTGGAGCGAATGTCGATGAAAACTGCCATGGGGACTGGGGAGCCCCTTGGTAACTGACCGCTAGTAGGAACATTTAACACTTGAACTTCACCTAATGCTACCTTTTCCTGGACAAAGTGCATGTCTATCTGTAGGTAAAGCTGAGCCCTTCCTCTACTCAATCAAAATTGTCTGTATTTCACCATGGGTAGTTCTTGTTCACAGCAAAACCAAATTTCAGGCATCGAAGCTTGCATGCTCTCACAGTCTTCCATCCTTAGAACCACAAAATCGTTTGAATTACATGCTTTTTTTGGTCAGTATCAATGAAAAGCTTGTGATTGGCCAGCATTATGTTTGCTGCTTTGATTATATCAGCTAAATTGGCTGCTAATGCGAGGGGGATTGGCTGTACATGTGAATGACTGTACAGATCAAATTCTGCTGTTTACTCTATTACATTAGTGATTGACAGAATAAAGTTGCCAAGGGGGGATGTGGGGGCAAATGAAGTGTAGATTCAGCTACAATTAGGCTTCCATTTGTTTCTCTTGTCAGTACTACAAAGGGAATGCTTCTGATTCCAGCACTATCGGTTGCTTTGGTTATATTAGTTGTGTGCTGCCCGCGAATCCTTCTGTTATTAGCCCCTTAGGTTCCTAATTTAATGAGTACAGTGACATGATTGAGGCGAGAAGAGAGGAAACTGGCGAGCGAGTGAAGTGTAAGTTCAGCTGAATTACTCTTTGGTTAGTACACGGAAAAAATGCTTCTGATTGGTCAGAATTGTATGCTTTGCTTGATTATATGGCTCCTAACGCAAGTGCTTGGGCATTCTGCATCTTTGATATTGATACTAACGGACAATGTTACATAGCAAGAGCAGGGAAATAGTCTTAGTACTGATCAATACTGTTTTGTTTGATTTATTTTGCAGGGATCCCTAATATGTTGAATGTGCTCTCGAACATCCCTTTTCTTTTTGTCGGTCTCGCCGAGCTCATCTTGTGCCACTACAAGAACTACTTCATGCTATGGTGCTCACTCAACGCCCATACCAATTTGTGTTCCTGTTCTGACTCGCTTATGTTTTGAAGCACTCTGATGTTGATCCTGCTGGCAGCTTGCAGGGGGAGCTCTGGAGTTGGACACTCTCCTTTGCTAGTTTCACTGCTGTCGGTATTGGTTCATCCTACTACCATCTCTACTCGAACGATGCCACCTTAGTTTGGGACAGATTGCCTGTGAGTCTTTCCTAGATCTTCTGTGCCGTAGAACTAACATTCAGCATCATGATATTTACATCATCATGTCCTATTATGTATAGTCCCAAGCTTGTCGCCAATACATGTACACAGTGCATAGTCCCCAGACCCTAGGAGTTGCTCCTTCTTTCTTGATTTTAAATACTGTGAGCGCTGACATATAGGCTTATTTCTCTAGATGACAATTGCTTTCACGTCTATCGTGGCCATTTTCATCATTGAAAGGGTTGATGATAGGGCAAGAACAAAGTCCCTTGCACCCCTTGTTATTGTTGGTGCACTGAGCATCCTGTACTGGAGGCAAGATCTTTTGATGTTTTATCCTTCTCTCAGAAATATTTCCTTCCTTTAACTTAACTTTCTTCTCTATTATGTAGTTTCTTTGATGATCTTCGGCCATATGCAATAATCCAGTTCATTCCTTGCATTGTAATACCTGTGATGGCTATAGTTATTCCACCAATGTATACACATTGAAGCTACTGGTTGTGGGCAGCAGGTTAGTGTTATTGTCTCTCAATATCACCAGGGTGTATGCAGTTCCATTATTTGTGTGGATAGCTATATGTGATTCAAGTTAATGTACTGGGTTATTTCATAGTCGGTTTTCTCACAGCATAAGAACTGGTGATACCTTTTTCTTCTTGCAGCCTGTACTCACGATGCTTGGTTATAAAAAACTCACTAGAATTTTCAATGTTCCCCTTAAGTTCTTATTCTCTCAATACCATTGACCGGTGCTAAGATGATTCTTTTTCCCCAGTCATGTCTGCTGTTACCTAGAAATTTATAAAACAGTCAACAGTCCCATCTAATATAAATGTGTATTAATTGCTGCTTTCTGGTTGTTGGCCCTTGATGAAGTTGCTACAAGAATGAGTTATGCAGAAGCATTATTTAAGAGCAATTTAAACATAGGCCACTGCAAGCATTTCTTCTAAACGCATTTTTTTGCGAGGGTTTTGTAAGCGCATAGATACTTCTGTTGTGATTTTTCAAATTGATTTCACGATTTTACCTTCTTGCCAAAGTAGAAGAGGCTGCGGACAAACCTATATATAGGTGGACACATGACATTGTTAGCGGACATACTCTTAAGCATCTATGTGCTGCGATGGTACCTGTTTTCTTGACTCTTATGTTGGCAAAGAGGACAATTGAACCTGACAGGTATACATCAACTTACTCAATGCATTGCTTGAGTCTATTTTTGTATAGTTTTAGTTCGATTGAACCACTTTAATCCGATGTTGGTATTCCTCGCTCTGCTTTGAGCATACAAATACACCAAGTGTTACCAAATATCAATAATATTGCCATTCCACTGCTTTACCAAATTTTTGATGTTTTCGCTCTTTATGAGGTTGGTTTTTGTTCACTTTGGTTACTACTCCCTCCGTTCCTAAATATTTGTCTTTTTAGAGATTTCAAATGGACTACCACATGCGGATGTATATAGACATATTTTAGAGTGTAGATTCACTCATTTTGCTCCGTATGTAGTCACATGTTGAAATCTCTAGAAAGACAAATATTTAGGAACAGAGGGAGTAGAATGATACCAGAATAAGACATCTGCAGTTAAATTGTTGGTGTTTATAACATGAACCAAAACTTGCACGGGTAGTTCTTAGCAAACTTTTCATGACGTGCTTCTATTTATTCAAACTATATAAAAGTACTCTAGTTTCCTTCCATAAATCAATGTTCGCATTCATCATGTGTATGTAGTTTTGACAACAACTCCACCACATTGAATAGGCCTTGGATCTATGTATCCATGTGACTAATGTTTTTTCCTCTGTCATGCAGGGTAAGCTTACTCCAGATGTGGAAGATCAGTTGGAGAGAACGCGGTTCCAAAGATAGCAACACTGTAGATGTCAAATATGATTATGCTGCAGTTTCAACTACGTCTGTACAACAGTAGATGCGTGTTCTCATATGTACCCCTGAAATGTAAAAATAGCATCAATATGAATATCAGGAGCCCCTGCGTGCACAGTTGTTTATTATTGCCTGCTAATCGAAGTTTGTATGTGGTTGTTCCTGATCAAATCTTGTACAGGGAGGAAAAATGTATATCAGTGGCCTCATTAACTCTTTGTGCTAGTTTTTAGGAACCTCCAATCTGAGACTGCATCCGCTTCAGTTGTTGCTGCTCTTCAGAGTTCATTAAGATGCATGCTATGGGCTTGACATCTTCCGTGTGTGCGCAATAATTTATTTGCTTGCCTGTCTAAGTGATGTATGGATAGTTCAGGTTTCTTACTCTTTCAAAAGAAAAAAAAAGGTTCGGGTTTTTAGCACAGAATAAGGAGTGCATCATCAATTTGGGATACAGGGGCACATAACAGCGATATAGAGGCGGGAGCTCTGGACCCAGATTTGCCCCATTTTATCATGCAATTGTTGCCATGAATTGGGAACTCTAGATTCTGATTCCAGGTTCCCATGTATTCGTTTTGATAGAGGTATACGGCTGATTCCAGCAGTAAAAATGGCAGTTTTGTGTAACACAATAAGCATGATGATCTGCCATGCCATAGTAATGCAAATGATAATGGCAATATGATGGCTGATGGTCTTCTGTAGCATAGCAGGGGAATGGACACTATTTATAAGCAAGCGGCAGTTTTGCCACCACCACACAACGCATACATTGTGTTGGCTGGGTTAAACGGTCCATACTCCATGATCTTTGTTTCCGAGATATTAGAGTAAACCAATAGAAAAGGCATATTTTGCTTCACTGAATTTTTGAGGCTATAGATGGACCTGCCCCTGTTGAGCCAACATCGGAGAAGAGCCAATATAGGCATGGGAGGAGTGCTAGGACCGGAACAATGGGAAGGAACTGATCGAAAAACCGACATGGGATTTGTCGGATTCAGGGGTAAAATGCAGAATAGTTTAGAAGATAATCGCTTCTACTTCTAATTAATCTAAAAAAGTAAGTTTTGGCGATTTTTCTCATACTCTTTATTCACGATGGGTGCATTAGGTTATCCAACGGTGCACGTCTGATGGCAAGATCTAATGGCTGCTGTTACTTGGCTTATTTCTTTAGTTACTGTTCATTGCAATTTAGTTCAGCCAGGGGCTTTGCTTAGACCATTTACCTCATATTTTACTCTTGGTGATCGCTGAACCGACAAGGGATAACCGACTGTGCCATTCACTTGTGTTTCTCTGATAGATGACTGAGGGATATATGTTGAGATTCCTAAAATTCCATGAGCAAGAAGTATCCAAAAAGTCCATTACGAAATTGTAAGATTACGAAATTGTGCAGGCAAGAACAATCAATCTGTTTCCCAAATTGTTCTCTCATCTAAACCTATGTCTGCACAATCGAAGATTAATAGCCGTGGTCTTCATCAGATTTTGTTTAGACGAGCTTTTGGCAGTTTGCAGGGCCGGAACATGTACCATGGTTGTTATCGGCTTTCACAAGTTACTCCTTGTATTGTCCAGTTCATTAGGTGCAACCGTGCAAGTGCAGTCCACGATGATCGACACAACAATATGCAGTAGTGGAAAAGGCACCAGAGCAGGAAGCAGTAGCAGAAGCATGGAAAGCAGAGGTAGCCAAGCTTGACGGCAGCAACAACCGACGCAGATAGAGCATTGACGACAAAGCAACCAGGCACAACAACCAGTGGTAGTGGCACAACCATGCACAACAACAGTAGAGGTCTGGTGTTGTATGTGCCTCGCTGCAAATCAATGACATATATCAACAAGAATGTATGCCACCGCCAAAAATAAACAAACAATCTTATATTTCTTTACAGAGGAAGTACGCGGTATAATCTTTTCGTATTGTTTAATATGACCAAAAACGGCAGGGTTCAGCTATGAGCTATCTCAACAGTAATGAGCAAGGTCTAGCATCCATCTGCAGCAAAATAAACAAAAGCTAAGAAAGAGTGCCTCCTACAGCTAACACCACAATAGCTATCAGAGTTCTAGAGCAAAACACAACTGAACAAATTCACAGAGGGATTAATGCGTCATCAATTTGAGATACAACATGATTGATATTTAATATGGGAGCTGTGGACCACTTCCCCTATTTTGTCATGCAACTATTGCTATGGATTGGGAGCCCTGTATTCAGATTTCAGAGTTCCATGTTTCCTTTTTGACAAAGGTGACGGGGCGATTCTAGTGAGTACAAACTGCAACTCCACCGAACACCATAAGCATGACGATCCATCATGCCATACTAATGCAAATAATCATGGCAATATGATGACCCGTGGAGCTCTTTGGTAGCAGGGGATTTGAAATTATATATATGCAAGCAGAAGTCCTTTCTTGGAAACAGTTGATACTCCATACCCTTTTTTTTTACTGAGATATTAGAGTAAACCAGTACAACGAGCAAATTTTTCTTCACAGAATTTGAGAAACGATGACAGAATTGGTCAAAGGTGTAGTGTAAAGAATGCCAAAGCCAGCCGTTGAGTGAGAGTGATGTGCGCTTCCTCTGTTCAATCACAATTGTTTGTCTTTCAGGAACCCATGGCAGACAGATGGTGAAATACGGAATAGCAAAATATCATGGATAATATTACCATCTGCTGATGCTAAAATATATTTATTCATTTTTTATCAAAACTGTGTGTACATTTATTAATTAATCACGTAGTCATTACAATCTTGTCTCACTCGATCCAACACACAGGTTGGGACTGAGTGAAACATTACCCACCACACATCATTAGAACTAAATGTAGTGATGCCTTCGGTGACATCGACTGGTGTAGTAGCAAATAGGCCCTAGCACGATCAACAGACCTCACCACTGTCACCCTGAGCACAGCCCGAGGCTGCGGTACCCGTTCCAATATTCACGATCGCATCCACATTTAGCTTTTACCATCCCATCTCTCAGGCCTCTTCCATTTAATTCTTTACCGGGCTTTATTTAAACTGCTTCAGTTTTCCTGGTTCATCCATAAGAAAAATAAGTTTGCTCTCATATATTCATTGCATTTACCCAATATTATCAGGACCCAATCCATACGAGAGCGAACTAAATCGGATTCAACCGGCAGCTCCTAGACTTTCCACAGCTCATGACGAAGTGCTTTTGCTTTCGTACATCTCATCAGTGCATGGAAGCCATCCTCCTGTTCCAAACCGCAAATAGTACATGTTGGCAAGGCCACCACGTTCCTTCTCCAGCGATTATGCTGCACACCTAGCGCTTCAGAGGATTAGTTTTTGGCCAAAGACTCGAATCTTCGGTGGGACTTGAGCTCTCAAAATACCATGCCAGATTTGAACTATGAGGTTGATTCTAAAATATGCGATCATAATTTTGATTTTCACTTCAATTGCTAGAATTATATAAGAACGAGACATCTGCATTTAACTTGGTATTTTTTCCATGAATGGGACCCTTGCACGGCTAGTTCTTAGCAAACTTTTCATGTTGTGCTTCTATCTATCCAAACTAATACTACTCTGGTTCTCTTCCGAGAATCCATGTTCGCAATCATCCTGTGTACGTAGTGTCGACAACAACTTCACCAGATTTAATAGGCCTGGGATATGTAATGTATGAAGCCTTGCATCTCTGTACCGGTGTGACTAACAATTTTTTTCTCTGTCATGTGCGGTAAGCTTGCTCCAGATGTGGAAGATCAGTTGGAGAGAACGTTGTTCCAAAGAAAGCAACACCGTAGACGTCAAATATGATTAAGCTGCAATTTCTACTAGTACATCTGAACGACAGTAGATACTAGATGCGAAGTGTAAAAATGGCATCAATCTGAATGTTGGGACCCCAGCATGGACGGTTGTGTGTTATTGGCTGACGATCTTGATCGGATCTTTTAGTAAATATATTCCAGGGGCCTCATCAATTCTTCCTTGGTCTAGCTTTTGCAAATGTCGAATAGCCTAGAACTTGTCCTGCATCTGGTAGGAAAGATCAGAGCCTATGACAGAGGAGGGGGATCTACTGAGACATTGTTCGCGCTTCCCATGGGGCTTCTGCGTCCATTAAGCTGCATGCCATGATATACCTTTTCTAGACTTCCAACCCCGTTAAAGGTCCAGCAGCAAATCACTGGTGAGGTCATGGAGTGGCACCGGTCATGCAGGACTGAAGGTATATCCATGGAAATTCCCATTCAGTGCTCTGTTTTGCCTATTGCATCCATCTACATATGGTATAAACAGATTCGCTTACTGGTCATTTTTGTTAGGAAAAACGATAGTTGAAACTCACGGCATAAACAAGTTCAGTGTTTACTGATTGCAAGCAGACCGTAGCCAATCTCTCCAAGTAGAAAAAGATGGAGCTTACAAACATGGTTAAGAAGGAACAGCAAAATGCATACAAAATTAGGCAGCCATCAACAGGTCTAGTTTTCTTAGTTTCAAAACAATGTGCAGTTTTCATTAGGCGAAAGTCAGAAAAAAGCATTGTAATAAATTTCAGATATAGGTTTCATAACGTAGCCATCCAACAGAATTAGTCGGGTCTCTCAAGGGCAGCTTTAAGCCCAGGTTCGTTTGTATTGAGGGCAATCTTCTGAATTGTATAGCTTTTATGTTGTGTTGGTTCCGCTATCTCGATGATAACAGAAGGTAAGAATGGAGCACAGATGGCAAAAAGGAAGAAAGAAAGAAGCGGAATTAATGCATCATCGACTTGAGATACAAGGTACGTAAGTGCAATTTAGATATGGGAGGTCTGGACCAGATTTCCCCTGTTTTTATCATGGAACTGTTGCAATGGATTGGGAGCTCTTGATTCATATTTCAGAGGTCCGTGTTCCCTTCTTGACATTGGTGAAGATGTAGTTCCAGTAGTAAAAATGGTATTTCCGCGAAACACAATAAGCATGATGCTCTACAATGCCATGTTAATGCAAATGCTCATGGAAATATGATGACCCGAGGAGTTCTTTCATAGCAGGAAATCCACTATATATATACAAGCGAGAGTTTTCCCACCACCACACAATCCACACATGGGAGGTCCTCTGTTGGATGGGTGAAATAGTCCATATTCTACTCTTTTCATTCTGAGATATTAGAGTAAGCCAATATGAAAGGCACATTCGGCCTCACGAAATTCGTGAGACAATGCGGAGTACTTTGTCCAGCTGCCCCAATCGCCTGCTGTTTTCACACATCCTTAATTCCTTATACTTAGTTCACGAGGAATTGAGGCTTACCAGGGCACCAGGCGATCACGCTCCAAACTTCTGGACCACGCCGGACTGCCGGGATTTGCTCTTGCCTGATCCGCCATGCCGTCGAGCTGTCCGCTCATTCACTAACATATGCGGCCTATCCCTCTTTTGCCATCGATGTACATGCTGTACGGCAGGAGTGCCTTACATGAGAGGCTCTGACGCTGGAGGGTGATAGGTCGGAGTCTCGGAGATGGTGGATACATGGAGGATGGTCTGCTGCAGCTTTGCCGGTGGACCGATGAAGACGACAAAGAAGGATTTGGACATAGTTCCTGGCCTAGAACGCTTGGTGAAAGAAAAAAACTCGCAATTTTTTTTAAAGATATGCCCCTTGTGGGCTTGTGGCCCGGTGTGCGCTGCTAGAACTGTGAACAGTTGGATCATATCTCCTCTGTTTTTTCCCCAACCCGCCGCCTCGCTTGCGCACACCTCGCACCGCACCGCACGCCTTCCACCTCGCCGCCTTTCGTCACGCCGTCACGCAGTAGGATGTCGCCGTCGCAGCGCCGCAGCATCCCTTGTGGCCGGTCCAAGCAACCTTCTACGCCGGCAGCAGCACCGCCACCGCCGGTGGAGGAAGAAGTGGGTGGTGGCCGCGACAATCTTCGTGGTGCGCTGCACGCTAACGGATCCACACTGCACGCTGCCGCAGATTCTGCAACTTTTAGTCTCTTAGATTCGTGATCTGGCGAGTCCCGTGCAGACTGGTGATGTGAGAAGCCTGGGTTCAGCTGAATTACGCTCCCTTCGCATGCTTTTTGAGGAAAATCTTGTGACTGGTCGGCATATTGTCTGTTTCTTTGATGGGATTATACCAGCTAAATTGGCTGCTAACACGAGTGCTTGGCCACTCTACACCCTTGATGAAGGATAATAACGACTGATGGGTCAGATCGTGAGCGAAGTTTGGTATACAGATTCTGCTGTTTTGTTCTCTGAAATTACTGATTAATCGGAAAAGTTGCTCAGATTTCCTATGTTTTATCATGCAACGATGGCTATGGACTTGGACTTCTTGATTCAGATTTTAGGGTTCCACGTTTTCTGCTTGACAGCGGTGAAGTGGCGATTCGAGCTGTAAAAATTGCATTTCTCGGAACATGATAAGCATGATGATCTACCATACCATTGTAATGCAAATGATCATGGCAATATGATGACCCAGGAGTTCTTTGGTAGCAGGGGAATCAACACTATATGCATGCGAGAGTTTTTCCACCACCACACAATGCATTCAAGGGACGTCTTTATTGGATGCGTGAACAGTCTACATTCCACACTTTTGATTCTGAGATATTAGAGCAAACCCATATGAAAGGCACATTTCGCCTCACCGAATTTGTGAGCCGATAGAGAGTGCTTTGTCGATAATAGCAACCCCAATCCCTGGCTGCTGTCCTACATCAGCATGCAAGGATCCATGGACATCTATGTGAATTCATGGGAATTGAGGCTTCCGAGGGCACCAGGCGACCGCGCTCCAAACTTCTGAACCGCGGCGGACTGCCGAAGTTTGCACTCTGATCTGCCACTCACTTGCCGGCCGCTGAGCTGTCCGCTCATCCGCTGCCATATGCTGTTGCTGCCGCTCCTTGCCCTAGCTCTACCTCTCGCTCCCACCGCTCACTTATCTTTGGAACGGACCGAAGAGGAAGAAGAAGGGAGATGAGGTGGACACAGAGTTGCCGGCGCACGAACGCCACTGCCGCTCAAACGGCGTTTATTTCCTTGAGCACGAACTCAATCCCGGCTACGCTGTTACAACGTACATGGGGGGTTTTATACCCGAGACACTCCAGGGCATGCACCCACGATCTCCCCTACGCGGAGCACCAGGTCTTGACCGCTCTGTCCACGCCCACGACATGCACGAACACGTCCAGGTCGCCGCGAGCCCGCAACGAACCCCGCTCATCGCTCCCCCTCGCACGCCAACAGACTGGCCACTCACACACACGCACAGACTCACGCACAGCCGCTACATACCCGACGCGGTCTGGTCCGCGCACGACGCGCACACACAGACCAGGACATATACCGCCCAGACAATGGTCGGACTATGCCCAGACCTAGCATATGCGGCCCATCCCACTCCCCCCCATTGATGGACATGACGTATTACCAGATTGTCGTACATGAGAGGCGTGTCATTCAAGATTCCGACGATATGGTGACAGGTTGGAGGCCGGGAGATGGTGGATACGACAGATGCACTGGAGATTTGCCGGTGAACCTGTGAAGACGATGAAGAGGGTTTGGGGAGTAGTAGTTCCTGGCCAGAACGTTCATGAAAATAAAACTTGCAATTCAGATAAAAAATTAGGGGAGCACTAGCCATCAGATATGTTGCTTTCTATCAGACTAGCCGACGACCGTAGTATTAAAACCATGCTATTCGTCCGATCTAGCAGGACGGAGTCAGGCGTTGACTCCTGGTAATTAATCCTGTAGTGTGCCTAACCGCTCTGTTCTCCACTAATTAAGCGCTCAGTACGAATATTTCCCCGGTCAAGGAAGCATGACACATGACACTGAATATTTCCTTCCAGCTTTGTTTCTACTCCCTCCGTTTCTAAATATTTGTCTTTTTAGAGATTTCAACAAGTAACTGCATACGGAACAAAATGAGTGAGTCTACACTCTAAAATATGTCAATATACATCCGTATGTGGTAACCTTTTTTTTTGAACACAGTACAGACGCAAGCGCTCATATACACGCGCATACACTCACCCCTATGAACGCACACACGCACACCCTACCCCTATGAGCACCTCCGAAAGACTGAGCCGGCATATCATCTTGAAATTTACGAAGCACCGTAGGCACCTCATCATCGACGGGAACGTCTCCTTCCACTGAATGCGCATCGCCGGAAATCCTGAAATAAATCCAGGAATAAATGCGAGCAGCAGGACTTGAACCCTGGTGGACTGGGGATACCACAGTCCCTCTAACCATCCGGCCACAGGTTGATCCGTATGTGGTAACCATTTGAAATCTCTAAAAAGACAAATATTTAGGAACGGAGGGAGTAGTATTTGCTTCCAAACCTATATCATAGTAACAAGGGAAACGTTCCCTGCCGGCAATCCGGCTAAAACTTCGGCCGGATGGGCGCTGATCGTTAGATTAGGCCTGATCAAAGAGACGCAAACCAAGCTCGGCTCCTTTGCACGCACCCTTTTGGAGGCCCCACAAGAGAAAAGCGGCGGCAACCTTATCCTTCCCTCGTTCTCGGCCGCTGAATATCTCCCTGACCCCTCTCTCCGTCTTTTTTCTCCACCACACATCAGGGGAAGTGAGGAACTGCGGCAGCAGCCGTGAGGCGGGGGAAGTGGGGTTGCTGTGAGCCTGGGCGGCCACCTCGCCACCCAGTGTCGGCGGCGACCGGCCGTGCTGGAGCGATGGAGCCGTCATGTGACGAAGAAGGCATGCACGGCGACGAAAAATGTTGGAACCGATGACCTCCACTGCTGGAAACGGCTAAAAAAATGCTACGACGGGCGACGGCGATTTTGCTACGAGGCACGCATGGTGAGCTACATCCGGCAACGAAAAATGCTGAAACTGTCGACCTCCATTGTTGGAACTGATGTCGTGGTGTGCTACGACGCCGCGCAACAGCAGCTTGCTGGGACCCATGCATTTTTCAATGGCGACAAAAATTGCTGGAACCGTGAATCTTTTTTGCTACAAGGGATCGGCAGCGCGGTAAGGATGCCGCAACTGGAGCCCTGTTTTGCTGCATCCGGCGAGCGAAATTGATGGAACCAGCAACTCCAGGAGCAACAACAGAGGCGGCGGGCACAACAACGATGCTGGGACCTGCGCCCTGGTTTCCTGCAACCGGCGAGAGGGGGAATGTGAGCCGTGATGCAGCGGCGACGCGGATGCTGCATCTTCTCGGCGGCCGGTGCGTCGACGGCGATGGCGAGGATGAACCGGCCATTTTTGCTGGATTGGCGGGCGGTGGTGACTACATCAACGTTGGCGGCGCTACAAGCTACGAAACATGCCCTATGTCGCAGCCGACGGTGGCAGGCGAGAAGCTACAGAACACGGGTGCTGCCGAAGGGCGACCGTCAACGACGCCGACGAACGCGGCCTCCGCGCCTCACGAGGAGCCCCCGATGTAGGACCTGCGTGGTGACTAGCTGGCGGAGGGAAGGGATGCGTTGACCAGGCTGAGAAAGGAGAAGAAGGAAAATCATACAGTGCGGGATGGGGTGAATCGAACGGCTGGTAGGTGACGCGCGCAGGGTTTCGGCCGGTCGACCGGCGCCTATCAGTCGCCTAGTAACAAATATTATGTGCCGGAAGCAATGTTCCATTGACTAGAGAATTCATGCAACCAAATAGTGATTTGTTTCCTTCAAATAGAAAAAAATGTTTTCCCACTTGTTTCAAAAGTATTAACCGGGTGCTTTCATCAACTATAAACTTGCTTCCAACCAAATTGTAATAAAATTCCAAAGAAAACAATCTTCGCAACCAAATTGCTTCCATCAACTATAAAATTGCTTCCAACCAAATAGTACTAGTAAAATTTCATGTCAAACAATCTTCTTCGTATAAGGAAAATTTTCTTCACAAACGAATCACGTGGAAGCACATGATGAATGATGACACATTTTTAGAAAAAAACATATTTCTGCTTGTTTCAAAAGCATCAATCTTGTGTTTCCATCACCTATAATTTTTTGTCCAATCAAATAGTAATAACATTGCAACTGATATAACCTTGTTGTATAATGAAAATATTTGCTTCACAAAGAAAAATCACGTGGAAGCAAAGTGAATGATGAAAGTAATCACGTGGAAGTAATGCTTCCAAACACAAATCATGCTTCCTAATCTATAGTTCCCAACTATGCTCCATCCAACCGTGTCCGAACTTGTCTTGACGACCTTTATTTCTTCCACAAATATGCGGGTGTCAACACTGGCGAACGCCGACACCATTGAGAGGCCAATGATCTTGACCTGTGACCACCGAGTATTTTCCATGCTGGTTAGCTTCCAAATGATCCCATGCTGCGGACCATGCCTAGTAATATCATCGTCTTATGCACACTGTCAACACATGTTGTTCCGCTGCTGTTGACCCTGCAGAAATTTTAAAAAATGAGTTATTGAATTGAATTCAAAAACAATGCCTACAAAACATTACGAAGCATGCAAATGAAGCAAGCTGAACCTGGTGTAGAAGAACATTTATGAAACATATGAAGCAAACTATACACGGCGAAGAACTACAACTATGTATGTATGAAGCGAAGTGCATTTCGGGAAGGAGCACAAATATAGTACGTACCAGGCATGGAAATTTGGAAACATACATAGTTATATAATCACAAAATATTATCTGCGTGGACGCAAAAATTTCAGGTAAAAAGAACATCCAAAAGGGATGTGGGCCGATTCTTATGGCTTCCCATCCTCCCTGCATCTAGTGATCATCCGGGCTGCATGGTTAGGCAACCACACCAGCGGCCATCCCGATTGGACATGGGCACCGCGGCACATACGGAAGGGTGGCGCTCTGGCACGGTGGATGGGACGGAAGTGGCCGGCGAACTGGTCATGTTGGTCGACGATGATGAGAGAAGGCAGGTGCATGCAAGCCGGGGCAGAAGTGGATTTGGGAGGTGGGTGGGATGGCGGCGAGTGAAATCATGAGGGATATGGGAAGATTAATTAGGGAAAAGTTACGTGTGGTTTTCTTTTAAACATACTAGATGATGCCCCGCGCGTTGCTACGGTATTTTTGGCACATTCTAGCTGGCAATCTACATTGAGGGAAGGTCAATAGGCCAACAAATGCCTCAGTCGAGGTTTGCAGAAACTATGCAGATGATATAATATATCAACA
Source organism: Triticum timopheevii (assembly GCA_963921465.1). Taxonomy (NCBI): domain Eukaryota; kingdom Viridiplantae; phylum Streptophyta; class Magnoliopsida; order Poales; family Poaceae; genus Triticum; species Triticum timopheevii. The sequence continues at coordinate 642,323,991 of OY997266.1, read as the reverse complement.
ATTGACACAAATACATGTGCTCCAGTATGGTTATATATTTACTAGTCGTCAACCCGTGCCTCTGCACGGGCTAGCACTTTCTAATACTTGATATATTGAACTTTTTGTTCGATGCATATATTTTGACAATAATAACATGTTTAAACACGACATGCAATATTCTTTTCTTAACAAATGTTCAAATGTGTCACTATGATATATGCACACATTATTCTCATGTCACTGCAAGAGATCTCAGAGTATAGGCATTGCAACAATGACTAAATCTTAAGGAATATAAGTAATCTGTGCATATTTTATTTAGTTATAACCTATAAGTTTCGTAAATAAAATACCCTGTAGTAGTATATGTTGTCATTTTGACATGAAAGAATACAAAGTTTGATCTTAGGGTTTACTGATAAACAAAAGAACACATAAGAGAGCCTTTAAAAAGTTTTACCATAAACCTACCCTTAAAATAGATTATTTTTATTTTCTTTAATATGTATATGTGGAATATATTTTTAGATATTGCATGAAGTAAAAACATTCAAAATATTATGGGCACAAAAATGATACTCCAAAAGGATTATTTCTGATAAAACCACGAGACTTATTTTGGGATGGGGGAAGTAGCATTTTGGAGCACTGATTTTTCTAGACGTTCGCCCAACGTTTCGTAATGAAATTTTGCATGTAGTTACAAAAGCTAAGCAATGTTTGTTGCAAAATAATTCAGAATATTTTGAATTTGTTTCTATTTTTTGGAATTTTCCTTTCAAAGTATGAGCATTTATATTAGAATTACACTTTCGAGACTACTTCACTCGCAAAATAATGTGTACATATATTTCTCTATTTAATGTTTATTAGACCGAGTATCCTACTTCGTGGGGTAGAATAATTTACCTATGACTATACGTACAACTTTTGTTAAATTGTATCATGAGGAAAATTATGATAATTTCTTAGAAAATATCTCAACCAAAATTTACGCCAAACTGTGACTTTCAATATTAACTATCACTTTATAATAAAAATATTAGTTCCAAAACACAGTATGGACTCTCGTCGTAAAGATGGAGTAACATATTTGAATTCCATACTATGTATGAATGTAAGAATTGGTATTCATAACTCTTATTGTAAATAACTAAACTCAAGACAAAATAAGCACCATATATAAATCCATATAGTTGGACAACTGTTGAACCTTCCGATGAGTTTAGCCAATTGCATCATGCGTCACTTCACATGCGGGGTCGTCTGATGTAGCTGACGCAGCACATCTGATATGGATACTGGCATGAAGCCGGCGCCTGGTGACGTATAGTATAAGAGTTGGTAGATACTCGTGACGCCCCAAAGCTTCACTTTTCATATCAAGATGTCGACTCATGATGGCTCCATAGACACCGAGCTAGTTTCTTTTGCAAGGTCGCAAGAAATAAATTAGATAGAGACACTATGCATGTACGCAGTGGCGGAGCTTGGGCAAGAATCATGGGGGGGCCAATGGTTGGGGGGGGGCGGGGGGGGGGGGGGGGGGTGCAAACAAAATCACTATATGCTGATTTTTGGTGCAAAAATAGGCCTAAAACTAAGATATATACATGTATTTTCCTGTGAGCTGGGGGGGCCACCGCCCAGGTTGGCCCCCATGAAGCTCCGCCACTGCATGTACGTATGGATACCCAGCTTCGAAGCTACACAAAATTCTATTTGTTAGATAGAGGCACCACACACGTACGTATACATACCAGCTTGGAAGCTATATTTGTTAGATAGAGATTCTATTTAATTTATGTTATCCAGCCAAACGTGTAGCATTAGGACTCTCTCTCTCTCAAAAAAGGACTCAATAGTCCACGTTCCAAGTGGCTCCTTCTTTTGCCTTTGTACTACAAATTTAGTGTCACATCTGTTTAATCGGCAGAATATTTTATCATACAGCCGGCTTTTGAGATGTTTTTTCTTTACTTTTGTTTTATTATTAATTAACGTTGGACGTGTCACACGCCTTTTTAAGGGACGTCCGGATCATTTGTGTTACCTATGTTTTTTTTATCCTGAGCGTAAATTCTACAATCCAACAGTGTAATTAATTTTAATGATGTGGATTAATAAGACAACTTGAAAGGTGCCTCCTTAATTTATGTTATCCAGCCAAACGTGTAGCATTAGGACTCTCTCTCTCTCTCTCAAAAAAAGGACTCAATAGTCCACGTTCCAATCTGCTCCTTCTTTTGCCTTTGTACGTACAGATTTAGTGTCACATCTGTTTATTCGGTAGAATATTTTATCATAGAGCTGGCTTTTGAGATGTTTCTTTTCTTTACTTTTGTTTTATTGTTAATTAACGTTGGACGTGTCACATGCCTTTTTAATGGATGCCCAGACCATTTGTGTTACGTATGTTTTCCTTTTATTCTGAGCGTAAATTTTATGATCCAACGGTGTAATTAATTTTAATGATATGGATTAATGAGACGACTTGAAAGGTGCCTCCAATTAGTAAATATATAAGATAAGATATAAGATAGTCTTGTACAGCTGAAAAACATATAGAATTATGATAATCTTTCCCGCGCGTTGCTGTGGGATTGTACACAGTTTTTTTGATAGAATGTTGATATATAAGCGGTGAAGAGCATTAAGATCCAATTCCATATGAAATATACTATAGATTGATGCGTCAAAAAATTAAGAACATATTGGGTATTCATAATAGCTGAAAGTAGTCTACACCTATAATAACATCAAAGTATTATGGTATGTGTATGTGTACTGGTTGGCCAACTGTTTGTAGAGCTAGCAACATATGAAGAGAGGCTGATACCAAATTCATGGAAATTTTCCATATGGAAAATACTACACATCTGTGCACCGGAAAATTGAGAACCTATTGGTATTCATAATGCGTGAAAGTAGTGTTTCCCCTAAAATAACATAAAAGTACTATGGTCATGTATGGGTACTAGTTGGCCATATTGTTCCTACAGCTAGCAACCTATGAAGAGGCTGATCTCCAACCCATGGGAATTTTACTGATTCAAGATTGATTAGAATGGGAATTTTACTGATTCAATATTGATAAGAATGCCATTCAAAAACTCTTGATAAGAATATAATAAATTTGCAAGAAAATAAGAATATAAACTAAGACAATGATATGTGAATGAACTAAAAAGATGTGCGATCTTAGTTGCCACATATGAGAAAAGGACGCAGGTCATTAACACCAAAAAGTTTCCTTTCAAAAAGCAAGCACATGGTTTGCTATTCTGATATGCTAATCATCTCACTCACAGCCTCCCCATCATGTCCTGGAACATGAACGCATCCAATCCAAACTCCTGGACGGCCGTCGACGGCATCCCCAAGGGACATCCATTGCTGGATTTGGCTTAAAGTGTTCCCAGCTTCAGCGCCACTGCCAAATCGTCCTGCCGTCGCCAAGCCTAGGATGGAGCAAACTGAATGTTTATTACTCCCAACCATTAATGAATGAGTAAAAAACAGATGAATCATTAACTTCTAAGAGCAAGTATAATAGGTCCTAGTCAGCTGGCTATAAGATGTTCCACATCAGCAAAATCTTAGCTGGAGGAGAGAGAAAGTAGGAGAGAGAAGCAAGCTGGCACTTCGTCTATCGCCCGGCGATAGTACAGGCTTCGATAAAATGCAGCCAGCATGCAGCCTACGCGAGGACTGAAGGCAGACGCTAGCCAATCAGCATGTGTTTCCTTGCATCTTTCTCCATGCAAGCATTAACGATTATAGCTAACCTACATTATAGCTAACCTACAGCCAGTTTACTATATGCGCAGGCTATATAGGTGACCTGGCACTGGTATAAAGCCGGCTGCCGGCGCTTCTATTAGCTTTGCTCTAAGGCAGATGAGTAAGATCTTCGGAGCTGATGGGATCACACCGGAGGCTGTAGCACCCAGAGAGTCGGATCCTGTAACACTGGAGGCTGCACATATTCGGTTTCGTTGATCTATGCAGTACAAATATGGGATTAACATCTGCCTCGCGAAGTAGAAACTCGACGGCGTGGCCTATGGTAGGCAGAGCGCTGGATTGAGGAGGAAGCGTATGGGGATGTATCGCTATAAAGTACCTATGGAGTATTACGTGGATTCAGCGCTGGATTGAGGAGGCAGAGCGCTGTCACTCCGGCCGGCCACTTGACTGCCTTGTGAACGATCGAGGTCACCTGCACAAGCACTTCCTTGGAGAGGTTATTCAGAAGGTAACCAAGCACCTGCTGATCCTCTCGGATCCAAACTAAGTGAATCGGGTTGGGGATGGTCTCCTCCTTGCCATCCTTGTCCTTGCTGACGACGACCTTGGCCGGCTCCAGCATGCTCCCGTCCACATAGTCGAAGAACCCTGCTCCCCGAAGCTGCAGTGTGATCTGGGTACGCCACAAGATGTAATTGGTTCGGGTGAGACGCTCGGTGATCTGGCCGAAGAGGGTGGAGTTGGCTGCGCTTGAGGAAGCCATGGCGGAAGGTTCGGTGATGGGGGGAAGGAGATCGCTGGATGGAAAGAGTTAGGCTCTGATTACCATGTGGGAAACGTCGTGCCGTAGCTTTGGGCGACGCATGCGTGTTATATCGTCAGGGGCGCGACTCCCTGAAGCAGCGTACACGTTGTTGAGATTATAGACTTGGGAAGGAAGGGAGAGATATCTAGTTACAAGAGATAGCAGAGAATAAAAACTACCTATCTGTATCCGTATTTGTAGTCTTCGGTTACAAGGAAGAGGCCGGTTATCGTAAGCTGTCACGATATAATATATATGTGTCGTTTGACAATTATAACATTAGGAAAGACTTCAATTGTATAAGGAAGTCTAATCGTATTATTAGGAGAATAGGAAAAGTCAAGGTGTGAAAGGCCTGAGCTTCTATTATATAAGGATCACATGTGTCCATGTTTGAGGCACGCAAGAACAATCAGTCTGTTTCCCCAAGTTATCCTCTCATCTAATCCTGTGTCTATGCAGCCTCTTGTTGCCATGCATTTTCTATTGGATCAAGGTTCACAACAGTTGGTATTAAAGCTAACCACCATGGCTTTCACTGCTGCTGACAAGATGAGGCGGAGGATACTCCATGTCATAACTCATCTGGCTATATATTGTAAAATAGGGTCTAGCATATTGTACATGTACACGTATTTGTACGTATGTAATTGTATTATTATCATCTATATAAAAAGACGTGAGGCTGGATGTTAGCCATCCATGCAAAACTCTAAACCTATCTTATCAACTTGGTATCAGCCAGGTCGGACCGCCGCCGCACGTCCGTCGCGCCGCCGCCCGATCCCATCTTCCGCGTCGCCATCGCCGCTTGCTAGCTAGCTTCCATGTAGCCGCCGCTGCTTGACTAGCTAGCCACGCCAATACACAGGATCCATCAAGCTTGCTAGCTAGCCACGCACATACGCAGGATCCATCAAATTGCTTGCTAGCTAGCCACACGGCGGCCGCACGAACACTACGCGTCGCCTGATCCATCCGTCGTCGCCGCCGCGCGCCGCCCTTCGGCGCCGCCGCCGCCGCGAGTTTCTTCTCCGCCGCCGCGCGCTGTCCTCCTCCGCGCCGCCGCGATGTCGTCCGCCGCCCTTTCGCTCTTCAACAGCGTCGACACTAGCATCTCGCGAGCGGCTGCCACCGTTCCCGCCGCCCTCACCGTTCCGACGATCTCCGTTCGTCTTGGCCGCCACAACTTCATGCTGTGGGGAGGCATCGCCGGCACCGTCTTAGCCGGCGCCAACCTCCATGGCTACCTGGACGGCACCCGACAAGACCATCGCTGTCGGGACTAGCCACGCCGCGACGATGGCCGCTAATCCGGCATATCATAATTGATGGACTCAGAATCAGAAGGTCAAGGGCCTCCTTCTTACCTCCATGGAGGAGGACATCGCCTGTCAGCTCATCAGCTGCGAGACGGCGCAGGCGGTATGGACGGCCGTCGGTGCCATGTACGGCGCGCAGAGTCGTGCCAACGTCCGTCACATCCGGCGTCAACTCCAGACGTTGCCGAAGTAGGATATGTCCGCGGCTGAGTACATGCACAAGATGAAGGCCCTCGCCGACACCATGGCTGCCGCCGGCTCTCTGATTCGTGATGACGAGCTCATTGATCACATCCTCACAGGACTCGGCTCCTCCTACAACTCCATCGCCGCCTCCCTGGGTGTGAGTAACGCACCAATGCCCTACTCCAGCTTCTACTCGCCCGTCTTGTCGTTTGAAGCGTTGCAGGCTTAGCAGAGTGCGTCGGAGGGGTGGACTCCCTCCGCCAACGCCGTGACTCGCTTGGGCCCCTACGGCCAGGGCGGGCGTGCTCCCTACTCGGAGCCCTACCCCTCCCAGGGTGGGGGTCGCTCGGCCGACGGCAACGGCCAGCCCGGGAACGGCCGCCAAGGCGGCAACGGCGGCCCCAACGGTGGCCGCGACCGCAACCCCTCCTACGCTGGCTATGGTCGGCAAAGTGGTGGGGGTAACGGCGGCAACAACGGAGGTGGTGGCCGTCGCAATAATCGGTGGCGCCCCCGGTGTCAAATTTGCAAAAACGGGGGGCATGAGGCCGATGAGTGTCGCAAGCACTATGACCAGGACCACAACACTCGCTCCGCCAACTTGGCCTCCACCAACACCGTCCACTATCCTTGGGTACTGGAGACCGGGGCTACGGATCACCTACGAGTGAGCTGGAACGCCTCCAGGTTCACGAGCGCTATGGTGGCAAGGACCAGGTTCAGGTGGCCAATGGCGCAGGTTTGTCTATTTCACACATTGGTCATTCCCGTTTACCCGGTTCATCTCTTAAACTGCACAACATCCTTCATGTTCCACACATCAAAGAGCATCTCCTTTCTGTCTACCGTCTTGTTTGTGATAATGACGTATTTGTTGAGTTTCATCATCGTCTTTTATTTGTTAAGGACAAAGCAACCAGGCGCGTCCTTCTTCAAGGTAGCAGTCGCGCGGGGGGGGGGGGGGGGGGGGGTCTACCCGTTTCCTTTTGCTCGTGCATCGTCTTCGTCATCTCGCCATGCTTCATCCAGTGTTCGTGTTTCGTCGTCGCAATGGCATCAACGTCTAGGTCATCCTACCAATAATGTGGTCACCTCCATTGTTCGGAGCCATGACCTTCCTTGTTCTCGTTCAAATAATTCACCATTAGTGTGTGATCCATGTCAGCGTGCTAAGACTCATCAACTACCATATTCTATGTCTTATCATGTCACTACTGTACCACTTGAATTAATTCATTCAGATGTTTGGGGTCCCGCTATTGCGTCTTCGGGGGGGGGGGGGGGGGGGGTACAAGTATTATGTTAGTTTTGTTGATGACTACACGCGCTTCACTTGGATTTATTTGCTTAAACATAAGTCTGATGTTGAGCAAGTCTTTTATAACTTTCAGGCTCATGTCGAACGCCTTTTAGATTGCAAAATCAAGGTCGTTCAGTCCGACTGGGGTGGTGAATACCACAAGCTTCATCGCTACTTTCAACGCATAGGCATCTCTCACCGTGTGTCATGTCCACATACGTCTCAGCAGAATGGTATTGCCGAGCGCAAACACCGTCACTTGGTCGAGGCTGGCCTCGCCTTACTGGCGCATTCGTCTCTCCCACTCCGATTTTGGGATGAGGCCTTTCTTACGGCATGTTATCTCATCAACCGTATGTCCACTCCGGTTCTCAAAAGGACACGCCCCTGTTTCGTCTATTTCATGTTCAGCCCAACTATTCCTCTCTTAGGATTTTTGGGTGTGCTTGCTGGCCTAGTCTCCGCAATTATAATGCTCACAAGCTGGAGTTCCGCTCCAAGATGTGTGTTTTCCTTGGTTATAGTCCTCTGCATAAGGGCTACAAGTGTATTGATCGCACCTTGGGTAGGATCTACATTTCTCGTGATGTTGTTTTCGACGAGTCAGTTTTCCCTTACTCCAGCCCGGGTGTCTCGGTTGATATTGCTTCTATTGAGCACGCCCTCACTTTTCCATCTAATGAACCAGCTTCGAATTTCCATGTGCGGAAATAAGACCTGTCATATTTGTCACCTGACCTATTTTCTGCAGATGCTGCTCTAATTTCTTCCCAGGAAACCGTCGCTGCACCTGCATCCGCCGGCGTGATCGACGTGCATGGCCCGACTGGGTCGCCCGCTACATCTCCCGAGGCTGCCTCGTCGGCCTCGCCCGCTGGCGCGGCTGTGGACCTGCCGGCCTTGCCCGTTGACACGACCACGGGCCCGACTGGTTCGCCCGTTGCGTCTTCCGTCTCGCCCGGGTCGGCCTAGCACGTACGCCTCGCCTGCATCGGGCGTCGCCGGGTCGCCAGCCGCATCCTCTGGGCTGCCGCGTCGTCTAGTTCGGCCCAGCCCGACGCGTCTCCGCGGCCCGTGTCGCCTATTGCTGAAAATGGTTCAGCCGCGACACCACTAGTCGGGTCCCCGTCGTCGCCGCCACCATCTACCGACGATGCAGCTCCCGGGCACACTATGGTCACTCGTCACCGTGATCATACGCGTAAGGCCAAGACATACACGGATGGCACGGTGCGGTACGACACTCGTCGGCGTGCATTCTTTGCCGCACCCACTTCTCATCGTGATGCTCTTGGTGAACCGGCTTAGCGTGCCGCCATGTCTGCGGAATTTGCTGCCCTTTGTCACACGAACACATGGGTGTTGGTGCCTCGGCCTCCTGGTGTTAATGTTGTGAGCTGCAAATGGATCTTTAAGACCAAGCATCGTCCGGATGGCTTTGTTGACAAGCACAAAGCTCGCCTTGTTGCTCGTGGTTTTACTCAACAGCAAGGGATCGACTATGGAGATACTTTCAGCCCCGTGGTGAAGCCCACCAAGGTTCGTCTGGTCCTCTCTCTCGCTGTCTGCCGTGGGTGGAGTCTTCGACAGATTGATGCGAGTAATGCCTTTCTCCATGGTTTTCTGGCCGAAGATGTCTACATGCAGCAGCCCCCTGGTTTTGAGGATGCTCGTTATCCCTCACATGTCTGCAAACTCCAGAGGTCCATCTACGGGCTCAAACAGTCGTCGCGTGCCTGGTATGCTCGGTTGAGTCAGCGGCTCTCACAACTTGGTTTTGTTCCCTCCAAGGCAGATGCGTCTCTGTTCATCTTTTCACATGGTGCTATTCAGATATACATGCTGGTGTATGTTGATGATATTGTGATTGCTGGTTCTACACCTACTGTGGTGGATCGCCTTGTGCAGTCCTTGTCTGCGAGTTTTTCAATCAAAGACTTGGACCGGTTGGAGTACTTCCTTGGTTTGGAAGCGTCCTTTCATTCAGGGGGCATGACATTGACGCAGAAGAAGTATGCACTTGATCTCCTTCATCGCGTCAATATGGAGAATTGCAAGTCCACTTCCACTCCACTTGCTACATCCGAGAGCCTTTCGCGTCACAGCGGTGCATTGCAGAGTACTGACGACTCTTTCAGGTATCGTAGTGTAGTTGGAGCACTTCAGTATCTGACACTCACTCGTCCAGATATCTCCTTTGCCGTGAACAAAGTGTGCCAGTTCCTGTCTCAGCCTACGGAGGTTCATTGGGAAGCAGTTAAGCGTATTCTGAGGTATGTCAAAGGTACGCTAGACACGGGACTACAGATTCGTAAGTCCAGATTTACTGGAGTCAGTATATTCACCGATACAGACTGGGCAGGCTGTGTTGATGACAGACGTTCTACTGGTGGCTTTGCTATATTTGTTGGACCCAATCTTATATCTTGGAGTTCCAAGAAGCAGCCTATGGTCTCGAGGTCTAGCACCGAGGCAGAGTATAAGGCATTGGCGAATGGCGCGGCTGAAGCCATTTGGATAGACACTGTTCTCACAGAACTTGGAGTCACGCCAATGCCTTATACTAGGCACGGCACTGTTCTCACAGAACTTGGAGTCACGCCATTCTGAGGTATGTCAAAGGTACGCTAGACACGGGACTACAGATTCGTAAGTCCAGATTTACTGGAGTCAGTATATTCACCGATACAGACTGGGCAGGCTGTGTTGATGACAGACGTTCTACTGGTGGCTTTGCTATATTTGTTGGACCCAATCTTATATCTTGGAGTTCCAAGAAGCAGCCTATGGTCTCGAGGTCTAGCACCGAGGCAGAGTATAAGGCATTGGCGAATGGCGCGGCTGAAGCCATTTGGATAGACACTGTTCTCACAGAACTTGGAGTCACGCGAAAGCGCACACCCATATTGTGGTGTGATAACTTAGGGGCAACTTACCTGACTGCGAATCCAGTGTTTCATGTTCGGACCAAACACATTGAGATTGATTTCCATATATGAGGGAATGAGTAGCTGTTGGTAAACTGGAAGTCAGGTTTATCTCAACTGATGATCAGCTAGCGGATGTATTTACTAAACCCGCTGCTCGATAGATGCTAGACCGCTTTAGAACCAATCTGAATCTTGTATGTAGTTCAGATTGAGGGGGCATGTAAAATAGGGTCTAGCATATTGTACATGTACACATATTTGTATACGTTAGCCACCCACGCAAAACACTAAACCTATCTTTTCAACTTATATCTCACCTTTTCAAAAAAGGATCTGGCTATATATCTCATCATGATGAGCGTGCTCCATCATTTTGACCCTTATGGAGACCATTAAAATTTTCCTATGATGACTGAGAGACATGGCCTTAAATATGGTTTACACAGCTTTTGGGAGTTTGCAGGGCCGGAACATCAACCATTTTTGCTGTCAGCTTTCAACCGAGTTGCTCCCTGTATAGTGTTGTCCAGTTCATTAGGTGCAATGCAAATGCAGTCCACGGTGATGACACATCAATATGAAGTGGTGGTAGAAGGGCAGTAGAAAAAGCATGACAAGAAGCAGAGGTAGCACATGCGCATCCAAGCTCGACGTCGGCAGCAACCAGTTGTCAAGCTGCTCCATTATTTTGTTCTTCTACGGGCAACATGTGCTTTAGGACCATTGTTCCCTTTGTTTGCGCAAACAGCAAGATTCATACACAACACGGGACATCTTCAGTTGTCATCATTGCAATAGCAAAATATTGTGGATAACATTGCCATTTCGCTGATGCTAAAATTTATTTTATTTATTTTTGAGAAAAATGGTGTGTATAATGATTAAGGAAACAAATAGTCAGACTCTTGCCTCACCCGATCGAACACGCAGACCGGGACCGAGTGAAACATACCCTGCCGCACACACCATTCAAAGTAAGCCTTCGATGAAGTTGACATTGGCGCAGTAGCGAACAGGACCCAACCCGACCAGCGTACCTCAGCACTGTCATCCGAGAGCATAGAGCCCCAGACTGTAGTACCCTCTTCTATCTTCACGCTCGTATCCACATTTTACTTGGCGTTAAGAAACCCATCTGAGGCCTCTCCCATTTATTTTAAACTGCTGCAGTGTTACTAGTCCGTCCATAAGAAAAATATCTTCTCTCGTGTATTCATTGCATATTTGCATTGATCCAATATTACCAGGACCAAATCCGCACCAGAGCAAACTAAATCGGATTCAGCTGGCAGCTCCCAGACCTTCCGCATCTCATGTCCAAGTGCTTTTGCTTTTGCACATCTCATCGCTGTCCTCCTCTTCCAAACGGCAAATAGTTCAGATTGGTAAGGCCACAAGTTCCTTCTCCACGGATAATGCTGCACAACTAGTGCTTCAGAGGCAAGTTTATGACAAAAGAAATGAATCTTATGCCTGACTTGAGCTCTCCTGATAACGCCCTGAATTCAGCTATGACGCTGATGCTAAAATATGCGAACACAATTCACTCTACGAGGTTGTTTTTTGTTTATTTCGTTTACTAGAGTGATATTAGAATAAGACTTATGTAATTAACTTGTTGGTATTTTTTTCAATCAACAGAACCCTGCACAGCTAGTTCTTTGTAAACTTTTCATAGTTAGGATGCACACAGCCAACACCAACGCACACACACAAAAACACACTGGCAAATAGCAAAGTCATATGAGACCAAAGCTATACGTATAGGCGAGGAAAAATGAAAAAAAAAACAAAGCGATCATATCCTGGATCAGCAAACTATAACAATGACCATATCTGGACTGACCATCTCATGACATCATGCGGACGACGAGGTTCTTAAACAGCAACGCCTTGAGTGTCACCATCACCAGATCCAGCCACCCAAGGCTACAATCTATGTTTTCACCCTGAAGAATCAGTCCGAGCATTCCGAACAATGCCTTCAACAAGGTAATGACGTAAAAACATCGCCATTGCCAGGTATGCCCAACTCGGGTCAGACCTGGCCTTTCACACCGGAGCTCAAAACCGGGTGCTCAAGTAGCACCACCATCGAAGTCATTCATGTGTTGTCGCCACCACTTCTTCACATTCCCAGCAGCTACATGCGATGTGACCGCCGCTGCCGCACAACCACCCCCTTGCATCAATACTTCATCCATAGTTTGCATCTCGCCACTTAAGTCAAACACTGGCTCTACGGAAATAAAACTCTCAATAAATCTTTGATGGTGACCGCAATCCGCAGCGAGGGCGCCGCCGTACCGGATCCAATTCCACGTGACACAGTCAGAAGCTCTCAAGCAGCCGTGTGGAAATTATCTTACTTTCATTTCTTGCTACCTGTTAGAAATTATCTTATCACAAAACTATCTATTACCTACAATTTCAGTGCTTGCAGAGAATACCTTACTGAAAACCGCTTGTCATTTCCTGCTGCTCCTCGTTGGGTTCGACACTCTTAATTATCGAAAGGACTACGATAGATCCCCCATACTTGTGGGTCATCAAAGGCCTGCCCCTCCTTCTCGTATCTTTCAGAGGCACTTCTTAATCATCGTCCGGAAGCTCAATATCGTCTCGCGGAGCTACAACAAAAAGCAACCATAAGGGCTCAGCCGACCAATAATCTAGTCGAACAAACAAGTTCAAGATTACAAGATCATACCGGCTTTGGAAGTAGCCGCGTCATCAGTCACTTCATCACCTTGGGCCTTGTCAATGTCCATGGAGGTCCCGGAAGTTGCAGCACTGAAAAGTTCATAATCCACTCGGTCAAGAATAGGAATGTGAGTTGGTAAGAAAACAAAGAAAAGCAGAACACTCACGCCGAAGCAACAGGAACGTCCATCTTGATCTTGGGCAAGGTCTTCCGAGACTTTGAAGGGGCAACCTTTGGCTGCTTGGAGACTTTCTCTGACGGTTCCGGAGCTGAAGTCCGAGTGCGCTTATGCACTTGCGTACTCGGGGCCGCAATCTTGCCATGCCGGCCCGCTGGATCATGGAACTGCTTGGATCGACACACTGTGCGAGGTGGTGAGTCGACCTCCTCTTCCTCATCGTCCGGCTCATCACTCTATTCTACATCATCGTCATCGGGGGATTGCCACTCACCGCTTGATACGTCTCCCTCGTATCAAGAATTTTTGATTTTTCCATGCCAATATTATACAACTTTCATATACTTTTGGCAACTTTTTATACTATTTTTGGGACTGACATATGAACCAATGCCCAGTGTCGGTTCCTATTTGTTGCATGTTTTGTGTTTCGCAGAAAATCCATATCAAACGGAGTCCAAACGGGATAAAAACGGACGGAGATTTTTTTCGGAATATTTATGAATTTTGGGTAGAAGAATCAATGCGAGACGATGCCCGAGGGGGCCACGAGGTAGGGCGGCGCGCCCCAGGGGGAACGCGCGCCCCTCACCCTCGTGGACACCCCGTAGGGCGGTTGTTGCCCTTCTTTCGCCGCAAGCAAGCTAATATCCGGAGAAAATCGTGTTCAAAGTTTCAATCCAATCAGAGTTACGGATCTCCGGTAATGTAATGAACGGTGAAAGGGCAGAATCCGGGGATGCAGAAATAGAAAGAGACAGAGAGACAGATCCAATCTCAGAGGGGCTCTCGCCCCTCCCATGCCAAAGAAGAAGAAGGGGGGCTCTCTCCCCCTCTCTCCCGGTGGCGCCGGAACGCCGCCGGGGCCATCATCACCACCACGATCTACACCAACACCTCTGTCATCTTCACCAACATCTCCATCACCTCCCCCCATCTATCTACAGCGGTGCACTCTCCCGCAACCCGCTGTAACATCTACTTGAATATGGTGCTTTATGATTCATATTATTATCCAATGATGTGTTGCCATCCTTCGACCGATTTTCGTTGTCCTATCGGTAATTGGTGAATTGCCATGATTGGTATAATTTGCTTGTGATTATGTTGCTGTCCTTTGGTGCCCATAATATGAGTGCGCGCGTGGATGATACCATAGGGTTAGTTGTATGTTGATAGGACTATGTATTGGAGGGCAAGAGTGGCAGAAGCTTCAACCTAGCATAGAAATTGATGCATACGAGATTGAAGGGGGACCAATATATCTTAATGCTATGTTTGGGTTTTACCTTAATGAACGTTAGTAGTTGAGGATGCTTGCTAATATTTCCAATCATAAGTGCATAGAATTTCATGTCAGGGATGACATGCTAGCAGTGGCCTCTCCCACATAAAACTTTCTATCGGTCTAGTAAAGTAGAAAATTGCTTAGGGACAATTTCGCAACTCCTACCACCACTTTTTCACACTCGCTATACTAACTTTATTTCTTCTTTACCTAATCAGCCCCTAGCTTTTATTTTCGTGCTCTTTATATTCTTGCAAACCTATCCAACAACACCTACAAAGTACTTCTAGTTTCATACTTGTTCTAGGTAAAGCGAATGTTAAGCGTGCGTAGAGTTGTATCGGTGGTCGATAGAACTTGAGGGAATATTTGTTCTACCTTTAGCTCCTCGTTGGGTTCGACACTCTTACTTATCGAAAGTGGCTACAATTGATCCCCTATACTTGTGGGTTATCAAGACATTTTTCTGGCGTCGTTGCCGGGGAGTTATAGCATGGGGTGAATATTCTCGTGTATACTTGTTTGCTTTATCACTAAGTAGATTTTATTTGCTATTCTAAGTTGTTCTCCATCTTTAGTTATGGATATGGAACACGAAATACCAAAAAAAATTAGGTTTACTTGCTACTCATGGAGATGGGGAACCTCCTAAAACCCTCGATGCTCATTATGTGAAAGATATTATGTACTACTTTGATAATCCTGAGAAAACCCCATTCAATTATGTTATGGGAGACACGTCGGATCAACGTGAATACTTTAGGGATTGTCGCTTGACACAAAAAGGGAAACTATTATAGGATCAAATTTATATGTTGTATTGGTATGCTAGGCAACTACACTGCTATGATTATACTTGTTGCTCTAGCACTACTAGGGAAAACCTTATACACAGAAATTTAGCAACAGCGCGGGTCAAAAAAGCGTGCTAGTGCTATATAGCAGTGGCGATTGAAGAAATACCGCGCTACAGATACAACCTTAGCAGTAGCGCGTGTAGTTGCAAAAGTGCTACTACTAATATTCCCATTGGCAGAATGATAGGCTACGCATAGCAGTAGCGGTCTTCGAAGAAACGCGCTACCGCTAGGGCATAATTAGCAGCGCGTTTCTTAAGAAGAGCGCTACTACTAACGGAAATAAAATAAGATGAAAAACAAATAGAAAAGTAAATGAAAATGAAAGAAATAGAAAAAGGAGAAAGAAAAAAAATAAAATGTAAAGCAAAATAAACGAAAAAGCGAAAAAACGGAGGAAGGCATAGAAGCAGCGTGTGTTTGTAAGAGGCGCTATAGCTAACGTAGCTGCAGCGCGTGTCCTAGACCCCCGCTATAGAAACAGAAAAGGAAATTAAAAAAGGAAGAAATTTACATAGCTATAGTAGCAGCGCGTTTTGCGAAAACCGCTATAGCTATCTTAGCTATAGCACGTTTTGCGAAACGCGTTACCGCTAAGTTTGACTTAACCAAAAAACCGTTTCCCCCCGGCCACCACTTCTCCCCCAAATCCCTCAACCCACCCCGCGCGCCGCCGTCTCCCCGATTCACCGTCGCCCCACTTCGCCGCCGACATCGACGCCACCAGAGCCGTCCGCCGTCGACGACACCGGAGCCGCCCCCAACGCCAGGGAGCCGCGCGGCCTCGTCAACGCCACCGGAGCCGCCGTCGACGCCACCGGATCCTTCCTCGCCACAACTGCCTTCCTCGCCGTCACCGGAGACGCCCCTGCCTCCCTCGTCGTCACTGGAGATGCCCCTGCCTCCCTCGCCACCACTGCCTCCGTCGCCACCACCGGAGCCATCATCTGTAAGCCCCCACCCCTCCTCTCTCTCTCATGCATAGGTTAGCCAGTTTAATTAGGTTAATTATCTAGGTTAGGGCAAAAATTTAGTTAGGGCTTTGACAAAGAAGTAGTTAGGTTAACTAGTTTAATTAGGTTAATTATCTAGGTTAGTGCAAAAACTTAGTTAGGGCTTTGACAAAGAACTAGTGAGGTTAACTAGTTTAATTAGGTTAATTATCCAGGTTAATTAGTGCAAAAATTTATTTTAGGCTTTGACAGAGAACTAGTTGCGTTAACTAGTTTAATTAGGGTTAATTATCTAGGTAAACTAGATTAACTAACTAGGTTAAATAGGTAGGTTAATTAGGTTCATTGGATTAACAATCTAGGTTATGTAGATTGGCTAGGTTAGAGGAAAATTTTATTTTAGAGCATTAGGTCAGAAGGGTTAGAGAAATGGAGTTCCTTTGCAATTTAAATGGGTTCTGTGTTTAGTGAGGTCATTTTGCAAAGGTTTTTGATTTTTGAAAAGACCACTATTTTTCAAGGAAAAGAAATTAGGCAAATTTTATTTTTCATTGAAGTAGTCATGTTATATCTTTTCATTGAAGTTGTTCGATTGTGCCCAAGTGGCTTTGTTGTTTCCAGGGAATGATGCTGAGTGGCCTATGTTTTGCCGGAATGTTGATTCATTTCTGTTCCGGCAAATTTCAGGTTCTCGATTTGTCCACTTTTTAGCAAAGGTCATGCCGAAATTTCCCATGAATTTCGGCATGACTTGTGCTACAAACTAGGACATATCGAGTGCCCGGGATTTGCCGCACCAGGAAGGAGTCAACATTCCTGCAAAACAATACTCCTTTTTTATGTCATTATTCATTTTATTAGGTCTAGAATTAATTGACTAGATTTAATCATAGGAAACATGGCTAGCAACGATGAAGGACAGGGTTCTGGTGATTGCGACGATGTCTACCGGGCGGCAGTCGAATTTTTTAGCCTTACCGACAATCAACAAATGTTGTTGCTGGGCCCACCGGTGGCATCGGGGACTGAGACCGACACGCAGACCAGTGCTGAGACCAACACGCAGACCGGTGCTGAGATTCAGACCGGCATCGAGACCGGCGCTGAGACCGGTGCTGCCTCGGGGAGCGGAGCCGGTGTAGAACCGAAAGCAAAGAGGCAACGGGTTCCTAACAAACTCAGGACTACTAGACTGGTGGTCACGGAGGTGGACGACGGCAATTTTGAGCCAAAGGCGCCCGAGGAAGCGCGCGCGTGCTACGACAATCAAATAGGCTGCATCATACGGACAACCGCCACCATCAACGATGAGAATCTAAAGAAGATAGAAAATATGAGGAGCTCCCTCCTAAAGAAGTTTCACCAGATATTCTTGTTCCCGGGCCGGAATGAGAAGGATTATGAAGATCCAGACAAGGACCCGGCAATGAAGAAGATAAACAAACACGCCATGACCAAGTTTAGCAACGCGTTGGCCGCCTGGAAAAATCGAGTGACAGCAAAGATCAAGGACGGGGAACCCTACTCCGAGATTGTAAAGGATAGTCCGACAATCACGGAAGAGCAGTTTCAAATATTCAAGGAGGCTTGCGAGGCCGAAGCTGCCAAAAAAAGTCTAAGTACATGAAGGGGCTTCAAAAGAGGAACATTGGGACCCACCACCTCGGAAGCCGTGGTTACGGCGGAAAGAGGTCCAAATGGGCCAAGGAAGATGCGGAAGCCGCGAGTCTGGGCATCCCAGACCCCTTGGCGGATTTCACCGTCCCGCAGGAGCGTGACGTCCTGAGGGCCCGACACCGTTGGGACCCAGTGAAGAAGGTTTACGAGACAACACCGGTCATTATGGAGTTCATGAGACTGCTGGTAATTTTAGTTTCTGATCAATTCGACTGCACACGTTAGTCATATTTGTAAACGATCCTTGTGCCTTTTGCAGAGAGAGCAGCACCGGATTGCGGCCGAAAGCGACTCGCCGTCTGAGGCATTGGCGAGGCCCAAGTGGGACACTCCATTCAACCGGGCGTTGAACATATTGAAACAACAACCGGTGGATACTCGACCGTCGTATGGACGCGTGCACGGTGTCGGAGACGGCGCCACGTGGAAGAAGTACTACCGTGAGACCACGGAGAAGAAAAAGGAAAGACGGAGGTTAACTGAAGAAAGCATCAACAAGAAGGTTGAGATTGCGGTTGAGAAGAAATCATCTCAGACAGTCGCAACAGCGGTAGCTGCCGCAAAACAGGCGATTGCAGATATATCTACTTCCTTGGTGACGGGCGTTTACACTTGGACAAGGCAAAATCCAGAAAAAAATGCAGAGGACTTTGCCCTTGCTGACTTCTTGGGAGCACCTGCTCCCGCACCTGCTCCCGCACCGTCTCCCGTACCTGCTCCCGCACCGGCTCCCGCACCGGCTCCCGTACCTGCTCCTACACCGGCTCCCGCACCAGACGTGCTCGGTGGTGCCTCCTCTTTGGCTGAGCTCGATGCCCTCACGGTATCTGCCACACCGGCCCCCTTCAATATAAATGTATAATCTCCCATTTTTGTTGCCTTTCGGATGTCTCACGTCGCAGACTTTTCTTTGCAGGCCGACGAAACCCCATGCACCATATTGTACACCATCGGCGAACAGAAGGTGGACGTGGGGAAGGCAACGATAATGGAGCCGAAGGAACCATTGTTCCACAGCTGGTCGATCCCCCCGAACGTCTTCAAGGTTTCCGTGGCCAGTGTCAAACCGGGCCACGAGAATTTGCCTCCTCTAATACTAGTGGGGGATGACGACGAGACCCCGCGGCGGCTTGGTAATTGTTGCAATGGGTGGGTCCTGTTGTGGCCAAAGAGTCTGCTTCGTCTGGAGGCGGCCGGGAGCACACCCACGAGCACGCAGCCTCAACAAGGTATGAACATCAACACCCCACCTACCCAATTAGCGTCGGGTGTCGGGTTGGGTGATAGCGGACGGGGTAAGCAGGTGGCTCCATTAGTCCCTGATGACGTCGCCATGGATGAGGATGAGGATGACGATGGCGCTGAACAGTATGTCTATACTGGCGCCTCCTCAGGGTTTGAGCATCATGAGTCGGTGCCTGAATTACCGTCTCAACGTATTATTGACGACCATCCGGTGGTAAAGAAGTCTAGGAAGAGAGCGAGGAAAGGCAAAAAAGCTGATTCTATGATCCAGCCGCCTCAGCAGCCTCGGCTTCAGGACCGTGTAGATATCCTCGATGCGGATAAATGGCATATCCCCAGTCGACCAATCCTACCTGAAACAGCGCTACGGGCCAGATTCGGCGATCTAAGGAGACTTCATGACGATGTGCTGCGGGTAGAGAAAGGCCTCATCACCTCGAAAGATCCAGGATACCCACTCTACGTGGTTAACGTTTCGCGGCAAATGTCGTACGTCGACGGCTTCCCCGCGGATAAGTTCTTCCTCCGATTCGATTACATATTCGACATGTTTCACGTGAAGAAGCTGGATTTTACGTTTGTCCGCCTTTATGCCTTGCACATGAACTACATCATTGGGGTTGAGCAGATACGTTTTATCTGTGTCGTTGACCCGTACTACATGCACGAGGGCTTGTTGGGAGTCTGTGCACAGCATCGTGAATACGTGAGGGATTACATCGTCAGTTTCATGCTCGCCAATAAGGACAAGGAGGCGATTCTCGTGCCTTATCATCCCGTGTAAGTCATCCGCGCTGCTATCCTTCCTTCGATTTCAATAATTCATTTGCACGGTGGAGGCTAATTAATTTGAGGTGTACTTATTTTGCGCAACGGCGGGCGCGCCGTCCTCATCATCCTCTACCCCCGATTCTCCCACGCTCTTTACTTGGACTCGTCGAAGAACATTCACAAAAAGGATTACACCCACATCAAATATGTTCTCGACAGTGCTATGTTTTACTACCAAGCAAGGGGTGGAGAGGTTAGGGACAAGAAGAGAAGGGGCGGCAGGGCCGCCTTCAGCCATAAGACCGACTTCTGCTGCATCCAGCAACCGAACGATTCTCTTAATGATGGATTCTATGTCGTACACCACATGCTGGAGTACAGACGGGATCACCAGAACCTTCACATGGCACCTAGATCTGGCGATGCCCATATTCTGCAATGGGCAAAGGACATAGGAGATATCGAGGATCATCGACTTCGAGCTGAGTTCTATAACATCCAGCGCGAACTTGCCCAAATCATCATGAATGAGGTCGTCGGAAAAACAGGAATGTTCCATGCAGAAGGACAAATGTCGCGGGAAGACGTCCGAACATGGATAGCCTCTCAGCGTCTCAACATGAAGCCTTTCGCTAAGCTCGATGACTATCTCCCTGACACGGATGGATGGCACGACATGATGGAGTGATTGTCGATATATGACAATGTGTCCGTTTAGTCCATACTTTCTTTTATGACAAAACTTTGAGTTATGCACGGTGAAACTTTATTTGTGATGTAATTAAACCGTCCTCCTCCTCGACTAGCGAAAATCACTCTAGTTAGGTCATTTTGGGTACGATGAACTTTGTTATTTATGCTTATGATATGTTGTTTCTATTTTTGCCAAGTCTGTCTCTTTCTGTTGCTCAACTATATATGTTGCATATCATCGACTCATGTGACGATGCAGGTGCATAGATCATAGAAATGCTGCGCCAGGAGTATATATACGACAAGTGGCCGGAGTGTCAGGCCCAGGTGTACCGGTTTTCGGTTTCTGAGCGACACGCAATACTTAGTTTAGGTTCACGCTAATGCGAGAGAGGGATACGAACTCATGTACTCAAAGTGATAGCTATTCTCGCGTATATCATTGTTTAGATGGATGACGATGTATTTGCAAGTAATCGAGACTTGTATCGCTATTTTCGAGATTGATGAAGAGAGACCACTTTGTGTTGGATGATGATTATGATGATGACATGATTTGATGAGACTAATTGTATGTATATGCTATGATTACATTTGTATGTGGATGATATGCTAAAGATTATTGTATAAAGCCTATTCAAATACAAAACAAATAAAAAACAAATATGCAGGAAAAAAACTAATAAAACTAGTAGTAGAGAGGGGGGAAATTTAGCAGTAGCGCCGACTTACCAGTAGCGCTTCCTGCTGAAAAGCGCTGCAGATAATATCAGTAGCGCCCTTTTCCAAAGAGCGCTGCAGATATTCATCAGTAGCAGTAGCGTGGGTCAACAGGCGCTACTGCTATATGTTAGCTGTAGCGCCTTATTAGTAGCGCCGGTACCCGCGCTACTGAGAGGGCCAAAATCCGCGCTGCTGCTAGGCTTTTCCCTAGTAGTGTAGGATGGAGGCTCCACACCTTCCCTTTTCATGCAAATTTAATGATAATGAAACCTTAGCTTCTTATGCTAATGGTATATATGATTACTATTATGTGGAACAAATTGAAGAATTCGTTGCTTTTATGGGTGCGTATGAAATTGAATCTTTGTTTAAAGAGTGTGAAAATCTTGATGATGTTGTTTACAGACCTGAAAATTTTGCTATACTTAAATATTGCTATGAGAATTATGAATTCAATTCCGATATTGATGATTTTATTGAGAGAGTCTCCGCTGTCCAAGAAGATACAAATATTTTGCAGGAGTCTACGGAAGCAGGAATTGATGAAACTGTGGGCTCATTGGATGAAGAAGATGATGAGGAGAGCGATGAACAAAATGAGGAAGAGCGGATTAGCTACCCGTGCCCACCTTCTAATGAGAGTAACTCTTCAACTCATACATTGTTTAATTCCCCTTCGTGCTTACGGAAGGGTGATTACTATGATGATTGTTATGATCCCGTTGATTCTTTTGAAATATCCCTTTTTGATGATGCTTGCTAGGCTTGTGGCCAAGATGTCAATATGAATTATGCTTACTAGTCCTCAACCCGTGCACCAGCACGGGCTAGGAACTACTTCTTTCAATATTATTATATATATTTAAAAAATAGTTCTCCTTTAGAGCATGTATAAATAAATTGATTATCAGAAGTTAGGCAACATTGATCTCTTCCTCAATAGATTGTTTCTATGATTCTATGTTATCTCTGCGTTTATTTAATGCTTATATTATTATTTATAAAAACAACTAACAATTTGGAGTAAAAAACATAATATCCAGGTATTCGACAATATCGGCAATATTCATGTCCCTCATAGCTTAAAGCATTTTTTAGTATGTATTAAGTTACTAAAATAAGTTATGCCACGATCATCGACAATTGCATTTGCGGAGAGATTTGTGTAACACCAATTTTAGTAGCCTATCCAAATAACTAAAGAAATAAACAACTTTAATAACACCTAAATCCCTTAACTGTGACAAAATCATTCGGATCAACACGTTCTATGGCATATCTCAAAATAGTTGAATTGTTGTACACATATACTATTGTAGCTGATACACTCTCTCCGCAATGAATAGCAACCATAAATACTTTAAACTAAAAAATCATTGCTATGAACACACATCTAAATCGGCACTTGTAATTTTAGGATCTATATCAATGGACCAATATTTTGTACACCAACATATATGACATAATCACCATACTGAAAAAGATGTTAGATTTATATTATGGCAACTATGCATTATAAATAAGAAATAAATATCAAAATCTCTAGTATGTTTAGCTGGCAAACAAATTGATTTATTATGTTAACTAAACGTGAGGGCTAACCTAACTAACAAATTGCTTTATTGATGTAGTTTGCATGGGTTGCACCATTGGAAATTGGAACAGGACATGAGGGCCAACCTGGAGCCATGTTGCTTTCCTAGCAAGGGACAATGATGGCCGCAAGAACCAAGGCATCCAACGTGGAAGGAACATACGGGAAGAGACATGCACACATATGTTGTCACAGTGACGGTTGTAATGTCGTCTTCATGTCTTGTCCTTCTTCCTTTGGCTCCGGCGCCTGTCTCCTCAGTGACCATCTAGCCGAATCCTAAGATCGGAAGTTCATGATCAAAGAGCTCCGGGGAAAACATGGTGCTTTGGCCAGGAGATGGGTAGCATGGAGGCTAACTATTTGGCTCCTTCATGCTGACATGTCAGATGGCACCTACCCACTCAGCCTCCGCAAGAATGTCCATGGATGTCCGTAGTTGGCTCATCTAGGTGCAATGTTAACCGTGGCCTCTGAGAATCAGGCGCACACAGCTCAAGATTTGCGCATTCCTGCCCAGCGACTTGGACTCCATTGTCAAAGTCAGCTGCGACACCCAGACTGTCAAGCGTATGATTACTTGGTACAGCTCCAAGTATATATACACACAGGAATTCAACAATGTCGGCAACATGTCTGGCCTTTCTCTACCCCGGGATAAAAGTATCATTTTCAAAATCAGGAAGACTCTCCTTTTCCCACAACGTGAGGCTTGAGGTCTCTTTCTTGTACGATTTCTATTTTTTTACAACTTCATCCTATCTACATACGTGGTGGTTTTTTTTCTCCAAAGAAGCAGCGTCCAGCTTGATCCTATCTATGTACATGGTGTTTTTTTTCAAAAGAAGCATAATTTTTAAATATTTTCTCAGAGATTGGACGTGGATGTTGGGACATCTTTTTGAACGTGTCAGCTTAAACTTTTATTTAGGGTGTCCAGCTTGATTCTATCTATGTACGTGGTCGTTCTTTTTCAAAAGAAGTATAGTTTTTTATTATTTTCTCAGAGATGGGACGTTGGTGTTGGGACACCTTTTTGAACGTGTCAGCTTAAACTTTTATTTAACGCGTCATCTTATTTCAATCTATGTACGTGATTTTCAAAAAAAATCTATGTACGTGATGCTTATTTAGTTTTTCTCGGAAATTTGACGTTGGTGTGGGGGACACCTTTTTGAACGTGCCAGCTTAAATCTTTTTTAACGTGTCATCTTATTCCAATCTATGTACGTTATGTTTATTTTTTTTACAAGAAGCAAACATCTTTTAATAGATCTTGACCATCAAATTTTAAATCCGATGGTTAAATTAATTTTGTTGATGTGGATTAAACGTGGAGCCTCTTATGGTGCCTCCAATTAGTAAATATAAGATATAAGATGGAAATGACCTTGCTATAGTTCCTTATGTTAAAAATGAAATTGTTGTTATTGCACCCACGCATGACAGTCCTATTATCTTTTTGAATTCTCCCGACTACACTATACCGGGGAAGTTTGCCCTTATTAAGGATTATATTGATGGGTTGCATTTCACTACTACACATGATGATTTTGATAGATATAATATGCATGTGATTGCTGCTCCTACTTGCAATTATTATAAGAGAGGAACTATATCTCCACCTCTCTATGTTTCCCACACGATAAAATTACAAGAAACCGTTTATACTATGCATTGGCCTTTACTATGTGTCATGAATTGTTCTTTTATGACGTTATGATGCATAGGAAGAGAGTTAGACTTCGTCATTGCTTGATATATGTTACTTTGTGCTCACTACTAAATTACAAATCATTGTTAATTAAAATTGGCTTTGATATACCTTGGGATCCTGGTGGATTCATTATTTGAGCACTATATGCCTAGCTAAATGGTTTTAAAGAAAGCGCTGCCAGGGAGACACCCCGGAAGTTTTAGAGAGTCATTTATTTCTATTGAGTTCTTTTATAAAGTTTAAAAACAAAAAAATTAATGAGGGGAACCCAAAACTTTTCAAAAAGGAAAGTGAAAGTGAGAGAGATAATCATTGTTGAAGTAGGGGAGCTCCTTGAACTTTGTTCATGCTCACGGAAACTTTGTGAATCTTGTTTACAGAAACTTTTTAAAAAAAATTTATCCCCTTGTACAATTCCATTGTATTATAAAAATAATGTGCCAAGGTTTTCCTTTAGGATGTTTATATTGCTTGTTGGTTTGTGCGGTGCAGGACAGAAACTTTGGCTGTAATGCGCGAGTTTACATTTTTTACTGGAACGTCAAACGGTTCTGAAACTTTTTGTTCTATACAAATTGTTTATTTTTCTTAATTTTCACAGAATTTTTGGGGTACCAGAAGTATGGTGAATGTTCAGATTACTACAGACTGCCCTGTTTAAGACAGATTCTATTTTTGATGCATAGTTTGCTTGTGTTGATGAAACTATCAATTTCTATCAGTGGATTAAGCCATGGAAAAGTTATATTACAGTAACTACAATGCAAAAACAAAACATGAATTAGTTTACAACAGTACTTAGATTAGTGATTTGCTTTATTATACTAACGGATCTTACCGAGTTTTCTGTTGAGTTTTGTGTGGATGAAGTGTTCGAAGATTGAGGAGGTCTCGATATGAGGAAAAGGAGGAGAGGTTAGAGCTCAAGCTTGGGGATGCCCAAGGCACCCCAAGTAAATATTCAAGGAGACTCAAGCGTCTAAGTTTGAGGATGCCCCGGAAGGAATCCCATCTTTCTTCAACAAGTATCGGTATGTTTTTGGATTTGTTTCGTTCATGCGATATGTGCAAATCTTGGAGCGTCTTTTGCAATTAGTTTTCACTTTTCTTTTATGCACTCGCTATACTAACTTTATTGATTCTTTACCTAATCAGCCCCTAGCTTTTATTTTTGTGCTCTTTATATTCTTGCAAACCTATCCAACAACACCTACAAAGTACTTCTGGTTTTATACATATTCTAGGTAAAGCGAACGTTAAGCATGCGTATAGTTGTATCGGTGGTCGATAGAACTTGAGGGAATATTTGTTCTACCTTTAGCTCCTCGTTGGGTTCAACACTCTTACTTATCGAAAGAAGCTACAAGTGATCCCCTATACTTGTGGGTTATCACCGCTCTCGTCTGCACTGTCCGCTCCCTCCTGGACTTGCTCCTGGGTTTGTTCCCCGTTCGGCATTGAGTACATCTCAGTATAAACCTGCAAGGCCCGGGCAATCATACACCCGTGTGGGTGATGTCTAATGGGTCGCATGAGCGATTCGGTCCTCAAGGTGGCCTCGAATGGGAAAATGTTCAACACAAAAATTGTTTTTTCGGTCGAAACGTTTAAATTTGCTTTTGGGCACATGTTCATCCAAGGTCAGTTGTGGCCTTGGAGACCCAAAAGCCGAATTGATGTCTTAGATTTTCCTAAACATGTGTTCATGTAATTTTGAAAAGATTTGGATGGGATATGGAGTCATTTACTTGTACAGGAAGTCCAGCCGCCTCATAAATAGATGAGAGGTGATGGCCGATTGAACAACGCACAATCGAGCAAATCAATCTACTAATTTTTCTTCTTCATCTACTTTTTATCTCTCTCCCTTGTATCTTTCTTGTCATCCTTCATCGTTATTCATGATTGGAGGGCAGGAAATCTACAAGGTCTTAGGGGTGATCAGGTCTACCTAGCACAGCCCATAGCTGTTGCAAACCTTGATGGGATCCCTCCCAAGTGTGTGGGGTTTCGGGTCTGCAAAGCGCATGTCGGGTTGCTTGTGTACCGCACTTCCGATCGGGTATCCTTCAACAAGAGCTGTGGCGCATCATCCTAGCGTCGAGGGTACACGATGACGTGTTCATGTGTGAACACACTTTTGGTGACTCTGCCGGGGACGAAGCTTCAAACGTTCTACAACCCGTTCTTGCGGGTCATCAACGGTTCGCTATCAAGAAAAATAATAAGAATGTGCAATCCCTGTGTAGATGCAATTAATTAATATGGTGTCACTAGTTGGTTCAATGAGTACAATCTATCGTCCAACGCTAGTTTTTTCAATGCAAGCACCGTTTCAATGTACTATACCTTCTTCAACTTCTTACAAGTAACATGCACTAGATGTATTCTAACTCTCATGCATTCGGTAAATAAATCTAAGCACCATATGTAGAATTTCCAATGCATGAAAAAAATTTAACCCTTTTATTCATCGGCAACTAATTTGCAATATACTAGTCCGAGCATACTGATAGATCATAGATTGGCCATGCTACTACTAGTTATTAAGCCAATTACTCGCACCCTTGTATGGTACACCTCACATTAATAATTTTTCTTCATCTTACAGAACTATAGATGTTTATAATTCAGCTCCACATGGTGGAGATAACCGAATAGGCGAAAATTATACAGGCGCACATGTGCCTTTACATAATATTGTAGCATGTAATACATCCTCTACACAATTGTAAAACTTCAGCAGCACTCACGAACCATTGCTGAATGAGTCCGAAATTATTATGGAGCAATACGTTACAAATGTGGTTGTGGCTGCATTAAAAAGAGCTTGACACGAAATAAGAGGATTGGTGCTCTTTTCCTTGAACAAGATGAAAAGGGTTTGTTGCCTTCAACAACATGCGAAAAGACGTTGGCAAATAGCAAACTCATAAAACTAAATCTATGTGTAGGTGAAGAAAAAGGTAAAAAGCCAAAAATCGATTAGATCTATGATCGGCAAACTAGAACAACAATCTTATTCCCTGCCGATCTCTACGAGAATTTAGAGTATTAATATTTTATATATGTGAATCATATACAGTACTTGAAGTTTTACAAAATAATGAATACATTTGTAGTGCCTTGTGGCCTTCTCTGGTTGTAATATTTTTTGGCTTCGACATCAATAATAAATTGATAATAAAGAATTAAATCTAAAATATCTAGGAATATATATTTTTATTCATGCAGATTCATGCATTGAATCATCATGAATTGAGAGTATTCTTCTTGACTACAATCTAAGTTCATCAACCTACTGATCACTAGTTCATGATTTAAGCAACATCGCACCTAATTCTAGAAGAAGGAAGTGTAGTTCATGAGATTCTTTCATGTGTGCCTAACACTGTCCTGCATGCCACGAAAAAACATCATTATTGAAGTGGTTAAACTTGTACAAATAACCTAGTGAGAAATGAAACATGCGACTGAAGGACTAATAAGATGACCCAAAAGAATTTTCAGCTCTATCCATCTTTGCAAATCGTACAAATAAAAATTGCATTAAAGGAAGTAGAAATTGTCAGTTTAGTTTATAGCTAATATTTTTTAAGAAATACATTGCATGGAGAAATCTGCATCGTTACCATTCTGAACGCGGGCATATGTTCTGACTTGTCTTGTACTCCAAGTTGATCATGTACTCCTATATACTATATGCCCACGAGGCTCAAGCAATAAACAACGATTGCACCAATCTCTCTCTGTCCCTTCTAACAAACCTGATGGCCCCTTCCGCCACCGTGATAAGGACACCACAACTACCTGTTGGGGCTTCTAGGCAGGGTTATCTTGTCGGGAGTGGACACCACGACATCCTAAGCTACGTAATGCCGCCCACCCGTGAAGGACTCCGTGCCAGCCCGGCAATGGATCTGATCCATGGAGGCACCACCCCGTCCTCGGAAGAGGTGCCCGTCCATGAGAGAGCATGCGCGTGAGGAGAATGAGTGCAGTGTGATGTCACCAAGCCGAAGCCATAGCTGCCAACGCTTAGTAGATGCCCGAGCGTGCACAACAGGCGGGCCATGGGACAATGAGAGTTACTAGGAACGACTCCCACCTAGTTCAACTCCAGGCAACTCACCTAGGAACAATTTTTTTTCCAGCCGTGGCAGCTGACCCTGCGGGATGTATGACACGATGCAGGAGCACCGCGCCTTACACTACCGGAATCGCTCCCTATGCCGACGGCCCTGGCCGTCGGCATAGCCCTGAGTCCCATCGGGATAGACCTATGCCGACGTCGGCATAGGGCCGTCGGCAACATATGCGTCGGCACAGCCAGGGGGGCCGTCGGCATAGAAAAGCCGTCGGCATATATGCTACGCCGACGGGGGCCGTACATCTATGCTGACGGCCCCGGCCGTCAGCAACAATCACGCCTAACGGCGGCCACTGTCAAGTTTGGCCAACGACAGGATGCCACATGGCACCCCTATGCCGACGGCCTGGCCGTCGGCTTAGTCAAAACCTGCGCCGACGACGAGGTCGTCGGCATAGGTGTGCCACATGGCGTCCTATCGTTGGGCATGGACAAGGGCTATGCTGACGGCTAGGCCGTCGGCCTAGTTTCAAATTATGCCGACGGCCTAGCCGTCGGCATAGTCCTTCATACATAGCCGTCGGCATAGTTTTTAAACTAAGCCGACGGCTATGCCGTCGGCATAGGTGCCACACGTCAGCAACTGGGAGCTCACGCCAGCCCTATGCCGACGGCATAGCCGTCGGCATAGTTTGCTTTTGATTTTTTTCTTTTTTCTGTTTGTTTTCAAATCAGTTCAATTCAAATAACAGCACATATATAACATCACATATATAATAGCACATATCAGCAGCACATATATAAGCATCATCACACACAAGTCTCTAAATGATCATCATCACAACCAACATAAGCATAAGCATAAGCATATAGAAAAGCACCACATACAAGTCTCTAAATGATCATCACCACACACAAGTCATCTCAAGCATCATCACCACACACAAGGCTTAAGCGCCACGATGTCGAGCACCGCGGAGGTCGTCACCGCCAAGACCGCCGAAGCCCAGGTCGTCACTGCTAGCGGCAACGCTACCGCCAAGACCGCCTCCACCTCCGCGTCCACCTCTGTGGATCGGAGTGGTCGGGCTCCGTGTCTCCGGAGTGCTGCGAAGACCACCGCCAACGGTAGATCCACCTGTTCCCTGGATGTTGAAAAAACATATTAATGAGATATATGATTGTGTTGAAAGGCATGACATGCTTTGGGTGAATAGATTGGGGATGAACTAACCGGCGAGGGGCCAGTGTTCTGTGCCACAAACTCCTCAAAGGTCAGCAGCACTGGTTTTGCTGGAGGACATTGTGCTGGCGGCAACTGAAGACTCCTGCCGGCCGCCATATCCTGAAAAGCCTGATTCATCTGGCGATCCCTTTCCACTTGGTGTTCATAAAGCCTCTCATGCCACGCCATGGTCTCCTGGCGTGTGTACTCTAGGTAGGCCTACGGTATGACATGATGGAACTCCTAAAACTACTAAATGCGGAAAATGAAATGAGCAATGAAGATAAGAGGGAAAATACTTACAGATTGTTGCTCCTGAAAGAGGGACTGTGCACTGGTCACTGGCTGGCTCGTGCGCTGGCTCAGGCTCGGGTCGATCCGACGAAGCAAGACGGTGATGAGGCCGTTGGGAATACGGACCCCTTTAGAATATATCCAGTTGCTGCAAAAGAATGAACTATTAGCATGTGACAAGCAAAATAATGAAATTATTATAAAGTGGCACTTACTCTTTCCCCGTGGGCTCAATGAGCCACTTCTGCTCCTCAGTAGCAGGAACCTGCTTTGGTAGCTTTGCGTTACCACGCAGCCACCCCTTGTTGTCAACCCCCTCCCCGCCACCACCATCATCCCCGCCACCACCATCATCCCCGCCACCACCCTCCTCCTCGACTGCCTCCCCCTCCCCAACCTCCTCCTCGTCCTCCTCCTCCTCGTCCTCCTCCTCCACCTCCTCCTCGGCCCCGTCCCGAACCTCCTCCTCCTCCTCGCCTGCCTCGTCCTCCTCCTCCTACTCACCAGAGGAGGGTACCTCACTAGAGGAGGGTACCTCACTAGAGGAGGGCCTCGAAGGCAACACCCCTAAGTCGGTGAGGGTGCGCTCTTTCTGGCCGCGACCCCCTGTAGTGGATCTCTCCCCACCGCCTCGCCCTCTAGAGCCTCGCCCCCCGCCCCCTCCTCCTCTAGGGGCACCTCTCCCTCGACCTCCATGTGAGGAGTCATCGTCAAGTAGCCGGGGGGAGGATTACGTGCTCGACCACTCCGACTAGGCAGGTCGGCGACCTTGCGTAGGAAACCCACGCCGTCAGCCTTCCCCTTGCCCATGTTCCATGAACCTGCATTGAAAAGAGAATAAGCAATTAGTAATTAATAAAATGAAGGAAAAGGCATGATAATAAACACATTAATAAAAATGCATAAAAAGGCATATTCCTAAACTATAGAAAAAAAGACTTGAAACGTACATCTGCTAGAAACCATATGAATCATCACTGTTGTAACCTCTTTCTCGGTCCGTCTCATCATCACTATCAATCATATCATCTTCGTTGTCTGACGGAGGTGGAGGCTCTTCCTCCTCGTCAGCGTCTTCGTTTAACTTTTCTAGCATAAGTATGTCATTTTCATTGACAATGGTCTCACCATCATTCCGTGCATCGTCGTCGTTTGGATCCACATCATCATCACCCAATGGTCTAGCGTCATCGTTTCTAACCACATCATCATCATCAGGTTGCTCTTGATAGAACACTCCCTCGTATGTCATGGGGTTAATGTTGTAGTAATCGTCTTCATTCGGGTTTGGTAGCTTACCATGTGGCGACACCTTGAACACAACTTCCCAACCCTTTAGGTACTCTTTCTGGCATGGGTAAGGCAGATAATATACTTGTGTAGCTTGGATAGATGCAATGAAGAGATCGGCTCTGGCATGGACGGTTGATGGTTTAACTGCGACCAAACCAATGGAAGGCGTATGTTTTACACCCTCCCGCGGATCGAACCATCGACATTTGAACATAGGCAGACTTAGGGTCTCGTGCCCCTGGTGGAATTGAATCTCGTATATATTTTGTACCCTTCCGTAGTAGTCTACTGAATTTTGACCGGGGGTGTACACTCCGGTATTTATAGGTTTGGGATCAGGCCGACTGTTCTGGTGCTCCTCTGTATGGAAGCGATACCCATTCACATCATACTTTTTACATGTCATGACGGCAGGGCCAAAACCCATGGAAACCCATCTCAATTCATCATCCATAGATATGTTCTGATCTTTTCCCTACAAGTATAATTGAAATTGTTGCGTGCATTAGTTAACTAATAAATGTTGAACTAGTTATTTAATAGGGAGTGTGGAAAATTACTTTCTCCATGAACCAAGCAACAAAATTTTTACGTCTAGGGTTTCCATGACGGAGAAGAGTAAGTGCCTCCGCCTCAGTAGGAGGATTCATTCCCGTCTATTCCTCTTGAATGAAATCACTATAAAAAAATGCGGTGTTAGACCGGGACTAAGTGAACATAGAACATGATGATGTGGAACACATAAAGGAATGGTGTAGTGGTATTACCTCATCCACACGTCCTCAACTTCCTTGATGTTGTGCAAGATATAGAACATGAGGTCCTCCCACTCTTGTCGTGGCATGTTATAAGGTTTTGAGGCCCCAGCCCTCCCACCTTGCGCATTGAATAGATGGAGCCTCGGTTGATACTTCGGCTCTTCTATATTGTATAGAGGCACCTTGTTATGCAGATGGGGAACGTGGTCTGGAAAGTATGATGTCTTGAGGTCTGACACCTCCTCTAGGATAACTGCCTCAGCATTATCCTCTCAATCCATACATGGTAGTCATGACTCTTTAGGCCGGTCACTTTGCCCATTGAAAGATTAACCCCCTTACTTATATTCGATGCATAACCATCGGTGAACTTCAAAATATGTTTCAGCCATATAGTACTTCTTTTTTTTCTGGCGGTTTAAGGACAAAGTCAGCATCTGGCTTGAACCAGTTTTTCCGACCGCCTGTGGGAGGCTTCATGTTCAGACGTGGTCTATCACAAATTCTCTGTTGATCGGCTATAGCTTTAACGTTATCCTTCGTCTTATCAGGAATGTTGAGGATCGTGTGGAAAAGGGACTCTGCCACATTCTTTTCGGTGTGCATCACGTCGATATTGTAAGGAAGTTTGAGGTCCTTGAAATAGGGAAGCTGCGAGAAGGGGGTTATGTGAGTCCAGTTGTGCGTCTCACCATATCCCTCGAAGCCTTTGGCTTTGGCTTTGCCTTTGCCTTTGACTTTAGGCTGGAGAGCTTTTAGCTGAGTAAGAACATCTGCCCCCGAAAATGTTGGAATCTCGGTTACTTCATGAACAACCCGGCCTTTCGTAAAGTTCTTCTTGTCTTCCCTGTCTGGATGGTCTGGAGGGAGGAACTGTTGATGCAGGTCAAAGGCAACATACTTGCCACCCTTACTCAGCCAAATCATTCACAGAGCCTGCATGCACACTGGGCATGGCATCTTCCCACTTGTACACCATCCGCAGAATAGAGCATAACCGGGAAAGTCATGCATGCAATAGTGCAACCAAACTTTCATCAAGAAATTTCTCTGCAGATCCCGGTCGTATGTCAACGTCGGAAACTACCAAGAATGGTCCAAAGCATCCACCAGCGGCTTCATAAACACACCCAATTGCTTCCCCGGATAATCAGGCCCCGGAATGATGAGCGACAAGAACATGGTCTTGCATTACATTAGGGCACCTGGATGAAGATTGAGCGGAATTACAAACACGGGCCAGCACCTGTATGGATTGGACGACATACCATATGGATTCAACCCATCACCAGATATGGCTATTCTGACATTCCCAGCCTCGGCTGCTTCCTCGGGGTATTCTTCATCGAACGACTTCCATGCTTCCCCTTCCGATGGATGTACGATTTTTTTGGATTGTACCTTATACCTTCCTTGTGCCACTTCATCATTTTGGCAGACTCCTTCATGATGAAAAGGCGCTACAGTCTTTTTATAAAATCAAGATACCGAAGAACCTTAATGGGGATGGTTAGCTGCTTTTTCTCACCATCCTCACTGACCACCTCAATGTACCGAGACGAACCGCACTGCCTACAGTACTTGTCATCCGCATACTCGTGCCTAAACAAAAGGCAATTCTTCGGGCAAACATCTATTTTCTCATAATCCATAGAGAGTGCCTTCATGATTTTCTTTGTATCGTACATGCTTTTCGGCAGTTCATGACCCTCAGGGAGGCTATTAGTCCATACTCCCAAGAATGCTTCGAAGCATTTCTGGCTAAAGCCCTACTCAGCCTTGACTGCAATCAGTTGCGAGATGGCATCCAGCTGAGATATTTTCGCACCCGCATAAAGAGGTTTCTTCGACGAGGCCAGGACCTCCAAGAAGGCCTTTGCAGTTGCCTCCGGCTCCTCCGGTTCATTTTCTGAAGGTGTCGCATTTGCCGCTTCTGCAACAATGACATCATCTAGCATGTCCTTGACCCTGTCGTCCTCATGTCCATCGATGCGTTGTCGCATCACCTCCTCTCTACCACGGTCCTGCTCGGCTATGTTTATCGGCGGCATGTCAAAGTTTGGCATATATCCGTGCGTGCGAAGGTGCTCACTCATGTCCGTTTGATTTCTATGGTGACGTCTGGCACATCTCTCACAGGGGCATGGTGGGATAATTCTCATTGGACGACGAAATATCTCCTTCAAATACACATCGATTTTCGCGATCCACTCTGATGTTACCCGAATCCGACGAATAAAACCACTGTACATCCACTGATTATCTGCCATCCTCTGCTATTTTGCAAGCCACACAACATAATTAAGGATTCACTTAAATTAATCACATCAAATTTTCAGTTTCTACCGCGTTGAATCCACCTACATCTCTAATAGGTAAAGATGGGTCCTAATCCCACCCGAGGATGTGTAGATTCAGTACGTTCTCCATTCTACCCCGTTCCGAGACCAAATTTCGGCAGCACCTCCCCGCTGTTCTCTAGATACACGTCTCAGCAAATAGCCGAGAGAATGTGCTCCAGAGAACAATGGGGAGGCGCAGCCGAAATCCTGTCTCGGAACGGGGTAGAACATGGAGAACATAACCAATCTACACATCCTCGGGCTGTCCGTGGAAAACACTGGACAATCCGAAAGAGCCGCGGTGATAAATATGCAATTGAATGCATATTTATCGATGCAACCCTTTCGGACGGGAGATGCCTAGGTTACGCTAGTTGACTTGAGAATGAAATCTAGTGACATCAAAAAATGGAGGAGATGGACTTGTAGCTCACCCTCGGCTGTAGGGGAAGGAGTCGAACAACAGAGGGATGCTCAGGGAACAACGCATCGGACGATGGTCACTTTGATGAAATGTAACACCACAAAGCCTGCAAATTCCATCGGGACAGAAAATTTAGAACATCACAACTCATAGAGCATATTTAAAACATTTAAACATGCATTCATTTATTTTTGCATCATGTAGGCAAAAAAACTAAAAACATTAACAATATATTCATCATCGTCATCACATATTCATCATCATCATTATCACCTATTTGTCATAACTATTGATTCATCTCATCGAACCAATTTTTTTGGCAAGATATGCAACATATAGCATCTCATCTAACCAATTTTTTTTACTACCTATCTCACTATCTATCTAACTTTCTAACTATCTACCTACTAACTATCTCACTATCTATCTAACTATCTAACTGTCTACCTATCTAACTATCTATATAACTATCTATCTAACTATGTATCTAACTATCTAAATACCTATCTAACTAGCTACAAAATTACTAAAAAAACACTAAAAATACATAAAATTTTCACCTTCGAGAGGGCCGGCCGGAGTTGGGGCGGGGAGGCGCGGAGTCGGGGCGGGGAGGCCGGCGGGGGGTCGGGGCGGGGCGGCCGGCACGGGGCCGGCGCGGGGCGCCATGGAGTCGAGGCGGGGCGGCCGGCCCGGGGTCGGGGCGGGATGGCTCAGGGTCGGGGCGGGGAGGCGCGGGCGGCGGCGGGCTCGGGGTGGGGCAGCGCGGGTCGGAGCGGGGAGGCGCGGGCGCCGGCGTGCTCGGGGCGGGGCGGCGCGGGCGGTGGCGTGCTTAGGGCGGGCGGCGGAGGAGGTGGGCGGCGGCGGTAGGGGTCGGGGTCGAGTGCGGTTGAGGGAGAGAAATGAGTGGAGGAGGAGGGTGGCGAGGGGATAAGGTTGGCCCCATGCCGACAGCATGGCCGTCAGCATAGGCCTGGGCCCACATGTCAGCAGCCCGGGGGAGTGGATAACATGCACATATGCCGACGGCCCGGCCGTCGGCATAGATGGGAGGCCTATGCCGACGGCTAGGCCGTCGGCATATATGGAAACCACAATTTTTTTAAAATAGTCCCACCTCACCGAGGGGAAAGCAATTTGACCTGTTTAAATAGTTCACTGATCCATACATTACAAGCTCCGGTATTCATTAGACTTATATGAAGAAAACGGACAATTACTCTGAAACTTTTAGTGCCCGGGCAGCCGGCCCGGTGCCCGGGCACTAAAGGTTTCAGAGTGATAGTACGTTTTCAATGATGAATACCGGAGTTTTTAATCAATTCAATTATTACATTTTTAGATTTTTAGTTTACTGTCTGTGTGGGACCCGGTACCCGGTGCGACGACCGTGACACCGGGACCCTGGGGGGTTAGGCGGTACGGGGGCCGTAGGGGGGTAGCAATGCCACTGGAGCATCGCACCGGGACCTCATACATGCCGTACAGTGTGCTAGCATGTCCGAAGAGGCAGCACGCGACTCCGGGGTGTACCCCCTCACACGGACGGCGCCGTCGCCGGCACCTGGAGGGGGGAAACGGACGCGTCGGGTCTACACGGAGGGGATCTTACTGTGGGTTTGGCCCGGATGTTGCTCTAAGGTGTTCGTATGGGTTGACCTAACACGACCGGGTGGATAGTTCCACTGGTCAAAACCCGTCCGTGCAAAGTCAAAGGGCTAGATCCCGTGGTCAAACGCTACAGGGTTAGGCGGGACGGGGGCCGTGGGGGGGTATCAATGCCACTAGAGCATCGCACCGGGACCTCATACATGCCGTACATTGTGCTGGCATGTCCGAAGAGGCGGCACGCGTCTTCGGGGTGTGCCCCCTCACACGGACGGCGGCGCCGCCGGCACCTGGAGGTGGGAAACAGACGCGTCGGGTCTACACGGAGGGGATCTTATTGTGGGTTTGGCCCGGATGTTGCTCTAAAGTGTTCGTATGGGCTGAGCTAACACGACCGGGTGGATAGTTCCACTGGTCAAAACTCGTCCGTGCAAAGTCAAAGGGCTAGATCCCGTGGTCAAACACTACAGGGTTGGACGGGGGCCGGGGGTAGCAATGCCACTGGAGCATCGCACCGGCACCTCATACATGCCGTACAGTGTGCTGGCATGTCCGAAGAGGCGGCACGCGTCTCGGGGGTATGCCCCCTCACACGGACGGCGCCGCCGCCGGTACCTGGAGGGGGGAAACGGACGCGTCGGGTCTACACGGAGGGGATCTTACTATGGGTTTGGCCTGGATGTTGCTCTAAAGTGTTCGTATGGGCTGACCTAACACGACCGGGTGGATAGTTCTACTGGTCAAAACTCGTCCATGCAAAGTCAGAGGGCTAGATCCCATGGTCAAATGCTACAGGGTTGGACGGGGGTCGTGGGGGGGGGGGGGGTAGCAATGCCACTGGAGCATCGCACCGGCACCTCGTACATGCCGTACAGTGTGCTGGCATGTCCGAAGAGGCGGCACGCATCTCCGGGGTGTGCCCCCTCACACGGACGGCGCCGCCGCCGGCAACTGGAGGGGGGAAACGGACGCATCGGGTCTACACGGAGGGGATCTTACTGTGGGTTTGGCCCGGATGTTGCTCTAAAGTGTTCGTATGGGCTGACCTAACACGACCGGGTGGATAGTTCCACTGGTCAAAACCCGTCCATGCAAAGTCAAAGGGCTAGATCCCGTGGTCAAACGCTACAGGGTTAGGCAGGACGGGGGCCGTGGGGGTAGCAATGCCACTGGAGCATCGCCACCGGGACCTCATCCATGCCGTACAGTGTGCTGGCATGTCCGAAGAGGCGGCACGCGTCTCCGGGGTGTGCCCCCTCACACGGATGGCGCCGCCGCCGGCACCTGGAGGGGGGAAACGGACGTGTCGGGTCTACACGGAGGGGATCTTACTGTGGGTTTGGCTCGGATGTTGCTCTAAAGTGTTCGTATGGGCTGACCTAACACGACCGGGTGGATAGTTCCACTGGTCAAAACCCGTCCGTGCAAAGTCAAAGGGCTAGATCCTGTGGTCAAACACTACAGGGTTAGGCGGGACGGGGCCGTGGGGGTAGCAACGCCACCCGAGCGTCACACCGGGCACTCATACATGCGGGGTTGTGTGCTGGCATGTCCGAACAGGCGGCACGCGTCTCCGGGGTGTGCCCCATCACACGGACGGCGCCGCCGCTGGCACCTGGAGGGGGGAAACGGACGCGTCGGGTCTACACGAAGGGGATCTTACTGTGGGTTTGGCCCGGATGTTGCTCTAAAGTGTTCGTATGGGCTGACCTAACACGACTGGGTGGATAGTTCCGCTGGTCAAACCCGTCCGTGCGAAGTCAAATGACTAGATCCCGTGGTCAAACGCTACATTGTTAGGCGGGACGGGGGCCGTGGGGGTGGAAGCAATGCCACCCGAGCGTCGCACCGGGCCCTCATACATGCGGGGTGGTGTGGTGGCATGTCCGAAGAGGCGACACGCGTCACCGGGGTGTGCCCCCTCACACGGACGGCGCCCCCGCCGGCACCTGGAGGGGGGAAACGGATGCGTCGGGTCTACACGGAGGGGATCTTACTATGGGTTTTGCCCGGCTGTTGCTCTAAAGTGTTCGTATGGGCTGACCTAACACGACCGGGTGGATAGTTCCACTGGTCAAAACCCGTCCGTGCAAAGTCAAAGGGCTAGATCCCGTGGTCAAACGCTACAGGGTTAGGCGGGACGGGGGCCGTGGGGGGTGGGGGGGGGGGGGTAGCAATGCCACCCGAGCATCGCACCGGGCCCTCATACATGCCATACAGTGTGCTGGCATGTCCGAAGAGGCGGCACGCGTCTCCGGCGTGTGCCCCTCACACGGATGGCGCCGCCGCCAGCAACTGGAGGGAGGAAACGGACGCGTCGGGTCTACACGGAGGGGATCTTTCTGTGGGTTTGGCCCGGATGTTGCTCTAAAGTGCTCGTATGGGCTGACCTAACACGACCGGGTGGATAGTTCCACTGGTCAAAAGCCGTCCGTCCAAAGTCAAAGGGCTAGATCCCGTGGTCAAACGCTACAGCGTTAGGCGGTACGGGGGCCGTAGGGGGGTAGCAATGCCACTGGAGCATCGCACCGGGACCTCATACATGCCGTACAGTGTGCTGGCATGTCCGAAGAGGCAGCGCGCGACTCCGGGGTGTACCCCCTCACACGGCCGCCGCCGCCGCCGTCACGTGAAGGGGGAAAACGGACGCGTCAGGTCTACACGGAGGGGATCTTTCAGTGGGTTTGGCCCGGATGTTGCTCTAAAGTGTTCGTGTGGGCTGACCTAACACGACCAGGTGGATAGTTCCACTGGTCAAAACCCGTCCGTGCAAAGTCTAAGGGCTTTATCCCTTGGTCAAATGCTACAGGGTTAGGCGGGACGGGGGCCCTTGGGGGGTAGCAATGCCACCCGAGCGTCGCACCGGGCCCTCATACATGCCGTACAGTGTGCTGGCATGTCCGAAGAGGCGGGACGCCTCTCCGGGGTGTGCCCCCTCACACGGACGGCGCCGTCGCCGGCACCTGGAGGGGGGAAACGGACGCGTCGGTTCTACACGGAGGGGATCTTACTGTGGGTTTGGCCCAGATGTTGCGCTAAAGTGTTCGTATGGGCTGACCTAACACAACCGGGTGGATAGTTCCACTAGTCAAAACCCGTTCGTGCAAAGTCAAAGGGTAGATCCCGTGGTCAAACGCTACAGGGTTAGGCGGGACGGGGGCCGTGGGGGGGTAGCAATGCCATCCGAGCATCGCACCGGGACCTCATACATGCGGTGTGGTGTGCTGGCATATCCGAAGAGGCGGCACGCGTCTCCGGGGTGTGCCCCCTCACACGGACGGCGCTGGCGCCGGCACCTGGAGGGGGGAAACGGACGCGTCGGGTCTACACTGAGGGGATATTACTGTGGGTTTGGCCCGGATGTTGCTATAAAGTGTTCATATGGGCTGACCTAACACGACCGGGTGGATAGTTCCACTGGTCAAAACCCGCCCGTGCAAAGTCAAAGGGCTAGACCCCGTGGTCAAACGCTACAGGGTTAGGCGGGACGGGGGCCCTGGAGGGTAGCAATGCCATCCGAGTGTCGCACCGGGCCCTCATTCATTCTGGGTGGTGTGGTGGCATCTCCGAAGAGGCGGAACGCGTCTCCGGGGTGTGCCCTCCCTCACGGACGGCGCGGCCGCCGGCACCTGGAGGGGGGAAACGGACGCATCGGGTCTACACGGAGGGGATCTTGCCATCGGTCTTGCCCGGATGTTGCTCTAAAGTGTTCCTATGGGCTGACCTAACACAACCGGGTGGATAGGTCCACTGCTCAAAGCCTGTCCGTGCAAAGTCAAATGGCTAGATCTCGTGGTCAAACGCTACAGGGTTAGGCGGGACGGGGGCCCTGGGGGGTAGCAATGCCACCCGAGCGTCGCACCGGGCCATCATTCATGCGGGGTGGTGTGGAGGCATCTTCAAAGAGGCGGCACGCGTCTCCGGGGTGTGCCCCCTCACACGGATGGCGCCGCCGCCGACACCTGGAGGGGGGAAACAGACGCGTCGGGTCTACACGGAGGGGATCTTACTGTGGGTTTGGCCCGGATGTTGCTCTAAAGTGTTCGTATGGGCTGACCTAACACGACCGGGTAGATAGTTCCACTGGTCAAAACCCGTCCGTGCAAAGTCAAAGGGCTAGATCCCGTGGTCAAACGCTACAGGGTTAGGCGGGACGGGGGCCGTGGGGGTAGCAATGCCACCCGAGCGTCACACCGGGCCCTCATACATGCGGGGTGGTGTGCTGGCATGTCCGAAGAGGCGGCACGCATCTCCGGGGTGTGCCCCCTCACACGGACGGCGCCGCCGCCGGCACCTGGAGGGGGGAAACGGACGCGTCGGGTCTATACGGAGGGGATCTTTCCATCGGTCTGGCCCGGATGTTGCTCTAAAGTGTTCCTATGGGCTGACCTAACACAACCTGGTGGATAGGTCCACTGCTCAAAGCCCGTCCGTGCAAAGTGAAAGGGCTAGATCCCGTGTTCAAACGCTACAGGGTTAGGTGGGACGGTGGCCCTGGGGGGTAGCAATGCCACCCGAGCGTCGAACCGTGCCCTCATTCATGCGGGGTGGTGTGGTGGCATCTCCGAAGAGGCGGCACGCATCTCCGGGGTGCGCCCCCCCTCACGTACGGCGCCGCCGCTGGCACCTGGAGGGGGAAACGGATGCGTCGGGTCTACACGGAGGGGATCTTGCCATCGGTCTGGCCCGGATGTTGCTCTAAAGTGTTCCTATGGGCTGACCTAACACAACCGGGTGGATAGGTCCACTGCTCAAAGCCCGTCCGTGCAAAGTTAAAGGGCTAGATCTCGTGGTCAAACGCTAGAGGGTTAGGCGGGACGGGGGCCCTAGTGGGTAGCAATGCCACCCGAGCATCGCACTGGGCCCTCATTCATGCGG
Organism: Triticum timopheevii; assembly: GCA_963921465.1. Lineage (NCBI taxonomy): Eukaryota > Viridiplantae > Streptophyta > Magnoliopsida > Poales > Poaceae > Triticum > Triticum timopheevii. The sequence continues at coordinate 642,282,404 of OY997266.1, read as the reverse complement.
GGTGGTGTGGTGGCATGTCCGAAGAGGCGTCACACGTCTCTGGGGTGTGCCCCCCCCCCTCACGGACGGCGCCGCCGCCGGCACCTGGAAGGGGGAAACTTCCGTTGCCCCCCTCCAGGTCCCGGCGGCGGCGCCGTCCGTGAGGGGTAGCACAACTCGGAGATGCACGACGCCTCTAATTTGGACATGGCACCACACCGGCCAGGTGCGATGCTCCGGTGGTATTGCTATCCCCCAGGGCCCCCGTCCCGCCTCTTCAAACTTGGCACCACACGGCCGCGCATGTATGAGGGCCCGGTTAGACGGGAGGGTGTACCTGGGGGGTAGCAATGCCGCTAGGTGTTGCTTCGGGCCCTCCTACGGTTGTGGAAGCATGGTGGCTAGCGCAGGCACCCGGCACGTAGCTCCGGGGTGTGCCCCCCATCTCCGGCGTCGCTGTGGGGCACGGCGCGGCGGTAGCAACGTCCGTGAGGGGGGCAATCGATATACCATCTGGGTATGTTTTTTTTGTTAGATAACGCACATTTATGTTGTAAAAAAATAGGAAAAAGTAAATAATTTAAATAAAAAAATAAAAAATAGAGGTATGTCGACGGCTTGCGCACACGGCCACGGATCGATGACGTGCCTAAGGGCGCGGATCGATGACATGGCAACATCCATGGGCTAGGCCTATGCCGACGGCCAGGCCGTCGGCATAGATTTGCCACCCCACGGACAGGCGAGCGACGCGGATCGATGATGTGGCGGGCGAGGCGGATTGATGACGTGGTGTCTATGCCGACGGCCGTCGTTAGCCCGTCGGCGTAGACTGACGCCGTCAAAAGGCCGTCTCCGTCCGGGTAGCCGGGCCCACGTTCTATGCCGACGGCCTCATCTATGCCGGCGGCCACCGTAGGCATATTTCTCGTGACGCTGACGGCTAAGCTTTGCCGACGGGGGCCGTCGGCATAGATTGATATACGCCGACGGCTTTTCTATGCCGACGGCCTGGGCTGGGCCTTCGGGATAGGCCAATCTATGCCGACGGGGGCCGTCGGCATAGGTTCGGCCGTCGGTATCGCCAGTTATTCTGGTAGTGTTACCTACCACCAAGCAGCATCTACCTATGGTAGATCGTGAGCAGCCGCTAGACCCGCATGGCGATGCGTCCGATCATGCCGACCATGGAGGGGGCTAGCTGGGGAATAGACAAGACGAGAAGGCAGACGTTATGAGGAGGCCCGCTTCCACCGGCTAGCCGACGTGGGAGGCCACAGCTAGGGGCGGCGATGAGGGCTGACGAACGACGTGGTAGAGGTATGTGCGGCGGGGATGCCTCTGGTCTCGCCCAAGGGCGAGCCGCAAGGCAACTAGGGTCCGTGTTAAGATATATACAGAATGGAGAGAAGATATATGAATTCCTGTTTAAGAAGCAACAGATACACAATTGTATGAACGAGGGATATTGTTACGCTCCCCTTAGGTACTTTAACTGAATCACTAGCTTAGTATAGAGGAATTGGAAGGTTTCGATCAAGGGTTCTTGGATACAGCAAGAAAAGGGGATCGGAAGAGAGAGGAAGCCGCCGCCAGTGTCTCGTTTCTGCCTGCCTTCCTCCAGTTCGCCCTTGCTTAAGTAGTTAGGTCATCCATTCTGGGCCGGTGTAGCGCTTGTTGGGCTCATGGGCTCTCCGGGTCCGTCGCTGCACTCCATCGCCTTGACGGGTTGCTGTGGCAGTGGTAGTAGGTTGGTCCGTAACATTCCCCCCTTCTTGACTATCAGCTTGTCCCCAAGCTGGAGCGGCTGGGTAATGTTGTTGGAGCTCCTCGCGATCTTCCCAAGTCGCCACAGCAGCAGGTTGCCCCGTCCAGCGAATGAGTACTTGAGGAACCAGAGCCGTACCGCGATGGTGAAGGCGAGTGTCGAGGATCTCCACGGGTTCGGGGTTGGGCGCCACCTCCGCTGGCAGCTCGTCTAGCGCTTGTTCCGCCGGTGGCAAGGCCCGGCGCAGCTGGGACACGTGAAAGACCGGGTGGATGCTGCATGAGGCGGGAAGCTGAAGCTTGTAGGCGACTTGGCCGCCGTGTTGCACCACCTGAAAAGGACCAAAATACCGGAAGGACAGTTTTTGGTTAGCTCTCATAGCTAGAGACCGTTGAATGTATGGTTGAATCTTCAGGAACACCTAGTCTTTCACTGCGAACACGCAGACTGATCTCTTCTTGTCTGCGGACTCCTTCATTTGCTGACGAGCACGAAGCAGGTGTTGCCGGAGCAGGGCCTCCATTTGCGCCCGGTCTTGCAGCCAATCGTCCAGGTCCGGCGCCGCGCACGACATGGGGTCGATGATGGCAAAATGCCATGGCGCATGCCCATACAAGGGTTCAAATGGGGATGTCCCAAGGGCAGAGTGAGGAGAAGTATTGTACTAGAACTCGGCGAGGGCCAGCCAATGGGACCACTTGGTCGGGCAAGCATGGACAAAACATCTCAAATAGGTGTGAGCCAGTCGGAGCAGCTCTTTCCACATAGTGCTGGTGAAGATGGGTGTGACGCCCGGATAATCATGCTACAGTAATCTCACGTTAATGGTGCCATGTCACCTCGGTCACTGTAGTTAATCTCGGGTTGATTCAAAAACGTTTCAAATTCAAATTCAAATTAATGTCAAACGACAAAGTTTTCAAAAATATTAAACTAAAATGTTCGGGGTGTGCAGTTAAATGCCTGGGTAATTATAATAAAGCAAACACATTTTTATAAAATACCTAGATAATTTAAAATGATTTAAAACAGAAAAGAAAATAAATAAAAAAATAAAAGAAACTACAAAAACAAAACACAAAACAAAACAAAGAAAGGAAGAAAGACCCCCCCATGCTAGGCCTTGGCCCAGCTGGCCACCGGCCCAACTGAGCAGGCCCAAACCAGCCCAGCCGGCCACTCCCCCACTCCCCTTATCCATCCCCCAGGGCACGAACTGCCACCGACACTCCCCACTCCTCCCCGAAAATATCTCCTCCCCCCTCTCCCCCGATTTGGATCGGGATCGAGGAGGAGGCCACCGACGCCGTCGCCTGTCGCCATCAGGACCGCGTCGCCCGGAGCTCCCCCCCCCCCCCCCCCGCCGGACTGCTTCGCCCTCCCCCGCCGGACTGCCCCCCACGCACGTCGTCCCCGTCGGCCCCCCCGACCTTCCTCGAGCTCACTTCTTTAGACCCTGCCACCCCCGGTGAGGCCACGGCCACGGTCCCCCTCTCCTCCTCCCCCCCACGCGCTCGCTCCGGTGCCGCGCTCGTCGCGCCCCGGCTCGCGCCGGCTCACCGCGCCCCGGTTTTCCCCCTTCCCCTGCACGTCCCCCCCGCTCGCGCTCGCGCTCGCCGCGCGGCGACCGCGCCCGCTCGGCCGCGCGTGTGACCGCGCCCCCCCTCGTCCGCCCTGCTCGCTGCCGCGCCTCGCCTGCGCCGCGCCTAGCGCCGCCACCCGCCTGCGCTGCTGCCCGCTGCTGCGCCGCCGCCGCGGCTGCATCGCGCCCCCCCGCACGCCTCGGCCCTAGCCTACGCACGCGCAACCCCTGCCCTCGCCGCCTGCACCACACTCCGGCCGCTCTCCTCCCCAACGCCCGCGCGTGCCCTCGGCACCGCTCCGTCCAGCCGGTCCGCGGCGATCCCTCCGCCGTCTCCCTTGGTCCTAGCCGCCGGCGAGCGCCGTGCGTGCCCAGCGCCCCTCGGGCTTGCGCCCGTTAGCCACGCACCCACGCCCGCTCGCCTGACCCGCAAGGCCCCTGTGCCACAAACAAGTGGGCCTAGCCCCTAGAACGTTTTATTTAAAAAAGTAAAATAAAAATAAATATATAATTAATTAATTAATTAATTAATTAATAATTAAAATAGTTAATGAATTAATTAAGTTAATTAATCCTGTTTAATTAATCTAATTAAGTAGATAGTTTAATTAAACCCTAATTAGACTAATCAGTCAATGTCAAATGGGACCCACATGTCAGTTGACCAGTCAACGCCTTTGTTGACTGCTGACGTCATGCTGATGTCATGCTGACGTCAGCGTGCACTGTTCTGGATAATGTTGAATTTAAATAATTAAATAAATCCAAAAAATGAATTAAATATTTTAAAATTAATATAAAATAAACCGTAGCTCGGATGGAAAAACTTTGTACATGAAAGTTGCTCACAACGAAGAGACGAATCCGGATACGCAGCCCGTTCGTCCGCCATGCATCCCTAGCATAGAGAACCTGCAACATTTCACCTCCGGTTCATCTGTCCAAAAACACGAAACACCGGAGATACTTTCCCGAATGTTTCCCCCCTTCACCGGTATCACCTCATACCGCGTTAGAACGCGTCTAGCTCTGCTTGTTGACCTGTTATGCACTTGCTTGCTATGTATTTACTATTTCTCCCCCCTCTTCTCTCCGGTAGCCCCCGTGACGATGCTGATGCCCCTGTGGACGACTACGTCACCAACGACCCCTCCTTCTTGTCTGAGCAACCAGGCAAGCCCCCCCTTGATCACCAGATATCGCCTATTCTCCTCTATACTGCTTGCATTAGAGTAGTGTAGCATGTTACTGCTTTCCGTTGATCCTATTATGATGCATAGCCTGACATTGTTGCTACATCTGTTGATACCTTACCTGCAATCCTAAATGCTTAGTATAGGATGCTAGTTTATCATCATTGGCCCTACATTCTTGTCAGTCTGCCTTGCTATACTATCGGGCCGTGATCACTTGGGAGGTGATCACGGGTATATGCTATACATACATACATACTATACAGATGATGACTAAAGTCGGGTCCGCTCGAAGAGTACCCACGAGTGATTCACGGATTGGGGGCTGAAAGGACCTTTGTCCCGACGGCCCTCTGTGTGGATCTTTATGGCGGAGCGACAGGGCAGGTTGAGACCACCTAGGCGAGAGGTGGGCCTGGCCCTGATTGGCGTCCGCGGTTGCTTCATAATAACACGCTTAACGAGATCTTGGTATTTGATTTGAGTCTGGCCATTTGGTCTATACACACTAACCATCTACGCGGGAGTAGTTATGGGTATCCCGACGTCGTGGTATCATCCGAAGCCTTCTTGACGTCAGCGACTGAGTGGCGCGCGCCGGATTGGAACGCAAGCCTGCACTTGTATTAAGGGGGCTAGTTCTGCTTCCGGCCGCGTTCGCAATGTGCAGGTGTGCAAAGGGCGATGGGCCCAGACCCTTGCTCCATAGGAGTTAGACCGGCGTGCTGACCTCTCTGTTGTGCCTAGGTGGGGCTGCGACGTGTTGATCTTCCGAGGCCGGGCATGACCCAGGAAAGTGTGTCCGGCCAAATGGGATCGAGCGTGTTGGGTTATGTGGTGCACCCCTGCAGGGAAGTTTATCTATTCGAATAGCCGTGTCCCTCGGTAAAAGGACGACCCGGAGTTGTACCTTGACCTTATGACAACTAGAACCGGATACTTAAGAAAACACACCCTTCCAAGTGCCATATACAACCCGGTGATCGCTCTCTAACAGGGCGACGAGGAGAGGATCGCCGGGTAGGATTATGCTATGCGATGCTACTGGAGATGCTACTTGGAGATGCTACTTGGAGGACTTCAATCTAATCTATTCTACATGCTGCAAGACGGAGGCTGCCAGAAGCGTAGTCTTCGACAGGATTAGCTATCCCCCTCTTATTCTGGCATTCTAAAGTTCAATCCACTGATATGGCCCTTTACACATATACCCATGCATATGTAGTGTAGCTCCTTGCTTGCGAGTACTTTGGATGAGTACTCACGGTTGCTTTCTCCCCCCTTTTCCCCCTTTCCTTTCTTTCTGGTTGTCGCAACCAGATGCTGGAGCCCAGGAGCCAGACGCCACCGTCGACGACGACTATTACACTGGAGGTGCCTACTACTACGTGCAGGCTGCTGACGAGGACCAGGAGTAGTTTAGGAGGATCCCAGGCAGGAGGCCTACGCCTCTTTCGATCTGTATCCTAGTTTGTGCTAGCCATCTTATGGAAACTTGTTTAAACTTATGTCTGTACACAGATATTGTTGCTTCCGCTGACTCGTCTATGATCGAGCACTTGTATTCGAGCCCTCGAGGCCCCTGGCTTGTATAATGATGCTTGCATGACTTATTTATGTCATTAGAGTTGTGTTGTGATATCTTCCCGTGAGTCCCTGATCTTGATCGTACATGTTTGCGTGCATGATTAGTGTACGATTGAATCGGGGGCGTCACAATGGGGTCTCGGTCGGAAACAATTGCTGTTGGCAATCCATGGAGTTTGTATATGTTGTTGACAAACACCTGAGCCACTTGAAATGCCGTGAAGGGATGCGACAAGGGAATGAAATGGGCATACCGGGAAAACTTGTCCACCACCACCAATACACTGTTGTACCTTGCTGATTGCGGTAGTCCGTCCACGAAATCCATGGTGATAACTTCCCAAGCCTGTTTGGGCACCGGCAGTGGTTGCAGGAGGCCAGGATACCGGACCCGTTCTGGTTTAGCTTGCTTGCAAGTCTGGCGTTCTTCAACAAACAGTCGCATGTGTTGCTTCATCCCAGGCCAAGTAAACAGCCGTCTCACTCTGTGATAGGTGACGTTGAAACCTGAATGTCCACCAATGGGACTTGCATGTAATGAAGACAACACCTGTTTTTGAAGTTGTACATTGTTGCCGAGCCAAACTCGTCCGTGCTGCTTAATGATTCCAGAGTCCAATGTGAATCCATCCGTGTTGGCTGTTCCTGTGGCCAGTCGTGTCAGCCATTTGCGCGCTATAGGATCGTCCTTATACCCTTGCTGAACTGACTCCAACCATGCCGGCACTGCTATTGTGATTGACGCAAGGTCTCCTTGAGCTGGTCCTGGACACCTGGATAGTGCATCAGCCACCCGATTGTCCACGCCGCGTTTGTAGACAATTCTGTAACGCAGACCAAGCAGCTTTGACATGATCTTCTGCTGCCACGGGGTTGCCAACCGCTGGTCCTCAAGGTGGACCAAGCTGCGCTGATCCGTATGAATGAGGAACTCATCACTCTGCAAATATTGGCGCCAATGCTTCACTGCTAACAGGATTGCCAGTCCCTCCTTCTCGTAGGTGGACAGGGCTCTGTTGCGCGGGCCTAAAGCCTTGCTCAGAAATGCCACTGGATGCTTGCCTTGTTTGAGGATTGCCCCAATTCCCTTGTCCAAAGCATCTGTTTCCAATTCAAACTGAACCTTGAAATCTGGAATGCCAAAACTGGTGCAGTGATCAATGCCTTTTTAAGCTGCTGGAAGGCTGCTTCCTCCAATGATGTCCAACGGAACACGGTGTTCTTTTTAAGTAGGTCTGTCAAAGGACGACTGATGATGCCAAAGTTCTTCACAAACTTGCGGTAGTAACCCGCGAGGTCAAGGAAACCGCGCACTTCCTTGACGGTGGAGGGTGTTGGCCACTTCTCGACGGCAGCAATGTTCTTGTTGTCGGTGCGCACCCCCTCTCCACTGATCTCATGCCCCAAGTACAGCAAGCTCGGGCTGGCAAACGTGCATTTGTTCTTCTTGACTTTTAATTGATGCTCGTCCAATAGCTGGAACACTTGTCGCAGCTTATCTCGGTGCTGCTCTAGTGTGGCACTGTGCACCAGGATGTCGTCGATAAAAACCAGCACCCCTTTGCGATTAACTGGAGCTAGCACAATATTCATTCCCCCCTGGAAGGTAGCAGGTCCACCTGTTAGGCCATACGCTAGCACCTTGAACTCAAAATGCCCATGGTGGGTCTTGAAAGCAGTCTTGTACTCGTCCTCGGGTTTCATACATATTTGATGGTATCCGGCTCGGAGATCTAAGCTAGTGAACCACCTGGACCCCGCGAGTTCATCCAGAAGCTCGTCGATGACTGGCAATGGAAAACGGTCCTTGACTGTTATGGCATTGAGCTGGCGGTAGTCTACACAGAAACGCCAAGATAAATCCTTCTTCTGGACTAGCAGTACTGGCGACGCAAACGGGCTGGAGCTGGGTGCAATAATCCCCTGAGCCAGCATGTCCGCTACCTGCTTCTCAATCTCGTCCTTTTGAGCTAGACTGTAGCGATATGGGCGCACATTGACCGGCTTTGCTCCTAGAAGCAGAGGAATGGAATGATTGGACGAACGCTGCGGTGGTAGCCCCTTCGGCTCTGCGAACAGGTGCTCAAACTCGCTGATTTGTGCCTCAATCTCCACAGGGACCGGCACTTCTGTCAAGCTTGGCTCCCCTTGCATAGTGGCACAAAGCTGAACCATGTGCACGACCCCAGCGCAATGCAAGAACTCAGCCAGTTCCTCGCCGGAAAGGGATTTGCATTGGCTAACATCTGCCTTCGCCCCTTGGAGGTGGATGGTGGAGCCTTGGTACTCAAAATCCATCGTCTTCTCTAGCCAGTGCACTTTCATGGGGCTGTGCTGTGCTAGCCAGTCGATGCTAAGAATGACGTCATAGCACCCCAATGGAAGTACCTTAAGGGTGGTGTGGAATGTGACTCCATGGGTCTGCCATTGGCACTTCGGCAGTTCTTGATCACAGCGCATGACACAACCGTTGGCCACCCGCACTGCCAACGGGTGCTAGGCCCTGACCACACCTTGCAGCCGAGCGGCGAGACATTCGCCGATGAAGCTGTGGGAGGAGCCCGAGTCGACGAGCATCAACACCTCCTGGCCTTGGACCCAGCCGTGGAGACGCATGGTGGTGTTGGACTCCCCTCCGTTGAGAGCCTCCTTGGAAAGGACGCAGCAATCTGCCCCATGCTCGCTTGCCGCCTTGTCTTGGTTCAGGTCGTTGGAGTCACTTGGCTCGCTGTGCATCATCGCCAGTAGTTCTTCCACCCCGTGCAGCTGCACGGTCAGTCCACAGCGGTGGTCGCGCCCCCAGCGCTCGCCGCAGGTGAAACAGAGTCCCCGCACGCGCCGATATGCGCGGAGAGCTGCAATCTTGTCCTCCGCTTGTTGCGAGTGCGGCGCCTCCTGTGCGCGACGGTCTGTACTGCGCCCCTCCACGGGCACTGCAGGCTTGGTTGGAGCGAAGACCGGCGGTGGAGGCAGGGGTAGGGCCGTGCGCGGCACCGCTCGAGACGATACCGGTGTTGAGTACCGGCGATCGTCCTTTTTGTCCTCCCTGCGCATTGCTTCGAGCACCTCCTCCTGTAAACAGGCAAGATTGACAGCAGTATCGAGCGTTTTTGGTCGATGTAAAACTACTGCAGCTCTAATATCTTTTTTCAACCCATCAATAAAGTGTGTAATGAAATACGATGGCTCCCATGATTCATGGTGTGCCACCAAATTGTGCATGAACTGCGTGAACTTCTCTGCATATTCAGTCACCAAACCGCTTTGCTGCAGACGATTGAATTGTCGCAACAGGGACTGGAATTCCTCTCTCCCAAACTGTGCACACACTGCTTCTGCAAAACTACCCCAGTCTGTATATATTAGGTGCGCCTTGGTGGATTGCAACCAAGACAGTGCCCCATCGATGAAATACATCGCGGCGCAGCTCACCCAAGTGTCAGGACTAAGCGTACAGACTCTAAAATATGCCTCACATTTCAAACGCCAAGCTCGTGGCCCATCGCCATCGAACAGAGGAAAATCAAAACGTGGGGGAGGTGAAAATCGGGCGAATCCGAATTGACGCTCTCCCATAAACGAACTCTCTGCAGCAAAAGGGTGGAAATCGGCCATACCTGTGACCGAAGGTGCCCGCGGGGTCCGTTCCCCCGGCGACAGCCCCCGGTTATCTTGCGTCCTGCCGTGGCCAGCGGGCTCGTGGCCATCGCCACCGCGAGGCAAGAGGCGCTCGCTGGGTTGAGGAAGACGCGCGTCCGCGGTCGGAGCAGGCTTGAGTGGCGGTATTGCCGTCGACGGAAGGAGTGGAGGCAGATCCGTGAGGCGATTTGGCTGCGCCAACTCCGTAGCTGCCGCAGATGCCGGATCGGGCACCGGCGCGGTCTCTGGCCGCACCTCTTTAAGTCGCTGTCGCAGCTCGCCAACCTCCAAGCGCAGGTCCTCCACCGAGCGCTCGACGGCCGGTCGCCACCCCTAGAGCTCGAGGACGATGGGGTGGATCTCGCCGATCTGGGCCGATATGCCGCTGATCGCCGCTGTCAGATCGGCCAGGGCCTTGTTGGTCTCCTCCATGGCTGTGTGCTTGCCGCGGCGGGTTTGGATGATCGAAGGAAATCGACCGGCCAGGGTTGAGCTGATACCAAATGTTACGCTCCCCTTAGGTACTTTAACTCAATCACTAGCTTAGTACAGAGGAATTGGAAGGTTTCGATCTAGGGTTCTTGGATACAGGAAGAAAAGGGGATCGGGAGAGAGAGAGGAAGCCGCCGCCAGTGTCTCGTTTCTGCCTGCCTTCCTCCAGTTCGCCCTTGCTTAAGTAGTTAGGTCGTCCATTCTGGGCCGGTGCAGCGCTTGTTGTGTTCGTGGGCTCTCCGGGTCCGTTGCTGCACTCCATCGCCTTGACGGGCCGCTGTGGCAGTGGTAGTAGGTTTGTCCGTAACAGATATGGCTATAATACCCAACATGGTTAGCAACGATGGCCTTCATATGTATCGACTTCACCGAGATGCATGTGAATTGGGGCATTGGAATGCTCGTTTTGTGCCAGATGCTTCGACTAAAGATGGTATCTGCAACCCAGCTTGCGACTCGCGCATATATATTTTTAGCATACTTTATTTTTCCCACACAGTTATTTTCAGTTCACATGAAAATGCCGCAAAGGAATGCACATGTGGCATATTTCAGACACACACACACACAGAGAGAGAGAGAGAGAGAGGGCATTGCTGATATGGCAGCCATTGGCGAAAATTAAGGAACCATTTATTCGAGGGATCTTTGCTGAAACCACAGTAACATGTTGACCCGAAAGGAAAATACCTTGTTAAGCAACTGACACGTGATAAATGGAAGTAAAGGAAAGAAAATACGGGGACACTCACAAGTCACAAAGCTAATAAACGAGGAAAGATAGTTGGCACCGGGTGAGGTGCATGTGTTGTATTCCTCTTCCTCTTTGTAACGCCTCACGGACAGTACTGACAGATCTTGAAAGCCTCAGTTTCGCAGTAGACAACACTGAAAATAGGATTAGCGCTCCCGATGCACCACTTATACGCTGTCTGATAGCAGACGCTTGCTGACGCCGCCGTCGGCGTGGCCATTAGCAGCTGTGCAGCAAACAGGGCCAGCATGAAAATGGCGGCCATCTTAAGCATGGAGCTGGGAGCCATTGCAAAAGCTAGCCGACGAAGGACGTTGCGGCTTGAAGGTCTAGCCTGCAAACTGGAAGTCTTTTCTGAAAGCTTTGGTTGATGTGAGTGCTTGCTAGCAAGGCCTCCTATTTATAGGCACAAGAGTTCGTGCTTTGGTCTTCTTTTGCCATCCATGATCTCACTCGATCTCAGATGTAATAGTAATACTGGAGTATCGTGCATGACAATGAAAGTTTTTATTCCATCAATCATCCAAGCCACGCATCATAGTTGACTTGGGAGAGTCCCCATGCGCTCGCGCATTTGGCATATCCCAAACCAGCTGGCTGCATCTACACTCAACTCATACTTTAGTACTTACCGGACAATAGATAATCCTGTTGTGTGCCATGCAGTGAGTTTAAAATGTACTACCAGCCTAGCACCAAGATTCAAGAAAATACGGAACCAATACAAAAACTGTAGTGTCCAAGCCTATGTTATTAAGATCCCACGACAGCATACAGCATCTTGATCCCGTATCAATTAGTACATGATCTCGCGATTTTAACACCATTATCCCGTATCAATATTCAGAAGTGATCCTTCAATTCTTTGTTCTTGCGGTCGCTGCACACATTCTTGGCAGAAATATTGTTAATTCGCTTAGAGTTCGTCCCTTCACTGCACTTTCACACGCACCTCACCTTCAACTGTCAATATCAGGTAATTCTGGTCCTGGACGAGGGTCACGGAATGTACAATAGATGTATGCGCGACAGCTTTGACGGATGCGAAGACCAAGAGAAGCTAACAATACATAGGGCTGGGAGATCTTTTTAATTTGTGCACACTTGGGGGCAGTTCCAAAAGGGCCAACTATCAATTAAGATGTAACATCACCATATCCTTGGAACCCACAAATTTGAATTAAAATCGCAAACAATTGCACCGTCCATAGTTGACTTAGGTGTTTCCCCAGGCATGCACGAATCTACGCTCAACTCATGCTTTAGTGCTTAGATAATCCCGTTGTGTGTCGTGCACTGAATTCAAAATGTACTACCACCCTAGTACCGAGATTCAAGAATACTGAAGCTCTACACCAAAACAGTAGAGTACTTAGATAATACTGGTGTGTGCCATCCAGTGACAAAAAATGTAGTATCATGCTGCCACCGATATTCAAGTATACTGAAGCAACAAAAAAACATTAGGTTGTTCAATCCTTTATACAGCTGCAACGATAACTGCTGTTACCATCCCACAAGGGCATCTTAATCGAGTATTAATTAGTACACGATCTCCCGATTTATCACTGTTATCTTCTGTCATGTTTGACTGCCACCGACCCATGTGTACGTATTCTTCAATATCCAGAGATGATCTGTTAGTTCTTGCTGTCGCACAACACATAAGCTAGGCCTAGCCGTCGGGTACTAACAAGACTGGGCTTCAACTATTTGGGATGCATTTGTTGGCCAAATAAGGCGCGGTTGTGGCCAGGATGTGTCGGGTCCGCGTGTGGGCGCACGCCAGTCATGTCGGCCACGTCGGGTCCGTGGCATGTGTGTGCGTGAGTGCGTGCGTGTGAAACACAGGGGTGCCCGTGTAGGAGTACACCGTGTGCGTGTGTGGGGGGGCAGCCCGTGGCGAGTCGCGTGGGGTGAACACGCGTGATCTGTTGGTGCTCGCTGTATGTTGTGTGCGTCGAAGCGCGTCGTAGGCACAAGCGGAGTGTGCGGGTCGCATGCCGCAGTAGAGTAGGAGGCGTGGGTTCATACCCTGGCGTTGGCTCGGGTATAAAGCATGTGCGGCCATCGTTGTAAAGGTGTGGGTTTTGAGTTCGAGCTCAAGGAAGAAGCGGTTCGTGCGCCGGTGTTCGTGCGCCAGCAACTTCATCGTGTCATTTGTTTCTTTTCCTTTGTCCTTCTTTCTTCTTTGTTCGTGCCAGAGAGCGAAAGATTGAGGGATAGAGCTAGGGCGAGGCCACTGTTACAACAATTGGTATCAGAGCCAAGTTACGCAAGGTGATCGTCAGCGGGCAATGTCGTTGGTCCCGTACGACGGCGGTGGTGGAGCAATGTCCTGGCAGGTGCCGTCGCTGGCGACGTCGAACTACACCTCCTGGGTGATCAAGGTGGAGGCGATCCTTGATGCCCATGGATAGTGGTTTGCGTTGGCTCTGGCGGAGGGTGCGACAGTCGACGCCGGCTAGAGTAGGACGGCGCGGGGGGCGCTGTCGGAGGAGCTGCTGATGCAGGTGGCGACAAATCCCTCCACGAAGGAGGTATGCGACTCCGACAAGGTTCACTTCATCGGTGCTGATCGTTTGCGCGCGGAGCGGCTCGCGACTTTTCGCGACAATTCGATTGTCTGCAGATGGAGGACGGCGACGAGCTGGACGCGTACGCACGAAAGGTGAACGACATGGCAACAAGGTACACGCAACTCGGGGCCACACTGGACCATGCCGCCATGGTGAACAAACTGCTCGACATCGTGTCGGACTGGTTGTACGTCGCGGTGGCTGGAATTGAGCAGTTTCGTGACGTCAAGGGGATGGCGTTCGAGGAGGACCTTGGGCGTCCGAAGGCATTCGAGGAGCGGACCAGGCGGCTTGCGCAGGCCGGCGGCGAGCGGGCGGGAGAGCAGCTCTTGTTGACGGCAGCGCAATGGGCGGCATGACAGGGACATCAGGGCAGTGACGGCTTCAACCATGACGACGATGGTGCTGAGAGCACGGCGTAAGGTGACGGAGGAACGAGCCATGGCCGCTGCTACAACTGTGGGCAATGGGTCCATTTCAAGTTGGAGTGCCCAAGCCGCGGAAGGCCTTGGCCGCGGAGCATGCACTCATGGTAGAGGTCAGCGACGAGTACGAGCCAGCACTCCTCTGGGACGCGGCTTAGGGGGTGACTGCTGGCCAAATAAGCCGTGGCTATGGCTAGGACGTGTCGGCTGCGCGTATGGGCGCACGCCGGTCGTGTCGGGCACGTCGGGTCAGTGGTGTGTGTGCGTGTCAGTGTGTGCGTGTGAAGCACAGGTGCGCCTGTGTAGGAGTACGCCGTGCGTGTGTGTTGTGCCAGCCCATTGGTGATTCGCGTGGGGTGATCGCGCGTGATCTGTTGTGCTCGCCGTATGCCGTGCATGTCGTGGGCACGAGCGGAGCATGCGGGTCACGGGCTGCAGCAGATTAAGAGGCGTGCGTTCTTGGCCTAGTGCCGGCTCGGGTATAAAGCCAGTGCAGCCATCGTTGTAACGGTGTGGGTTTTGAGTTCTAGTTCAAGGAAGAAACAATTCATGCGGTGGCGTTCATGCACCTGAAATCTCGTCGTGTCCTCTCTTTCTTTTCCTTTCGCCTTCGTCCTTCTTAGTTCGTGCTAGAGAGCGAGAGAGTGATCGAGGGAGAGAGCTAGGGCGAGGCCACAGTTACAAAAACATTTCCATGGAAGTAGTATTTCCTGTTGAGATCGGCTTTATGGATCTTGAGAGGAGACTGGTTTCAAAGATCTTCTAGTGTCCACCACTGTCGTCGAACCATAGGAGGTCGTTGTAGCATAATCGGCAGTCACCCTCACCCGGCCGACCACATCTATATCACCACCACTAGGCTGAGGACCTTAGAGATCTTTGCCAGCCCGCGCCCATGTGGAAGTCCAGCACCTGGCCCCCTGGTCCTCCTCGAACCATAGAGCCCGATCGCCAGTTCTGCACTTCTGCCACCGTGAGAAGGACACCCCAGCTACCTGTTGTGGCTTCTAGGCAGGGTCATCTTGCCAGGAGGGGATACTGCGACATCCTAAGCTAGGCATCGCTGCCCCGACGGGAAGGAACCCATGCCAGCCTAACCATGGATCTGATCCATGGAGGCACCACCCCATCCTCGGAACAGGTGCCCGTCCGGGAGGGAGCATGTGTGTGAGGAGCATGAGGACAGTGTGACGTCACCAAGCCAGATCCGGAGCCGCCAACGCTCAGTAGATGCTCGAGCGCGCGCATCAGACAGCCCATGGGACGGTGAGAGTGACTAGGAAGATTCCCACCTAGTTTAGCTCCAGGCAGCGCATCTCGGGATAATTTTTGTCCAGTCGTAGGAGCTGCTCGTTGCGGGACGTATGAGACGATGTAGGAGCACCGCGCCTTATCTACCGCCAAGCAGCGTCCACCTGCAGTAGATGGCGAGCAGCCGACAGACCCTCATGGCGGCGCATCGGATCATGCCGACCATGGAGGGAACTAAATGGGGAATAGAGAAGACGAGAAGGCAGACATTATGAGGAGGCCCGCTTCCACCGGCAAGCCGACCTGGGAGGCCACTGCCGGCGGCTACGGTCCGCGTTAAGATATATACAGAATGGAGAGAAGAGATATGAATTCCGCGAGAGATACACGATTGACCATGTGAACTAGTTATATCCGTTGTATTTGTGTGAACAATGGATATGGCTACAATGCCGAACATGGTTAGCAACGATGGCCTTCAAGTGTAAGGACTTCAGCGAGATGCATGTCTTTTTTGCGACAACAACGAGATGCATGTGAATAGGGGCATTGCAATGCCGGTTTTGTGCCAGAAGTTTCGACTAGATATGATATTGGCAAGGCAGCTTCCGACTCGCTTATATATTTTTTAGCATACTTTATTTTTCTCACACAGTTATTTTTCTCGTGTGGAAAAATTGAGAGAGAGAGAGAGAGAGAGAGAGAGAGAGAGAGAGAGCGTTGCTGATATGGCAGCCATTGGCGAAAAGGAAGGAACAATTTATTCGAGGGATCTTTAGTTAAACGACAGTAACATGTTGACCCGAAAGAAGGCAAGTACCTGATTAAGCCACTGACACACGATAACTGGAAGTAAAGGAAAGAAAATATGGGGAGTCTCACAAGTCACAAAGGTGATAAACAAGGAAAGATAGTCGGCACCCCGGTGAGGTGCATGCGTTGTGTTCCTCTTCCTCTTCGCCATGCCTCACTGACAGTGACAGATCTTGAGAGCCTCAGCTTCGCAGTAGACAAAAGTGAAAATGGGACCAACATTCCCAATGCACCACTTATACGCTGTCTGATAGCAGACGCTTGCTGACGCCGCCGTCGGCGTGGCCATTAGCAGCTGTGCTGCGAAGAGGGCCAGCATGAAAACGGTGGCCATCTTAAGCATGGAGCTGGGAGCCATTGCAAGAGCTAGCGGACGAATGACGTTGCGGCTTGAAGGTCTAGCCAGCAAACTGGAAGTGTTTTCTGGAAGCTTTGGTTGATGTGAGTGCTTGCTAGCAAGGCCTCCTATTTATAGGCACAAGAGTTGGTTAGTTGGTCTTCTTTTGCCATCCATGATCTCACTCGATCTCAGATGTAATAGTAATACTGGAGTATCATGCATGACAATGAAAGTTTTTGTTCCATCAATCATCCAAGCCACGCATCATAGTCGACTTTGGAGAGTCCCCATGCGCGCGCGCATTTGGCATATCCCAAACCAGCTGGCTGCATCTACGCTCAACTCATACTTTAGTACTTACCGGACAATAGATAATCCTGTTGTGTGCCATGCAGTGAGTTTAAAATGTACTACCAGCCTAGCACCCAGATTCAAGAAAATACGGAACCAATACAAAAACTGTAGTGTCCAAGCCTATGTAATTAAGATCGCACGACAGCATACACCATCTTGATCCCATATCAATTAGTACACGATCTCGCGATTTTAACACCATTATCCCGTATCAATATTCAGAAGTGATCCCACAATTCTTTGTTCTTGCGGTCGCTGCACACAATCTTGGCAGAAATAGTGTTAATTCGCTTAGACTTCGTCCCTTGACTGCACTTTCACACGCACCTCACCTTCAACTGTCAAATCAATATCAGGTAATTCTGGTCCTGGACGAGGGTCACGGAATGTACAATAGATGTATGTGCGACAGCTTTGACGGATGCAAAGACCAAGAGAAGCTAACAATACATAGGGCTGGGAGATCTTTTTAATTTGTGCGCACTTGGGGGCAGTTCCAAAAGGGCCAACTATCAATTAAGATGTAACGTCACCATATCCTTGGAACCCACAAATTTGAATTAAAATCGCAAACAATTGCACCGTCCATAGTTGACTTAGCTGTTTCCCCAGGCATGCGCGCATCTACGCTGAACTCATGCTTTAGTGCTTAGATAATCCCGTTGTGTGACGTGCTCTGAATTAAAAATGTACTACCACCCTAGTAGCGAGATTCAAGAATACTGAAGCTCTACACAAAAACAGTAGAGTACTTAGGCCCCTCCCAGTGCTCCCCCTTGTACAGGTGCTAAGCCTTCCACGTAGGCAAAAAATTCTGATATGGCAAGTTATTTAAGAGGAGAGAGATGAGTGTGGTGACCCCGGGAAAAAACAGTGCTAAGCACGTGAACCTAGGCAAAACATTTAAAGGAAGGAAGCCCACCAATACATGAAGAGCTTTAGTTGCTAAATCATTAAATGAAGCAAGCTTAGCAACCATAAGTTAAGCACCTATGCATTGGGGAGTATAGTTGCTAAGCTATTTAATGTGCTTAGCACCTCATCTAAGCACCCATGCATTGGCAGCAGTCTTAGATAATCCTGGTGTGTCCCATCCAGTGACATAAAAAATGTACTATCAGTCTGCCACCGAAATTCAGGAATACTAAAGCAACAAAAAAGCATTAGGTTGTTCAATGCTTTATAGAGCTGCAACGATAACTGCTGTTACCATCCCACGAGGGCATCTTAATCTTGTATTAATTAGTACACGATCTCGCGATTTGTCGCCATTATCTTCTGTCATGTTTGACCGCCACCGACCCATGTCTACATATGCTTCAACATTCAGCGATGATCTGTCAGTTCTTTCTGTCGCGCAGCACATAAGCTAGGCCTAGTTGTCTGGTACAAACAAGAACGGGTTCCAACTGTTTGAGATGCATTTGTTGTCCAAATAAGGCGCGGCTTTGGCCAGGACGTGTCTTGTGGGCGCACGCCAGTCGTGTCGGGCGTATCGGGTCCGTGGCGTGTGTGTGCGTGAATGCGTATGTGTGAAGCACGGGGGTGCCCGTGTAGAAGTACAGCGTGTGTGTGTGTGTGTGTGTGTGGAGCTAGCCCGTAGGTGAGTCGTGCGAGATCTGTTGGTGCTAGCCGTATGTCGTGTGCGTCGAAGCGCGTCGTGGGCCCGAGCGGAGTGTGCGGGTCGCAAGCTGCAGCAGAGTAGGAAGCCACTAGTAGAAAACATGGCATCAGTCCCTGTTCCTAAGGGCTTTTAGTCCCGGTTCTGCAACCGGGATTAAGTAGTTGAGACTAAAGACCCCAACTTTTAGTCCCGGTTGTGTTATGAACTGGGACTAAAGGAGGTCCAAGTTGCCACTGTGGGGCGCCCAGGCAGGAGGACCTTTAGTCTCGGTTGGTAACACCAGCCGGGACTGAAAGGCAGCCACACGTCAGCACCTGCGCCAAGCGCTGTGTTTTTTTTTACATGAGCGGCTTAGGGTTTTGGAGGGTTTAGGGGTTTCATATTGTGTTTCCCCCTTTTCTTTTCGTGTTTACCATTCAATTCTTTTACATTTATTGTTCTCGTTTTTATTTTATGTTTTCCATTCAACTCGACGCTAGAAATGAAGGAACCATTACGTATATCATCATGAATATAGAGAGAAGTAACCTCTCTTTCTCCGTGTTTGGTCGAACACAAGTTTTTATATATCTATTCGGCCCTACTACGTATAGTTCATGGTCATGCATATATACAATGTACCATCTGTTATGATCCCTAATATCTAATTACCAACATCCACTACCTATTCTCAATGGTATTCTTCGGTTCAGCTATGATCTCTTCAAGGAAGAATCCCGCCAATTCCTCTTGAATTGCTCGTATGCGAGCATGTGGTAGGAGTTCATTCCGCTTCTGTTGGATCTAATTTAAAGAAGGGGTCAATATATATATATATATATATATATATATATATATATATATATATATATATGAATGGAACTCACAAAATTGATGTTAATAAAATAAAATTGTGAATATTGTTTACGTACGTCATGTTCTTTAAAAAAAATCCCTTCTCGCAGGTTGTCTGCCGAATGAACTCGCAAACGTAGTATCCACGTAAGTTAGTCCCGGATTCCTGCCTTCGGCATTATACGATAATAGAGTTCAGTCAAAATAATAATCAAGCATGTCCGCTACCTGCTTCTCAATCTCGTCCTTTTGAGCTAGACTGTAGCGATATGGGCGCACATTGACCGGCTTTGCTCCTAGAAGCAGAGGAATGGAATGATTGGACGAACGCTGCGGTGGTAGCCCCTTCGGCTCTGCGAACAGGTGCTCAAACTCGCTGATTTGTGCCTCAATCTCCACAGGGACCGGCACTTCTGTCAAGCTTGGCTCCCCTTGCATAGTGGCACAAAGCTGAACCATGTGCACGACCCCAGCGCAATGCAAGAACTCAGCCAGTTCCTCGCCGGAAAGGGATTTGCATTGGCTAACATCTGCCTTCGCCCCTTGGAGGTGGATGGTGGAGCCTTGGTACTCAAAATCCATCGTCTTCTCTAGCCAGTGCACTTTCATGGGGCTGTGCTGTGCTAGCCAGTCGATGCTAAGAATGACGTCATAGCACCCCAATGGAAGTACCTTAAGGGTGGTGTGGAATGTGACTCCATGGGTCTGCCATTGGCACTTCGGCAGTTCTTGATCACAGCGCATGACACAACCGTTGGCCACCCGCACTGCCAACGGGTGCTAGGCCCTGACCACACCTTGCAGCCGAGCGGCGAGACATTCGCCGATGAAGCTGTGGGAGGAGCCCGAGTCGACGAGCATCAACACCTCCTGGCCTTGGACCCAGCCGTGGAGACGCATGGTGGTGTTGGACTCCCCTCCGTTGAGAGCCTCCTTGGAAAGGACGCAGCAATCTGCCCCATGCTCGCTTGCCGCCTTGTCTTGGTTCAGGTCGTTGGAGTCACTTGGCTCGCTGTGCATCATCGCCAGTAGTTCTTCCACCCCGTGCAGCTGCACGGTCAGTCCACAGCGGTGGTCGCGCCCCCAGCGCTCGCCGCAGGTGAAACAGAGTCCCCGCACGCGCCGATATGCGCGGAGAGCTGCAATCTTGTCCTCCGCTTGTTGCGAGTGCGGCGCCTCCTGTGCGCGACGGTCTGTACTGCGCCCCTCCACGGGCACTGCAGGCTTGGTTGGAGCGAAGACCGGCGGTGGAGGCAGGGGTAGGGCCGTGCGCGGCACCGCTCGAGACGATACCGGTGTTGAGTACCGGCGATCGTCCTTTTTGTCCTCCCTGCGCATTGCTTCGAGCACCTCCTCCTGTAAACAGGCAAGATTGACAGCAGTATCGAGCGTTTTTGGTCGATGTAAAACTACTGCAGCTCTAATATCTTTTTTCAACCCATCAATAAAGTGTGTAATGAAATACGATGGCTCCCATGATTCATGGTGTGCCACCAAATTGTGCATGAACTGCGTGAACTTCTCTGCATATTCAGTCACCAAACCGCTTTGCTGCAGACGATTGAATTGTCGCAACAGGGACTGGAATTCCTCTCTCCCAAACTGTGCACACACTGCTTCTGCAAAACTACCCCAGTCTGTATATATTAGGTGCGCCTTGGTGGATTGCAACCAAGACAGTGCCCCATCGATGAAATACATCGCGGCGCAGCTCACCCAAGTGTCAGGACTAAGCGTACAGACTCTAAAATATGCCTCACATTTCAAACGCCAAGCTCGTGGCCCATCGCCATCGAACAGAGGAAAATCAAAACGTGGGGGAGGTGAAAATCGGGCGAATCCGAATTGACGCTCTCCCATAAACGAACTCTCTGCAGCAAAAGGGTGGAAATCGGCCATACCTGTGACCGAAGGTGCCCGCGGGGTCCGTTCCCCCGGCGACAGCCCCCGGTTATCTTGCGTCCTGCCGTGGCCAGCGGGCTCGTGGCCATCGCCACCGCGAGGCAAGAGGCGCTCGCTGGGTTGAGGAAGACGCGCGTCCGCGGTCGGAGCAGGCTTGAGTGGCGGTATTGCCGTCGACGGAAGGAGTGGAGGCAGATCCGTGAGGCGATTTGGCTGCGCCAACTCCGTAGCTGCCGCAGATGCCGGATCGGGCACCGGCGCGGTCTCTGGCCGCACCTCTTTAAGTCGCTGTCGCAGCTCGCCAACCTCCAAGCGCAGGTCCTCCACCGAGCGCTCGACGGCCGGTCGCCACCCCTAGAGCTCGAGGACGATGGGGTGGATCTCGCCGATCTGGGCCGATATGCCGCTGATCGCCGCTGTCAGATCGGCCAGGGCCTTGTTGGTCTCCTCCATGGCTGTGTGCTTGCCGCGGCGGGTTTGGATGATCGAAGGAAATCGACCGGCCAGGGTTGAGCTGATACCAAATGTTACGCTCCCCTTAGGTACTTTAACTCAATCACTAGCTTAGTACAGAGGAATTGGAAGGTTTCGATCTAGGGTTCTTGGATACAGGAAGAAAAGGGGATCGGGAGAGAGAGAGGAAGCCGCCGCCAGTGTCTCGTTTCTGCCTGCCTTCCTCCAGTTCGCCCTTGCTTAAGTAGTTAGGTCGTCCATTCTGGGCCGGTGCAGCGCTTGTTGTGTTCGTGGGCTCTCCGGGTCCGTTGCTGCACTCCATCGCCTTGACGGGCCGCTGTGGCAGTGGTAGTAGGTTTGTCCGTAACAGATATGGCTATAATACCCAACATGGTTAGCAACGATGGCCTTCATATGTATCGACTTCACCGAGATGCATGTGAATTGGGGCATTGGAATGCTCGTTTTGTGCCAGATGCTTCGACTAAAGATGGTATCTGCAACCCAGCTTGCGACTCGCGCATATATATTTTTAGCATACTTTATTTTTCCCACACAGTTATTTTCAGTTCACATGAAAATGCCGCAAAGGAATGCACATGTGGCATATTTCAGACACACACACACACAGAGAGAGAGAGAGAGAGAGGGCATTGCTGATATGGCAGCCATTGGCGAAAATTAAGGAACCATTTATTCGAGGGATCTTTGCTGAAACCACAGTAACATGTTGACCCGAAAGGAAAATACCTTGTTAAGCAACTGACACGTGATAAATGGAAGTAAAGGAAAGAAAATACGGGGACACTCACAAGTCACAAAGCTAATAAACGAGGAAAGATAGTTGGCACCGGGTGAGGTGCATGTGTTGTATTCCTCTTCCTCTTTGTAACGCCTCACGGACAGTACTGACAGATCTTGAAAGCCTCAGTTTCGCAGTAGACAACACTGAAAATAGGATTAGCGCTCCCGATGCACCACTTATACGCTGTCTGATAGCAGACGCTTGCTGACGCCGCCGTCGGCGTGGCCATTAGCAGCTGTGCAGCAAACAGGGCCAGCATGAAAATGGCGGCCATCTTAAGCATGGAGCTGGGAGCCATTGCAAAAGCTAGCCGACGAAGGACGTTGCGGCTTGAAGGTCTAGCCTGCAAACTGGAAGTCTTTTCTGAAAGCTTTGGTTGATGTGAGTGCTTGCTAGCAAGGCCTCCTATTTATAGGCACAAGAGTTCGTGCTTTGGTCTTCTTTTGCCATCCATGATCTCACTCGATCTCAGATGTAATAGTAATACTGGAGTATCGTGCATGACAATGAAAGTTTTTATTCCATCAATCATCCAAGCCACGCATCATAGTTGACTTGGGAGAGTCCCCATGCGCTCGCGCATTTGGCATATCCCAAACCAGCTGGCTGCATCTACACTCAACTCATACTTTAGTACTTACCGGACAATAGATAATCCTGTTGTGTGCCATGCAGTGAGTTTAAAATGTACTACCA
Organism: Triticum timopheevii; assembly: GCA_963921465.1. Taxonomy (NCBI): domain Eukaryota; kingdom Viridiplantae; phylum Streptophyta; class Magnoliopsida; order Poales; family Poaceae; genus Triticum; species Triticum timopheevii. Next base: position 642,259,334 of record OY997266.1, on the reverse strand, counting down.
GCCTAGCACCAAGATTCAAGAAAATACGGAACCAATACAAAAACTGTAGTGTCCAAGCCTATGTTATTAAGATCCCACGACAGCATACAGCATCTTGATCCCGTATCAATTAGTACATGATCTCGCGATTTTAACACCATTATCCCGTATCAATATTCAGAAGTGATCCTTCAATTCTTTGTTCTTGCGGTCGCTGCACACATTCTTGGCAGAAATATTGTTAATTCGCTTAGAGTTCGTCCCTTCACTGCACTTTCACACGCACCTCACCTTCAACTGTCAATATCAGGTAATTCTGGTCCTGGACGAGGGTCACGGAATGTACAATAGATGTATGCGCGACAGCTTTGACGGATGCGAAGACCAAGAGAAGCTAACAATACATAGGGCTGGGAGATCTTTTTAATTTGTGCACACTTGGGGGCAGTTCCAAAAGGGCCAACTATCAATTAAGATGTAACATCACCATATCCTTGGAACCCACAAATTTGAATTAAAATCGCAAACAATTGCACCGTCCATAGTTGACTTAGGTGTTTCCCCAGGCATGCACGAATCTACGCTCAACTCATGCTTTAGTGCTTAGATAATCCCGTTGTGTGTCGTGCACTGAATTCAAAATGTACTACCACCCTAGTACCGAGATTCAAGAATACTGAAGCTCTACACCAAAACAGTAGAGTACTTAGATAATACTGGTGTGTGCCATCCAGTGACAAAAAATGTAGTATCATGCTGCCACCGATATTCAAGTATACTGAAGCAACAAAAAAACATTAGGTTGTTCAATCCTTTATACAGCTGCAACGATAACTGCTGTTACCATCCCACAAGGGCATCTTAATCGAGTATTAATTAGTACACGATCTCCCGATTTATCACTGTTATCTTCTGTCATGTTTGACTGCCACCGACCCATGTGTACGTATTCTTCAATATCCAGAGATGATCTGTTAGTTCTTGCTGTCGCACAACACATAAGCTAGGCCTAGCCGTCGGGTACTAACAAGACTGGGCTTCAACTATTTGGGATGCATTTGTTGGCCAAATAAGGCGCGGTTGTGGCCAGGATGTGTCGGGTCCGCGTGTGGGCGCACGCCAGTCATGTCGGCCACGTCGGGTCCGTGGCATGTGTGTGCGTGAGTGCGTGCGTGTGAAACACAGGGGTGCCCGTGTAGGAGTACACCGTGTGCGTGTGTGGGGGGGCAGCCCGTGGCGAGTCGCGTGGGGTGAACACGCGTGATCTGTTGGTGCTCGCTGTATGTTGTGTGCGTCGAAGCGCGTCGTAGGCACAAGCGGAGTGTGCGGGTCGCATGCCGCAGTAGAGTAGGAGGCGTGGGTTCATACCCTGGCGTTGGCTCGGGTATAAAGCATGTGCGGCCATCGTTGTAAAGGTGTGGGTTTTGAGTTCGAGCTCAAGGAAGAAGCGGTTCGTGCGCCGGTGTTCGTGCGCCAGCAACTTCATCGTGTCATTTGTTTCTTTTCCTTTGTCCTTCTTTCTTCTTTGTTCGTGCCAGAGAGCGAAAGATTGAGGGATAGAGCTAGGGCGAGGCCACTGTTACAACAATTGGTATCAGAGCCAAGTTACGCAAGGTGATCGTCAGCGGGCAATGTCGTTGGTCCCGTACGACGGCGGTGGTGGAGCAATGTCCTGGCAGGTGCCGTCGCTGGCGACGTCGAACTACACCTCCTGGGTGATCAAGGTGGAGGCGATCCTTGATGCCCATGGATAGTGGTTTGCGTTGGCTCTGGCGGAGGGTGCGACAGTCGACGCCGGCTAGAGTAGGACGGCGCGGGGGGCGCTGTCGGAGGAGCTGCTGATGCAGGTGGCGACAAATCCCTCCACGAAGGAGGTATGCGACTCCGACAAGGTTCACTTCATCGGTGCTGATCGTTTGCGCGCGGAGCGGCTCGCGACTTTTCGCGACAATTCGATTGTCTGCAGATGGAGGACGGCGACGAGCTGGACGCGTACGCACGAAAGGTGAACGACATGGCAACAAGGTACACGCAACTCGGGGCCACACTGGACCATGCCGCCATGGTGAACAAACTGCTCGACATCGTGTCGGACTGGTTGTACGTCGCGGTGGCTGGAATTGAGCAGTTTCGTGACGTCAAGGGGATGGCGTTCGAGGAGGACCTTGGGCGTCCGAAGGCATTCGAGGAGCGGACCAGGCGGCTTGCGCAGGCCGGCGGCGAGCGGGCGGGAGAGCAGCTCTTGTTGACGGCAGCGCAATGGGCGGCATGACAGGGACATCAGGGCAGTGACGGCTTCAACCATGACGACGATGGTGCTGAGAGCACGGCGTAAGGTGACGGAGGAACGAGCCATGGCCGCTGCTACAACTGTGGGCAATGGGTCCATTTCAAGTTGGAGTGCCCAAGCCGCGGAAGGCCTTGGCCGCGGAGCATGCACTCATGGTAGAGGTCAGCGACGAGTACGAGCCAGCACTCCTCTGGGACGCGGCTTAGGGGGTGACTGCTGGCCAAATAAGCCGTGGCTATGGCTAGGACGTGTCGGCTGCGCGTATGGGCGCACGCCGGTCGTGTCGGGCACGTCGGGTCAGTGGTGTGTGTGCGTGTCAGTGTGTGCGTGTGAAGCACAGGTGCGCCTGTGTAGGAGTACGCCGTGCGTGTGTGTTGTGCCAGCCCATTGGTGATTCGCGTGGGGTGATCGCGCGTGATCTGTTGTGCTCGCCGTATGCCGTGCATGTCGTGGGCACGAGCGGAGCATGCGGGTCACGGGCTGCAGCAGATTAAGAGGCGTGCGTTCTTGGCCTAGTGCCGGCTCGGGTATAAAGCCAGTGCAGCCATCGTTGTAACGGTGTGGGTTTTGAGTTCTAGTTCAAGGAAGAAACAATTCATGCGGTGGCGTTCATGCACCTGAAATCTCGTCGTGTCCTCTCTTTCTTTTCCTTTCGCCTTCGTCCTTCTTAGTTCGTGCTAGAGAGCGAGAGAGTGATCGAGGGAGAGAGCTAGGGCGAGGCCACAGTTACAAAAACATTTCCATGGAAGTAGTATTTCCTGTTGAGATCGGCTTTATGGATCTTGAGAGGAGACTGGTTTCAAAGATCTTCTAGTGTCCACCACTGTCGTCGAACCATAGGAGGTCGTTGTAGCATAATCGGCAGTCACCCTCACCCGGCCGACCACATCTATATCACCACCACTAGGCTGAGGACCTTAGAGATCTTTGCCAGCCCGCGCCCATGTGGAAGTCCAGCACCTGGCCCCCTGGTCCTCCTCGAACCATAGAGCCCGATCGCCAGTTCTGCACTTCTGCCACCGTGAGAAGGACACCCCAGCTACCTGTTGTGGCTTCTAGGCAGGGTCATCTTGCCAGGAGGGGATACTGCGACATCCTAAGCTAGGCATCGCTGCCCCGACGGGAAGGAACCCATGCCAGCCTAACCATGGATCTGATCCATGGAGGCACCACCCCATCCTCGGAACAGGTGCCCGTCCGGGAGGGAGCATGTGTGTGAGGAGCATGAGGACAGTGTGACGTCACCAAGCCAGATCCGGAGCCGCCAACGCTCAGTAGATGCTCGAGCGCGCGCATCAGACAGCCCATGGGACGGTGAGAGTGACTAGGAAGATTCCCACCTAGTTTAGCTCCAGGCAGCGCATCTCGGGATAATTTTTGTCCAGTCGTAGGAGCTGCTCGTTGCGGGACGTATGAGACGATGTAGGAGCACCGCGCCTTATCTACCGCCAAGCAGCGTCCACCTGCAGTAGATGGCGAGCAGCCGACAGACCCTCATGGCGGCGCATCGGATCATGCCGACCATGGAGGGAACTAAATGGGGAATAGAGAAGACGAGAAGGCAGACATTATGAGGAGGCCCGCTTCCACCGGCAAGCCGACCTGGGAGGCCACTGCCGGCGGCTACGGTCCGCGTTAAGATATATACAGAATGGAGAGAAGAGATATGAATTCCGCGAGAGATACACGATTGACCATGTGAACTAGTTATATCCGTTGTATTTGTGTGAACAATGGATATGGCTACAATGCCGAACATGGTTAGCAACGATGGCCTTCAAGTGTAAGGACTTCAGCGAGATGCATGTCTTTTTTGCGACAACAACGAGATGCATGTGAATAGGGGCATTGCAATGCCGGTTTTGTGCCAGAAGTTTCGACTAGATATGATATTGGCAAGGCAGCTTCCGACTCGCTTATATATTTTTTAGCATACTTTATTTTTCTCACACAGTTATTTTTCTCGTGTGGAAAAATTGAGAGAGAGAGAGAGAGAGAGAGAGAGAGAGAGAGAGCGTTGCTGATATGGCAGCCATTGGCGAAAAGGAAGGAACAATTTATTCGAGGGATCTTTAGTTAAACGACAGTAACATGTTGACCCGAAAGAAGGCAAGTACCTGATTAAGCCACTGACACACGATAACTGGAAGTAAAGGAAAGAAAATATGGGGAGTCTCACAAGTCACAAAGGTGATAAACAAGGAAAGATAGTCGGCACCCCGGTGAGGTGCATGCGTTGTGTTCCTCTTCCTCTTCGCCATGCCTCACTGACAGTGACAGATCTTGAGAGCCTCAGCTTCGCAGTAGACAAAAGTGAAAATGGGACCAACATTCCCAATGCACCACTTATACGCTGTCTGATAGCAGACGCTTGCTGACGCCGCCGTCGGCGTGGCCATTAGCAGCTGTGCTGCGAAGAGGGCCAGCATGAAAACGGTGGCCATCTTAAGCATGGAGCTGGGAGCCATTGCAAGAGCTAGCGGACGAATGACGTTGCGGCTTGAAGGTCTAGCCAGCAAACTGGAAGTGTTTTCTGGAAGCTTTGGTTGATGTGAGTGCTTGCTAGCAAGGCCTCCTATTTATAGGCACAAGAGTTGGTTAGTTGGTCTTCTTTTGCCATCCATGATCTCACTCGATCTCAGATGTAATAGTAATACTGGAGTATCATGCATGACAATGAAAGTTTTTGTTCCATCAATCATCCAAGCCACGCATCATAGTCGACTTTGGAGAGTCCCCATGCGCGCGCGCATTTGGCATATCCCAAACCAGCTGGCTGCATCTACGCTCAACTCATACTTTAGTACTTACCGGACAATAGATAATCCTGTTGTGTGCCATGCAGTGAGTTTAAAATGTACTACCAGCCTAGCACCCAGATTCAAGAAAATACGGAACCAATACAAAAACTGTAGTGTCCAAGCCTATGTAATTAAGATCGCACGACAGCATACACCATCTTGATCCCATATCAATTAGTACACGATCTCGCGATTTTAACACCATTATCCCGTATCAATATTCAGAAGTGATCCCACAATTCTTTGTTCTTGCGGTCGCTGCACACAATCTTGGCAGAAATAGTGTTAATTCGCTTAGACTTCGTCCCTTGACTGCACTTTCACACGCACCTCACCTTCAACTGTCAAATCAATATCAGGTAATTCTGGTCCTGGACGAGGGTCACGGAATGTACAATAGATGTATGTGCGACAGCTTTGACGGATGCAAAGACCAAGAGAAGCTAACAATACATAGGGCTGGGAGATCTTTTTAATTTGTGCGCACTTGGGGGCAGTTCCAAAAGGGCCAACTATCAATTAAGATGTAACGTCACCATATCCTTGGAACCCACAAATTTGAATTAAAATCGCAAACAATTGCACCGTCCATAGTTGACTTAGCTGTTTCCCCAGGCATGCGCGCATCTACGCTGAACTCATGCTTTAGTGCTTAGATAATCCCGTTGTGTGACGTGCTCTGAATTAAAAATGTACTACCACCCTAGTAGCGAGATTCAAGAATACTGAAGCTCTACACAAAAACAGTAGAGTACTTAGGCCCCTCCCAGTGCTCCCCCTTGTACAGGTGCTAAGCCTTCCACGTAGGCAAAAAATTCTGATATGGCAAGTTATTTAAGAGGAGAGAGATGAGTGTGGTGACCCCGGGAAAAAACAGTGCTAAGCACGTGAACCTAGGCAAAACATTTAAAGGAAGGAAGCCCACCAATACATGAAGAGCTTTAGTTGCTAAATCATTAAATGAAGCAAGCTTAGCAACCATAAGTTAAGCACCTATGCATTGGGGAGTATAGTTGCTAAGCTATTTAATGTGCTTAGCACCTCATCTAAGCACCCATGCATTGGCAGCAGTCTTAGATAATCCTGGTGTGTCCCATCCAGTGACATAAAAAATGTACTATCAGTCTGCCACCGAAATTCAGGAATACTAAAGCAACAAAAAAGCATTAGGTTGTTCAATGCTTTATAGAGCTGCAACGATAACTGCTGTTACCATCCCACGAGGGCATCTTAATCTTGTATTAATTAGTACACGATCTCGCGATTTGTCGCCATTATCTTCTGTCATGTTTGACCGCCACCGACCCATGTCTACATATGCTTCAACATTCAGCGATGATCTGTCAGTTCTTTCTGTCGCGCAGCACATAAGCTAGGCCTAGTTGTCTGGTACAAACAAGAACGGGTTCCAACTGTTTGAGATGCATTTGTTGTCCAAATAAGGCGCGGCTTTGGCCAGGACGTGTCTTGTGGGCGCACGCCAGTCGTGTCGGGCGTATCGGGTCCGTGGCGTGTGTGTGCGTGAATGCGTATGTGTGAAGCACGGGGGTGCCCGTGTAGAAGTACAGCGTGTGTGTGTGTGTGTGTGTGTGGAGCTAGCCCGTAGGTGAGTCGTGCGAGATCTGTTGGTGCTAGCCGTATGTCGTGTGCGTCGAAGCGCGTCGTGGGCCCGAGCGGAGTGTGCGGGTCGCAAGCTGCAGCAGAGTAGGAAGCCACTAGTAGAAAACATGGCATCAGTCCCTGTTCCTAAGGGCTTTTAGTCCCGGTTCTGCAACCGGGATTAAGTAGTTGAGACTAAAGACCCCAACTTTTAGTCCCGGTTGTGTTATGAACTGGGACTAAAGGAGGTCCAAGTTGCCACTGTGGGGCGCCCAGGCAGGAGGACCTTTAGTCTCGGTTGGTAACACCAGCCGGGACTGAAAGGCAGCCACACGTCAGCACCTGCGCCAAGCGCTGTGTTTTTTTTTACATGAGCGGCTTAGGGTTTTGGAGGGTTTAGGGGTTTCATATTGTGTTTCCCCCTTTTCTTTTCGTGTTTACCATTCAATTCTTTTACATTTATTGTTCTCGTTTTTATTTTATGTTTTCCATTCAACTCGACGCTAGAAATGAAGGAACCATTACGTATATCATCATGAATATAGAGAGAAGTAACCTCTCTTTCTCCGTGTTTGGTCGAACACAAGTTTTTATATATCTATTCGGCCCTACTACGTATAGTTCATGGTCATGCATATATACAATGTACCATCTGTTATGATCCCTAATATCTAATTACCAACATCCACTACCTATTCTCAATGGTATTCTTCGGTTCAGCTATGATCTCTTCAAGGAAGAATCCCGCCAATTCCTCTTGAATTGCTCGTATGCGAGCATGTGGTAGGAGTTCATTCCGCTTCTGTTGGATCTAATTTAAAGAAGGGGTCAATATATATATATATATATATATATATATATATATATATATATATATATATATGAATGGAACTCACAAAATTGATGTTAATAAAATAAAATTGTGAATATTGTTTACGTACGTCATGTTCTTTAAAAAAAATCCCTTCTCGCAGGTTGTCTGCCGAATGAACTCGCAAACGTAGTATCCACGTAAGTTAGTCCCGGATTCCTGCCTTCGGCATTATACGATAATAGAGTTCAGTCAAAATAATAATCAAGCATGATAATGGTATTGAAACTACAACCAAAGTGATGCGCGGACCTAGCTAGTACTACTTACAGTGACTTGTTGAAATCGTAGCTCCTCTTTCCATTCAACCCTAACCTTGGTGAACTCTTTCCAAACCCTGTCCGGCAAAGAAAAATGAATAAAGGAGTTATTAATTACTTGATATCAGGAAATGAATGAAAGTTGCCGATATAGTGCGATGATGATTGAAATTACCTTTGGAGCATTTCTCTCACGTCCGCCCACATCTCCATGTCTTTACTTAATGAGACCATGACAAGTACTTTTCCTGCGTCAAGCTGAATGACTAGCAGCATAAAGTGGAACCTGCGCACGGATAGCTCATCAATTACACTTAACATCAAGTAAGAGAAACAAAATAATGTGTACAAGACAGTATAACACTCACTCTAAGTTGTAAGGAAATAGTATTTCCCTTTTGGTTTGTTTGTTGTTTAATTAACTCTCTTAGTATTTGGGTTAATAAACCCAATGTCCCAGATTTGTCCTCTTTTGCATTTGAGGATGTTATTTCTGCATAACATATATAGTGAGGATAGTTATACATGTAATGAACAAGCTGAGCTAGAGACTTAATTATAGAAATGATACTTACAAACAATGGCAACGGACGACAGATTTGTCGATGGCGTCTTAATTGTATAACTGAAATAATTCATCAAATTGAATGTTAATCTCCTCGTCTCCATTGAAGAAATGCTCATCTTTAATCCCCGCAATGATATAGTCGGACCCTTGCTTGGAGGCTGATGTCTACTACACAACCTTCTTCTTGTAGACTTTGTTGGGCCTGCAAGTGCACAGGTTTGTAGGACAGTAGCAAATTTCCCTGAAGTGGATGACCTAAGGTTTATCAATCCGTAGGAGGCGTAGGATGAAGATGGTCTCTCTCAAGCAACCCTGCAACCAAATAACAAAAAGTCTCTTGTGTCCCCAACACACCCAATACAATGGTAAATTGTATAGGTGCACTAGTTCGGCGAAGAGATGGTGATACAAGTGCAAAATAGATGGTAGATATAGGTTTTTGTAATCTCAAATAATAAAAACAGCAAGGTAACAAGTGGTAAAAGTGAGCGTAAACGGTATTGCAATGATAGGAAACAAGGCCTAGGGTTCATACTTTCACTAGTGCAAGTTCTCTCAACAATAATAACATAGATAGATCATAAAACAAGCCCTCAACATGCAACAAAGAGTCACTCCAAAGACACTAATAGCGGAGAACAAACGTAGAGATTATGGTAGGGTACGAAACCACCTCAAAGTTATTCTTTCGGATCGATCTATAAAAGAGTTCATACTAGAATAACACCTTAAGATATAAATCAACCAAAACCCTAATGTCACATAGATACTCCATTGTCACCTCAAGTATCCGTGGGCATGATTATACGATATGCATCACACAATCTCAGATTCATCCAACCAACACAAAGTACTTCAAATAGTGCCCCAAAGTTTCTATCGGAGACGTGTGCCAACCCCTATGCATAGGTTCCCAATGTCACAAAACCCGCAAGTTGATCACCAACTCATACATCAAGTGGCACATGATATCCCATTGTCCTCACAGATAATCACGACAAGACATATGTCAAGTGTTCTCATAAAAGACTCAATCCGATAAGATAACTTCAAAGGGGAAACTCAATTCATCACAAGAGAGTAGAGGGGGAGAAACATCATAAGATCCAACTACAATAGCAAAGCTCGGGATACATCAAGATCGTATCACCTCAAGAACACGAGAGAGAGAGAGATCAAACACATAGCTACTAGTACATACCCTCAGCCCCGAGGGTGAACTACTCCCTCCTCGTCATGGATAGCGCCGGGATGATGAAGATGGCCACCGGTGATGGGATCCCCCTCCGGCAGGGCGCCGGAACGGGCTCCCGAGAAGTTTTTTGTGGCTACAGAGGCTTGCGGCGGCGGAACTCCCGATCTATCTTCTATTATGGAAGTTTTAGGGTACAAGAGTATATATGGGTGCAGGGGGTACGTCGGAGGAGCTACGGGGGCCCCATGAGGCAGGGGGCGCGCCCGGGGGGGTGGGCGCCCCCACCATCCTCGTGGGCAGCTCGGGACTCCCCTGACGTGCACTCCAAGTCTATCGGGTTGCTTTCCTTCCAAAAATAACTTCTCCAGTTGATTTCGTTCCGTTTTGACTCCGTCTGATATTCCTTTTCCTCGAAACACTGAAATAGGCATAAAACAACAAATCTGGGCTGGGCCTCCGGTTAATAGGTTAGTCCCAAAAATAATATAAAAGTGGATAATAAATCCCAATATTGCCTAAAACAGTAGATAAAGTAGCATGGAGCAATCAAAAATTATAGATACGTTGGAGACGTATCAAGCATCCCCAAGCTTAATTCCTGCTCGTCCTCGAGTAGGTAAATGATAAAAAAGAATTTTTCATGCGGAGTGATACTTTGGCATAATTTCAATATAAATCTTCTTACTTGTGATATGAATATTCAGATCCGAAAGATTTAAGACAAAAGTTCATATTGACACAAAAATGATAATACTTCAAGCATACTAATCAAGCAATCATGTCTTCTCAAAATAACATGGCAAAAGAAGGTTCATCCCTACAAAATCATATAGTTGTGCTATGCTTCATTTTCGTCACACAAAGATGTTCCCAACTTCTATACCCCCGATGAGAAGCCAAGCAATTGTTTCATACTCAAATAATCTCAAACTTTTTCAACCTTCACGCAATACATGAGCGCGAGCCATGGATATAGCACTATGGGTGGAATAGAATATGATGATGGGGGTTGTGTGGAGAAGACAAAAAGGAGAAAGTCTCACATTGATGAGGATAATCAACGGGCTCTGGAGATGCCCATCAATCGATGTCAACATGAGGAGTAGGGATTGACATGCAACGGATGCACTAGAGCTATGAATGCTCAACAGAAGAAAACTAGTGGGTGTGCATCCAACTCGCTAGCTCATGAAGACCTAGGGCATTTGAGGAAGCCCATCGTTGGAATATACAAGCCAAGTTCTATAATGAAAAATTCCCACTAGTATAAAAAAGATAACTTATGAGACTCACTACATGAAGAACAAGGTGCTACTTTGAAGCACAAGTGCGGAAAAAGAGATAGTAGCATTGCCCTTTTTATTTATTTGCTTTTTTTTTCTTTTTTTTTCTTCCCTTTTTTTGGGCCTTTCTTTTTTTTGGCCTTTCTTTTTTTTTATTTGGGCAATGCTCTAATAATGATGATCATCACACTTCTATTGATTACAACATAAGGATGACAACTCGAAACTTAGAACAAGATATGACTCTATATGAATGCCTCCGGCGGTGTACCGGGATGGTGCAATGAATCAAGAGTGACATGTATGAAAAATAATGCATGGTGGCTTTGCCACAAATACGATGTCTACTACATGATCACGCAATGGCAATATGACAAAAGTAATGTATGTCATGATGAAGATGATGGAAGTTGCATGGCAATATATCTCGGAATGGCTATGGAAATGCCATGATGGGTAGGTATGGTGGCTGTTTTGAGGAAGATATAAGGAGGTTTATGTGTGATAGAGCGTATCATATCACGGGGTTTGGATGCACCAGCGAAGTTTGCACCAACTCTTAAGGTGAGAAAGGGCAATGCACGGTACCGAAGAGGCTAGCAAAGGCAGAAAGGTGAGAGTGCGTATAATCCATGGAATCAACATTAGTCAAAAGAACTCATATACTTATTGCAAAAATTTAGAAGTCATCAAAAATCAAGTACTACGTGCATGCTCCTAGGGGGATAGATTGGTAGGCAAAGACCATCGCTCGTCCGCGACCACCACTCATAAGGATGCACAAGCCAGGTACACTTCATGTTTCAAATTTGTTACACAACTTTAACCATACGTGCATGCTACGGGACTTGCAAACTTCAACACAAGCATTTCTCAAATTCACAATTACTCAACTAGCACGACTTTGATATTATCACCTCCATATCTCAAAACAATTATCAATTATCAAACTTATCTTAGTATTGAATTCACTCAAAAGAAAGTTTCACAAATCTTGAACACCAAGTATATTAACATTAAGCAAATTACCATGCTATTAATGACTCTCAAAATAATCTAAGTGAAGCATGAGAGTTCATCTATTTCTTCAAAATAAAACTACCACCATGCTCTAAAAGGTATAAGTGATGCACTAGAGCAAAAGACAAACTACTTCGAAAGATATAAGTGAAGGTCAATGAGTAGCTAAATAAATATGCAACTATGCGAAGACTCTCTCATTTAATAATTTCAGATCTCGATACTTTTATTCAAACAGCAAGAAAAGCTAAAGAAAACTACATTGCAAGGATAGCACAACTCATGTGAAGAAGCAAAAACTTAGGCTCAACCGATACTAACTGATAGTTGTTGAAGAAGAAATGTGGGATGCCTACCGGGGCATCCCCAAGCTTAGATGCTTGAGACTTCTTGAAATATTATCTTGGGGTGCCTTGGGCATCCCCAAGCTTGAGCTTTTGTGTCTCCTTAATTCCTCTCGTATCATGGTTTTTCTTTTTATCAAAAGCTTCATTCACAACAAACTCAACAAGAACTCGTGAGATAGGTTAATATAAACCAATGCAAAACCTTATCATTTTCTACTGTAACAAATCACTAACATTATTATTCAACATTGCATACTAAATGCCTCTGCATATTAAATACTCCTATCCTCAAATAGAATCATTAAACAAGCAAACATATGCAAACAATGCAAACATAACAGCAATCTGCCAAAACAGTATAGTCTGTAAAGAATGCAGGAGTATCAATACTTCCCTAACTCCAAAAATTATGAACTAAAATTCACACTGTAATAAATTTATCATAGCTCAATATGCAAAAAGATTCAACATTATACCACTTTCTGACTTTTCTAGGGAATTTTTTCAACAGTGGTAAACTTTCTGTTTTTCAAACAGCAACATGTATACTAGCATAATAAGCATGGCAAAGGCTATCCTTGACTTTTTATTGAAACTAAAGATGAAAAACATTATTATAAATAACAGAAAGCTAATATTAACAAAATGAAATGACGCTCCAAGCAAAACACATATCATGTGGTGAATAAAAATATAGCTCCAAGTAAAGTTACCGATGGTACGAAGACGAAAGAGGGGATGCCTGCCGGGGCATCCCCAAGCTTAGGCTCTTGGCTATCCTTGAATATCTTGGGGTGCCATGGGCATCCCCAAGCTTAGGCTCTTTGCCACTCCTTATTCCATAGTCCATCGAATCTTTACCCAAAACTTGAAAACTTCACAACACAAAACTCAACAGAAAACTCGTAAGCTCCATTATTATAAGAGAATAAAACAACCACTTAGGTACTGTAATGAACTCATTCTAGATTCATATTGGTGTAATATCTACTGTATTCCAACTTATCTATGGTTCATATCCTCCGATACTACTCATAGATTCATCAAAATAAGCAAACAACACAATGAAAACAGAATCTGTCAAAAACAGAACAGTCTGTAGTAATCTGTATCAAACGTATACTTCTGGAACTCCAAAAATCCTACCAAATTAAGTAGTCCTAAGCCATTCGTGTAACAATCCAGAGCAAAAAGAATCAGATCAGAAGCACGTTTCTGTGAATTAACAGAACTAATTTACTGGGTGCAAAAGTTTTTGATTTTCAGCAGGATCAACACAACTATCACCGTAAGCCATCCTAAAGGTCCTACTTGGCACTTTATTGAAACAAAAGCTATAATACATGATTACTACAGTAGCATAATCATGTGAACACACAAAAACAGTAAGGATAAATATTGGGTTGTCTCCCAACAAGAGCTTTTCTTTAATTCCTTTTAGCTAGGCATGATGATGATAATGATGCTCACATAAAAGATAAGAGTTGAAACATAACGGGAGCATCATGAAGCATATGACTAGCACATTTAAGTCTAACCCACTTCCTATGCATAGGGATTTTGTGAGCAAACAACTTATGGGAACAATAATCAACTAGCATAGGAAGGTAACACAAGCATAGCTTCAAGAATTTAAGCACATAGAGAGGAAACTTGACATTATTGCAATTCCTACAAGCATATGTTCCTCCCTCATAATAATTTTCAGTAGCATCATGAATGAATTCAACAATATAACCAGCACCTAAAGCATTCTTTTCATGACCTACAAGCATAGAAAATTTACTACTCTCCACATAAGCAAAATTCTTCTCATGAATAGTAGTGGGAGCAAACTCAACAAAATAACTATCATGTGATTGAAAATTAAGATCAAGATGACAAGTTTCATGGTCATCATTATTCTTTAAAGCATACGTGTCATCACAATAATCATCATAGATAGGAGGCATGCTTTCATCATAGTAAATTTGCTCATCAAAGCTTGGGGGACAAAAAATATCATCTTCATCAAACATAGCTACCCCAAGCTTGTAGCTTTGCATATCATTAGCATCATGGATATTCAATTAATTCATACTAACAACATTGCAATCATGCTCATCATTCACATATTTTAGGCCAAGGATTCTATGTAATTCTTCTTCTAGCACTTGAGCACAATTTTCCTTCCCATCATTTTCACGAAAGACATTAAAAAGATGAAGCATATGAGGCATCCTTAATTCCATTTTTTTGTAGTTTTCTTTTATAAACTAAACTAGTGATAAAACAAGAAACAAAAAGATTCGATTGCAAGATCTAAAGATATACCTTCAAGCGCTAACCTCCCCGGCAACGGCGCCAGAAAAGAGCTGAGTTGACAGGGTGTGAGTGAGTGCCCTTTACCTTTGCCTCCACGGCAACGGCGCCAGAAAAGAGCTTGATGTCTACTACACAACCTTGTTCTTGTAGACGTTGTTGGGCCTGCAAGTGCACAGGTTTGTAGACAGTAGCAAATTTCCCTCAAGTGGATGACCTAAGGTTTATCAATCCGTAGGAGGCGTAGGATGAAGATGGTCTCTCTCAAGCAACCCTGCAACCAAATAACAAAAAGTCTGTTGTGTCCTCAAAACACCCAATACAATGGTAAATTGTATAGGTGCACTAGTTCGGCGAAGAGATGGTGATACAAGTGCAAAATAGATGGTAGATATAGGTTTTTGTAATCGGAAATAATAAAAATAGCAAGGTAACAAGTGGTAAAAGTGAGCGTAAACGGTATTGCAATGATAGGAAACAAGGCCTAGGGTTCATACTTTCACTAGTGCAAGTTCTCTCAACAATAATAACATAGATAGATCATAAAACAAGCCCTCAACATGCAACAAAGAGTCACTCCAAAGACACTAATAGGGAAGAACAAACGTAGAGATTATGGTAGGGTACGAAACCACCTCAAAGTTATTCTTTCGGATCGACCTATAAAAGAGTTCGTACTAGAATAACACCTTAAGATACAAATCAACCTTTCACCTAGATACTCCATTGTCACCTCAAGTATCCGTGGGCATGATTATACGATATGCATCACACAATCTCAGATTCATCCAACCAACACAAAGTACTTCAAATAGTGCCCCAAAGTTTCTATCGGAGAGTCAAGAACGTGTGCCAAACCCTATGCATAGGTTCCCAATGTCACGAAACCCGCAAGTTGATCACCAAAACATACATCAAGTGGCACATGATATCCCATTGTCACCACAAATAATCACGGCAAGACATACATCAAGTGTTCTCATAAAAGACTCAATCCGATAAGATAACTTCAAAGGGGAAACTCAATTCATCACAAGAGAGTAGATGGGGAGAAACATCATAAGATCCAACTACAATAGCAAAGCTCAGGATACATCAAGATCGTATCACCTCAAGAACACGAGAGAGAGAGAGAGAGAGAGAGATCAAACACATAGCTACTGTCACATACCCTCAGCCCCAAGGGTGAACTACTCCCTCCTCGTCTTGGATAGCGCCGGGATGATGAAGATGGCCACCGGTGATGGGATCCCCCTCTGGCAGGGCGCCGGAACGGGCTCTCGAGAGGTTTTTGGTGGCTACAGAGGCTTGCGGCGGCGGAACTCCCGATCTATCTTCTGTTCTAGAAGTTTTAGGGTACAAGAGTATATATGGGTGCAGGGGGTACGTCGGTGGAGCTACGGGTGGCCCACGAGGCTGGGGGGCGTGCCCGTGGGGTAGGGGGGGCACCCCCACCCTCGTGGGCAGCCTGGGACTCCCCTGACGTGCACTCCAAGTCTATCAGGTTGCTTTCCTTCCAAAAATAACTTCTCCAGTTGATTTCGTTCCGTTTTGACTCCGTCTGATATTCCTTTTCCTCGAAACACTAAAATAGGCATAAAACAGCAAATCTGGGCTGGGCCTCCGGTTAATAGGTTAGTCCCAAAAATAATATAAAAGTGGATAATAAAGCCCAATATTTCCTAAAATAGTAGATAAAGTAGCATGGAGCAATCAAAAATTATAGATACGTTGGAGACGTATCAGAGGCTTCCAAGTACCAGTTATGCAATCTTCGCATCTTCGTTGGTAGATGGGGGAGCTCCTCAGGTCTGATGAGAGGCTTCCTGCGCTCAAATCTAAATGCTAACTCAGCCATTTTGAATTGTACCTCATCGCCTAAGTAATCACCAAGAGTCAAACCAGGAGCAGCGGCCGCTATCCCCGGATCATTAATGTCTTGACCATATCACATCACAGCAAGCCCTGCAAAAACAAGTTAGACGTCCTCTACTTTCTTGTTGCAAAGTTTACGTGGCTACTACGGGCTTCTAGGAAAAACGGTTCTTACCTACGCATCAAAACCACAACGGTTTTTCATAAAGTGTTATATTTTAACCTTCAACAAGGACCGGCCATAGTCAAACTCGATTCAACTAAAGTTGGAGAAACAGACATCCGCCAGCCACCTATGTGCAAAATCACGTCGGTAGAACCAGTCTCACAAACGCGGTCATGTAATGTCGGTCCGTGCCGCTTCATCCAACAATACCACCAAATCAAAGTAAGAAATTTGTGGTAAGCAATATGACTATTATCGCCCACAACTCACTTGTGTTCTACTCGTGCATATAATATCTACGCATAGACCAGGCTCGGATGCCACTGCTGGAGAACGTACTAATTTCAAATTTTTCCAAAGATCACGCAAGATCTATCTAGGAGATGCTTGGCAACGAGAGGGGAGAGTGTGTCCACGTACCCTCGTAGAGCGAAAGGGAAGAGTTTAGTAACACGGTTGATGTATTTGAACGTCTTCGCGATCCAATCGATCCAAGTACCGAACGTAACGGCACCTCCGTGTTCAGCACACGTTCAGCTCGATGACGTCCCTCGTGCTCTTGATCCAGTTGAGGACGAGGGTGAGCTCCGTCAGCACGACGGCGTGTCAACGGTGATGATGATGTTACCAGTGAAGGGCTTCACCTAAGCACCATGATGGTATGATCGAGCTGTGTAACTGTGGAGGGGGGGCCGCACATGGTTAAGAGAAACTTGTGTGTCCTAGGGTGCCCCCTACCCCCGTATATAAAGGAGGGAGGGGGCCGACTGGCCTAGGCCAGGCGCGCCAGGATAAGCGGAATCCTACTAGGACTCCAAGTCCAAGTGGGTTTCCACCAAAAAAGGAGAGGGGGAAGGAATAGCAGAGGGAGAAGGAAAGAGGGGGGGGGGGGGGGCGCCCCCTCCTAGTCTAATTCGGACCAGCCAAGGGGGGGGGGGGGCGGCCACTCTGTAGCCCTCCTCTCCTTTCCACTAAAGCCCAATAAGGCCAACAAGGCCCATTACTTCCCCGAGCCCGGGGTGGGGGGAGGGGTTCCTATAACCTCCCGGTACTCCGGAAAATGCCCGAATCATTCCGGAACATTTTCGATATCTGAACGTAGCCTTCCTATATATCAATATTTATGTCTCGACCATTTCGAGACTCCTTGTCACATTCGTGATCTCATCCGGGAATCCGAACAAACTTCTGTCATCAAAAACACATAACTCATAATACATATCATCATCGAACGTTAAGCGTGCGGACCCTACGGGTTCAAGAACTATGTAGACATGATCAAGACACGTCTCTGATCAATAACCAATAGCGGAACATGGATGCTCATATTGGCTCCTACATATTCTATGAAGATCTTTATCGGTCAAACCGCATAACAACATACCTTGTTCCCTTTGTCAACGGTATGTTACTTGCCCGAGATTCGATCGTTGGTATCATCATACCTAGTTTAATATCCTTACCGGCAAGTCTCTTTAATCGTTCCGTAATGCTTCATCCCACAACTAACTCATTAGTCACATTGCTTGCAAGGCTTATAGTGATGAGCATAACCGAGAGGGCCCAGAGATACGTCTCCAAAACACGGAGTGACAAATCATAATCTTGATCTATGCCAACCCAACAAACACCTTCGAAGACACCTGTAGAGCATCTTTATAATCAATATTTTACGTTGTGACTTTTGGTACCACACAAGGTGTTCCTCTGGTATTCGGGAGTTGCATAATCTCATAGTTTGAGGAACATGTATAAGTCATGAAGAAAGCAGTAGCAATGAAATTGGAACGATCATAATGCTAAGCTAACAGATGGTTAATGTCAACACATGTTGGTTAGGAAACATAACCATCTCTGATTAACGAGCTAGTCTCGTAGAGGCATACTAGGGAAAGTATGTTTTGTCTATGTATTCACACATGTACTAAGTTTCCGGTTAATACAATTCTAACATGAATAATAAATATTTATCATGATATAAGGAAATAAATAATAACTTTATTATTGCCTATAGGGCATATTTCCTTCGATTGGGCATTCCCACATGGTGGCAAAGTTAGGTGTCATTTCATACATGCCACCATATAGCACATGTGCAATCAGCACCGTTCGTGTCTGCTGGAGGGGGAGTCCGAAGGACCTTTTTTTTAACTCCACCAAATGGCCCCAAACTTTTTTCATATATTAGCATCACCATGGACAACACCAAGAACATTGGCATCAATAGGAACATTGGCATCACCATGGACATCACCAATATTTCTTTTTTCACACATTGGCATCGACAAGAACATTTTTTTTGTATTTCAGACAATATTTCAAAATTTAAAAAGGTTTCAAAAGAAAAATAAAGTTCAAAAAATAAAAATGAATTGACATAAAAAATAGAAATTGTCGCTATTTCGCATTATATGGACATGGAGCGAATGCCAAAAGCATATATGAAAGCAGTGTGACTAAAGCAAGTTCATGAATATTAGGGAAGCATATTTTCTATCAAACTAAATACATTATATCGAAGCAAAGTTCAGTGGCGTCGGTATTATCGACGTCTAGTAACACCAGAAGCAAAATATGCTTATTGAAGGAAAATAATAGAAAACTGAAACAATATTTTGTTCCTAAATAGATAATAAAAACAAATTGTTACATTGGACGTACAACTTTATTTGATTGAAGCAAATTTAACTTGTACGGGAAGCTAACTTTAGTAGGAAGGGAAACAAAATTTCGTTCAGTACAAAAGAGAGAATATCTCGTCGCTTGATTTGTGGGTCTGGTAGTTTGAGAAATAAAGATGGACCCACGTTCCAGTCCAACCAATCGTAATTTTTGGGACCAATTAATTCTACGAAGCACATTAGACGGGACCAATTAATTCTTCGAAGCAGATTCGTAGGAAACTACCATGAGAAAGACCAGCAGGTTCCTTTCAATCGAACGGACATAAGCGACCTAGTCGTGTGGTATTGGGCTAGTCAATGCTACCTGATTCCTAAGCTACTTTACATATGTTTTGCTTACCAATATCAACAGCCAGAGCGTAGTTCAGTCGCATAGAAATGTAATGTGGGGGATGAGGTTCGGAGTTTGATTCCTCACGCCAACTAGCTCCGGATTTTTATGTCGTGCTCTTAAATAGCATGTGGCCTTGCGCCCATGAGTATACTTTTAAAAAGGCCATCATGCCCTCTATTGTGAAAGGGTATAAGGTAATCGAAGCCATTGATGTGTTTAGAGGGGTCTATCAAAGTAGAAGTGTGGGAGAAGAAGCTGCACGTTCACACGTCCCCATGTATATTATGTTCCCCTAAAAATATAGTAGTGTCAAAAATAGAATTTTTCTGGGCTACCATTTAAAACCAAAAATTTGGTTTCTTCGGTTTCGTCCCCACCCCTACCGACGGTAGTGATGTCTTCGCCAAGTTGGGTCAAGTCCTAAGTATTTTTTTAAGCTGATAATTTTGTTAGAAAAGTATATGGTATGAAATTGATGTTCAAATTTTTCATCAATCGTAAAATTTGTTAAAGAAGTTGAAATAAATTGTTCCCGTTTGTAAAAATTTCATATACAATTTCAAATCCCAAAATTGTTGAATTTTTTCAAGAAGTGGTTAGTACATAAGAAAATGTTCGTGTTGATTGATAATGACGGAAATTGCAAATATAGTAGTCAAATTAGGAAAAAACTACATTGCTGACGTATATACCTGTCTGACCTAGTTTGGCACACTCCTCTCAACTGGTGGTTTTTTCCACTAAAGATGAATGACCTCAACTTCTTGTGGGACCCTGGCACGTACATATGAGGCATCAATGACAGGTTTCAACAACTTCCGACACAGTTTACACGTTGTGACACGTTCGACCATTTATCAGACCAATTTCACCAAGAAAACTCCAAGAAATACAGAATTTGTCAAAAAACCAAGGAACTTGGCATGATGCCTTTAATTGGTTATACAAGGCCATGGAAAAAAATCCTTGTACAAATATTACGATGTGCAAAGCACGTTATTCTTCGACATCCATCAAATGGCCGGACTGACACCAACTTTTGCAAGCAGGTGGTAATTCCCATGTTATGCATCCCCTTGTTTGAATGACTTGTTACATTGTATGCAAGTTGCGACATGTTCGGCCATTTATCGGTCTATTTCTGACATCTATACCAATATAAAAATACCCAAAGGGGCAGATCCAATTAATCTCGGCCATCAAATCATGTCAATACAACGACCTAGACTGCTTCAATGTCGAGCGCTCAACACATTTAGCGTGCAGTTAACTTCATGTCAAATATAGTTCTAATCACATAATAATACGCAAATAATATCCTACTTAATATCTGCATGCACTTAATATACTTCCAAATTAACGTGCATTGCATGTACACATTGACTAGTTACATCTTAGTTGTGATATGCTCCGCAATTTATCAACTTATTTTCACCAAGAAAACTGTAGAAAATGCAAAATTTGTAAAACCAAAACAACTCAGAATGGACACTTGAATTCGTAATACAAGGCCATGAAAAAAAAATTGAGGTCATTTCAAGGATGCCGGAAAAAAATATGCTCTTATACAGAACCTTTTGGCTACCCAAACACCCTGTGATGAAAATGGTGATCTTTTGGACGTCCCAAAAATGACCCCAAATTTTCTACTAAGTGGGAATGCCCTTGGTAGGCATCG
This sequence comes from Triticum timopheevii, assembly GCA_963921465.1. NCBI lineage: Eukaryota > Viridiplantae > Streptophyta > Magnoliopsida > Poales > Poaceae > Triticum > Triticum timopheevii. The sequence continues at coordinate 642,238,083 of OY997266.1, read as the reverse complement.
ATGCCGAGAATCCATGGTGTTTTTTTATCTTCTCTCCTATTTTCCTTTTTCTTTCCTTTTTGTTTTCTTTGAATTTTTTCCTTTTCTCTATTTATTGTTTCTATTTTCCATAAACTCGAAAAAGTCAAAATTTCAAAATTATATTTGGAATTTTAGAATATTTGATACATTTCAAAAAAAGAAATCATTCTTTCAAAAATTGTTTAGAATGTTCAGTTTTTTCACATTTATTAACTGATGTTCTAAAATTTCAAGAAGTGTTCATAACTTCCAAAAAGATGTTCATGCCTTCAAAATTAGTTCATCGTTTTTCTAAAACAGTTTCAAACGTTATTGTTCAAAACTTTTGCAATGTTTAGAAAAATGATCGGTATTTCAAAAATTGTGCATGTCTTCGAATTTTGTTTCGCAGTTTCAAATAATGTTCTTGTCTTTAGAAAAAACCGAAAAATTCTCTTATTATGTTTGCGTTTAAAATATTTCTTTAAAAAGTTTGTTTCTCAAAATTTTGATTTGGTTTTCAAAAAATGTTTGCGTTCCAAAAATAGTCCCCGTTTTAAAAAATTAGGATTCATTTTTTATGAATATAAGTCCATGAAATTACAAACAGAGTTCACAAAAATTGAAAAGGTTAACGAATTTTAAAAGTTAACAAACTAAGAAAAGAAAAAAAATGAAACAAATAAGGAAAATAAGAAAAACAAAAAGACCTGAAGAAAAATGCCAAACAAAAAAAATCAGAATTGCATGTTTTTTATTTTCTATAAGAAGGTAGAAAGACGGCTCAATAGTTGCTCCGTCGTACTGGCTATCACGTAAAGCCCCAAAGTGTGGTTTTGGAGTTCTGTTCCCACCATGTGCGCTCGTGTTTTTTGAAGGTTATTAACTGGAAAAGAAACATAAATGGCCTGGACCGAGGACGGAGTGCGTGTGTGCCAAGTTGCAAATACTTGTAACGTACCGCGCATACGTCCATTATATATACAAAAATGGATACCCTTTGTTAAAAGTCAAAATTGCCCTTTATACGAAAACCCGAACAAGTAGCAAAGTTTTCCTTACCCTAGCCGGCGCCACCAGCCAGCTGTGGAGGTTATCTTCTTCAACCGATCTTCACCGGCCAGGGCTCTGGCCCCCCCTCCCTTCGGCTGCTACTCCGGCGGCAGGAGGGAGGGGGACATGTTCCTCCGCTCTATAGTTAGCGTTTGGGCGCCCGCACAAATAAATCTATCTCAACTCCACTCCCGCACCGGCGGTGCCCTTCATGGCGGTGTGTCGGAGTTGATGGCATCGTGTGTTTGCCGATCCCTCAGATCGGCGGCATTAGGGTTCATGGATTGTGTCGGCCAGACGGTGGCGGCGACTCCATCAGGTGTGTCTCTCCTTCTGCTATGTCCCCGTTGGTGCGGCGTTGTCTCCGACATCATGGTGGAGCCGGGAGGTTTTGTCGTTCAGGAGTACGCACAGACAGTTGTCTACGCAAGTGACAGATGGAAGATGGTGCATCCTGTGTTGGGTTTCTTGTTGGAGGCTGAAGTTCTGATTTCCTCCTTTGATGCCGTAGTCGTGGGGGTGTCAGTTCTGAAGTTCGATGGCATGTCTGGGGACATGTTACCCCGGTCTGATTCTTTCAATGGCAATGGTTGTGCTTCAGGCAAACTACTTTGGAGTTCCGTAAAGCTGCCGATCAACAATGGAGCCACATCGAGCTCGGGTGAAGAGGTGATTTGTCTTCTTTTCCTTAGTGCAGAGGGACAGCCGGGCCGGGCCCATAGTTGTGCACACTATGCGGCCCACACAGTGCCCACGAATTTTGAGGCCTCATTTCTATAGGCCTAGTTAAGCCAACAGGCCGAAAGGCCCGGATACGATGGCCTGAAAGAATACCGATCATTCGTAGTATCTACAGCCGTGAGCGTAGGACCAGGACCCTGATCTACAATACTAACCCTGACAGCCCAGTAGCCAGATCGCAGTTGCAGGCTAATGACGTAGCACATGACTGGCGGCAACGCTGGCAATGCTGGGAGGCACGGCAACAATAACAGCAGGTGAGTAGGACAGGCACATGATTGTTTTCTTGTGGAGGACACCAGGGTGCGTCAGGTGCCCCTGGCGCACTCTAATGGGTTGTGGGGCCCACAAAGGTCCTTTCCATCGCCTCTCAGCTCTATAAATACCCAAATGTTCCAAAAAACATAAGGGAGTCGAGAAAACTCAATTTCAGCCGCCGCATGTTCAAGAACCACGAGATCCAATCTAGAGCCCTATTCCGGCACCTAGCCGGAGGGGAACACAATCATGGAGGGGTTCATCATCCTCATTGGTGCTCCTCCGATGATGCGTGAGTAGTTCACCTCAGACCTATGGGTCCGTAGGCAGTAGCTAGATGGCTTTCTCCCTCTTTTTGATTTCCCAATACAATGTTCTCCTTGGTGAATTGTGAGTTTATGATCAGATTTATTTATGTCCATACATGATTATTATAGCATAGTATTTCTTCATCGATATTCTAGTTTGGTTTGGCCAACTTGATTGATTTATCTTCCAATGGGAAGAGGTGCTTTGTGATGGGTTCGATGTTGCGGTGTCCTCATCCAGTGACAAGAAGGGGTAGCGAGGCACGCGTGTTGATACGTCTCCGATGTATCTATAATTTTTTATTGTTCCATGTTATTATGTTATCCATCTTAGATGTTTTATATGCATTTATATGCTATTTTATATGATTTTTGGGACTAACCTATTAACCTAGAGCCCAGTGCCAGTTTCTATTTTTACTTGTTTTTGAGTTTTACAGAATAGTAATACCAAAAGGAGTCCAGTTGACGTGCCAATTTTTGATGATTTTTTACAGACCAAAAGAAGCCCCAGGAGTAAAAGAGTTGGTCCAGAAGAGTCCCGAGCCGTCCACGCGGGTGGAGGGCGCGCCCTACCCCCCTGGGCGCGCCTCCTATCTCGGTGACGACAGAGAGACCCCCCGGATGTGAGACCGATGCCAAAAATTCCTATAAATACATAAACCCCCAGAAAGTAACCTAGATCGGGAGTTCCGCTGCCGCAAGCCTCTGTAGCCACCAAAAACCAATCGGGACCCTATTGCGGCACCCTGCTGGAGGGGGGATCCATCACGGGTGGCCATCTTCATCATCATGGCGCTCTCCATGACGAGGAGGGAGTAGTTCACCCTCGGGGCCGAGGGTATGTACTAGTAGCTATGTGTTTGACGCTCTCTCTCTCTCTCTCTCTCGTGTTCTTGATTTGGCACGATCTTGATGTACCGCGAGCTTTGATATTATAGTTGGATCTTATGATGTTTCTCCGCCTCTACTCTCTTGTAATGGATTCGGTTTTCGCTATGAAGGATTTGAGAACACTTGATGTATGTCTTGCATGTGCTTATCTGTGGTGACAATGTGATATCACTTGATCTACTTGATATATGTTTCGGTGATCAACTTGCGCTTTCAGTGACCTTGTGAACTTATGCATAGGGTTGGCACACGTTTTCGTCCTGACTGTCCGGTAGAAACTTTGGGGCACTCTTTGGAGTTCTTTGTGTTAGTTGAATAGATGAATCTGAGATTGTGTGATCCATATCGTATAATCATACCCGCGGATACTTGTGGTGACATTGGAGTATCTAGGTGACATTAGGGTTTTGGTTGATGTGTGTCTTAAGGTGTTATTTTACTATGAAGTCTAGGGCTGTTTGTGACACTTACATGAATAGCCCAATGGATTGATCGGAAAGAATAACTTTGAGGTGGATTCGTACCCTACAATAATCTCTTCGTTTGTTCTCCGCCATTAGTGACTTTGGAGTGACTCTTTGTTGCATGTTGAGGGATAGTTATATGATCCAATTATGTTATTATTGTTGAGAGAACTTGCACTAGTGCAAGTATGAACCCTAGGCCTTGTTTCCTACCATTGCAATAGCGTTACACTCACTTTTATCTTTAGTTACCTTGCTGTTTTTATAATTTTAGATTACAAAAACCTATATCTACCATCCATATTGCACTTATATCACCATCTCTTCGCCGAACTAGCGCACCTATACAATTTACCACTGTATTGGGTGTGTTGGGGACACAAGAGACTCTTTGTTATTTGGTTGCAGGGTTGTTTGAGAGAGACCATCTTCATCCTACGCCTCCCACGGATTGATAAACCTTAGGTCATCCACTTGAGGGAAATTTGCTACTGTCCTAAAAACCTCTGCACTTGGAGGCCGAACAACATCTACAAGAAAAAGGTTGCATAGTAGACATCACATGTATCGTTGCTATTAAGAATAAAATGATGGGGTCTATTCATACATGAATAGATCTTGTCCACATCATGTCATCGTTCTTATTAAATTACTCCGTTTCTCCACGAACTTAATACACCAGATGCATGCTGGATGGCGGTCGATGCATGGAATAATAGTAGTAGAAGCAGAATCCTTTTGGTCTACTATTCTTGGACATGATGCCTATATACATGACCATTGTCTTGGATATCGTCATAATTATTTGCTCTTCTATCAATTGTCCAATAGTAACTTGTTTACCCACTGTATGCTATTTTCTTGAGAGAAGACACTGAAGGAAATATGCCCTAGAGGCAATAATAAAGTTGTTATTTATATTTCCTTATATCATGACAAATGTTTATTATTCATGCTAGAATTGTATTAATCAGAAACTTAGTACATGTGTGAATACATTGACAAAACATAGTGTCCCTAGTATGCCTCTACTAGACTAGCTCGTTAATCAAAGATGCTTATGTTTCCTAACCATAGACATGTGTTGTCATTTGATGAACGGGATCACACCATTAGGTAATGATGTGATGGACAAGACCCACCCGTTAACTTAGGATAATGATTGTTAAGTTTTATTGATATTGCTTTTATTCATGACTTATACATGTTCCTCTGACTATGAGTTTATGCAACTCACTATGGGAAATAGCTAGTTTGCCGTCAGGAGGCGTCTTTGCCGTCAGCTTTTCGTCGAGCAGACGGCAAAGAGATGGTTTGCCGTCATCAAAGAAAAACTAACGGCAAAATATACTTTGCCGTCTGAAAAAAAACACAGACGGCAAAAAGGTCACTTTGCCGTCTGCAAGGAGAAATACAGATGGCAAAGTATCTTTGCTGTCTGCATTTTTAATGACAGACGGCAAAGACATTTCTTTGCTGTGTGTAATTTGAAAACGCAGACGGCAAAAATACTTTGCCGTCTGTAACAGTCAACGCTTACGGCAAAGGAAAGAAACACATCTCGCGGATCCATCTCCTGGATCGATGAGGTGGCATCATCCGGTCCACACGCTACCTGATCTATCTCCCACGCCCCCACGTCCTCTCTCTCCCCACGCATGTTCTCTGCAACCGGCCCCACCCACCACGCACGCGCTATCGCTAGGATAGAAAGGACTTTCGATCCCCCGCCCGTGCTTCCCCTGCCACTGCACCACCACTTCACCAGAAGCAGCAGCGTCGTCGGACCCCGCCGCCGCTGGCCTCCACCCGCCTCCGCGTGGCTCCGCCAGCCTCTGCTGGCCTCCGCCTGGCCGCCCGTCTCCGCCTGGCCGCCCGTCTCCGCCGGCCTCTGCCCTGCTCCGCACGCCGCCGACATCAACCTCCTGCAGCCATCCGAGCTTGAGGCGCCGCCCGCTGGAGCCCGCGTCCATGCGCCCCCGCTCGCCTCCCGCCTCCGCCCGCGCCGTCCGACCGCTGGAGCCCACCTCTTTTAGCCCATCGTCCATCACAGGGAGCAGCGCCGGACGCCGAGGGTCGCTGCCGCTCGTCCACATCGGGGGGATGACGCCGAGCGGTTGTCGACGGAGGGAGCTAGCGATGTTGCTTTTTTTAGATAAGCCAACAATCTTGCTGAGCTCAATGGTCAATGGAATTGTTTTTCTTTTTCTTTGCGGATGCAATGGAATTGTTTTTCACCGTCAAAAATAAATATGTTGTGTCTTGAGAACCGATTGTGGTAGATTTGTTGTGTAAAACGACCTATAAAGAATGCCAGGAAAATGTTTTGATGTTTAGTGGTCCTGTGAATATTTTTTATATTTTAAAAAAATATTTTCTGTCTGGAGAGTAGATTGGCTGATGACAAAGATTGTGTTTCGGCTGATGGCAATGAAGTTTCTTTGCCGTATGGTACTGGGATTGGGTGACGGCAAAGTATTTGCCGTCTGAGTTTGCCGTCTGCTTCCAGACGGCAAAATCTTTGCCGTCTGGATTTAGGTCTTTGCCGTCTGTAATTCACAGACGGCAAATTATCTGTTTCCTGTAGTGACTCCCGAATACCGAGGAACACCTTGTGTGCTATCAAACGTCACAACGTAACTAGGTGATTATAATGATGCTCTACAGGTGTCTCCAAAGGTGTTTGTTGGGTTGGCATAGATCGAGATTAGGATTTGTCACGCCGTGTATCAGAGAGGTATCTCTAGGCCCTCTCGGTAATGCTCATCACTATAAGCCTTTCAAGCAATGTTACTAATGAGTTAGTTACGGGATGATGCACTATGGAACGAGTAAAGAGACTTGCCAGTAACGAGATTGAACTAGGTATGAAGATACCGACGATCGAAACTCGGACCACTAACATACCAATGACAAAGGGAACAACGTATGTTGTTGTGCGGTTTGACCGATAAAGAACTTTGTAGAATATGTAGGAGCCAATATGACATCCAGGTTCCGCTATTGGTTATTGATCGGAGATGTGTCTCGATCATGTCTACATAGTTCTCGAACCCGTAGGGTCCGCACGCTTAACGTTCGATGATGATTTGTATTATGAGTTATGTGTTTTTGGTGACCGAAGTTTGGTTGGAGTCCCGGATAAGATCACGGACATGACGAGGAGTGTCGAAATGGTCGAGAGGTAAAGATTCATATATTGGAATGTTATATTCGGACATCGGAATGGTTCCAAGTGATTCAGATTTTTTTTCCGGTGTATCGAGGGGTTACCGGAAACCCCCGGGCAAGTTTTGGGCCAACATAGGCCTAAGGGAGAGAGTGGGAAGACTGCGGGGCCGCGCGCCCCCTCCCTAGGGAGTCCAAATAGGAAAAGGAGGAGGGGGCAACGCTCCCCTTCCCTTTCCCTCTCCCTCTCCTTCCTATTCCCTCCGATGGAGAAAGGAAAAAGGGGGCGGGTGAATCCTACCTTGACTAGGAGTCCAAGTAGGACTCCCCCCAATGGCGCCCCCCTCCTGGCCACCGGCCTCTCTCCCCCCTCCTTTATATACGTGGGCCGGGGGCACCCCAAAGGCACATCAATTGTTCTCTTATCCATGTGTGGTGGCACCCTTCACAGTTTACTCCTCTGGTCATAGCGTCGTAGTGCTTTGGCGAAGCCCTGCGCGAATCACAGCACCAACACCGTCACCACACCGTCGTGCTGACGGAAATCTTCCTCGACCCTCTACTGGATCAAGAGTTCGAGGGACGTCATCGAGTTGAACGTGTGCTGAACACGGAGGTGCCGTACATTCGGTACTTAGATCGGTTGGATCATGAAGACGTACGACTACATCAACCGCGTTAACTAAACGCTTCCGCTTTCGGTCTACGAGGGTACGTGGATACACTCTCCTCCTCTTGTTGCTATGCATCTCCTAGATAGATATTGCGTGATCGTAGGAATTTTTTTGAAATTGCATCCTACATTCCCAAACAGTGGTATCAGAGCCAGGTCTATGCATAGATGATATGCATGAGTAGAACACAAAGAGTTGTGGGTGATAATAGTCATACTGCTTACCACCAACGTCTTACTTTGATTCAACGGTATTGTTGGATGAAGCGGCCCGGACCTACATTACATGACCACCTTCATGTGACTGGTTCTACCGACGTGCTTTGCACATAGGTGGCTGGCGGGTGTCTGTTTCTCCAATTTTAGTTGAATGGACTTTGACTACGGCCAGTCCTTCTTGAAGGTTAAAGCAACACACATGACGAAAAATCGTTGTGGTTTTGATGCGCAGGTATGAATGGTTCTTTCTACCAGCCCGTAGCAGCCACATAAAACTTGCAACAACAAAGTAGAGGACGTCTACATTGTTTTTGCAGGACTTGTTGTGATGTGATTTGGTCAAGACATGATGTGATATAAATTGTTGTATGAGATGATCATGTTTTGTAACAAGGTTATCGGCAACTGGTACGATCCATATGGTTGTTGTATGAAATGCAATCGCCATGTAATTGCTTTCCTTTATCACTAGGTGGTAGCGATAGTCGTAGAAGCAATAGTTGGCGAGACGACAACGATGCTACGATGGAGATCAAGGTGTCAAACCGGTGACAATGGAGATCATGACGGTGCTTTGGAGATGGACATCAAAGGCACAAGATGATAATGGCCATATCATGTCACATATTTTGATTGCATGTGATGTTTATCTTTTATGCATCCTATTTTGCTTAGTACGGTGGTAGCATTATAAGATGATCCCTCACTAAATTTCAAGCTATAAGTGTTCTCCCTAAGTATGCACCGTCGCTACAGTTCGTCGTGCCGAGACACCACGTGATGGTCGGGTGTGATAAGCTCTACGTTCACATACAACATGTGCAAGCCAGTTTTGCACATGCAGAATACTCGGGTTAAACTTGACGAGCCTAGCATATGCAGATATGGCCTCGGAACACTGAGACCGAAAGGTCGAACATGAATCATATAGTAGATATGATCAACATAGAGATGTTCACGAGGGATGTCTATCTAAGTGGGACTTCTTTAATAATATGTTTCATTGAACTTTAATTTATCATGAACTTAGTACTGATAGTTTTTTGCATATCTATGTTGTTGTAGATCAATGGCCCGTGCTCCCTTCACTTGAATTTTAATGCGTTCCTAGAGAAAGCTAAGTTGAAAGACGATGGTAGCAGCTACACGTACTGGGTCTGTAACTTGAGGATTATCCTCATTGTTGCATAGAAGAATTATGTCCTTGAAGCACCGCTAGGTGCAAGGCCTGCTGCAGGAGCAGATGCTGATGTTATGAACGTCTGGCAATCTCGATTTGATGACTACTCGATAGTTCAGTGTTCCATGCTTTACGGCTTAGAATCGGGACTTCAAAGACATTTTGAACGTCATGGAGCATATGAGATGTTTCAAGAGTTGAAGTTAATGGCCGAGTTGAGAGATATGAAGTCTCCAACAAGTTCTATAGCTGCAAGATGGAGGAGAATAATTCTGTCGGTGAACACATACTCAGAATGTCTGGGTACCATAGCCACTTGACTCAGTTGGGAGTTAATCTTCCTGATGATAGTGTCATTGAAAGAGTTCTTCAATCACTGCCACCATGCTATAAAGGCTTCGTGATGAACTATGGGATGGAAAAGTCAATTCCCGAGCTCTTTGCGATGCTAAAGGCTGCGGAGGTAGAACTTAAGAAGGAGCATCAAGTGTTGATGGTTAACGAGACAACTAGTTTCAAGAAAAGGGGCAAAGGGAAGAAGGGGAACTTGAAGAAGAATGGGAACAAATGTGAAATTCTAAAACCTTTTTGAAAATTCCAACAAATTTGAAAACGCGAACATTTTTTGAAAATCAGACAAAAAAATTGAAAAATGGAAACAAATGTGAAATTACAAAACTTTTTTGAAAATTTGAACAAATTTGACAACACGAACATTTTTTGAAAATCATGAACAAGTTTTGAAACAGCGAACAAATTTTCAAAATACAAACAAATTTTGTACATTTTTTTGAAAAGAACAACATGCCTTTTGAAAACATGAACAAATAAATTTGAACATTTTTTAAAGCCGAACAAAAGTATTGAATATGTTGAACTTTTTCTGAAATTGCGATTTTTCTAAAACAAAAATAAAAGAAAGAAAGAAAAGGAACAATGAAATGTAAAACACGAAAAAAAGAAACAGATAATCGCCAATTCCTAGCATATATAGGACACTAGCGTTGTGGAGCTCCTGTGTCTAGCAACGCAGCTCGAGGAGTGGGAGGTTTGAGGTTTGATTCCTTTCTTTGTGATTTTTTGGGGGCATTTTCTTTGTATGAAGCACCCGTCATGGGCTGGCCCATGAACAATCAATGGGTGTGCTATCTGCCGATAGTTTGCCGCAGAATGCGGAGAATAGGGTTTTCCGTTCACACACGAGACAAACTCGGTTAATTGCACATCCACGCATGGGCTAAGCTGCATGTTCACACGTCCCCATGTATATTCAGTTCCCCTAAAAAGACAATAGGCCGGTTAGCAGTGTCAAAAATTGCATTTTTCTGGGCAACCATTTAAAACCAAAAATTCGGTTTCTTCGGTTTCGTCCCCACTAACACCGACGGGAGTGATGTCTTCGCCAAGTTGGGCCAAGTCCTAAGTATTTTTCTAAGTTGATAATTTAGCTAAAAAAGTATATGTTATGAAATTTATGTTCAAAATTTTCATCAATCGTACAGATTTGTTAAAAAAGTTGAAATGAATTGTTCAGGTTTTTAAAAATTTCATATACAATTTCAAATTCCAAAATTGTTGAATTTTTTTAAGAACTGGTTAGGACATAAGAAAAATGTTCATGTTGAATGATAATGACAGAAATTGCAAAGATAGTAGTCAAATTAGGAAAAAAATACATTGCTGACGAATATAACTGTCTGGCCTAGTCTGGCACACTCCTCTCAACCGGTGGTTTTTCTACTAAGGATGAATGACCTCAACTTCTTGTGGGAGCCTGGCACGTACATATTAGGCATCCATGCTAGGTTTCAACAACTTCCGACACAGTTTACACGTTGTGACACGTTCGACCATTTATCAGACCAATTTCACCGACAAAACTCCAAGAAATACCAAACTTGTAAAAAATCCAAGCAACTTGGCACGATGCCTTTAATTGGTTATACAAAGTCATGGAAAAAAATCCTTGTACAAAAATCACATGTGCAAAGCACGTTATTTTTTGACATCCATCAAATGCCCGGACTGACACCAACTTTTGTAAGTTGGTTGTAATTCCCTTGTTATACATCCATGCCTTGTTTGAATGACTTGTTACACTATATGCATGTTGCGAAATGTCCGGCCATTTATCGGTCTATTTCTACCGAAAACTCCAGAAAATTCAAACTATCAAAAATCAAAACAACTTCGCATGGACCCTCTAATTTGTCATACAAGGTATTGGAAAAAATTTGGGGTCATTTCAAGGATGTTGAAAAACAATGTGTGAAACATGGTTCATTATTGTACATCCTTTAAATAACCCCACCTATAGCAAGCATGCGGGCATGCCCTTCGTAGCCATTTATTCCAGGTTTCAACAAATTCCGACATCGCTTGCACTTTGCGACACGTCTAAATATTTATAAACCTTTTTTTGGCGAAAAAACTCCAATAAATGAAAAAAATATCAAAAACCCAAACAACGTGCCATGGTGCATTGAATTGGTCATACACAAGTATAGAAAATAATTGGGGCCATTTGATGGATGTCGGAAAAACACATGATCTCAAACGGAGCTTTCTAGCCTATCCAAACACCCTATGTCGGATATGGTGTATGGTGTTTTTTGGACAACTTTGAAATGACCTCAAATTTTCTTACCACATAGGAATGCCCCATGGTAGTCATCCATGTCTTGTTTGATTGACTTTCGACACCGTATGCAAGTTGCGAGACTTCCATCCATTTATCGACCTTTTTTACCGAGGAAACTCTAGAAAATGCAAAATTTATCGAAGACCCGAACAACTTGGCAAGGTGTCTTGAATTGGTCATAAAAGGCCATGAAAAAAGTTAGGGACATTTGAAGGATGTCGAGAAATAACATGCTCTTAGACGGAGCATTCTCACCTACCCGAACACCCTCCGTTCAACATGGTCTATTTTTGCACATACTTGAAATGACCCCAACTTTTGCAAGCAAGTGGGCATGCCGATGGTAGGTATCCATGTCAGATTTAACGATTTGTGACATTTATATCTAAGTTTTGATATGCTCTGCAATTTATCAACTTATTTTGACCGAGTAAACTGTAGAAAATGCAAAATTTGTCAAACCCAAAACAACTCGGCATGGACACTTGCATTCGTAATACAAGGCCATGAAAAGAAATTCAGGCCACTTCAAGGATGTCGAAAAACTATATGCTCCTTTTGGCTACCCAAACACCCTGTGTTGAAAATGGTGATCTTTAGGACATCCCTAAAATGACCCCAAATTTTCTACGAAGTGGCAATGCCCATGGTAGGCATCAATGCCGAGAATACATGGTGTTTTTTTATCTTCTATCCTATTTCCCTTTTTTCTTTTTCTTTCCTTTTTTGTTTTCGTTGACTTTTTCTATTTTTCTGTTTATTGTTTCTATTTTCCATAAACTTGAAAAAGTCAGAATTACAAAATTTTATTCGGAATTTTAGAGTTTTTCATCAATTTCAAAAAAATAAATCATTTTTCAAAAATTGTTTAGAATGTTAATTTTTTTTCATATTTAATAATTGATATTCTAAAATTTAAGAAAGTGTTCAGAATGGTCAAAAAAAGTTCATGCCTTCAAAATTAGTTCATCATTATTCAAAAATAGTTTCAAGGGTCATTGTTCAAAATTTTTGCAACGTTTAGAAAAATGATTGGTATTTCAAAAATTGTGCATGTCTTCGATTTTTGTTTGGCAATTTCAAATAATGTTCTTGTTTTGAGAAAAAAAGTGAAAAATAGTCTCTCTATGTTTGCGTTCAAAATATTTTTTAAAAAAGTTGTTTTTCAAAATTTTGAATTGGTTTTCAAAAAATGTTTGCGTTCCAAAAATGGTCCCCATTTAAAAAAAATAGAATTAGCTTTTTAAGAAAATAAATTCATGAAATTTGAAACAAAGTTCACAAAAATTGAAAAGGTTAACGAATGTTAAAAGTGAACAAACTAAGGAAAGAAAAAAATTGAAACAAATAAGGAAATTAAGAAAAACAAAAAAACCTGAAGAAAAAGGCCAAACAAAAAAAAAACAAATCAGAATTGCATGTTTTTTATTTCCTATAAGAAGGTAGAAAGAAGGAACTAGGCTCAATAGTTGCTCTGTCCCACTAGCTATCGCGTAAAGCCCAAAGGTGGAGTTTTGGAGTTCTGTTCCCACCATGTGCGCTCGTCTTTTTTCAAGATTATTAGCTGAGAAAAAACATAAATGGGTGAGTGACAAGTTGCAAATAACCTGTAACGTACCGCGTATACGTCCGTTCTGCAATATAGACGGTCTATTCTTCTAATATTAGTAGAATAACTATTCTGCACACCACTTCGGCACTGCATGTTCAACAGAAGCGCACTGCATCATTTTGACGACGAGCACTGCAATAGAGACTAGTGAACTTCGTGTCAAAAAAATGCATGTAGTGTTTTTCTGGTACTGTTTTCGTTCTAGTTTTTTAACCGTTTATAAGAACGAGGCGTATAATATACCGTTGGAAAGCTATGGATTAGGCGCAACTTTGCCATGTTGAACACTTTTCGAGATTCCTTGCGGTTTAAGAGCAGTTTTAAAAATGGCGCGGCGGACGACGTGTGACAGCGAGCGTATTTTCGCGATTTCTTCTAAACCGCTCGTCGGAACGAAGCAAACGGTACGCCGTTGGATAGATATCGTCGAGGCGCATCTTTTTCATATATAAATCTTTCTCTAATTCGTTACGGTTGAAGAGCAGTTTCAAATTTACTAAATCACGGAACTGTTTTTCAAATTTTTTGAAATTTTTGGTACTGTTTTTGCTCCAGTTTTCTAACCGTTTGTCGAAACGATACGTATGATACGCCGTTGGAAAGCTATGGACAAGGCGCAACTGTCTTATGTTGAAATGTTTTTGAGATTCCTTACAGTTTTTAGTTAATTTTGAAAATCGTGCGGCTGACATCGAGAGGCAGCGGCTGTTTTTGCGCGAATTTTTTTTGAATGGCTGGTAAGAATGATTCAAATCATACGCCGTTGGAAAGATATCAATGAGACGCAACTTTTTCATGTAGAACACTCTCTCTAATTCCTTACGGTTTAAGAGCAGTTTCGATTTTACCAAAAAGCGGACGCTCTGTTCTTCGCGAGACCAAAATCGTCGTATGTACTGCATCGGACAGAAGAACGCATTGCTTCAGACAAAATACCGCACTGCATCAGATGGGCAAGTGCACTGCATGGTTTCTTTTTGTTTAGACGTATTTTTTCTCGGACGGGGAAAGAAGAACGCACTGCTTCATACGAAATACCGCACTTCATCGGACAGACAAGTGCACTGCATGATTTATTTTTTGTGGGATGTAATTTTTCCCAAATGATGTGGAGTGCACTCCATGTCAAGCGTTGGTGAACCGCAATACTATGAAAAGTGAACCTCAAGACTACCGTAAACGTGTCGTACTGCATCATACAGAAAACCACACTTATTTAGACTAAAAAACACACTTCATTGGACAGACAATGTGCACTGCATGATTTCTCCCTCGGTCATATGGAGAAGTGAATCGCATTACTTTTTTTCATTTTGGTAACAATTTTTCTTGCACTAAACGATGTGAATTGCATGCAGTGTTGCAGTGCACTTTTTTATTTGGTGTTCCTAGTTTTCTCCTCCAATAAAAAGTACAACAAACCACAAGGGCAGCAAATAGTGAACCACATTGCATTTTGATTCTCCTCCAATAAAAGTAAAAAAAGGTTTACTGCGATGAACACAAAAAAAAACTCCGGTGTGCCATGGATAGCACCACGTCCCTGTTGGGGAACGTAGTAATTTCAAAATTTTCCTATGCACACGCAAGATCATGGTGATGGCATAGCAACGAGAGGGGAGAGTGTTCGTCCACGTACCCTCATAGACAGTAAGCGGAAGCGTTAGCACAACGCGGTTGATGTAGTCATACGTCTTCACGATCCGACCGATCCAAGCACCGAACGTACGGAGCCTCCGAGTTCAGCACACGTTCAGCTCGATGACGATCTCCGGCCTCCGATCCAGCCGAGCTCCGGAGATGAGTTCCGTCAGCACGACGGCGTGGTGACGATGATGATGTTCTACCGGCGCAGGGCTTCGCCTAAACTCCGCGACGATATGACCGAGGTGGAATATGGTGGAAGGGGGCACCGCACACGGCTAAGGAACGATCCGTAGATCAACTTGTGTGTCATGGGGTGCCCCCTTGCCCCCGTATATAAAGGAGCAAGGGAGGAGGAGGCCGGCCCTAGGAGGAGGGCGCGCCAAGGGAGTCCTACTCCCACCGGGAGTAGGATTCCTTCTTTCCTAGTCCAACTAGGAGTCCTTCCATGTATTAGGAGTAGGAGACAAGGAAGGGGAAGAGACAAGGGAAGGAAGGAGGGGGTGCGGCCCCTCCCCCGAGTCCAATTCGGACTAGGCCATGGGGGGGGCGCGCGGCCTGCCCTAGGCAGCCCCTCTCTTTTTCCCGCAGGGCCCAATAAGGCCCAATACTTCTCCCCGGCGAATTCCGGTAAGTCTCCGGTACTCTGAATCACTCGGAACCTTTCCGAACTCCGAATATAGTCGTCCAATATATCGATCTTTACGTCTCGACCATTTCGAGACTCCTCGTCATGTCCCCGTTCTCATCCGGGACTCCGAACTCCTTCGGTACATCAAAACTCATAAACTCATAATATAACTGTCATCGAAACCTTAAGCGTGCGGACCCTACGGGTTCGAGAACTATGTAGACATGAACTAGAACTATTCTCGGTCAATAACCAATAGCAGGACCTGGATGCCCATATTGGCTCCTACATATTCTATGAAGATCTTTATCGGTCAAACCGCATAACAACATACGTTGTTCCCTTTGTCATTGTATGTTACTTGCCCGAGATTCAATCATCGGTATCCAATACCTAGTTCAATCTCGTCACCGGCAAGTCTCTTTACTCGTTCTGTAATGCATCATCCCGTAACCAACTCATTGGTCACATTGCTTACAAGGCTTATAATGATGTGCATTACCGAGAGGGCCCAGAGATACCTCTTCGACAATCGGAGTGACAAAACCTAATCTCGAAATATGCCAACTCAACATGTACCTTCAGAGACACCTGTAGTACTTCTTTATAATCACCCAGTTACGTTGTGACGTTTGGTAGTACCCAAAGTGTTCCCCCGGTAAACGGGAGTTGCATAATCTCATAGTTACAGGAACATGTATAAGTCATGAAGAAAGCAATAGCAACATACTAAATGATCAAGTGCTAAGCTAACGGAATCGGTCAAGTCAATCACATCATTCTCCTAATGATGTGATCTCGTTAATCAAATGACAACTCTTTTGTCCATGGCTAGGAAACATAACCATCTCTGATAAACGAGCTAGTCAAGTAGAGGCATACTAGTGACACTATGTTTGTCTATGTATTCACACATGTATTATGTTTCCGGTTAATACAATTCTAGCATGAATAATAAACATTTATCATGAAATAAGGAAATAAATAATAACTTTATTATTGCCTCTAGGGCATATTTCCTTCAGTCTCCCACTTGCACTAGAGTCAATAATCTAGTTCACATCGTCATGTGATTTAACACCAATATTCATATCTGTATATGATTAACACCCATAGTTCACATCATCATGTGACCAACACCCAAAGGGTTTACTAGAGTCAATAATCTAGTTCACATCGCTATGTGATTAACACCCAAAGAGTACTAAGGTGTGATCATGTTTTGCTCGTGAGAGAAGCTTAGCCAACGGGTCTATCACATTCAGAGCCGTATGTATTTTGCAAATATTCTATGTCTACAATGCTCTACACGGAGCTACTCTAGCTAATCGCTCCTACTTTCAATATGTATCCAGATTGAGACTTAGAGTCATCTGGATCGGTGTAAAAGCTTGCACCTATGTAACTCTTTACGACGGGCTCTTTTATCACCTCCATAATCGAGAAATATTTCCTTAGTCCTCACTAAGGATATTCTTGACCAATGTCCAGTGATCTACTCCTAGATCACTATTGTACTCCCTTGCCAAATTCAGAGCAAGGTATACAATAGGTCTGGTACATAGCATAGCATACTTTATAGAACCTATAACTGAGGCATAGGGAATGACTTTCATTCTCTTTTCTATTTTCTGCCGTGGTCGGGATTTGAGTCTTACTCAATTTCACACCTTTGCAACACAGGCAAGAACTCTTTCTTTGACTGTTCCATTTTGAACTACTTCAAAATCTTGACAAGGTATGTACTTTTGAAAAACTTATCAAGCGTCTTGATCTATCTCAATAGATCTTGATGCTCAATATGTAAGTAGTTTTTACTGAGGTATTTCTTTTAAAGAACTCCTTTAAAACACTCCTTTATGCTTTGCAGCATAATTCTTCATTATTTCCGATCAACAATATGTCATTCACATATACTTATCAGAAATGCTGTAGTGCTCCCACTCACTTTCTTGTAAATACAGGCCTTTCCAAAAGTCTGTATTAAACCATATGCTTTGATCAACTCATCGAAGCGTATATTCCAACTCCGAGATGCTTGCACCAGTCCATTGATGGATTGCTGGAGCTTGCACACTTTGTTAGCATCTTTAGGATTGACAAAAACTTTCTGGTTGCATCATTTTCTTCTTTAATAAATCCATTAAGGAATGTAGTTTTGACATCCATTTGCCAGATTTCATAAAATGTGGCAATTGCTAACATGATTCGGACAGACTTAAGCATCAGTACAGTTGAGAAAATCTCATTGTAGTCAACACCTTGAACTTGTCAAAAAACCTTTTGCGACAAGTCGAGCTTTGTAGATAGTAACACTACTATCAACGTCCGTCTTCCTCTTAAAGATCCATTTATTTCTTATGGTTTGCCGATCATCGGGCAAGTCCACCAAAGTCCACACTTTGTTCTCATACATGGATCATATCTCAGATTTTATGGCCTCAAGCCATTTCGTGGAATCTGGGCTCATCATCGCTTCCTCATAGTTCGTAGGTTTATCATGGTCTAGTAACATGACTTTCAGAACAGGATTACCGTAGCACTCTGGTGCGGACCGTACTCTGGAAGACCTACGAGGTTCTGTAGTAACTTGATCTGAAGTTTCATGATCATCATCATTAGCTTCCTCACTAATTGGTGTAGGAATCACTGGAACTAATTTCAATGATGAACTATTTTCCAATTCGGGAGAAGGTACAAATTACCTTATCAAGCTCTACTTTCCTCCCACTCACTTCTTTCGAGAGAAATTCCTTCTCTTAGAAAGGATCCAAATTTAGCAACGAAAATCTTGCCCTCAGATCTGTGATAGAAGGTGTACCCAACAGTTTCCTTTGGGAATTCTATGAAGACGCACTTCTCCGATTTGGGTTCGAGCTTATCAGGATGATACTTTTTCACATAAGCATCGCAACTCCATATTTTTAGAAACGACAACTTAGGTTTATTGCTAAACCATAGTTCATACGGTGTCGTCTCAACGGATTTAGATGGTGCCCTATTTAATGTGAATGCAGCTGTCTCTAATGCATAACCCCAAAACGGTATTGGTAAATCAGTAAGAGACATCATAGATCGCACGATATCCAATAAAGTGTGGCTACGACGTTTGGACACACCATAACGTTGTGGTGTTCCAGGTGGCGTGAGCTGTGAAACTATTTCACATTGTTTTAATTGAAGACCAAACTTGTAACTGAAATGTTCATCTCCACGATCAGATCGCAGAAACTTTATTTTCTTGTTACGATGATTTTCCACTTCACTCTGAAATTCTTTGAACCTTTCAACTATTTCAGACTTATGTTTCATCAAGTAGATATACCCATATCTGCTCAAATCATCTGTGAAGGTCAGAAAATAACGATACTTGCCATGAGCCTTCATACTCATTGGTCTGCATACATCAGTATGTATTATTTTCAATAAGTCAGTAGCTCGTTCCATTGTTCCGAAGAACGGAGTTTTAGTCATCTTGCCCAAAAGGCACGGTTCGCAAGCATCAAATTATTCGTAACCAAGTGATTCCAAAAATCCATCTTTATGGAGTTTCTTCATGCGCTTTACACCGATATGACCTAAACGGCAGTGCCACAAATAAGTTGCACTATCATTATTAACTTTGCATCTTTTGGCTTCAATATTACGAATATGTGTATCACACGATCGAGATCCAACAAACCATTTTCATTGGGTGTATGACCATAGAAGGTTTTATTCATGTAAACAGAACAACAATTATTCTCTAACTTACATGAATAACCGTATTGCAATAAACATGATCAAATCATATTCATGCTCAATGCAAACACCAAATAACACTTATTTAGATTTAACACTAATCCCGAAGTATAGGGAGTGTGCGATGATGATCATATCAATCTTGGAACTATTTCCAACACACATCGCCACTTCACCCTTTAACTAGTCTCTGTTTATTCTTCAACTCCTGTTTCGAGTTACTAATCTTAGCAACTGAACTAGTATCAAATACTGAGGGGTTGCTATAAACACTAGTAAAGTACACATCAATAACATGTATATCAAATATACCTATGTTCACTTTGCCATCCTTCTTATCCGCCAATCACTTGGGGTAGTACTTCTTCCAGTGACCAGTCTCTTTGCAGTAGAAGCACTTAGTCTCAGGCTTAGGACCAGACATGGGTTTCTTCACTTGAGCAGCAACTTGCTTGCCGTTCTTCTTGAAGTTCCCCTTCTTTTCCCTTTGCCTTTTTCTTGAAACTAGTGATCTTGTTAACTATCAACACTTGATGCTCTTTTCTTGATTTCTACCTTCGCCGATCTCAACATCGCGAAGAGCTCAGGAATAACTTTCGTCATCCCTTGCATATTATAGTTCATCACGAAGTTCTAGTAACTTAGTGATGGTGACTAGAGAATTCTGTCAATCACTATCTTATCTGGAAGATTAACTCCCACTTGATTCAAGTGATTGAAGTACCCAGACAATATGAGCACATGCTCACTAGTTGAGCGATTCTCCTCCATCTTTTAGCTATAGAACTTGTTGGAGACTTCATATCTCTCAACTCGGGTATTTGCTTGAAATATTAACTTCAACTCCTGGAACATCTTATATGGTCCATGACGTTCAAAAACGTCTTTGAAGTCCCGATTCTAAGCCGTTAAGCATGGTGCACTAAACTATCAAGTAGTCAGCATATTGAGCTTAGCTAAACGTTCATAACGTCTGCATCTGCTCCTGCAATAGGTCTGTCACCCAGCGGTGCATTAAGGACATAATTATTCTGTGCAGCAATGAGGATAAACCTCAGATCACGGATCCAATCCGCATCATTGCTACTAACATTTTTCAACACAATTTTCTCTAGGAACATATCAAAACAAACATATGAAAGCAACAACGCAAGCTATTGATCTTACAACATAATTTGCAAAATACTACCAGGACTAAGTTCATGATAAATTTAAGTTCAATTAATCATATTACTTAAGAACTCCCACTTAGACAGACATCTCTCTAGTCATCTAAGTGATCACGTGATCCAAATCAACTAAACCATAACCGATCATCACGTGAGATGGAGTAGTCTTCAATGGTGAACATCACTATGTTGATCATATCTACTATATGATTCACGCTCGACCTTTCGGTCTCCGTGTTCCGAGGCCATATCTGCATATGCTAGGCTCGTCAAGTTTAACCTGAGTATTCCGCGTGTGCAAAACTGGCTTGCACCCGTTGTAGATGGACGTAGAGCTTATCACACCAGATCATCACGTGGTGTCTGGGCACGACGAACTTTGGCAACGGTGCATACTCAGGGAGAACACTTCTTGATAATTAGTGAGAGATCATCTTAAAATGCTACCGTCAAACAAAGCAAGATAAGATGCATAAAGGATAAACATCACATGCAATCAAAATATGTGACATGATATGGCCATGATCATCTTGCGCCTTTGATCTCCATCTCCAAAGTACTGTCATGATCTCTATCGACACCGGCACGACACCATGATCTTCATCATCTTGATCTATATCAATGTGTCGTCACATGGTCGTCTCACCAACTATTGCTCTTGCAACTATTGCTATCGCATAGCGATAAAGTAAAGCAATTATTTGGCACTTGCATCTTATGCAACAAAAAGACAACCATAGGGCTTCTGCCAGTTGCCGATAACTTCAACAGAACATGATCATCTCATACAACAACTTATATCTCATCACGTCTTGACCATATCACATCACAACATGCCCTGCAAAAACAAGTTAGACGTCCTCTACTTTGTTGTTGCAAATTTTACGTGGCTGCTACGGGCTGAGGAAGAACCGTTCTCACCTACGCATCAAAACCACAATGATAGTTTGTCAAATAGACTCCGTTTTAACCTTCGCAAGGACCGGGCGTAGCCATACTTAGTTCAACTAAAGTTGGAGAAACTGACACCCGCCAGCCACCTGTGTGCAAAGCACGGCGGTAGAACCAGTCTCGCGTAAGCGTACGCATAATGTCGGTCCGGGCCGCTTCATCCAACAATACCGCCGAACCAAAGTATGACATGCTGGTAGGCAGTATGACCTATATCGTCCACAACTCACTTGTGTTCTACTCGTGCATATAACATCAACGCATAAAACCTGGCTCTGATACCACTTTTGGGGAACGTAGTAATTTCAAAATTTTCCTACACACACGCAAGATCATGGTGATGGCATAGCAACGAGAGGGGAGAGTGTTGTCCACGTACCGTCGTAGACCGAAAGCGGAAGTGTTGACGCAACGCAGTTGATGTAGTCGTACGTCTTCACGATCCGACCGATCCAAGCACCGAACGTACGGAGCCTCCGAGTTCAGCACACGTTCAGCTCGATGACGATCTCCGGCCTCTGATCCAGCCGAGCTCCGGAGATGAGTTCCGTCAGCACGACGGTGTGGTGACGATGATGATGTTCTACCGGTGCAGGGCTTCGCCTAAACTCCGCGACGATATGACCGAGGTAGAATATGGTGGAAGGGGGCACCGCACACGGCTAAGGAACGATCCGTAGATCAACTTGTGTGTCATGAGGTGCCCCCCTGCCCCCGTATATAAAGGAGCAAGGGAGGAGGAGGCCGGCCCTAGGAGGAGGGCGCGCCAAGGGAGTCCTACTCCCACTGGAAGTAGGATTCCTTCTTTCCTAGTCCAACTAGGAGTCCTTCCATGTATTAGGAGTAGGAGACAAGGAAGGGGAAGAGAGAAGGGAAGGAAGGAGGGGGTGTGGCCCCTCCCCCTAGTCCAATTCGGACTAGGCCATGGGGGGGCGCGCGGCCTGCCCTAGGCAGCCCCTCTCTCTTTCTCGCAGGGCCCAATAAGGCCCAATACTTCTCCCCGGCGAAATCCCGTAACTCTCCGGTACTCCGAAAAATACCCGAATCACTCGGAACCTTTCCAAACTCCGAATATAGTCGTCCAATATATCGATCTTTACGTCTCGACCATTTCGAGACTCTTCGTCATGTCCCCGATCTCATCCGGGACTCCGAACTCCTTCCGTACATCAAAACTCATAAACTCATAATATAACAGTCATCGAAACCTTAAGCGTGCGGACCCTACGTGTTCGAGAACTATGTAGACATGACCTAGAACTATTCTCGGTCAATAACCAATAGCGGGACCTGGATGCCCATATTGGCTCCTACATATTCTACGAAGATCTTTATCGGTCAAACCGCATAACAACATACGTTGTTCCCTTTGTCATCGGTATGTTACTTGCCCGAGATTCAATCGTCGATATCCAATACCTAGTTCAATCTCGTCACTGGCAAGTCTCTTTACTCGTTCTGTAATGCATCATCCCGTAACCAACTCATTGGTCACATTGCTTGCAAGGCTTATAATGATGTGCATTACCGAGAGGGCCCAGAGATACCTCTCCGACAATCGGAGTGACAAAACCTAATCTCGAAATACGCCAACTCAACATGTACCTTCAGAGACACCTGTAGTTCTTCTTTATAATCACCCAGTTACGTTGTGACGTTTGGTAGTACCCAAAGTGTTCCTCCGGTAAACGGGAGTTGCATAATCTCATAGTTACAGGAACATGTATAAGTCATGAAGAAAGCAATAGCAACATACTAAATGATCAAGTGCTAAGCTAACGGAATGGGTCAAGTCAATCACATCATTCTCCTAATGATGTGATCTCGTTAATCAAATGACAACTCTTTTGTCCATGGCTAGGAAACATAACCATCTCTGATAAACGAGCTAGTCAAGTAGAGGCATACTAGTGACACTATGTTTGTCTATGTATTCACACATGTATTATGTTTCCGGTTAATACAATTCTAGCATGAATAATAAACATTTATCATGAAATAAGGAAATAAATAATAACTTTATTATTGCCTCTAGGGCATATTTCCTTCAGTCTCCCACTTACACTAGAGTCAATAATCTAGTTCACATCGTCATGTGATTTAACACCAATATTCATATCTGTATATGATTAACACCCATAGTTCACATCATCATGTGACCAACACCCAAAGGGTTTACTAGAGTCAATAATCTAGTTCACATCGCTATGTGATTAACACCCAAAGAGTACTAAGGTGTGATCATGTTTTGCTCGTGAGAGAAGCTTAGACAACGGGTCTGTCACATTCAGAGTCGTATGTATTTTGCAAATATTCTATGTCTACAATGCTCTGCACGGAGCTACTCTAGCTAATCGCTCCCACTTTCAATGTGTATCCAGATTGAGACTTAGAGTCATCTGGATCGATGTAAAAGCTTGCACCTATGTAACTCTTTACGACGGGCTCTTTTATCACCTCCATAATCGAGAAATATTTCTTTAGTCCTCACTAAGGATATTCTTGACCAATGTCCAGTGATCTACTCCTAGATCACTATTGTACTCCCTTGCCAAATTCAGAGCAAGGTATACAATAGGTCTGATACATAGCATAGCATACTTTATAGAACCTATAACTGAGGCATAGGGAATGACTTTCATTCTCTTTTCTATTTTCTGCCGTGGTCGGGATTTGAGTCTTACTCAATTTCACACCTTTGCAACATAGGCAAGAACTCTTTCTTTGACTGTTCCATTTTGAACTACTTCAAAATCTTGACAAGGTATGTACTTTTGAAAAACTTATCAAGCGTCTTGATCTATCTCAATAGATCTTGATGCTCAATATGTAAGTAGTTTTTACTGAGGTATTTCTTTTAAAGAACTCCTTTAAAACACTCCTTTATGCTTTGCAGAATAATTCTACATTATTTCCGATCAACAATATGTCATTCACATATACTTATCAGAAATGCTGTAGTGCTCCCACTCACTTTCTTGTAAATATAGGCCTTTCCAAAAGTCTGTATTAAACCATATGCTTTGATCAACTCATCGAAGCGTATATTCCAACTCCGAGATGCTTGCACCAGTCCATTGATGGATTGCTGGAGCTTGCACACTTTGTTAGCATCTTTAGGATTGACAAAAACTTTCTGGTTGCATCATATACAACTCTTCTTTAATAAATCCATTAAGGAATGTAGTTTTGACATCCATTTGCCAGATTTCATAAAATGTGGCAATTGCTAACATGATTCGGACAGACTTAAGCATCACTACAGTTGTGAAAATCTTATTGTAGTCAACACCTTGAACTTGTCAAAAAACCTTTTGCGACAAGTCGAGCTTTGTAGATAGTAACACTACTATCAACGTCCGTCTTCCTCTTAAAGATCCATTTATTTCTTATGGTTTGCCGATCATCGGGCAAGTCCACCAAAGGCCACACTTTGTTCTCATACATGGATCATATCTCAGATTTTATGGCCTCAAGCCATTTCGTGGAATCTGGGCTCATCATCGCTTCCTCATAGTTCGTAGGTTTATCATGGTCTAGTAACATGACTTTCAGAACAGGATTACCGTAGCACTCTGGTGCAGACCGTACTCTGCAGACCTACGAGGTTCTGTAGTAACTTGATCTGAAGTTTCATGATCATCATCATTAGCTTCCTCACTAATTGGTGTAGGAATCACTGGAACTGATTTCAATGATGAACTATTTTCCAATTCGGGAGAAGGTACAAATTACCTTATCAAGCTCTACTTTCCTCCCACTCACTTCTTTCGAGAGAAATTCCTTCTCTTAGAAAGGATCCAAATTTAGCAACGAAAATCTTGCCCTCAGATCTGTGATAGAATGTGTACCCAACAGTTTCCTTTGGGAATTCTATGAAGACGCACTTCTCCGATTTGGGTTCGAGCTTATCAGGATGAAACTTTTTCACATAAGCATCGCAACTCCAAATTTTTAGAAACGACAGCTTAGGTTTATTGCTAAACCATAGTTCATACGGTGTCGTCTCAACGGATTTAGATGGTGCCCTATTTAACGTGAATGCAGCTGTCTCTAATGCATAACCCCAAAACGATATTGGTAAATCAGTAAGAGACAACATAGATCGCACGATATCCAATAAAGTGCGGCTACGACGTTTGGACACACCATAACGTTGTGGTGTTCCAGGTGGCGTGAGCTGTGAAACTATTTCACATTGTTTTAATTGAAGATCAAACTTGTAACTCAAATGTTCATCTCCACGATCAGATCGCAGAAACTTTATTTTCTTGTTACGATGATTTTCCACTTCACTCTGAAATTCTTTGAACCTTTCAACTATTTCAGACTTATGTTTCATCAAGTAGATATACCCATATCTGCTCAAATCATCTGTGAAGGTCAGAAAATAACGATACTTGCCATGAGCCTTCGTACTCATTGGTCTGCATACATCAGTATGTATTATTTTCAATAAGTCAGTAGCTCGTTCCATTGTTCCGAAGAACGGAGTTTTAGTCATCTTGCCCAAAAGGCACGGTTCGCAAGCATCAAATGATTCATAACCAAGTGATTCCGAAAATCCATCTTTATGGAGTTTCTTCATGCGCTTTACACCGATATGACCTAAACGGCAGTGCCACAAATAAGTTGCACTATCATTATTAACTTTGCATCTTTTGGCTTCAATATTACGAATATGTGTATCACATGATCTAGATCCAACAAACCATTTTCATTGGGTGTATGACCATAGAAGGTTTTATTCATGTAAACAGAACAACAATTATTCTCTAACTTACATGAATAACCGTATTGAAATAAACATGATCAAATCATATTCATGCTCAATGCAAACACCAAATAACACTTATTTAGATTTAACACTAATCCCGAAGTATAGGGAGTGTGCGATGATGATCATATCAATCTTGGAACTATTTCCAACACACATCGCCACTTCACCCTTTAACTAGTCTCTGTTTATTCTGCAACTCCCGTTTCGAGTTACTAATCTTAGCAACTGAACTAGTATCAAATACTGAGGGGTTGCTATAAACACTAGTAAAGTACACATCAATAACATGTATATCAAATATACTTATGTTCACTTTGCCATCCTTCTTATCCGCCAATCACTTGGGGTAGTACTTCTTCCAGTGACCAGTCTCTTTGCAGTAGAAGCACTTAGTCTCAGGCTTAGGACCAGACTTGGGTTTCTTCACTTGAGCAGCAACTTGCTTGCCGTTCTTCTTGAAGTTCCCCTTCTTTTCCCTTTGCCTTTTTCTTGAAACTAGTGATCTTGTTAACTATCAACACTTGATGCTCTTTTCTTGATTTCTACCTTCGCCGATCTCAACATCGCGAAGAGCTCAGGAATAACTTTCGTCATGCCTTGCATATTATAGTTCATCACGAAGTTCTAGTAACTTAGTGATGGTGACTAGAGAATTCTGTCAATCACTATCTTATCTGGAAGATTAACTCCCACTTGATTCAAGTGATTGAAGTACGCAGACAATATGAGCACATGCTCACTAGTTGAGCGATTCTCCTCCGTCTTTTAGCTATAGAACTTGTTGGAGAATTCATATCTCTCAACTCGGGTATTTGCTTGAAATATTAACTTCAACTCCTGGAACATCTTATATGGTCCATGACGTTCAAAAACGTCTTTGAAGTCCCGATTCTAAGCCGTTAAGCATGGTGCACTAAACTATCAAGTAGTCATCATATTGAGCTTAGCTAAACATTCATAATGTCTGCATCTGCTCCTGCAATAGGTTTGTCACCTAGCGGTGCATTAAGGACATAATTATTCTGTGCAGCAATGAGGATAAACCTCAGATCACGGATCCAATCCGCATCATTGCTACTAACATTTTTCAACACAATTTTCTCTAGGAACATATCAAAACAAACATATGAAAGCAACAACGCAAGCTATTGATCTTACAACATAATTTGCAAAATACTACCAGGACTAAGTTCATGATAAATTTAAGTTCAATTAATCATATTACTTAAGAACTCCCACTTAGACAGACATCTCTCTAGTCATCTAAGTGATCACGTGATCCAAATCAACTAAACCATAACCGATCATCACGTGAGATGGAGTAGTTTTCAATGGTGAACATCACTATGTTGATCATATCTACTATATGATTCACGCTCGACCTTTCGGTCTCCGTGTTCCGAGGCCATATCTGCATATGCTAGGCTCGTCAAGTTTAACCTGAGTATTCCGCGTGTGCAAAACTGGCTTGCACCCGTTGTAGATGGACGTAGAGCTTATCACACCAGATCATCACGTGGTGTCTGGGCACGACGAACTTTGGCAACGGTGCATACTCAGGGAGAACACTTCTTGATAATTAGTGAGAGATCATCTTAAAATGCTACCGTCAAACAAAGCAAGATAAGATGCATAAAGGATAAACATCACATGCAATCAAAATATGTGACATGATATGGCCATGATCATCTTGCGCCTTTGATCTCCATCTCCAAAGTACTGTCATGATCTCTATCGACACTGGCACGACACCATGATCTTCATCATCTTGATCTATATCAATGTGTCGTCACATGGTCGTCTCACCAACTATTGCTCTTGCAACTATTGCTATCGCATAGCGATAAAGTAAAGCAATTATTTGGTACTTGCATCTTATGCAACAAAAAGACAACCATAGGGCTTCTGCCAGTTGCCGATAACTTCAACAAAACATGATCATCTCATACAAGAACTTATATCTCATCACGTCTTGACCATATCACATCACAACATGCCCTGCAAAAACAAGTTAGACGTCCTCTACTTTGTTGTTGCAAATTTTACGTGGCTGCTACGGGCTGAGGAAGAACCGTTCTCACCTACGCATCAAAACCACAACGATAGTTTGTCAAATAGACTCCGTTTTAACCTTCGCAAGGACCGGGCGTAGCCATACTTAGTTCAACTAAAGTTGGAGAAACTGACACCCGCCAGCCACCTGTGTGCAAAGCACGGCGGTAGAACCAGTCTCGCGTAAGCGTACGCATAATGTCGGTCCGGGCCGCTTCATCCAACAGTACCGCCGAACCAAAGTATGACATGTTGGTAGGCAGTATGACCTATATCGTCCACAACTCACTTGTGTTCTACTCATGCATATAACATCAACGCATAAAACTTGGCTCTGATACCACTGTTGGGGAACGTAGTAATTTTAAAATTTTCCTACGCACACGCAAGATCATGGTGATGGCATAGCGACGAGAGGGGAGAGTGTTGT
This sequence comes from Triticum timopheevii, assembly GCA_963921465.1. Taxonomy (NCBI): domain Eukaryota; kingdom Viridiplantae; phylum Streptophyta; class Magnoliopsida; order Poales; family Poaceae; genus Triticum; species Triticum timopheevii. The sequence goes on along the minus strand of OY997266.1, from coordinate 642,209,474 downwards.
CCACGTACCGTCGTAGACCGAAAGCGGAAGCGTTGACGCAACGCGGTTGATGTAGTCGTACGTCTTCACGATCCGACCGATCCAAGCACCGAACGTACGGAGCCTCCGAGTTCAGCACACGTTCAGCTCGATGACGATCTCCGGCCTCCGATCCAGCCGAGCTCCGGAGATGAGTTCCGTCAGCACGACGGCGTGGTGACGATGATGATGTTCTACCGGCGCAGGGCTTCGCCTAAACTCCGCGACGATATGACCGAGGTGGAATATGGTGGAAGGGGGCACCGCACATGGCTAAGGAACGATCCGTAGATCAACTTGTGTGTCATGGGGTGCCCCCTGCCCCCGTATATAAAGGAGCAAGGGAGGAGGAGGCCGGCCCTAGGAGGAGGGCGCGCCAAGGGAGTCCTACTCCCACCGGGAGTAGGATTCCTTCTTTCCTAGTCCAACTAGGAGTCCTTCCATGTATTAGGAGTAGGAGACAAGGAAGGGGAAGAGAGAAGGGAAGGAAGGAGGGGGTGCGGCCCCTCCCCCTAGTCCAATTCGGACTAGGCCATGGGGGGGCGCGCGGCCTGCCCTAGGCAGCCCCTCTATCTTTCCCGCGGGGCCCAATAAGGCCCAATACTTCTCCCCGGCGAATTCCCGTAACTCTCCGGTACTTCAAAAAATACCCGAATCACTCGGAACCTTTCCGAACTCCGAATATAGTCGTCCAATATATCGATCTTTACATCTCGACCATTTCGAGACTCCTCGTCATGTGCCCGATCTCATCCGGGACTCCGAACTCCTTCGGTACATCAAACTCATAAACTCATAATATAACTGTCATCGAAACCTTAAGCGTGCGGACCCTACGGGTTCGAGAACTATGTAGACATGACCTAGAACTATTCTCGGTCAATAACCAATAGCGGGACCTGGATGCCCATATTGGCTCCTACATATTCTACGAAGATATTTATCGGTCAAACCGCATAACAACATACGTTGTTCCCTTTGTCATCGGTATGTTACTTGCCCGAGATTCAATCGTCGGTATCCAATACCTAGTTCAATCTCGTCACCGGCAAGTCTCTTTACTCGTTCTTTAATGCATCATCCCGTAACCAACTCATTGGTCACATTGCTTGCAAGGCTTATAATGATGTGCATTACCTAAAGGGCCCAGAGATACCTCTCCGACAATCGGAGTGACAAAACCTAATCTCGAAATACGCCAACTCAACATGTACCTTCGGAGACACCTGTAGTACTTCTTTATAATCACCCAGTTACGATGTGACGTTTGCTAGTACCCAAAGTGTTCCTCCGGTAAACGGGAGTTGCATAATCTCATAGTTACAGGAACATGTATAAGTCATGAAGAAAGCAATAGCGACATACTAAACGATCAAGTGCTAAGCTAACGGAATGGGTCAAGTCAATCACATCATTCTCCTAATAATGTGATCTCGTTAGTCAAATGACAACTCTTTTGTCCATGGCTAGGAAACATAACCATCTCTGATAAGCGAGCTAGTCAAGTAGAGGCATACTAGTGACACTATGTTTGTCTATGTATTCACACATGTATTATGTTTCCGGTTAATACAATTCTAGCATGAATAATAAACATTTATCATGAAATAAGGAAATAAATAATAACTTTATTATTGCCTCTAGGGCATATTTCCTTCAGTCCCCCCATCCGGTGACACCCACGCACTGCAGATTTCCTGAACTAACTACGGGATGTTGGTGTACCGCATAGAGCGTGCAAGCAAACCACACTGGAACTATGAAGCACCTCGCTGATTTTTTTGTTGGGGAAGGAGGAAGATCAGCTGCCTGACCTCTCCCCGCGCTTCTTGTTCTGGTCGTATTGCCGCCGCGATGAAGCACCCGTAGGAATTCAGAGCACCCGTGGGGATTCAGGTACTGCTGAACCGCATGGCACGCTGCACAGCACGGTGGCACATCGCAGCGAGCCATGGCCTGTGCAGGGGAGGTGAGGGCCATGGTGGTCGTGAACAAACCACAGGAGGGCGCGATGCGCACTGCTCGCTGGGTCCGGCTGCACTGCCGTTGACCCGATTGGGCTCGAGCAAGAGGGGGAGGAAGGCAGAAGGTCGCCGTCGTTGGCCCGGTTGCACTCGTGCGCCGCGACAGCCAAGAGAGGACGAGAAACTGCAGGATATGCGAGCACCATCCATGTCCTCCACTCTCCATGGCGGCGCGGTGACGTGGAGGTGGGTGTTGCTCATCGGGGGTGGACAGAACCGCACCACCAGTGGGAAGGCAGGGAGCGCCCCTTCCTTACTGCCTGCCTTGTAGAGCCGGGCTGCAGCTCCGCCCACCGTTTCTTCATCGTCAGGGAGTCGACGGTGGCCGGCACATGGGGCGCGGGAGCCCGACGGGGGAAGATGGTGAGGGTGCGCGGGCGGGGGGGGGGGGGGCTTCAAAGAAGGAGGTGGGCTCTGGGTGGCCGGCGGGGGCCTGGGAACCATGGTGCGGCGGTGATCGGGCACTCCAGGGCGGCGGCTCGCGCCATGAGGTCACGGCGGAGGTGGGGTGCGGGATGGTGGGGTGATGCGTTTGGGACCGGGAGGCGCGGTGGGCGGCAATGAGAGGAGGCGCGCGCGGTGGCCGATGGGCTTGGGTGCGGTGGGTGGAGTGCCGGCCGAGGTTAGAGGAGGCGCGACGGCCGGGGGCAGAGGAGTCATGGCGGCACTGTCGGCTGCGATGGAAGGAGGTAGGTGGTGGAGCCGCTAGCGGAGGTCGGAGGAGGAGTCCCCGAGCCGCAAGTCGAGGTACGGGGGCCAGCGGCGCGGCGCTTCGGGCTGCCGGCAGCGCAAGGCGGGGCGGCAGAGAGGGAGTTGCTCGGGGAGAGAGAGGAGGTCGCGGGATGGTGTGGGATCTGACGAATGGATAAGTGGGGTGGGTGGGTGAGTGTGTGGGTTCGGGTTTTGTTTTTGCATTTTTTCTGTAGTGACCGTGCGGTCCAGTTCACGGAATGGGGTGTTAGCAGAATAAGCTGGGTGTTATTAGAATAAGACTCTTAAGGGTGTTATCATAATAGACCCACCCTATATATATATATATATATATATATATATATATATATATATATATATATATATATATATATGGATACACTTTGTCAAAAGTCTAAATTGCCCTTTATACGAAAACCCGAACGGGTAGCAAAGTTTTTCGTACCTTAGCCGGCGCCAGTAGCCAGGTGACTAGGGAGGTGATCTTCTTCCACCGATCTTCACCGGCCAGGGCGCTGGCCCCCTCTCCCTCCGGTTGTTGCTTCGATGGCAGGAGGGAGGGGGACCCGTTCCTCCACTCTGTAGGTAGGGTTTGGATTTATAGGTCGTGGTGCGCCGTTGGGGTGGTGGGAGCGGAGCCCGCACAATAAATCTATCTCAACTCCACTCCCACTCCGGCGGTGCCCTTCATGGCGGTGTGTCGGAGTTGATAGCATCGTGTGTTTGCCGATCCTTCAGATCGGTGGCATTAGTGTTCATGGATGGTGTCGGCGAGATGGCGGCAGTGACTCCATCAGGTGTGTCTCTCCTTCTGCTATGTCCCTATTGCTGTGGTGTTGTCTCCGACATCATGATGGATTCGAGAGGTTTGTCGTTCAGGAGTACGCGCAGACGGTTGTCTACGCAACTGACTGATGGAAGATGGTGCATCTTGTGATGGGTTTCTGGTTGCAGGCTGGCAATTCTGATTCCCTCCTTCGATGTCGTAGTCGTGCCGAGGTGTCAGTTCTAGATTTCGATGGCATGTCTGGGAACATGTTGCCCTGGTCCGATTCTTTCAGCGGCAATGGTTTAGCTTCAGACAAACTACTTTGGAGGTCCGTAAAGCTGCTGCTCAGTGATGGAGCCACGTCGAGCTCGGGTGAAGATGTTATTTATCTTCTTTTCCTTAGTGGAGAGGGACAGGAGGGCCGAGCACATAGTTGTGCATACCGTGTGGCCCACACAGGGCCCATGAATTTTGGGGGCCCCATTTCTGCAGGCCTAGTTAAGGCAGCAGGCTGAAAGGCCCGGATACGATGGCCTGAAAGAATATTGATCATTCGCATGATCTACAGCCATGAGTGCACGAGTAGGACCAGACCTACAATACTAACCCTGACGGCATTGTAGCCAGATTGCGGTTGCAGGCTAATGACGCAGCATAGGACCGGCGGCAGGGCTGGCAACGCTGGGAGGCACGGCAACAATAACAGAAGGTGAGTAGGACAGGCACACGACCGTTTTCTTCTGGAGGACACCAGGGTGTGCCAGAGGCCCCTGGCGCGCCCTGATGGGTTGTGGGGCCCATGGAGGTCCTTTCCATCGCCTCTCAGCTCTATAAATACCCAAAAAATTCAAAAAACATAGGGGAGTCGAGAAAACACAATTTCAGCCACCGCATGTTCCTGAACCACGAGATCCAATATAGAGCCCTATTCGGACACCTTGCCCGAGGAGAACACGATCATGGAAGGGGTTCATCATCCTCATTGGTGCTCCTCCGATGATGCGTGAGTAGTTCACGTCAGACCTACAGGTCCGTAGGAAGTAGCTAGATGACTTTCTCTCTCTTTTTGATTTCTCAATACAATGTTCCCCTCGATGTTCTTGGAGATCTATTTGATGTATTGACTTTTTGTGGTGTGTTTGTTGGGATCCGATGAATTGTGAGTTTATGAACAGATTTATTCATATCCATATATGATTATTATAGCTTCGTAATTCTTCGCCGATATTTCAGTTTTGTTTGGCCAACTTGATTGATTTATCTTGCAATGGGAAGAGGTTCTTTGTGAACGGTTCGATCTTGCAGTGTCCTCACCGAATGACAGAAGGGGTAGCGAGGCACACATGTATTGTTGCTATTAATGATAAAACGATGGGGTCTATTCCTACATGAATAGGTCTTGTCTACATCATGTCATCATTCTTATTGTATTACTCCATTTCTCCATGAACTTAATACACCAGATGCATGCTGGATAGCGGTTGATGCATGGAATAATTGTACTAGATGCAGAATACTTTCAGTCTACTATTTTTGGACGTGATGCCTATATACATGATCATTGTCTTGGATATCGGCATAATTATTTGCTCTTCTATCAATTGCCCAACAGTAATTTGTTTACCCACCGTATGCTATTTCTTGAGAGAAACCACAAGTGAAATCTACGCCCCTGGGTCTATGTCCTACCATATATTTCCAGATCTATATTGTTATTTGTGTTTCCAATTTATTTGCCTCTTTTGTTTCAGATGTATATTATCAAAAATCCAAAATATATCTCGTTGAGTTTTATTTGCCTTTATTTTATTTGCATCTACTAGTCTATCTATTTATCATATTTTACTACCTTCGAGGGATTGACAACCCCTTTTACGCGTTGGGTTGCAAGTATTTGTTATTTGTGTGCAGGTGATGTTTACATAATGTTGATTGCTCCTCCTACTAGATTGATAACCTTGGTTTCATAACTAAGGGAAATACTTATCGCTGTTGTGCTACATCATCCCTCGCAAAAATACCAACGCAGATACAAGCAATCACCGAGCACCCGCACGCGAGGTGAAGATTGGGCCCCGCCACCACTAGCACCTACCGAGCTTTGCCTGGCGGCACAGACCAGCGGCTGGAACTGGAGAAGAGGGAGGAGGAGACTGCGGCTCGGGCGGCTAGTGTTGCTTTTTTTTCTATTGGTACATTTGCAAGACACATCTATTAGCATTTATCTGGTAGACCTGAGTGAGGGCAGATGGTAAGATAGGATGCCATCATGTTTGGAAAGCAGGCGTCGATATTGGATGGACGTCAAGACTGCATGCAAAGTTGTTCTCAATGTAGCAAGAATGCATGTCCCATATTGTCTATTCATAAATTTTCCACTGATGCTAGCAACGTGGACTACTTTGTTGCATTAGTGCATACGTTGATGTTGCATGTGCATTCACCATAGCAGTGTAGATGCTAACATTTAATTATGGTTCGCTTGATGGGAATCTGTACTGCACCATCATGGCAATATATGATCATAGTTTTTCTCGATGTTGATCTTGTCTAGGATCCTGATCCATGTGTACTCTATTTACTAATTAGGTAATAAACACAGAGTTCCACGTTGTTGGTCATGATTTCCAACAACATGTTGGGCCAATCCTGAGCTTCATGGTGTAGTGCATCTTGCTTTTGAGATGTTTGGCAAAATGATCCGGTTAGCCAATTCTCATCATCAAGCCCGACCACAAACCTCCTGATTAGCATGGGGTCATGCCAATAACCAACATCGACTGCACGACCCATGCTCTTTATTTCAGGAGGCACCCACGACTTGATGGAAGGCTTGTTCTCCTCCTTGATGTCTGGCTGGCTAATCTTGAGTGCCGGGCTCGGAGTAAAAACATCATGACGCACATCTCCTGCCCTATTCTTGATGGCAATAGTTGAGTCGGGATTTTCATTTGGACCGTCCTCACCTTCTGACCCAGAGGAGATGCCATGAGCTTCATATTCAGAGGAGACTCGTTTATCCCTAGGAGCCATCTAGACAAGCATACAGTATAGTACAGGCTCAACACACTGTGTGTATCGTGACATACATAAATACATAAATAGGATTCAGATGGCATTGCATTGTCCGGTAAACAATCACTAAAATGGTGGAATGCATCGGTGATAGAAGCTGTTGAGTACATCGAAGTGTGCAATGAACAAGATAATGACAACGGGAGATATAAGAATTGTCCTGGAAAATTTCACTACTGACAAACACAGAGTATATCAATGCTTTGAAAAACAATGCAACTACATTTTGTAATTCAGAGTATCGGAATGATTGGTATAACAATAGCAGCGGATTCGATCAGCGAGAGCATACTATTACGTACATGATATTTCAATGAAGTACTAAGAGACGATCATAGAGCATAGACCTGAGTAGATGGCATGCGAGCCTAATCCATCCAAACTGATCGAAATACAGCCTCCATGGAGCACGCTACAATACAACAAAAATAGATAACCACATCTAGACCTACTCATGACGAACTGAAATCACAGGGAAGCGATTCATGTGTTTACCTCACACAGGCTGTATGGTCGGGGTGAGTGATATGTGGAGCACGATGAGATGGCTGCGTCAGGAGATTGGTAATGGGAGATGGGAAAGGGAGGGGGTGCGCTGCGACTGATAAAGGAGAACGTGGGAGGGCGTCCAACAAAGGAATTATTGAGCCGCTCATCGGGCCAGTATAATACAGGGTCAAAACAATGATGCATATATTACTTCCCACTATAAAGGGAGTAACATAGCATGTTACTAGTCTGTGTTACTACCCACTGTGGCTAGTCTAAGATACTGGCACAATTACCAGAACAGTAGTTGCTTTGACTACCAAAACACGACTAGCGTTTTGGCTTCTTCATTATAGCATTGTTAATAGTAAAGCCAGCTGCTGGCTATATGATCTTGCCATGTCATCTATAGCCAGTCTTGTAGCAAACTAGTACAACAGATGCATGTAAATTTATACTACTTTGTTGATACATGGCCCGCCTCCCTATTTCATAAAGTGTCTAGGAGCACGTGCTACAGCCGACTGTTAGTGAGTAGCCCGCTTCTCTTCTCTCTCTACAACTCATCAAAAATACAATATTTAAAACCTTACAGCCCACCTATGTCATCCTAATGTACCTGCTCTTATAAGTTATGACACACAACAGCAGATTGCTTTTAATCTTTTGCGGGTGACACAACAACAGATTGTTAATGCCCCTGAGCAGAAAACAAACACGTCTATAGGCCAGTCGGCTCTAGCGAGAGCGACAATGCCGTGTTAAGATATATACAAAATAGAGAGAAGAGATATGAATTCCTGTTTAAGAAGTGAAAGATACACGATTGTATCAACAAGGGATATGGCTACAATGCCGAACATGGTTAGCAATGATGGCCTTCATGTGTATCGATTAACCGAGATACATGTGAATGGGGGCATTGGAATGCTCGTTTTGTGCCAGAAGCTTCGACTACAGATGATATTTGCAACGCAGCTTGCCACTCACCTATATATTTTTTAACATACTTTATTTTTCTCACACAGTTATTTTCAACTCACATGAAAATGCCGCAAAGGAATGCCCATGTGGAAAATTTCAGAGACACACACACACACACAGACACACACAGAGAGAGAGAGGACATTGCTGATATGGCAGCCATTGGCGAAAATGAAGGAACAGTTTATTCGAGGGATCTTTGCTTAAACCACAGCAACATGCTGACACGAAAGAAGGCAAATACCTTGTTAAGCAACTGACACATGGTAAATGGAAGTAAAGGAAAGAAAATACGGGGTCTCTCACAAGTCACAAAGCTAATAAACGGGGAAAGATAGTCGGCACCCGGGTGAGGTGCATGTGTTGTATTCCTCTTCCTCTTTGCCACGCCTCACGGACAGTACTGACAGATCTTGAAAGCCTCAGTTTCGCAGTAGACAACACTGAAAATAGGATTAGCGCTCCCGATGCACCACTTATACGCTGTCTGGTAGCAGACGCTTGCTGACGCCGCCGTCGGCGTGGCCATTAGCAGCTGTGCAGCAAACAGGGCCAGCATGAAAATGGCGGCCATCTTAAGCATGGAGCTGGGAGCCATTGCAAAAGCTAGCCGACGAAGGACGTTGCGGCTTGAAGGTCTAGCCTGCAAACTGGAAGTCTTTTCTGAAAGCTTTGGTTGATGTGAGTGCTTGCTAGCAAGGCCTCCTATTTATAGGCACAAGAGTTCGTGCTTTGGTCTTCTTTTGCCATCCATGATTTCACTAGATCTCAGATGCATGACAACGGAAGTTTTTGTTCCATCAATCATCCAAGCCACACATCATAGTTGACTTGGGAGAGTCCCCATGCGCGCGCATTTGGCATATCCCAAACCAGCTGGCAGCATCTCCGCTCAACTCATAGATAATCCTGTTGTGTGCCATGCAGTGAGTTTAAAATGCACTACCAGCCTAGCACCGAGATTCAAGAAAATACGGAACCAATACAAAAACTGAAGTGTCCAAGCCTTTGTTATTAAGATCGCACAACAGCATACATCATCTTGATCCCGTATCAATTAGTACATGATCTCGCGATGTTAAAGCCATTATCCCGTATCAATATTCAGAGGTGATCCTTCAATTCTTTGTTCTTGCGGTCGCTGCACACAATCTCGGCAGAAATAGTGTTAATTGCTTAGAGTTCGTCCCTTCACTGCACTTTCACACGCACCTCACCTTCAATTGTCAATATCAGGTAATTCTGACCCTGGACGAGGGTCATGGAATGTACAATAGATGTACGTGCGACAACTTTGACGGATGCAAAGACCAAGACAAGCTAACAAGACATAGGGCTGGGAGATCTTTTAATTTGTGCACACCTGGGGGCAGTTCCAAAAGGGCCAACTGTCAATTAAGATGTAACGTCACCATATCCTTGGAACCCACAAATTTGAATTAAAATCACAAACAATTGCACTGTCCACAGTTGACTTGGGTGTTTCCCCATGCATTATCTTCTGTTGTGTTTCACCGTCCATAATCGCGATTTTAACGCCATTATCTTCTGTTGTGTTTGACCGCAACTGGCCCATGTGTACGTATGCTTAATATTCAGAGGTGATCCTTCAATTCTTTGTTCTTGCGGTCGCTGCACACAAGCTAGGCAGAAATAGTGAAAATTGGCTTAGAGTTCGCCCCTTGACTGCAGTTTCACACGCACCTCACCTTCACCTATCAATATCAGGTAATTCTGGTCCTGGACTAGGGTCATTGAATGTACAATAGATGGATGTGTGACAGATTTGACGGATGCAAGGACAAACGGAAGGTTGTTTGAATTAATGAGGCGCACAGTTGATCTATCGAGGACCAAGCAATCACACAAGCATGACACTAACATTTGTTAACGAGTTCATCATTGTGGCTACATCCCCGGGGCCTGACTACGGGCGCTCGTCCCCATGGCACTGTCACAATACCGCACACCGGCCACCCGGGTGCCGGCATGCGCCGCCGGCTTCCCCTACGTACTTGTATTATTATGTTTGCATAGGTTACATCGCGTGTCTACCCCCACTATATATGAGAGGTCCAGGATACAAGTGTCATATTTGGGCACGACTTCATATCCTATCTACACACAGTCCAGATCCAAGTCCAACTGTAACCTACCTTGTACAATAATATTCGATACAACTCTAACAAAGGTAACAAGACATAGGGCTGGGAGATCTTTTAAATGGTGAGCACACTTTGCTAGCCCTACTTGTGGCAGTTTCAAAAGGGTTCAAAAGGGCCAACTACCCCCTCTCGATCGCAACCGCGTTGCCCCCGCGGGCGGCCGTCCATGCCTCCCCTCCTTCCCCGCGAGCCCTCCCCCTCTCACCTCCTCCTCCCTGCCGCCGTCGTGGGCGCCCGCCGTGGGCCTGGCCCGGGCGACGTTGGTGGTGGCGGCCCCCGGCCCTTCCCGCTCTAGGGTTTCTTCGGCGCGGGACGAAGCGCTCCGGGCGGTGTCTTCAGGCGGCAGCGGTCCTGCGCGGCGGCGGGGTTTCCTTTCGCGGGCGGGTTTGAGCTCTGGGCGGCGGCGGCGCCGTTGGCGGCGTGGCAGCGCCGCGGCGCGGGCTGGCGGAGCCCGCCCGGCCTAGATCTGGGACCTTCGGGGCCCATCTGAGCCAGGGCTGGCCGGCGATAGGTGTGGCACTGGCGAGGCCCTCAGGAGGCGGCGGCGAGCGGCGATGATCGGCGGGGTGCTGGCGGCATCGACGCCAGCCTGCTGCAGCGTTGCCGGCGGGGCGTAGCGGGCTCATTTCGGGCTTGGCCAGGCCTAGGGTGGCCTGGTATGCCCCGCTGTCATGTCTGGACGACGACCGCGGGGCGTAGCGGGCTCATTTCACAACTTACGCCACCCGGAACACCACAGCGTAATGATGTGTCCGAACGTCGTAATTGTACTTTACTTGATATGATGCGATCTATGATGTCTCTTACTGATTTACCGCTATCGTTTTGGGGTTATGCTTTAGAGACGGCCGCATTCACGTTAAATAGGGCACCATCAAAATCCGTCGAGACGACGCCTTATGGACTGTGGTTTCGCAAGAAACCAAAGTTGTCGTTTCTTAAAGTTTGGGGCTGCGATGCTTATGTGAAGAAACTTCAACCAGATAAGCTCGAACCCAAATCGGAGAAATGTGTTTTCATAGGATACCCAAAAGAGACTATTGGGTACACCTTGTATCACAGATCTTAAGGCAAGACCTTTGTTGCTAAATTCCGATCCTTTCTAGAGAAGGAGTTTCTCTCGAATGAAGTGAGTGGGAGGAAAGTAGAACTTGATGAGGTAACTGTACCTGCTCCCTTATTGGAAAATAGTTCATCACAGAAACCGGTTCCTGTGACGACTACACCAATCAGTGAGGAAGCTAATGATATTAATAATGAAACTTCTGATCAAGTTACTACAGAACCTCGTAGGTCAACCACAGTAAGATCCGCTCCAGAGTGGTACGGTAATCCTATTCTGGAAGTCATGTTACTTGACCATTGAGAACCTACGAACTATGAGGAAGCGATGATGTGCTTCGATTCCTCAAAATGGCTTGAGGCCATGAAATCTGAGATGGGATCCATGTATGAGAACAAAGTATGGACTTTGGTTGACTTGCCCGATGATCGGCAAGCCATCGAGAATAAATGGATCTTCAAGAAGAAGACTGACGCTGATGGTAATGTAACTGTCTATAAAGCTCGACTTGTTGCGAAAGGTTTTCGACAAGTTCAAGGATTTGACTACGATGAGACTTTCTCACCCGTAGCGATGCTTAAGTCTGTCCAAATCATGTTAGCTATTGCTGCATTTTATGATTATGAAATATGGAAAATGGATGTCAAAACTGCATTCCTGAATGGATTTCTGGAAGAAGAGTTGTATATGATGCAACCAGAAGGTTTTGTTGATCCAAAAGGTGCTAACAAAGTGTCCAAGCTCCAGCGATCCATTTATGGACTGGTGCAAGCCTCTCGGAGTTGGAATAAACGCTTTGATAGTGTGATCAAAGCATATGGTTTTATACAGACTTTTGGAGAAGCCTGTATTTACAAGAAAGTGAGTGGGAGCTCTGTAGCATTTCTGATATTATATGTAGACGACATATTGTTAATTGGAAATGATATAGAATTTCTCGATAGCATAAAGGGATACTTGAATAAAAGTTTTCGACGAAAGACCTCTGTGAAGCTGCTTATATACTGGGCATCAAGATCTATAGAGATAGATCAAGACGCTTAATTGGACTTTCACAAAGCACATACCTTGATAAAGTTTTGAAAAAGTTCAAAATGGACCAGGCAAAGAAAGGGTTCTTCCCTGTATTACAAGGTGTGAAGTTGAGTCAGACTCAATGCCCGACCACAGCAGAAGACAGAGAGAAAATGAAAGATGTTCCCTATGCTTCAGCCATGGGCTCTATCATGTATGCAATGCTGTGTACCAGACCTGATGTATGCTTAGCAAAAGGTTTAGCAGGGAGGTACTAAAGTAATCCAGGAGTGGATCACTGGACAGCGGTCAAGAATATCCTGAAATACCTGAAAAGGACTAAGGATATGATTCTCGTTTATGGAGGTGACAAAGAGCTAGTCGTAAATGGTTAGGTCGATGCAAGTTTTAACACTGATCCGGATGATTCTAAATCGCAAACCGGATACGTGTTTATATTGAACGGTGGAGGTGTCAGCTGGTGCAGTTCTAAACAAAGTGTCATGGCGGGATCTACATGGGAAGCGGGGTACATGTGTAAATACATAAACAAACATAATGTCACTAGTATGCCTCTACTTAACTAGCTCATTAATCAAAGATGGTTGTGTTTCCTAACCATAGACATGAGTTGTCATTTGATTAATGAGATCACATCATTAGTAGAATGATGTGATTGACTTGACCCATTCCGTTAGCTTAGCACTTGATCGTTTAGTATGTTGCTATTGCTTTCTTCATGACTTATACATGTTCCTACAACTATGAGATTATGCAACTCCCGTTTACCAGAGGAACACTTTGTGTGCTACCAAACGTCACAACGCAACTGGGTGATTATAAAGGAGCTCTACAGGTGTCTCCAAAGGAACATGTTGAGTTGGCGTATTTCGAGATTAGGTTTTGTCACTCCGATTGTAGGAGAGGTATCTCTGGGCCCTCTCGGTAATGCACATCACTATAAGCCTTGCAAGCAATGTAGCTAATGAGTTAGTTACGGAATGACGCATTACATAACGAGTAAAGGGACTTGCCAGTAACGAGATTGAACTAGGTATTGAGATATCGATGATCGAATCTCGGGCAAGTAACATACCGATGACAAAGGGAACAACGTATGTTGTTATGCGGTTTGACCGATAAAGATCTTCGTACAATATGTAGGAGCCAATATGAGCATCCAGGTTCCGCTATTGTTTATTGATTGGAAACGCGTCTCGGTCATGTCTACATAGTTCTCAAACCCGTAGGGTCCGCACGCTTAAAGTTACAATTACAGTTATATTATGAGTTTATGAGTTTTGATGTACCGAAGGTTGTTCAGAGTCCCAGCTATGATCACGGAGATGACGAGGAGTCTCAAAATGGTCGAGACATGCAGATTGATATATTGGAAGTCTATATTTGGATATCAGAAGTTTTCTGGGTGAAATCCTGATTTTACCGGAGTACCGAGGGGTTACCGGAACCCACGGGGGGCTTAATGGGCCATGGTGGGCCTTAGTGGAGAAGAGGAGAGGCGACCAGGGCTGGGCCGCACGCCCCTCCCCCCTAGTCCGAATAGGACAAGGAGAGGGGGGCGGCGCCCCCCCCCCCCTTCCTTCCTCTTTCCCCCCTTCTCCAAGTCCAACAAGGAAACACTAGTGCAGAACTGGGCAATAGCACCGGTTCGTACGGCCCTTTAGTGTCGGTTCCATAACCGGCACTAAAGTGTGGTCACTAAAGGCCCCCCCCCCTTTACTACCGGTTCAGCACGAACCGGTGCTAAAGGGCAACCACGTGGCACGAGCCAGCTCCGGGGGCCAGGAGCCCTTTAGTACCGGTTGGTAAGACCAACCGGTACTATAAGGTTTGGGGGTTTTTAGTTTTATGATTTCTTTTTCATTTAATTTTGTGTTTGCATTTTAATTCTTTTTCGTTTGCTGGTTTTTTACGATACTACACAATGTACACGTTATGCATATATATATATATATATATATATATATATATATATATATATATATATAGAATTTCTAGTAGAACCAATCATGCATATATATATCATCAATGTCTCACAAACCACCATATTAATTAATTCACACATACACACATGTATAGCTATATACAATTTCTCCTACATATGCATGTTGCCTTCGGAGCCAGTGGCATTAGCCTAATTGGTGCCTTCAGAGCACGATGACAATTGGAAGTGGTTTTCATGGGGGCGGTAGCGGGTAATAGTATTCTCCCTTCGGATTTATGACCTGGTCGAGCAAAAATCCCGCTATTTCCTCTTGAAGTGCTTCTACGCGCTCCGTTTCTAGGAGGTTCTCCCGCACCTCTATGAACTGTTAAGAAGGAGATCAATATGCATGTGTATTAGTTGTGTGACTAGATATCGATAATGGTGTAAAAATTGTGAATAGTGTTCTGACAAGCGTACCCATTCCTGTCTTTGAGATCTGCTCCTTTCGGACGCCATCATGCGAATGTTCTCGCAAACGCAGAATGCACACAGATCAGTCCCCTGCGCCTGCTTCAGGGCCTTTACGAGAATGGAATTTGATTAGATAATAATTAATCAAGCATGATAATTAAAGAGATGGCAGCTAGCTAGCTAGCTAGTACTACTTAATTACTTACCTTGGGTCGAAACCATTTAAGCTTTTTTTCCATTCGCCTTCCGTGACGCTGATGAACCTTGCCCAAGCCCTGCCCGCCGACAAAGAAAATGAATAAAGGGGTTATTAAATAGTTCATATCATAAAATGACGAACTAAATAGGCCGAGATATATAGTTAATAATGATTGAAATTACCTGTTGACTATCCAAACAAGATGTTATAGTCAGTTTTTTCTTTGAGTAGTGAGTCCAGTACTTCAACTGTTCCGGCGTCAACTTTAATGATACACAAGACCCAGTGAAATCTGCATGCACACACGTTTGCATGTCTAAATGAAGCGGGCATATGTAAGCAAAAACATGTAGCTAGCTAGTAGGAAAAAACAGAGAATTTGTAGTACAAGACAGTCTGACTCATTGGAAGTTGTAAGGAAGTAGTATATCTTCATTGTATTTGAGGCGCTTCAAGTACTCTAGCATGTTGCCCTCTACGTTCTTTTGATGATGTGGATTTATTAGCCATGTGTATTCATTAACGGTGTTTGGGTCAATGAACCCAATGCCAAAGCGTCCACCTTTTCTCATTTCATACATCTTCATCCTGCATAATACCACAAAAAGAATATAGTGAGGATAATTACAGGTAATGATTGATCAAAAGGATCACTACAGCTAGCTTGAGACTTAAATTACAGAAAGAAATCACTTACAGACAATAGCAACTGATGATAGATTTGTCGAGTGCGTCTTGATTGTATAACTGAAACAGTTCAGAATACTCAATGGACAGAGCTTTCTCATGGAAGTAATGCTCCTCCTTGACATTCACCATGAGGGACAATCGATCTGAAATCTTGGTAATGTTCATGTACCATTGATGCAATTCATACATTCTCGTTGGGAGGTTCTTGACCTTGTCTGGCTCGACCAAAGGTTGGCCCCGGACATATTTCCGTTTTATTTCATCCTCTCTAACCAAAGGCATGGGCTCGATCTCGAGGAGTTGTCCAACAGTGATGTTGAGAACTTCATCCTGCATTATATGCTCCTCCGTTATTACCACATTGCCCACCTCGGGAACGTGCACTGTTTGCCCACAATAATATTGGGCGCGCGTACTGTCACGTGTTGTTGGCACAACAAGCGAGGGGATCGATTGCGCTGCCTGTTCTCCCAGCCGGGGAATGGTTTTCCCGCATTTTTTGACAGCTGCTTCTTGTTTGCTCGATCCCGAGCTCGCCTCCTTACGTAGACGTTCTCGATTTAACTTCCTGATGTGGCGCTCATAGTCTGTGTCAACAGGCTTGGGAGCTGGTGGTTGAGCCATACGAATGAAGTGGTCAATCGTTTCCTCAGGCAGTTTCTCCCTTGGCGGCGGTGGCGGTTTCGGTGCAAAATGGGCTTCCACCTCGGCCTTCGATATGGCTGCGATTTCCTCCTCGGACCTGTCATAATCCCTCTACGGAAGAGGTGTGAGGCTTGGACCATATTTATATCGCTTGCCTCCGCCTATACTTCCTGTACTACCTCGACTCGTACCGCTACGCACCATAGCTGCGGGGTGTCTCTTCTGCGATTGCTGAGGCGGTGGAGACGGCTGACGGGGCTGAGTTGGACGAGGAGGAGTGGCCTGAAGCTGTGCCGGACTTGGAGGAGGAGTGGCCTGAGGTTGTGCCGGACTTGGAGGAGGAGTGGACGTCTGACGCTGTGGCGGACTTGGAGGAGGAGGAGTGGCCTGACACTTTGCCGGACTTGGAGGAGGAGTGGCCTGACACTTTGCCGGACTTGGTGGACTTGCAGGAGCGGGAGTCTGCTGACTCGATGGCGGACTTCGACGAGGAGTCAGCTGACGCGGTGTCGGTGGCCTTCGAAAGATGATGCAATCCTTTTTCCATAGGATGATACGATGTTTGGCCTCTCCGAGAAAGCGCTCGCTGTCACCTCCAGGAATGTCAAGCTGTAGCTCCGAATATGGTGGGTCCACCACCTCATCAACCAAGACACGAGCATAGCCCACTGGAATCAGGTTGCAATGGAAGGTTGCCTCGAGGGGATTTGTAAAAGCAACACCGTCCGCCACCTTCATGGATATGTTCTTCATTTTGACGTGTAGCTCGCAGTTAGTGTTCTCCGTGATGTCATCCACGGGGTATCTACCCAGCATTGCGTCGTCCGGGACGGAACCCACGCTGCTTCTCGGCATGGATGGGCCGGTGCTATCCAATGCTGGATCATCCGCTAGCTGCTGCAGCTGCTGAGACCCCCTTTGCTGGGTAAGTGAGTCGATCTGCTCCTGCTGCCGCTGGAATTTGACTGCCAATTCCGCTTGACTTGCTTCTAGGCCTTGAAGGCGTTCATAGTCCCGCTTCCTCTGCTCCTCCTCCATCTTCCTCTTCTTCTCCTCCGCAATCTTCTTTCTCGCACAGGTTCTGTAGTCGGTGTTCCGTTCTGAAAACCCCTCATACCACGGAATAGTGCCCTTGCCTCGTGTTCTTCCCGGGTGTTCAGGATTTCCCAGGGCACGCGTAAGCTCGCCGTTCTCTCTGTTGGGCTAGAACACCCCTGATCGTGCCTCTTCTATTGCAACAAGTATCGCATCGTTGGCTCCCTTCAGACTTGCCCTCGTCGAAACATTGCCTGTCTCCGGGTCCAACTCCCCCCCATGCGCATAGAACCAAGTCCTGACCCTGGGGGGCCAGCTCTTTGTAACCGGAGTGACAACTGCATCCTCCATCTCTTTCTCATACTTATCCCACTTAGGCATTGCCACCGCATAGCCACCTGGCCCCAGCTTATGGAACTTATCTTTTTTTTCGGTATTCTTATTGTTTATTCTCGACCGTTCCTTAGCTAATTCCGAATCCTTGAATTTCACGAAATCGTCCCAATGAGCACGTTGGTTCTCTAGTGTTCCCTCGAATACTGGAGTCTTCCTTCCTCCCTTGACGTACTTGTTCCATTCACGATTCTTGTGGTTCTTGAATGCAACCGCCATCTTCCTAAGAGCAGCGTCCTTGACTTTCTGCACATCTGCTTCTGTGAAATGATCTGGTAGGGTGAAATGTTCCATGAGAGTATCCCAAAGCAGATCTTTTTGATTCTTGTCGACAAAAGTAACATCTGGACGTGGCTTTGCTGGATCTCTCCATTCTTGAAGTTTGATCGGGAGTTGGTCCTTCACAAGAACTCCGCACTGACGAACGAACTTGTCCGCAATATTCTTAGGCGCTAATGGTTCGCTGGTAGGTCTGCATGCCTCGATATTGTACTGCTTCAACTTTTTGTTTGGGCCTCGTTTCGTCCTTTTGCCTGAAGATTTGCTCGATCCGTATAGCTGAAAGAACAAAGATCGATTCGTTAATATATCTTCAAGTCATTTAAAACATGTGATGATCACCAGATGCCTGCTTATATAAATATATATACCTCGCCGGTCTTTATTGTTTTAGGATCAACATGTTCTTCGTCATCGTCATAATCGTAGTTCATGACTTCATCAATTCGATCGTCGCGATCGAATATCATATCACCCTCTCCGGTGTTGTTTAGAAATTCGGAGCCGTCATAATCTTCTCCATTCTGATCATCATCTGGCCCGCGTATCATATCGAACATGGTCTGTTCTCCCTCTCTGTCGGTATTGTCTGCCATAGCTTTTATTTAACTAATCCAAAAGAAATATAAAACAATTTAGTATTCAAATTACATCGTCTCGAATACTAGATATAATCTCGAATACATTGTCTAGAATAATAGATATAATCTCGAATACATCGTCTCGAATAATATATAATATTGAATAGTACATCACTTGCTAGGTAGCTAATAAAGATCGAATACTACAGAAGAATCTAGGACACTCGCGGTTCCTGCGGCGCGGGCGGTGGACACCCAAAGAGAAGGAACCCTCACATGATCATAGCTGAAGTGAGATCCCCGAAGAAGCTGCCAGGTATTGGAGAACCTGCCGCCCTCTAACGCAACCATTTAGCGATGGACGTGCTCGTCCTCCTCCCTGACACGGCGACGTACCACCTCCGGCGGGGCCGGGTCCCTCCGCACCGAAACTGGCCCACGCGAACACCACCAAACGAGATCAGGGTCGACGACGGGACCCGGGGCCGGGTTCCTCATCAAGCGGCGCGCCCCTCTAGGCAGCACCTCCCAGTGCTAGCCCGGCGGAGCCCAGTCCCGGACATGGGTCGGCTGGACGTCGTCGCGGACGGGTCGACGGCGAGGATGCGGGCCGGGCATCGTCGAGAACAAATACTAGCTATATGCCCGCAAAAAGTAACATTTTTTTAATGATTGGATTTTGATAACTAAAATTTCTAACATTTCTATATAACACAAATTATGCTATCATTGCATATGTCAAAAATCTATATACTATTTCATACTAATTAAGCATCTAACACTAAAAACAGAAAACACAACTTCTATACATCCATTAAAAAACTGAAAAACAACATTGTATAAAAAAATTCCATACTAATTAAACACTAATTATATCCATCTAACATGCATTCATACATATATAATAGTGAAAAAATAATAATCTAAATAATCTAAACTAATTAAACATACAAAATACGTATATACTAATATATACATGCATTAATTCATACATATGTACGTGTGTGTGTGTTCATCATGCATGCTTGTGTGTGTGTGTGTATGGGCTCGGGGAGGGGCGGCGCCCATGGTGGCCGCCGGGGGCGAGGGAGAGGGGTTAGAGGGGGAGAGCTCACAGCGGGGCGACGGCGACGGCGAGGCGACGGCCGGGGGCGGCGACGCGGGGACGGCGCGACGGGGACGGGCCCGGGGGCGGCGACGGCGACGGAGACGAGGGCGGCGACGGGGACGGGGGCGGCGACGGAGACGAGGGCGGCGACGGGGACGGAGACGAGGGCGGCGACGGGGACGGAGACGAGGGCGGCGACGGGGACGGGGGCGGCGACGGAGACGAGGGCGGCGACGGGGACGGGGGCGGCGACGGAGACGGAGACGACGGAAATAAAGGAACAAACAGATGGAAAATGAAATTTTCGTACCTGTTGTATATATAGAAGGCACCTTTAGTACTGGTTGGAGCCACCAACCGATACTAAAGCCTGTTTTGGCCAGGCCAAGCGGCGGGAAGCAACCCCCTTTAGTACCGGGTGGTGGCACAGACCGGTACTAAAGGCCCCCCCTTTAGTACCGTTTGTGCCACGACCCGGTACTAAAGGGGGTGCGCTGGCGCAGGTGTGGTGCGGCAAGTTTAGTCCCACCTTGCTAGTCGAGGGGCTACCGCACTTGTTTATAAGCCCCAGTGCGGTAGCTCTCTCGAGCTCCTCTCCTAAGAAGGCCTACTGGGCCTACCTGTCCTCTTCGCCCAGTGAGCCTACTGGGCCTTTGCGGGCCTGCATCCTGGCCCAACAAAAGGTTGTGTCGCTAGTCATATGCAGGCCGCTTTGACCCAGTAGGCGGGCTTTTTTTTCTTAATTTTTTTCGCTTTATTTATTTTTGAGTTGTTTTTTGCTGTATTTAGAGTTTCTTTCTGAATATTTTTGCTTTAGGTACAAAAAATTACAAACTTTCTGTTAGTGTCGGTAGATTTCAAATTTGAATAGTTTAAATTTTGAATTATTTGAAATTTGTGTGAATCACTAGTTTGTGAATAACTTAGCTTTGAAAAAAGTTTTTTCAGTGATTCTTTTTCTTATGTTTAATATTAGTGTGTTTTATCATTATATTCAATTTAGTAATGCTTAGGTTATTAAAAAAATGAAATGCCTTTGCAACAGTTCAGTTTTCGTCGGAAACCCTGATACTTCGAAAGAGATTGTCCATTTTGTACACGAAGTGCATCCAGTTTTTGCCGAAACCCTCTCTACTTTCTTGCACATGCTATTTACATGAAATTATGATACCATGCCAACTTTCAACCTTTTCTGATGGCATATTTTCTAATCTTTCTAATCTTCAAGCGCAATTTCTCCATCTTGATCTTGTGATCATCGACGACATCGGCAACATGCAACTCCAATTCCATCTTCTCCCCCTCAATTCTTTTCAATTTTTCTTTCAAGTACTCGTTTTCTCTTTCAACTAAATTTAACCTCTCGACAATAGGGTCGGTTGGAATTTCTGGTTCACATACCTCCTAGATAAAAATATCTATGTCAACTTGATGGGCATAATTTGTCATAAACACGAAATGCAACAAATAGTTTTAAAAGAGAATATACTACATCCGAATCATAACAAGGACGAGGGCCGACGGGGACGGATATCAAAACCATGGCACTATGTATAACAAACAACGTACGGGTAAGATAATTATTATATGAGTAACTATATATCCAAATCACACAAACATCAACTTTTTTTATAAAATTTCATGAACAAGAGGCTCACCACAAGGTGGTGCTGGAGACGGGACGGTGCGGGCGATCGACGGTGGTTACGACGGAGGTTTAGAAGGCACTAAGTAAACCACACCTACATATGCAAACTAAGTGTTATTTTTGACCTCAAATTGCATATAAATCAAATACTAGCACATATATATATTTCCTCCCAAATTACTAAACTCACAAATTAATAACTATATAAAGCATTGCAAGAGATAATATAGCAATGAGAGATGAAAGGACAAAGTTGCTAACCTTTGTGATCATTTGAATGGATGGGGGCCTTCAAATCTTGACAAATTTTGGGCAAAATGTGTGATGAGCTCGAGAGGAAGAGGGGAAGAACAAAGAGGAGAGGGGAAAGGGGAAGAACAGAGCGAGCTCAGGTGGACGAAGGGTTTATGTAGGACGACCTTTAGTACCGGTTCGTGCCAAGAACCGGTACTAAAGGTGCTGGAGGGGGCCCAGACTGACAACATCCTGCCACCACTCTCATTAGTACCGGTTCGTGGCACGAACCGGTGCTAAAGGTTAGCCACGAACCGGTACTAATGAGAGCGGCCCGGCTAGCCGTTGGAACCAGCACTAGTGTATACATTTGTGTCGGATCTAATACAAACCGGCACTAATGTGCTTCATGTTTGACCCTTTTTCTACTAGTGAAAGGAGCAAGTCCTACTCCCGGTGGGAGTAGGACTCTCCATGGCGCGCCTCCTCCCTGGCCGGCCACCCCCTCCCCCCTTGCTCCTTTATATACGGGGGCAAGGGGGCACCTCTAGAGACACAACAACAGATCATTGATCTCTTAGCCGTGTGCGGTGCCCCCCTCCACCATAGTCCTCCTCGATAATATTGTAGCGGTGCTTAGGCAAAGCCCTGCGATGGTAGAACATCATAATCATCACCACGCCATCATGCTGACGGAACTCTCCCTCGACACACGGCTGGATCGGAGTCCGAGGGACGTCATCGAGCTGAACGTGTGCTAGAACTCGGAGGTGCCGTACTTTCGGTGCTTGATCGGCCGGGCCGTGAAGACGTACGACTACATCAACCGCGTTGTTCTAACGCTTCCGCTTTCGGTCTACGAGGGTACATGGACGACACTCTCCCCTCTCGTTGCTATGCATCACCATGATGTTGCGTGTGCGTAGGAATTTTTTTGAAATTACTATGTTACCCAACAGAGCCTCCTACTGGATTGATACCTTGGTTCTCAAAAACTGAGGGAAATACTTACGCTACTATAGCGTAAGTATTTCCCTCAGTTTTTGAGAACCAAGGTATAAATCCAGTAGGAGGCTCCTCAAAAGTCCCACGCACCTACACAAACAAACAAAGAACTCGCAACCAACGCAATAAAGGGGTTGTCAATACCTTCACGGCCACTTGCGAAGTGAGATCTAATAGAGGTAGTATGATAAGATAAATAAATTTTTTGTATTATATAATATAGATTGGAAAAGTAAAGATGCAAATAAAAGTAGATTGAAAGCTTATATGATAAAAGATAGACCCGGGGCCATAGGTTTCACTAGTGGCTTCTCTCAAGATAGCATAAGTATTACGGTGGTTGAACAAATTACTATCGAGCAATTGATAGAAAAGCGAATAATTATGAGATTATCTAGGCATCACGTCCGCAACAAGTAGACCGACTCCTGCCTGCATCTACTACTATTACTCCACACATCGACCGCTATCCAGCATGCATCTAGAGTATTAAGTTCATAACAACAGAGTAACACATTAAGAAAGATGACATGATGTAGAGGGATAAACTCATGCAATATGATATAAACCTCATATTTTTATCCTCAATGGCAACAATACAATACGTGCCTTGCTGCCCCTATTGTCACTGGGAAAGGACACCCCAAGATTGAACCCAATGCTAAGCACTTCTCCCATTGCAAGAAAGATCAATCTAGTAGGCCAAACCAAACTGATAATTCGAAGACACTTGCAAAGATAACTCAATCATACATAAAAGAATTCAGAGGAGATTCAAATATTTCTCATAGATAAACTTGATCATAAACCCACAATTCATCGGATCTCGACGAACACACTGCAAAAAGAGTTACATCGAATAGATCTCCAAGAAGATCGAGAGAACATGGTACTGAGATCAAAAAAGAGAGAAAAAGCCATCTAGCTAATAACTATGGACCCGAAGGTCTGTGGTAAACTACTCACAACTCATCGGAGAGGCTATCGTGTTGATGTAGAAGCCCTCCGTGGTCGATTCCCCCTCCGGCGGAGCGCCGGCGAAGCCTCCAAGATGGGATCTCGCGGATACAGAAGGTTACGGCGGTGGAAATAGTTTTTCGTTGGCTCCCTAGATGTTCTCGGCGTACGTGGGTATATATAGGAGGAAGAAGTAAGTCGGTGGCCGCCTGAGGGGCCCACGAGATAGGGGGGCGTGCCATGTAGGGATGTTTATGGGCTTTATTTTACACATTTATATCATTTTTGGGACTAACCTACTAACCAGAGGCCCAACCCGTATAGCTGTTTTTTTTCCTATTTCAGTATTACGAAGAAAAGGAATATCAAACGGAGTCCAAATGGAATGAAACCTTCGGGAGGATGATTTTTGGAACGAACGTGATCCAGAGGACTTGGAGTAAAAGCCAAGAAGCAGCCGAGGCAGCCACGAGGGTGGAGGACGCGCCCATCCCTACAGGGCGCTCCCACCCCTACAGGGCACGCCCCCTATCTCGTGGGCCCCTCGAGCGGCCACCGACCTACTTCTTCCTCCTATATATATCCACATACCCCGAAAACATCCAGGGAGCCAACGAAAAACAATTTCCACCGCCATAACCTTCTGTATCCGCGAGATCCCATCTTGGAGCCTTCGTCGGCGCTCCGCTGGAGGGGGAATCAACCACAGAGGACTTCTACATCAACACCATAGACCCTCCGATGAGTTGTGAGTAGTTTACCACAGACCTTCGGGTCCATAGTTATTGGCTAGATGGCTTTTTCTCTCTTTTTGGATCTCAATACCATGTTCTCCCCCTCTCTTGTCGAGATCTATTCGATGTAACTCTTGTTGTGGTGCGTTTGTCGAGATCCGATGAATTGTGAGTTTATGATCAAGTTTGTCTATGAGAAGTATTTGAATCTCCTTTGAATTGTTTTATGTATGATTAGTTATCTTTGCAAGTCTCTTCGAATTATCAGTTTGGTTTGGCCTACTAGATTGATCTTTCTTGCCATGGGAGAAGTGCTTAGCTTTGGGTTCAATCTTGCGGTGTCCTTACCCAGTGACAATAGGGGTTGCAAGGCACGTATTGTATATTGTTGCCATCGAGGATAAAGAAATGGGGTTTATATCTTATTTCATGAGTTTTTCCCTCTACATCATGTCATCTTTCGTAATGCGTTACTCTGTTCTTATGAACTTAGTACTCTAGATACATGCTGGATAGCGGTCGATGTGTGGAGTAATAGTAGAAGATGCAGGAAGGAGTCGGTCTACTTGGCACGGACGTGATGCGTATATACATGATCATGCCTAGATAATCTCATAATTATTCGCTTTTCTATCAATTGCTCGACAGTAATTTGTTCACCCACCGTAATACTTATGCTATCTTGGGAGAAGCCACTAGTGAAACCCATGGCCCCCGCGTCTATCTTTTATCATATAACCTTTCAACCTACTTTTATTTGCATCTTTACTTTTCCAACATATATTATAAAATACCAAAAATATATTTATCTTATCATACTATCTCTATCAGATCTCACTTTTGGAAGTGGCCGTGAAGGGATTGACAACCCCTTTATTGCGTAGGTGCGTGCGACTTTTGAGGAGCCTCCTACTCGATTGATACCTTGGTTCTCAAAAATTAAGGGAAATACTTATGCTACTATTGCTGCATCACCCTTTCCTCTTCAAGGAAAACCAACGCAAGGTCAGGACATAGCAAGAAAGATTTCTGGCGCCGTTGCCGGGGATGTCTTGGCTCAAGTCAAGAAATACCAAGTACCCATCACAAACTCATCTCCCTCGCATTTACATTATTTGTCATTTGCCTCTCATTTTCCTATCCCCCACTTCACCCTTGCCATTTTATTTGCCCTCTCTTTCCCAATCTCCTCCTCTCTTTTTCACTTGCCTTTTTTCTGTTTGCTCGTGTGTTAGATCGTTTACCTTGTCATAATGTCTAGTCCTCCTATCCTCGTTATTACTCCCGAACATGAAATTCTCAATTTTAAGCAAAGGGAGGGAGAAAATTTTAAAGAAGCTTGGCATAGAATTTGCAATGCTCAAAATAAAACTACTAGGAAGCTTTCTACTTCCGTTCTTCTTCGTAATTTTTATGCAGGCATTACTCCTTGGAATAGATGCGTTCTTGATACTATTACCGGAGGGGATTTCTTGAGTAGCCATACGTTTGATGCTTATAATGCTATGTTAGATTTGTTTGGCCCACCACCTCTTTTGGTTAATGGAACTATTTTAACTTTGGAACATGTGACGCAACGGCTTGAAATTATTGAAAATAAAGTTGCCACTATTGAGTTGATTGAAAATTTGGATAAAAAGATTCATAATCACATTACCCAATATGGATCTAGTGTTGGAGTTACTTTGAAATTTTTTAAGGAGAAAGAACCTATAGTTAATGAAAAAATAGATCTAGATTCTGCAAGAATCGGTAAACTTGAGGATATCATTACCAACTTAGGGTCGGCGTTTTCTTCGATGAAAAACACTCCAAAACCTCCTACCAAAACTGCCAAATGTATTTATGTTCCTAAAAATAAGGGTGGATCTTCTAGTAAGGGAGACGCGGATCTCAAATCCATAAGTGTTCATGCCAATTGTCTCTCTATCGTTAAGGAACCTTTTGCTACAAATGAATTTCTTGAATTTTTGCCTAAAGGTTTAATCATTGCTAAAAAGGGAGAAACCCCTAAAGATTATAAGTGCTCTACTGAGGAATTGAGTGCCTAAGATGGCACAACTGAGCTCTATCATCGCTTTTATGCCTAGCTAGCGGCGTTAAACGATAGCGCTAGTTGGGAGGCAACCCAATTTTATTTGTATTTTTTGTTTTTGTTTCTGTTTAGTAATAAATTTTGCATCTATCTTCTGTTTAGATGTGTTTTTATGTTTTAATTAGTGTTTGTGCCAAGTAGAACATATAGGATAACCTATGGTGATAGTTAATTTATTCTGCTGAAAAACAGAAACTCTGCACGCACGAAATTAATTTTGTTAAATCACAGCAACGTGCTTTTGCGTTGATTATTTTTGTTGCTGATCAATAGACAAATTGCCCAGGACTTCCTATTTTGGTAGGATTTTTAAAGTTACAGAAGTTTGCGTTAGTTACAGATTGCTACAGACTGTTCTGTTTTTGACAGATTTTGTTTTTTGTGTGTTGTTTGCTTATTTTGATGCATCTATGGCTAGTATTAAGTGGTATGAACCATAGAGAACTTGGAACACAGTAGGTTTAACACCAACATAAATAAAGAATAAGATCATTACAGTACCTTATGTGGTGGTTTTGTTTTCTTTCACTAACGAAGCTTATGAGATTTCCTATTGAGTTTTGTGTTGTGAAGTTTTCAAGTTTTGGGTAAAGATTTGATGGACTATGGAATAAGGAGTGGCAAGAGCCTAAGCTTGGGGATGCCCAAGGCACCACAAGATATTCAAGAATAGCCAAAAGCCTAAGCTTGGGGATGCCCCGGAAGGCATCCCCTCTTTCGTCTTTGTTCATTGGTAACTTTACTTGGAGCTATATTTTTATTCGCCACATGATATGTGTTTTGCTTGGAGCGTCGTCCATGATATTAGTCTTTTCTTTTTAGTTTTCGACAATAATCCTTGCTGTACATACCTTTTGGGGGAAGCCCACTTGATTGAAATTTATTAGAATACTCTATGTGCTTCACTTATATCTTTTGAGCTAGATAGTTTTTGCTCTAGTGCTTCACTTATATCTTTTAGAGCACGGCGGTGGCTTCATTTTGTAGAAATTGCTAGTCCCTCATGCTTCACTTATATTATTTTTAGAGTCTCTTAGAACAGCATGGTATTTTCTATGGTTATAAAATTGGTGCTAGAATGGTAGGCATCCAGGTTGGGTATAATAAAAACTATTATAGGAAGTGAATTGGATGCTATGATCAGTTTGATACTTGATAATTGTTTTGAGATATGGAGGTAGTGATATTAAAGTCATGCTAGTTGGGTGATTATGAATTTAAAGAATGCTTGTGTTGAAGTTAGAAAGTCCCATAGCATGCACGTATGGTTAAAGTTGTGTAACAAATTTGAAACATCAAGTGTCCTTGGATTGTGCATCATTATGAGTGGCGGTCGGGGACGAGCGATGGTCTTTTCCTACCAATCTATCCCTCTAGGAGCATGCGCGTAGTGCTTGGTTTTTGATGACTTCTAAATTTTTGCAATAAGTATATGAGTTCTTTTGACAAATGTTGAGTCCATGGATTATACGCACTTTTACCTTTCCATCATTGTTAGCCTCTTCGGTACCGTGCATTGCCCTTTCTCACCTTGAGAGTTGGTGCAAACTTCGCCGGTGCATCCAAACCGCGTGATACGGTACGCTCTATCACACATAAACCTCCTTATATCTTCCTCAAAACAGTCACCATACCTACCTATTATGACATTTCCATAGCCATTCCGAGATATATTGCCATGCACCTTTCCACCGTTCTGTTTATCATCATGACACACATTACTTTTGTCATATTGCCATTGCATGATCATGTAGTTGCCATCGTATTTGTGGCAAAGCCACCATGCATAAATTTTCATACATGTCACTCTTGATTCATTGCACCATCCCGGTACACCGCCGGAGGCATTCATATAGAGTCATATCTTGTTCTAGTTTTGACTTGTAATTCATATGTTGTAAATCAATAAAAGTGTGATGATCATCATTATTAAAGCATTGTCCCAAGGAAAAAAAGAAGAAAAAAAGAAAGGCAAAAAAAGGCCAAAAAAAGAAAAAAAGAGAAAAAAGAAAAAAAGGAAAAAAAGAAAATAAATAAAAATGGGCAATGTTACTATCTCTTTTTCCACACTTGTGCTTCAAAGTAGCACCATGTCCATCGTATAGTGAGTCTCTTATATTGTGCTTCAAGGTAGCACCATGTTCTTCATATAGTGAGTCTCATATGTTGTCATTTTAATATATACTAGTGGGAATTTTTCATTATAGAACTTGGCTTGTATATTCCTACGATGGGCTTCCTCAAATTCCCTAGGTCTTCGTGAGCAAGCAAGTTGGATGCACACCCACTAGCTTTCTTTTGTTGAGCTTGCATACATTTATAGCTCTAGTGCATCCGTTGCATGGCAATCCCTACTCCTCATGTTGACATCAATTGATGGGCATCTCCATAGCCCGTTGATTATCCTCGTCAATGTGAGACTTTCTCCTTTTTTGTCTTCTCCACACAATCCCCATCATCATATTCTATTCCACCCATAGTGCTATATCCATGTCTCAAGCTCATGTATTGCGTGAAAGTTGAAAAAGTTTGAGATTATTTAAGTACAAAACAATTGCTTGGCTTGTCATCGGGGGTGTAGAATTTGGGAACATTTTTGTGTGACGAAAATGAAGCATAGCCTAACTATATGATTTTGTAGGGATGAACTTTCTTTAGCCATGTTATTTTGAGAAGACATGATTACTTTTATTAGTATGCTTGAAGTATTCTTGAAGTATTACTATTTCTTTTGTCAATATGAACTTTTATTTTGAATCATTTGGATCTGAACATTCATGCCACAATAAATAAAATTACATTGAGAATTATGCTAGGTAGCATTTCACATCAAAAATTCTGTTTTTATCATTTACCTACTCGAGGACGAGCAGGAATTAAGCTTGGGGATGCTTGATATGTCTCCACCGTATCTATAATTTTTGATTGTTCCATGCTATTATATTACCCTTTTGGATGTTTATGGGCTTTATTTTACACATTTATATCATTTTTGGGACTAACCTACTAACTGGAGGCCCAGCCCATATTGCTGTTTTTTTGCCTATTTCAGTATTTCGAAGAAAAGGAATATCAAACGAAGTCCAAACGGAATGAAACCTTCGGGAGCGTGATTTTTGGAAGGAACGTGATCCAGAGGACTTGGAGTGCAAGCCAAGAAGCAGCCGAGGCGGCCACGGGGGTTGAGGGCGCGCCCACCCCTATAGGGCGCCCCCCCTATCTCGTGGGCCCCTCGGGCGGCCACCGACCTACTTCTTCCTCCTATATATATCCACGTACCCCGAAAACATCCAAGGAGCCAACGAAAAACAATTTCCACCGCCGTAACCTTATGTATCCGTGAGATCCCATATTGGAGCCTTCGCCGACGCTTCGCCGAAGGGGGAATCGACCACGGAGGACTTCTACATCAACACCATATCCCCTCTGATAAGTTGTGAGTAGGTTACCACAGACCTTCAGGTCCATAGTTATTAGGTAGATTACTTTTTCTCTCCTTTTGGATCTCAATACCATGTTCTCCCCCTCTCTTGTGGAGATCTATTCGATGAAACTATTTTTGCGGTGTGTTTGTCGAGATTCGATGAATTGTGTGTTTATGATCAAGTTTATCTATGAGAAGTATTTGAATCGCCTCTGAATTCTTTTATGTATGATTGAGTTATCTTTGCAAGTCTCTTCGAATTATCAGTTTGGTTTGGCCTACTAAATTGATCTGTCTTGCCATCGTAGAAGTGCTTAGCTTTGGGTCCAATATTGTGGTGTCCTTATCCAGTGACAATAGGGGTTGCAAGGCATGTATTGTATTGTTGCCATGGAGGATAAAAAGATGGGGTTTATATCGTATTGCATGAGTTTATCCCTCTACATCATGTCATCTTTCTTAATGCGTTACTCTGTTCTTATGAATTTAATACTCTAGATGCATGCTGGATAGTAGTAGATGCAGGCAGGAGTTGGTATACTTGTCACGGACGTGATGCCTATATACATGATCATGCCTAGATAATCTCATAACTATTCGCTTTTCTATCAATTGCTCGATAGTAATTTGTTCACCCACCGTAATACTTATGCTATCTTGAGAGAAGCCACTAGTGAAACCTATGGCCCCCGGGTCTATCTTATATCATATAAGCTTTGAATCTACTTTAATTTTCATATTTACTTTTCCAATGTATATTATAAAATACCAAAAATATATTTATCTTATCATACTATCTCTATCAGATCTCACTTTCGCAAGTGGCCGTGAAGGGATTGACAACCCCTTTATTGCGTTGCTTGCGAGTTCTTTGTTTGTTTGTGTAGGTGCGTGGGACTTTTGAGGAGCCTCCTACTGGATTGATACCTTGGTTCTCAAAAACTGAGGGAAATACTTACGCTACTATTGCTGCATCACCCTTTACTCTTCAAGGAAAACCAACGCAAGCTCAAGACATGGCATGTAGTAATTTCGAAATTTTCCTACGATCATGCAAGATCTAACTAGGAGATGAATAGCAACGAGAGGGGAGAGTGTGTCCACGTACCCTCGTAGACCGAAAGCGAAAGCGTTTAGCAACACGGTCGATGTAGTCGAACGTCTTCGCGAATCAACTGATCCAAGTAGCGAACGTACGACACCTCCGCGTTCAGCACAGTTCAGCTCGATGACGTCCCTCGTGCTATTGATCAAGTTGAGGACGAGGGTGAGTTCCGTCAGCACAATGGCGTGGTGACGGTGATGATAATGTTATCGGCGCAGGGCTTTGCCTAAGCACTACGACGCTATAACCGAGGTGTGTAACTATGGAGTGTGGCACTGCACACTGCTAAGAGCAGACTTGCTGTGTTCTAGGGTGCCCCCCTGCGCCCGTATATAAAGGAGGGAGGAGGAGGAGGCTGGCCCTAGGGGGCACGCCAAGAGTATGGAGTCCTACTAGTTCAGACCCTACTCAAAATACAAATCGTCATCGAACGTTAAGCATGCGGACTCTACGGGTTCGAGAACTATGTAGACATGACCGAGACACATCTCTGGTCAATAACCAATAGCGGAACCTAGATGCTCATATTGGCTCCTACATATTCTACAAAGATCTTTATCGGTCAAACCGCATAACAACATATGTTGTTCCCTTTGTCATCGGTATGTTACTTTCCTGAGATTTGATGGTCGGTATTATCATACCTAGCTCAATCTCGTTAGCGGCAAGTCTCTTTACTCGTTTTGTAAAGCTTCATCCCGCAACTAACTCATTAGTCACATTGTTTGCAAGTCTTATAGTGATGAGCATTACCGAGAGGGCCCAGAGATACCTCTCCGATACACAGAGTGACAAATCCTAATCTCGATCTATTCCCACCCAACAAACACCTTCGGAGACACCTATTGAGCATCCTTATAATCACCCATTTACGTTGTGACGTTTGATAGCACACAAGGTGTTCCTCCGGTATTCGGGAATTGCATAATCTCATAGTCTGTGGAACATGTATAAGTCATGAAGAAAGCAGTAGCAATGAAATTTTAACGATCATAATGCTAAGCTAACGGATGGGTCTTGTCAGTCACATCATTCTCCTAATGATGTGATCCCATTCGTCAAATGACAACACATGTCTATGGTCAGGAAACATAACCATCTTTGATTAACGAGCTAGTCAAGTAGAGGGATACTAGGGACACTCTGTTTTTTCTGTGTATTCACACATGTACTAAGTTTCCGGTTAATACAATTCTAGCATGAATAATAAACATTTATCATGATATAAGGAAATATGAATAACAGTTTTATTATTGCCTCTAGGGCATATTTCCTTCACCACTATCCCTTCTTAGAGGGTGTCGGGAGTAGCTATCCCCCACCTCCCTCCGCGTACTGGGGGAAACCCTAGGACTTGTCTAGGCAGCAGCGTCGTCGACGTCAAATCCCTTCTTGGAGGTGCTTCTTGGTTCACGGTAGATCAGAGCCTTGTGCTGTGGTCGTTTGTTTCCGGAGGGCGCAGCGGTCGCGGGTTTTCCGCGCTTTGTCGAGCTGCCGCTGTTGGCATTTCTTTCTTTTTCTTTTTCATTGGGCTTGATGTGCTGCTTGCCCCAGCATTGTGATGTGTACAATGGTGGTTTGCTTTGGAATACAAAGTAGGGGAAACCCTTTTTTCGGTAAAGGGCCAGCTATCAACTAATATTTAACGTCACCATATCCTTCGAACCCACAAATTTGACTTAAAATCACACAGCTCTAAGTTTAAAATAGAGATGTCTCGGCCCTATCAAACAATTGCACCATCCATAGTTGACTTAGGAGTTTCCCCATACATGCGCGCATGTGGCATATCACAAGCCAGCTGGTTGCTTCTAAGCTCAACTCATACTTACTGCATAGATAATCCTGGTGTGTGCCACTCACTGAATTCAAAATGTACCCTGGCACCGAGATTCAAGAATACTGACGCTATACAAAAACAGTAAAGTACTTAGATAATTCTGGTGTGTGCCATGCAGTGAGATAAAGAATGTAATATCAGCCTGCCACCAAAGTCAAGAATACTGAAGCAACACAAAAACTGTAGGTTGTAAATCCTTTATAGAGATGCAACGATAACTGCTGTTACCATCCCACAAGGTCATCTTAATCTCGTATTAATTAGTACACGATCTCGCGATTTATCGCCATTATCTTTTGTCATGTTTGACCGCCACCGACCCATGTGTACATTCGCTTCAGTATTCAGAGATGACCTGTCAGTTCTTGCTGTTGCACAGCACAGAAGCTAGGCCTAGCCGCCTGGTACTAACAAGAATGGGCTTCAACTGTTTTAGATGCATTTCCTTGGAAGTACTATTTCCTGTTGAGATCGGCATTATGGATCATGAGTTCTACGACGTGTTGACACCAGTTTTTGGCGTGGCAGAAAACATGATTAAGATGGCATCAAATAAAAAAAATATCCAATATAAAAAATCACCATGTGGTTCAAATGAACAACTTTGATGTTTGGGTCATCACTATCCGGTCTCATCTCAAGGGCTGAAATTGTACTTGAAATGTGAAATTTTCCATTCAGAGTACTATTTTGCCGATTAAGACAACCTCTGATGATGGAGTTTTCTACTCCCTTCGTTCTGAAATACTTGTCAAAAAATGCATAAAAATGAATGTATCTAGAACTAAAATACGTTTAGGTACATCCATTTCTCCGACAAGTATTCTCGGACGGAGGGAGTACATGGATTGTCTTGTCTCCTCGATATAATCGATTTAGATATATAATTCATCTCGTATGCAAAAGTTGAAGCCGATGCACTGCAGATCGACCATTAGTAAAAGATGGCCTGGGCAATCAGACACCCGTGTGGATGATGTCTAATGGGTCGCATGAACGATTCGGTCCTCAAGGTGGCCTCAAATGGAAAAACGTTCAACACAAAAATTATTTTTCTGATCGAAACATTTAAATTTGCTTTGGGGCACATGTTCATCCAAGGTCAGTTGTGGCCTTGTGAGACCCAAAAACCGAATTGATGTCTTAGATTTACCTAAATCTGTGTTCAGGGTAATTTAAAGAAGATTTGGATGGGATATGGAGTCATTTAGTTGTACAGGAAGTCCAGCCGCCTCATAAATAGATGAGAGGTGATGGCCGATTAAATCTACTAATTTTTCTTCTTCATCTACTTTTTATCTCTTTCCCTTGTATCTTTCTTGTCGTCCTTCGTTGTTATTCATGATTAGAGGGCAGCAAATCTACAAGGCCTTAGGGGTGATCAGGTCTACCTAGCACAGCCCATAGCTGTTGCAAACCCTGATGGGATCCCTCCCAAGTGTGTGAGGTTTCGGGTCTACAAAGTGCACGTCGGGTTGCTTGTGTACCGCGCTTCCGGTCAGATCTCCTTCAACATGAGCCGTGGTGCATGACCCCCGGCGTCGAGGGTACACGATGACGTGTTCATGTGTGGACACACTTTTTGGCGACTCTGCCGGGGATGAAGCTTCAAATGTTCTACAACCCATTCTTGCTGGTCATCAACGGTTCGCTATCAAGAAAAATAATAAGAATACACAATCCCTGTGTAGATGGAATTAATTAATATGGTGTGACTAGTTGGTTCAATGAGTACAATCTATGGTCCAACCCTAGTTTTTTCAATGCAAGTGCCGTTTCAATGTACTCTACCTTCTTCAACTTCTTACGATACAAGTAGCACGCACAAGATGTATTCTAACTCTCATGCATTCGGTAAATAAATCTAAGCAACACATGTAGAATTTTCAATGCTTGAAAAAAAAATTCACCCTTTTATTCATCGGCAACTAATTTGCAATATACTAATCCGAGCATACCGATGGATCAGAGATTGGCCATGCTACTACTAGTTATTAAGCCAATTACTCACAACCTTGTATGGTACACCTCACATTAATAATTTTTCTTCATCTTAACACACACTATACATGTTTATAATTCAGCTCCACATGGTGGAGATAACCGAATAGGCGAAAATTATACAGGCGCACATGTGCCTTTACATAATATTGTAGCATGTAATACATCCTCTACACAATTGTAAAACTTCAGCAACACTCACGAACCATTGCTGAATGAGTCTAAAATTATTATGGAGCAATACATTACAGATGTGGTTGTGACTGCATTAAAAAAGAGCTTGGCACAAAATAAGAGGATTGGTGCTCTTTTTCTTGAACAAGATGAAAAGGGTTTGTTGCCTTAACATGGGAAAAGACGTTGGCAACTAGCAAACTCAAAAACTAAATATATGTGTGGGTGAAGAACAAAGTAAAAATCCAAAAATCGATTAGATCTACGATCGGCAAACTATAAAAACAATCTTATTCCCTGCGGATTGCTGTGAGAATTTAGAGTATTAATATTTTATATATGTGAATCATATATAGTACTTGAAGTTTTACAAAATAATGAATACATTTGTAGTGCCTTGTCGCCTTCTCGATATGGTTGTAATATTTTTTGGCTTCAACATAAATAATAAATTGATAATAAAGAATCAAATATAAACTATCCAAGAATATATATTTTTATTCATGCAGATTCATGCATTGAATCATCATGAATTGAGAATATTCTTCCTGACTACAATCGAAGTTCATCAACCTAGTGATCACTAGTTCATGATTTAAGCAACATCGCACCTAATTCTAGAAGAAGGAAGAGTAGTTCATGAGATCCTTTCATGTGTGCCTAACACTGTCCTGCATGCCACGAAAAAACAGCATTATTGAAGTGGTTAAACTAGTACAAATAACCTAGTGAGAAATGAAACATGCGACTGAAGGACTAATAAGATGACCCAAAAGAATTTTCAGCTCTATTCATCTTTGCAAATCGTACAAATAAAAATTGCATTAAAGGAAGTAGAAATTGTCAGTTTACTTTATAGCTAATATTTTTGAAGAAATACATTGCATGGAGAAATCTGCATCGTTACCGTTCTGACCGCGGGGATATGTTTTGGCTTGTCTTGTACTCCAAGTTGATCATATACTCCTATATATATGCCCACGAGGTTCAAGCAATAAACAACGATTGTACCAATCTCTCTCTATCCCTTCTAACAAGCCTGATGGCCCCTTCCGCCACCGTGAGAAGGACACCACAACTACCTGTTGCGGCTTCTAGGCTGGGTTATCTAGTCGGGAGTGGACACTGCGACATCCTAAGCTAGGTAATGCCGCCCACCCGTGAAGGACTCCGTGCCAGCCCGGCCATGGATCTGATCCATGGACGCACCACCCCGTCCTCAAAAGAGGTGCCCATCCATGAGAGAGCATGCGCGTGAGGAGAATGAGTGCAGTGTGATGTCACCAAGCCGAAGCCATAGCTGCCAACGCTTAGTAGATGCCCGAGCGTGCACAACAGGCGGGCCATGGGACAGTGAGAGTTACTAGGAACGATTCCCACCTAGTTCAGCTCCAGGCAACTCACCTAGGAACAATTTTTTTCCAGCCGCGGGAGCTGCTCCCTGCGGGATGTATGACATGATGCAGGAGCACTGCGCCTTACCTACCACCAAGCAGCATCCACCTATAGTAGATCGCGAGCAGCCGCTAGACCCGCATGGCGACGCGTCCGATCATGCCGACCATGGAGGGGACTAGCTGGGGAATAGACAAGACGAGAAGGCAGACGTTATGAGGAGGCCCGCTTCCACCGGGAAGCCGACGTGGGAGGCCACAGCCAGGGGCGGCGATGAGGGCTGACGAACGACGTAGTAGAGTTATGTGCGGCGGGGATGCCTCTGGTCTTGCCCAAGGGCGAGCCGCAAGGCAGCTAGGGTCCGTGTCAAGATATTTACAGAATGGAGAGAAGAGATATGAATTCCTGTTTAAGAAGCGACAGATTTTTTTTCGAAAGGGGGGATTCCCCGGCCTCTGCATCAGAACGATGCATACGGCCACATTTATAAATAAATAAAGTAGTTCAACAATGTCTTGCAAAGTGCTGCAACAAAGGATGCTGGCACACAAAGAGCTAGCAAAATAAAACAAGGCCCAAAAGCCACAACCGGCTGGCATAATAAAGAGAGATAGGTAAACTAATCGCCTATCCTATTACATGACCGCCATCCAAACCGGTTGAAGATATCCTGCGCTACCATCTCCCACTGGACAGATCCAGTAACCAAATGCGCCCTGGCCTCCGTCGGAGTGAGTAATGACCACGTACGGATTAGCGCAGTAGCCCGGAATAAAACCTGCAAAAAATGAATAGTTGTTGTTCTGTTAAAAGCCAAGTCATTTCTGCAGTTCCAAATTGCCCATAACAATGGACATGCTCCCACTCGAATTTGTCTAGCTGTTTCGGCCTCTACACCAACCAGCCACGTTTCGAAAAACAACCTGACCGAATTCAGAGGAGTAATGTTAAAGGCAATTTGCACCGAGCACCACAACACCCTCGCCATCGGGCAATCAAAGAAAAGATGCTTGATAGTTTTATCCCGATCACAGAAACTACACCTAATAGAACCTGTCCAGTTGCGCTTAATCAAATTATCTTTCGTCAGAACGACTTGTTTATGTACAAACCACATAAACACTTTGATTTTCAGAGGAACCTTAACTTTCCAAACGTGTTTGGAACTAGGAACCTTAACTTGACTGTAAATTCACCAGATTTAGTAAGCTTCCAACACAATTGATCGGGCTGATGAGTAAGCTAAACCTCCATTAGTCTACTCACCATATGAATCCAAGCCTCCCACCGGTCACCCACAAGCACCCTCCTAAATTGGATGTTAAGAGGAGCAGATTGCAAACTCATTGCAACCAGAGCATCCCGTCGCTGCATAAGCAATAAAGCGCCGGATACTGGAGTGCCAGCGGTGCATCACCTAGCCAAGTATCCTCCCAGAACCGGGTGTTATTGCCATCACCGACAATAAACTTTGTTCTATTAAAGAAAGTAGCTTTGACCCTCATTAGCCCCTTTCAGAAAGGCGAATCAGTGGGTCGAGCTGTCACCTGCGACAAGGTCTTAGAGTACAGATACTTGTTACGAAGAATCTGCGCCCAAGTTGCCTCAGTCTCAGCAGATAACTTATAAAGCCACTTACTAAGAAGGCATCTGTTCTTAACTTCAAGGTTCTCAACCCCAAGACCCCCTTGGTCTTTTGGTCGGCAGATGACATCCCATTTGGCTAGACGGTACTTTCTCTTAGTTTCATCGCTCTGCCAGAAGAAACGTGACCGATAGAAGTCCAGCCTTTTCCTAACTCCAACTGGTACTTCAAAAAAGGATAAAAGAAATATAGGCAAACTCGTGAGCACCGAATTAATGAGAATCAATCGGCCTCCATACGACATTAGTTTACCCTTCCAGCAGCTCAGTTTCTTCTCAAACCGATCCTCGATATACTTCCATTCGCTGTTAGTCAACTTACGATGGTGAATGGGGATACCTAGGTAAGTGAACGGAAGAATTCCCAAATCGCAACCAAACAGTTGCTTGTATGCATCTTGTTCCTCTTTGGCTCTACCAAAACAGAACAACTCGCTTTTATGGAAGTTGATCTTCAGACCGGACAATTGCTCAAAAAGCACAATACCAGCTTCATATTTCTCGCCTTAACCAAGTCGTGCTCTATAAAGATGATTGTATCATCGGCGTACTGCAGAATGGACACACCACCATCGACAAGATGAGGCTTCAAGCCACCTACTTGTCCTGCCTCCTTTGCCCTTCCTATCAAGATTGCCAGCATATCAACAACAATGTTGAAGAGGATAGGAGACATTGGATCACCTTGCCTTAGGCCCTTGTGTGTCTGGAAATAATGACCTATATCGTCATTCACTTTAATTCCAACACTTCCTTTTTGCGTGAAATATTCAACTTGGCGCCTCCAAGCTTCATCAAAACCCTTCATACGTAAGGCTTGTTGTAGAAAGGGCCATTTGACTTTATCGTACGCCTTCTCGAAATCCACCTTAAAAACCACTCCATCCAGTTTTTTCGTGTGAATTTCATGGAGCGTTTCATGCAGGACCACCACCCCTTCAAGGATGTTCCTATCTGGCATGAAAGCAGTTTGAGAAGGTTGCACCACAGTATGCGCAATCTGTCTGAGCCTAATCGTCCTGACCTTGGTAAAAAATTTTAAACTTACATTAAGAAGACAGATTGGCCGAAATTGCTCAATCCGCACTGCCTCTGTCTTCTTGGGAAGAAGTGTTATCGTTCCAAAATTCAGCTGAAAAAGGTGAAGCTGACTAGCAAAAAGATCATTGAATAAAGGCAATAGATCTCCTTTAATAATGTGCCAACATTTCTTGTAAAACTCGACCGGGAAACCATCCGGGCCAGGAGCCTTATTATTCTTCATCTGGGAAATGGCCTCTAATACCTCTTTCTTAGAGAAAGGAGCAACTAAAATATCATTCTCAACAGCTGTCAGTTGAGGCACATCCTCAATCCTAGACTCATCCAACGACACACAGTTCTCCTCTGGAGGTCCAAACAGCTGCTTGTAATACTCAGTGATATAAAGCTTTAAGTTTTCCTGACCCAGAATCGTTCTCTCATCTTGTTCAAGCTAAAAGATCCTCTTCTTTCTATGCTTACCATTGGCAATCATGTGAAAAAATTGTGTGTTCGCGTCCCCCTGGACAACCCATCGGACCTTGGCCCGAAGCGCCCACTTTAATTCTTCATCACGAAGAAGCTCTTTCAGCCTCATTTCCGCATCGTGCTTCGCCTGAAGCTCCAAGGCTGGTAGGATCATGTTCTCAGCTTTTACATCAAGGGACTAAATAAGCGAAAGGAGCTGTTCCTTCTCAATCTTATAAACCCGACTAAGATGTTTAGCCCACCCTCGTAGGAAACTTCTCAAGTGCCTAATTTTATTCTGCCAGCGCTCAAGTGCAGTTCTACCTCGTGCATCCTTTGCCCATTCTATGGCTACGAGATCTAAGAACCCTTGTCTCTCAAACCACGCAAGCTCGAACGAGAAAACATTCTTATTTCCCACATGGGTGGCCTCCCCAGAGTCAATGAATAAAGGCGTATGGTCGGAAATACCCCGGGTAAGTACCTGCACCGTTACACATGGGAATTTCTGTTCCCATTCGACGCTAGCCAGTACCCGATCCAGCTTCTCAAACGTCGGATTTGGCAGGGCATTAGCCCAAGTGAACTTCCTGCCCGAAAGCTCTATCTCACGCACATCCAGGCTTTCAATGATGGTGTTAAACATGAATGACCATCTACCATCGAAATTATCATTATTCTTCTCATCACGCCTTCTGATGATATTAAAATCACCCCCCACGAGGATAGGCAGTTGCTCAGAACCGCAAATCCTAACCAAATCAGCCAAAAAATCTGGTTTAAGCTCGGGCTGTGCGGCTCCATAAACCGCCACCAAAGCCCAGTTAAACCCATCGGTCTTAGACCTCACCCTAAACTTAACCGTGAAATCCCCCATGACCACGCTTCGGACTTCTAACGAGTCACGTCTAACTCCGAGTAAAATCCCACCCGATCTTCCTCGCGGCGGTAGACAATGCCAATCAAACTCAATACCTCCCGACAGCGTATTGAGAAATTGAGGCGAAAAGTTGGCTCTATTAGTTTCCGATAAAGCGATAAAGTCCAACTTATGCTCAATTGAAGCCTCAGCAAGAAACCTTCTTTTAGCCAAGTCTTTCAGACCTCTGCTATTCCAAAAGATTCCTTTCATATCTCATCATCGAATTTTTTAGCTGTTCTAATCCGCGCGCTCCTACGCACTGCGGAAACTGGGTAAATCTTCCGCTTCCATTTGCGTTTAGGAATATTGAAACTCTCCAGCTGGTCCTCAGAACCAGTCTCAGAGGCGCGCACTTCTACAAAGTCGACTCGCTCGTCTTCCTCCTCAGGCTCAGGAGACGAATGAGCGAGATCCGCACAAAGATTATCGAGCACCCTAACCCCCAAAGCATCAATCTCGGAGTTATTCATGGGTTTAACCGCAGCTAAGTTACGAATCATCTCAAGCGCCCGCTCAGACTCTAAATCCAATAAATCATTAACCGAATTTCAAATTTCACTATCATTGCTACCTAGTGAAATTCCTAGCTTATTTGCATTATTTATAATCTCATCATTGGAAAAATGCAAAATAGAATTAGAAGTATTGACAGACATACCAGTAGTGACCTCCACGTCACGAAGCTTGGCCGCCCTCATAGCGCACCGTTGTTGAATGTCGTCCACTTCCGGATGATCCTGGAGACGGCTACTCAACCGTCGCCCCTCAGAGACCGGATTCGGGATACCACTGAAAGCAATGACCTCCTCCCGAGAAGCTCTACTGGAGTGCACCATGCCGGGGGACGGAGAAGCCATGGCCTCCTGCCCGAGCTCCCCCTCCACCCCGTCCGAAGGGCGAACTGTCGGCACCGGCGCCACCGGCAAACAAGGCCCTCGTGGCGCCACAAGAGAAGAGGATCCCGAGGCCACCTTCCCCGAGTCCTCTCCGGAACGCGACTCCAGCGCCAGCGTCGCCGGCCCGGAAGAAGGAGTGTAAGGTGCCTGGTCAAGCAACCTCGGCCTCCCAACCGAAGACTCAAGCTGCACCATCGGAAGCTCACTCACCGCAGGCCCTGATGAGGGAAGCGAGGCCACCTGCCCCACGCCCCCATCAGCAGCTGGCACCATCGGCTGCCCCTGCGCAGTCGCGGCCGCAGGGGAGTAGTCCAAATTCACCATCTTCAGACTCTCTCCTGCGCGAACGACCTCCTCCGCCTCAGCCCTGACCGAGATCGGCGACTCCCCCAAAATAGGAAACACTGCTCCTCAAACTCCAGTGCCGGAAGCGAGTGCTCAAACACCTCATCCGACTCCACCCGATCACTCCACAGTCTCGGGGGTGCAGATGCCGGCTCAAAAGAACCGAACCTGAGAGTAGTCGTAGGCACCGTAGAAGGAGTAGCCGTTCCAACCGCAGACGTGTGAGCATCACCACCCTGCGTAGTGGGCAGCTCACGTCCACTATCAGGAGCTGGTGCCTCCTTAAGTGCCGAACTATCATCATCCTCGTGCATATCAGAATCAGACCCGTTGGCCACCCCGGCAAAGAGACTCTCATCCTCGAACTCAGTAACAAGGTCATATATGTGTCCTCGATATGCCCACTTAACCACCTCCGGCACAAACTCGATGTTCAGCACACTGACTAGTACTCGTGCAATCCTGTGGGCTCTGGTAAAGTCCATATCCACACGCTCTGGTCTCCCAATCATGATATCCAAACTGGCCATGACCCGGGCATCCTGCGTCGGCTTGGATGGAGCCCCAGAGAATCGCAACCAAACCTGAGTCAGAGGCTTGCCCGTAGGCTCAACCCTCTTCCACTCCTAAAAC
The DNA here is from genome assembly GCA_963921465.1 of Triticum timopheevii. Classification (NCBI taxonomy): domain Eukaryota; kingdom Viridiplantae; phylum Streptophyta; class Magnoliopsida; order Poales; family Poaceae; genus Triticum; species Triticum timopheevii. Next base: position 642,167,273 of record OY997266.1, on the reverse strand, counting down.
TCAAGCACACCATCAGTACCTGGCACCTTGCACATCTCGAAATTCAGAAGCCTCTGAAGGTCCTCAACTGACAGAAACTCAACCTGAAACAGCTTGTCCTCCACAGTTGCAAGCTCCCACCGGAACTCCCCAGGGGCTAACTCCATAAGCCTCTGAACAATCCGCGACTCCAAAACCTCACCTCTAGCAATTTTAAGTAACCCAGTTGTCAAACTCAACGTCTCGTCAGGAACCTCCATCTCCGTTGGAGATTCAAAGAATGTAAGCTCGGCATAGTACACCCCATACATCATCAGCGATGGTGCCTGCTCTCTCAGAAGCGGACAGTCCCCCGCATCGTGTGCTGGTTTGCCACAAGTGCCACACAACTCGGCCACACACTCAGCAATAAAATGTCCCTTACCACCACAACGATAACATAGCATATTCTCCTTCTTGCACGCATATTTTGAAGCTCTGTCAGACTCAGCCCTGGAAGAATCCTCCAGAGACACAGTCACCCCGGAACTATTCCCGGGTAACTCAGCATTGGCAAGCGCCGAGACGACCTCCAAAGCCTGGCCTGTCAAAACCTGCTACTCAGCATCCCCATCAACCACCATCGGATCAGTCACAGGCGGAGTAGGCGGTCGCGGGTGGTACCGGCCCCCTCGACCCCCACGCCCACCACGGTGACCGCGGAAACCACCCCGCGGTCGGAGACCAGGGCCAGCCGCCCCCTCAACAAATCCTCCTTGGGGCCCCATGAACGGGCGCTTCGCCGAGCCATCGCTCTGCCAAGCATGGCCTCGACCGCCGCCAGTCGACGAGGATCCACGGTGTTTACCAACTCCATACACGTTGACCCCATCATCACCCTACTGACCCTGAGGAGCATCCATGACTTGAGTCGGTGGACGAGCCAGATGCTGCACTATTCCGGCTCGATTTTGCGGAGGCATAGCGATAAGGTGAGGCAGTGGAGCTGGCCTCGGCTGGCCAGCCAACAGCCCCTGAGCGAGTGGCCGCGGCGCAGCACCTCCCCGGCCCGCATTGCTCCCTACTGCAGATGGCGCCGGAGGCCGCTGACCCACCGGAACCGGCGCTGGCGGCCGCAAGCCCACCGGTGTAGGCGTCGTCGGTCTAGGCCCGGGCAACACGCCGCCCCGGCCCGCCGCTGCCCCCACCGAAGCCACGCCCCTGCCAGCGTGCAGCGGGACCGCACCCCCGCGGCCAGACCCCGTCGGCGGCAACGCTGCTCCACGGCCGCTGCCAGAGGCCGAGGGATTCAGCCCAACGCCGGCAACAGGCTGCAACCCTGCGCCACGGCCACCGCCGCTGCCCTGCTGCGGCGCGGTCCCAAGGCGGCCGGCGTCCTGAGTCGCCACCGTTTTCTTCCCCGGTGGCAAGGGTCCTCCGCGACCCGCCATCGTGCGAAGCGGAGGAATACGTCTCGCCCGTGCCGTCCCAGCCGATCGAAAGCTTCGACTCAGAAGACGAGGAACCCTAGTATGCGGCACGTGAGACGACGACGATCGAGAAAGCGGATCCTCCTCGCCCTCGATAGCGTTCTGTTCCGGCCTGCTCTGGGCCTCATACCCAAGCACGTGCGGCCCACAGACCGCAACCCTCTCCGAGCAACTCTCTCTCTCTATATATATATATATATCTTAACACGGAGAGAGAGAGAGAGAGAGAGAGAGAGAGAGAGAGAGAGAGAGAGAGAGAGAGAGAGAGAGAGAGAGAGAGAGAGAGAGAGAGAGAGAGAGAGAGAGAGAGAGAGAGCATTGCTGATATGGCAGCCATTGGCGAAAGTAAGGAACAATTTATTCGAGGGATCTTTGCTAAAACCACAGTAACATGTTGACCCGAAAGGAAAATACCTTGTTAAGCAACTGACGCGTGATAAATGGAAGTAAAAGAAAGAAAATACGGGGACTCTTACAAGTCACAAAGCTAATAAACGAGGAAAGATAGTTGGCACCGGGTGAGGTGCATGTGTTCTATTCCTCTTCCTCTTTGTAATGCCTCACGGACAGTACTGACAGATCTTGAAAGCCTCAGTTTCGCAGTAGACAACACTGAAAACAGGATTAACGCTCCCGATGCACCACTTATACGCTGTCTGATAGCAGACGCTTGCTGACGCCGCCGTCGGCGTGGCCATTAGCAGCTGTGCTGCGAAGAGGGCCAGCATGAAAACGGTGGCCATCTTAAGCATGGAGCTGGGAGCCATTGCAAGAGCTAGCGGACGAATGACGTTGCGGCTTGAAGGTCTAGCCAGCAAACTGGAAGTGTTTTCTGGAAGCTTTGGTTGATGTGAGTGCTTGCTAGCAAGGCCTCCTATTTATAGGCACAAGAGTTGGTTAGTTGGTCTTCTTTTGCCATCCATGATCTCACTCGATCTCAGATGTAATAGTAATACTGGAGTATTATGCATGACAATGAAAGTTTTTGTTCCATCAATCATCCAAGCCACGCATCATAGTCGACTTTGGAGAGTCCCCATGCGCGCGCGCATTTGGCATATCCCAAACCAGCTGGCTGCATCTACGCTCAACTCATACTTTAGTACTTACCGGACAATAGATAATCCTGTTGTGTGCCATGCAGTGAGTTTAAAATGTACTACCAGCCTAGCACCCAGATTCAAGAAAATACGGAACCAATACAAAAACTGTAGTGTCCAAGCCTATGTTATTAAGATCCCACGACAGCATACAGCATCTTGATCCCGTATCAATTAGTACATGATCTCGCGATTTTAACACCATTATCCCGTATCAATATTCAGAAGTGATCCTTCAATTCTTTGTTCTTGCGGTCGCTGCACACAATCTTGGCAGAAATAGTGTTAATTCGCTTAGACTTCGTCCCTTGACTGCACTTTCACACGCACCTCACCTTCAACTGTCAAATCAATATCAGGTAATTCTGGTCCTGGACGAGGGTCACGGAATGTACAATAGATGTATGTGCGACAGCTTTGACGGATGCAAAGACCAAGAGAAGCTAACAATACATAGGGCTGGGAGATCTTTTTAATTTGTGCACACTTGGGGGCAGTTCCAAAAGGGCCAACTATCAATTAAGATGTAACGTCACCATATCCTTGGAACCCACAAATTTGAATTAAAATCGCAAACAATTGCACCGTCCATAGTTGACTTAGCTGTTTCCCCAGGCATGCACGCATCTACGCTGAACTCATGCTTTAGTGCTTAGATAATCCCGTTGTGTGACGTGCTCTGAATTAAAAATGTGCTACCACCCTAGTAGCGAGATTCAAGAATACTGAAGCTCTACACAAAAACAGTAGAGTACTTAGGCCCCTCCCAGTGCTCCCCCTTGTACAGGTGCTAAGCCTTCCACGTAGGCAAAAAATTCTGATATGGCAAGTTATTTAAGAGGAGAGAGATGAGTGTGGTGACCCCGGGAAAAAACAGTGCTAAGCGCGTGAACCTAGGCAAAACATTTAAAGGAAGGAAGCCCACCAATACATGAAGAGTTTTAGTTGCTAAATCATTAAATGAAGCAAGCTTAGCAACCATAAGTTAAGCACCTATGCATTGGGGAGTATAGTTGCTAAGCTATTTAATGTGCTTAGCACCTCATCTAAGCACCCATGCATTGGCAGCAGTCTTAGATAATCCTGGTGTGTGCCATCCAGTGACATAAAAAATGTACTATCAGTCTGCCACCGAAATTCAGGAATACTAAAGCAACAAAAAAGCATTAGGTTGTTCAATGCTTTATAGAGCTGCAACGATAACTGCTGTTACCATCCCACGAGGGCATCTTAATCTTGTATTAATTAGTACACGATCTCGCGATTTGTCGCCATTATCTTCTGTCATGTTTGACCGCCACCGACCCATGTTTAGGGGTTTCATATTGTGTTTCCCCCTTTTCTTTTCGTGTTTACCATTCAATTCTTTTACATTTATTGTTCTCGTTTTTATTTTATGTTTTCCATTCAACTCGACGCTAGAAATGAAGGAACCATTACGTATATCATCATGAATATAGAGAGAAGTAACCTCTCTTTCTCCGTGTTTGGTCGAACACAAGTTTTTATATATCTATTCGGCGCTACTACGTATAGTTCATGGTCATGCATATATACTATGTACCATCTGTTATGATCCCTAATATCTAATTACCAACATCCACTACCTATTCTCAATGGTATTCTTCGGTTCAGCTATGATCTCTTCAAGGAAGAATCCCGCCAATTCCTCTTGAATTGCTGGTATGCGAGTATGTGGTAGGAGTTCATTCCGCTTCTGTTGGATCTAATTTAAAGAAGGGGTCAATATATATATATATATATATATATATATATATATATATATATGAATGGAACTCACAAAATTGATGTTAATAAAATAAAATTGTGAATATTGTTTACGTACGTCATGTTCTTTAAAAAAAATCCCTTCTCGCAGGTCGTCTGCCGAATGAACTCGCAAACGTAGTATCCACATAAGTTAGTCCCGGATTCCTGCCTTCGGCATTATACGATAATAGAGTTCAATCAAAATAATAATCAAGTATGATAATGGTATTGAAACTACAACCAAAGTGATGCGCGGACCTAGCTAGTACTACTTACAGTGACTTGTTGAAATCGTAGCTCCTCTTTCCATTCAACCCTAACCTTGGTGAACTCTTTCCAAACCCTGTCCGGCAAAGAAAAATGAATAAATGAGTTATTAATTACTTGATATCAGGAAATGAATGAAAGTTGCCGATATAGTGCGATGATGATTGAAATTACCTTTGGAGCATTTCTCTCACGTCCGCCCACATCTCCATGTCTTTACTTAATGAGACCATGACAAGTATTTTTCCTGCGTCAAGCTGAATGACTAGCAGCATAAAGTGGAACCTGCGCACGGATAGCTCATCAATTACACTTAACATCAAGTAAGCGAAACAAAATAATGTGTACAAGACAGTATAACACTCACTCTAAGTTGTAAGGAAATAGTATTTCCCTTTTGGTTTGTTGTTTAATTAACTCTCTTAGCAAGATCTTCTCTGCATCCTCGGTGTTCAATTGTACTATAACTTCGTGAATAGTATTTGGGTTAATAAACCCAATGTCCCAGATTTGTCCTCTTTTGTATTTGAGGATGTTATTTCTGCATAACATATATAGTGAGGATAGTTATACATGTAATGAACAAGCTGAGCTAGAGACTTAATTATAGAAATGATACTTACAAACAATGGCAACGGACGACAGATTTGTCGATGGCGTCTTAATTGTATAACTGAAATAATTCATCAAATTGAATGTTAATCTCCTCGTCTCCATTGAAGAAATGCTCATCTTTAATCCCCGCAATGATATAGTCGGACCCTTGCTTGGAGGCTGATGTCTACTACACAACCTTCTTCTTGTAGACTTTGTTGGGCCTGCAAGTGCACAGGTTTGTAGGACAGTATCAAATTTCCCTGAAGTGGATGACCTAAGGTTTATCAATCCGTAGGAGGCGTAGGATGAAGATGGTCTCTCTCAAGCAACCCTGCAACCAAAGAACAAAAAGTCTCTTGTGTCCCCAACACACCCAATACAATGGTAAATTGTATAGGTGCACTAGTTCGGCGAAGAGATGGTGATACAAGTGCAAAATAGATGGTAGATATAGGTTTTTGTAATCTCAAATAATAAAAACAGCAAGGTAACAAGTGGTAAAAGTGAGCGTAAACGGTATTGCAATGATAGGAAACAAGGCCTAGGGTTCATAATTTCACTAGTGCAAGTTCTCTCAACAATAATAACATAGATAGATCATAAAACAAGCCCTCAACATGCAACAAAGAGTCACTCCAAAGACACTAATAGCGGAGAACAAACGTAGAGATTATGGTAGGGTACGAAACCACCTCAAAGTTATTCTTTCGGATCGATCTATAAAAGAGTTCGTACTAGAATAACACCTTAAGATATAAATCAACCAAAACCCTAATGTCACATAGATATTCCATTGTCACCTCAAGTATCCGCGGGCATGATTATACGATATGCATCACACAATCTCAGATTCATCCAACCAATACAAAGTACTTCAAATAGTGCCCCAAAGTTTCTATCAGAGAGTCAAGAACGTGTGCCAACCCCTATGCATAGGTTCCCAATGTCACGAAACCCGCAAGTTGATCACCAAAACATACATCAAGTGGCACATGATATCCCATTGTCACCACAAATAATCACGGCAAGACATACATCAAGTGTTCTCATAAAAGACTCGATCCGATAAGATAACTTCAAAGGGGAAACTCAATTCATCACAAGAGAGTAGAGGGGGAGAAACATCATAAGATCCAACTACAATAGCAAAGCTCGGGATACATCAAGATCGTATCACCTCAAGAACACGAGAGAGAGAGAGAGAGATCAAGCACATAGCTACTAGTACATACCCTCAGCCCCGAGGGTGAACTACTCCCTCCTCATCATGGATAGCGCCGGGATGATGAAGATGGCCACCGGTGATGGGATCCCCCTCCGGCAGGGCGCCGGAATGGGCTCCCGAGAAGTTTTTTGTGGCTACAGAGGCTTGCGGCGGCGGAACTCCCGATCTATCTTCTATTATGGAAGTTTTAGGGTACAAGAGCATATATGGGTGCAGGGGGTACGTCGGAGGAGCTACGGGGGCCCCATGAGGCAGGGGGCGCGCCCGGGGGGGTGGGCGCGCCCACCATCCTCATGGGCAGCTCGGGACTCCCCTGACGTGCACTCCAAGTCTATCAGGTTGCTTTCCTTCCAAAAATAACTTCTCCAGTTGATTTCGTTCTGTTTTGACTCCGTCTGATATTCCTTTTCCTCGAAACTCTGAAATAGGCATGAAATAACAAATCTGGGCTGGGCCTCCGGTTAATAGGTTAGTCCCAAAAATAATATAAGAGTGGATAATAAAGCCCAATATTGCCTAAAACAGTAGATAAAGTAGCATGGAGCAATCAAAAATTATAGATACGTTGGAGACGTATCAAGCATCCCCAAGCTTAATTCCTGCTCGTCCTCGAGTAGGTAAATGATAAAAAAGAATTTTTCATGCGGAGTGATACTTTGGCATAATTTCAATATAAATCTTCTTACTTGTGATATGAATATTCAGATCCGAAAGATTTAAGACAAAAGTTCATATTGACACAAAAATGATAATACTTCAAGCATACTAATCAAGCAATCATGTCTTCTCAAAATAACATGGAAAAAGAAATTTCATCCCTACAAAATCATATAGTTAGGCTATGCTTCATTTTCGTCACATAAAGATGTTCCCAACTTCTATACCCCCGATGAGAAGCCAAGCAATTGTTTCATACTCAAATAATCTCAAACTTTTTCAACCTTCACGCAATACATGAGCGCGAGCCATGGATATAGCACTATGGGTGGAATAGAATATGATGATGGGGGTTGTGTGGAGAAGACAAAAAGGAGAAAGTCTCACATTGATGAGGATAATCAACGGGCTCTGGAGATGCCCATCAATCGATGTCAACATGAGGAGTAGGGATTGACACGCAACGGATGCACTAGAGCTATGAATGCTCAATAGAAGAAAACTAGTGGGTGTGCATCCAACTCGCTTGCTCATGAAGACCTAGGGCATTTGAGGAAGCCCATCGTTGGAATATACAAGCCAAGTTCTATAATGAAAAATTCCCACTAGTATAAAAAAGATAACTTATGAGACTCACTACATGAAGAACAAGGTGCTACTTTGAAGCACAAGTGTGGAAAAAGAGATAGTAGCATTGCCCACTTTATTTATTTGCTTTTTTTTCTTTTTTTTTCTTCCCTTTTTTTGGGCCTTTCTTTTTTTTGGCCTTTCTTTTTTTTATTTGGGCAATGCTCTAATAATGATGATCATCACACTTCTATTGATTACAACATAAGGATTACAACTCGAAACTTAGAACAAGATATGACTCTATATGAATGCCTACGGCGGTGTACTGGGATGGTGCAATGAATCAAGAGTGACATGTATGAAAAATAATGCATGGTGGCTTTGCCACAAATACGATGTCAACTACATGATCATGCAATGGCAATATGACAAAAGTAATGTATGTCATGATGAAGATGATGGAAGTTGCATGGCAATATATCTCGGAATGGCTATGGAAATGCCATGATGGGTAGGTATGGTGGCTGTTTTGAGGAAGATATAAGGAGGTTTATGTGTGATAGAGCGTATCATATCACGGGGTTTGGATGCACCAGCGAAGTTTGCACCAACTCTCAAGGTGAGAAAGGGCAATGCACGGTACCGAAGAGGCTAGCAAAGGCAGAAAGGTGAGAGTGCGTATAATCCATGGAATCAACATTAGTCAAAAGAACTCATATACTTATTGCAAAAATTTAGAAGTCATCAAAAATCAAGTACTACGTGCATGCTCCTAGGGGGATAGATTGGTAGGAAAAACCATCGCTCGTCCGCGACCCCCACTCATAAGGATGCACAAGCCAGGTACACTTCATGTTTCAAATTTGTTACACAACTTTAACCATACGTGCATGCTACGGGACTTGCAAACTTCAACACAAGCATTTCTCAAATTCACAATTACTCAACTAGCACGACTTTGATATTATCACCTCCATATCTCAAAACAATTATCAATTATCAAACTTATCTTAGTATTGAATTCACTCAAAAGAAAGTTTCACAAATCTTGAACACCAAGTATATTAACATTAAGCAAATTACCATGCTATTAATGACTCTCAAAATAATATAAGTGAAGCATGAGAGTTCGTCTATTTCTTCAAAATAAAACTACCACCATGCTCTAAAAGGTATAAGTGATGCACTAGAGCAAAAGACAAACTACTTCGAAAGATATAAGTGAAGGTCAATGAGTAGCTAAATAAATATGCAACTATGCGAAGACTCTCTCATTTAATAATTTCAGATCTCAATACTTTTATTCAAACAGCAAGCAAAGCTAAAGAAAACTACATTGCAAGGATAGCACAACTCATGTGAAGAAGCAAAAACTTAGGCTCAACCAATACTAACCGATAGTTGTTGAAGAAGAAAGGTGGGATGCCTACCGGGGCATCCCCAAGCTTAGATGCTTGAGACTTCTTGAAATATTATCTTGGGGTGCCTTGGTCATCCCCAAGCTTGAGCTTTTGTGTCTCCTTAATTCCTCTCGTATCATGGTTTCTCTTTTTATCAAAAGCTTCATTCACAACAAACTCAACAAGAACTCGTGAGATAGGTTAGTATAAACCAATGCAAAACCTTATCATTTTCTACTGTAACAAATCACTAACATTATTATTCAACATTGCATACTAAATTAAATACTCCTATCCTCAAATAGAATCATTAAACAAGCAAACATATGCAAACAATGCAAACATAACAGCAATCTGCCAAAACAGTATAGTCTGTAAAGAATGCAGGAGTATCAATACTTCCCTAACTCCAAAAATTATGAACTAAAATTCCCACTGTAATAAATTTAACAGAGCTCAATATGCAAAAAGATTCAACATTATACCACTTTCTGACTTTTCTAGGGAATTTTTTCAACAGGGGTAAACTTTCTGTTTTTCAAACAGCAACATGTATACTAGCATAATAAGCATGGCAAAGGCTATCCTTGACTTTTTATTGAAACTAAAGATGAAAAACATTATTATAAATAACAGAAAGCTAATATTAACAAAATAAAATGACGCTCCAAGCAAAACACATATCATGTGGTGAATAAAAATATAGCTCCAAGTAAAGTTACCGATGGTACGAAGACGAAAGAGGGGATGCCGGCCGGGGCATCCCCAAGCTTAGGCTCTTGGTTATCCTTGAATATCTTGGGGTGCCATGCGCATCCCCAAGCTTAGGCTCTTTGCCACTCCTTATTCCATAGTCCATCGAATCTTTACCCAAAACTTGAAAACTTCACAACACAAAACTCAACAGAAAACTCGTAAGCTCCATTATTATAAGAGAATAAAACAACCACTTAGGTACTGTAATGAACTCATTCTAGATTCATATTGGTGTAATATCTACTGTATTCCAACTTACCTATGGTTCATATCCTCCGATACTACTCATAGATTCATCAAAATAAGCAAACAACACAATGAAAACAGAATCTGTCAAAAACAGAACAGTCTGTAGTAATCTGTACCAAACGTATACTTCTGGAACTCCAAAAATCCTACCAAATTAAGTAGTCCTAAGCCATTCGTGTAACAATCCAGAGCAAAAAAAATCAGATCAGAAGCACGTTTCTGTGAATTAACAGAACTAATTTACTGGGTGCAAAAGTTTTTGATTTTCAGCAGGATCAACACAACTATCACCGTAAGCCATCCTAAAGGTCCTACTTGGCACTTTATTGAAACAAAAGCTATAAAACATGATTACTACAGTAGCATAATCATGTGAACACACAAAAACAGTAAGGATAAATATTGGGTTGTCTCCCAACAAGAGCTTTTCTTTAATTCCTTTTAGCTAGGCATGATGATGATAATGATGCTCACATAAAAGATAAGAGTTGAAACATAACGGGAGCATCATGAAGCATATGACTAGCACATTTAAGTCTAACCCACTTCCTATGCATAGGGATTTTGTGAGCAAACAACTTATGGAAACAATAATCAAGTAGCATAGGAAGGTAACACAAGCATAGCTTCAAGAATTTAAGCACATAGAGAGGAAACTTGACATTATTGCAATTCCTACAAGCATATGTTCCTCCCTCATAATAATTTTCATTAGCATCATGAATGAATTCAACAATATAACCAGCACCTAAAGCATTATTTTCATGACCTATAAGCATAGAAAATTTACTACTCTCCACATAAGCAAAATTCTTCTCATGAATAGTAGTGGGAGCAAACTCAACAAAATAACTATCATGTGATTGAAAATTAAGATCAAGATGACAAGTTTCATGGTCATCATTATTCTTTAAAGCATACGTGTCATCACAATAATCATCATAGATAGGAGGCATGCTTTCATCATAGTAAATTTGCTCATCAAAGCTTGGGGGACAAAAAATATCATCTTCATCAAACATAGCTACCCCAAGCTTGTAGCTTTGCATATCATTAGCATCATGGATATTCAATTAATTCATACTAACAACATTGCAATCATGCTCATCATTCACATATTTTAGGCCAAGGATTCTATGTAATTCTTCTTCTAGCACTTGAGCACAATTTTCCTTCCCATCATTTTCACGAAAGACATTAAAAAGATGAAGCATATGAGGCATCCTTAATTCCATTTTTTTGTAGTTTTCTTTTATAAACTAAACTAGTGATAAAACAAGAAATAAAAAGATTCGATTGCAAGATCTAAAGATATACCTTCAAGCGCTAACCTCCCCGGCAACGGCGCCAGAAAAGAGCTTAGTTGACGGGGTGTGAGTGAGTGCCCTTTACCTTTGCCTCCACGGCAACGGCGCCAGAAAAGAGCTTGATGTCTACTACACAACCTTGTTCTTGTAGACGTTGTTGGGCCTGCAAGTGCACAGGTTTGTAGACAGTAGCAAATTTCCCTCAAGTGGATGACCTAAGGTTTATCAATCCGTAGGAGGCGTAGGATGAAGATGGTCTCTCTCAAGCAACCCTGCAACCAAATAACAAAAAGTCTGTTGTGTCCCCAAAACACCCAATACAATGGTAAATTGTATAGGTGCACTAGTTCGGCGAAGAGATGGTGATACAAGTGCAAAATAGATGGTAGATATAGGTTTTTGTAATCGAAATAATAAAAATAGCAAGGTAACAAGTGGTAAAAGTGAGCGTAAACGGTATTGCAATGATAGGAAACAAGGCCTAGGGTTCATACTTTCACTAGTGCAAGTTCTCTCAACAATAATAACATAGATAGATCATAAAACAAGCCTTCAACATGCAACAAAGAGTCAGTCCAAAGACACTAATAGCGAAGAACAAACGTAGAGATTATGGTAGCGTACGAAACCACCTCAAAGTTATTCTTTCGGATCGATCTATAAAAGAGTTCGTACTAGAATAACACCTTAAGATACAAATCAAACAAAACCCTAATGTCACATAGATACTCCATTGTCACCTCAAGTATCCGTGGGCATGATTATACGATATGCATCACACAATCTCAGATTCATCCAACCAACACAAAGTACTTCAAATAGTGCCCCAAAGTTTCTATCGGAGAGTCAAGAACGTGTGCCAAACCCTATGCATAGGTTCCCAATGTCACGAAACCCGCAAGTTGATCACCAAAACATACATCAAGTGGCACATGATATCCCATTGTCACCACAAATAATCACGGCAAGACATACATCAAGTGTTCTCATAAAAGACTCAATCCGATAAGATAACTTCAAAGGGGAAACTCAACTCATCACAAGAGAGTAGATGGGGAGAAACATCATAAGATCCAACTACAATAGCAAAGCTCAGGATACATCAAGATCGTATCACCTCAAGAACACGAGAGAGAGAGAGAGAGATCAAACACATAGCTACTGTCACATACCCTCAGCCCCGAGGGTGAACTACTCCCTCCTCGTCTTGGATAGCGCCGGGATGATGAAGATGGCCACCGGTGATGGGATCCCCCTCTGGCAGGGTGCCAGAACGGGCTCCCGATAGGTTTTTGGTGGCTACAGAGGCTTGCGGCGGCGGAACTCCCGATCTATCTTCTGTTCTGGAAGTTTTAGGGTACAAGAGTATATATGGGTGCAGGGGGTACGTCGGTGGAGCTACGGGGGCCCCACGAGGCTGGGGGGCGTGCCCGGGGGGGAGGGGGGCGCCCCCACCCTCGTGGGCAGCCTGGGACTCCCCTGACGTGCACTCCAAGTCTATCAGGTTGCTTTCCTTCCAAAAAATAACTTCTCCAGTTGATTTCGTTCCGTTTTGACTCCGTCTGATATTCCTTTTCCTCGAAACACTAAAATAGGCATAAAACAGCAAATCTGGGCTGGGCCTCCGGTTAATAGGTTAGTCCCAAAAATAATATAAAAGTGGATAATAAAGCCCAATATTTCCTAAAATAGTAGATAAAGTAGCATGGAGCAATCAAAAATTATAGATACGTTGGAGACGTATCAGAGGCTTCCAAGTACCAGTTATGCAATCTTCGCATCTTCGTTGGTAGATGGGGGAGCTCCTCAGGTCTGATGAGAGGCTTCCTGTGCTCAAATCTAAATGCTAACTCAGCCATTTTGAATTGTACCTCATCGCCTAAGTAATCACCAAGAGTCAAACCAGGAGCAGCGGCCGCTATCCCCGGATCATTAATGTCTTGACCATATCACATCACAGCAAGCCCTGCAAAAACAAGTTAGACGTCCTCTACTTTCTTGTTGCAAATTTTACGTGGCTACTACGGGCTTCTAGGAAAAACGGTTCTTACCTACGCATCAAAACCACAACGGTTTTTCATAAAGTGTTATATTTTAACCTTCAACAAGGACCGGCCATAGTCAAACTCGATTCAACTAAAGTTGGAGAAACAGACATCCGCCAGCCACCAATGTGCAAAATCACGTCGGTAGAACCAGTCTCACAAACGCGGTCATGTAATGTCGGTCCGGGCCGCTTCATCCAACAATACCGCCAAATCAAAGTAAGAAATTTGTGGTAAGCAATATGACTATTATCGCCCACAACTCACTTGTGTTCTACTCGTGCATATAATATCTACGCATAGACCAGGCTCGGATGCCACTGCTGGGGAACGTACTAATTTCAAATTTTTCCAAAGATCACGCAAGATCTATCTAGGAGATGCTTGGCAACGAGAGGGGAGAGTGTGTCCACGTACCCTCGTAGAGCGAAAGGGAAGAGTTTAGTAACACGGTTGATGTATTTGAACGTCTTCGCGATCCAATCGATCCAAGTACCGAACGTAACGGCACCTCCGTGTTCAGCACACGTTCAGCTCGATGACGTCCCTCGTGCTCTTGATCCAGTTGAGGACGAGGGTGAGCTCCGTCAGCACGACGGCGTGGCAACGATGATGATGATGTTACTGGTGAAGGGCTTCACCTAAGCACCATGATGGTATGATCGAGCTGTGTAACTGTGGAGGGGGGGCCGCACATGGTTAAGAGAAACTTGTGTGTCCTAGGGTGCCCCCTACCCCCGTATATAAAGGAGGGAGGGGGCCGACTGGCCTAGGCCAGGCGCGCCAGGATAAGCGGAATCCTACTAGGACTCCAAGTCCAAGTGGGTTTCCACCAAAAAAGGAGAGGGGGAAGGAATAGCAAAGGGAGAAGGAAAGAGGGGGGGGGGGGGCGCCCCCTCCTAGTCTAATTCGGACCAGCCAAGGGGGGGGGGGGGGGGCGGCCACTCTGCAGCCCTCCTCTCCTTTCCACTAAAGCCCAATAAGGCCAACAAGGCCCATTACTTCCCCGAGCCCGGGGTGGGGGGAGGGGTTCCTATAACCTCCCGGTACTCTGGAAAATGCCCGAATCATTCCGGAACATTTTCGATATCTGAACGTAGCCTTCCTATATATCAATATTTATGTCTCGACCATTTCGATACTCCTTGTCACATTCGTGATCTCATCCGGGAATCCGAACAAACTTCTGTCATCAAAAACACATAACTCATAATACATATCATCATCGAACGTTAAGCGTGCGGACCCTACGGGTTCAAGAACTATGTAGACATGATCAAGACACGTCTCTGATCAATAACCAATAGCGGAACATGGATGCTCATATTGGCTCCTACATATTCTATGAAGATCTTTATCGGTCAAACCGCATAACAACATACCTTGTTCCCTTTGTCAACGGTATGTTACTTGCCCGAGATTCGATCGTTGGTATCATCATACCTAGTTTAATATCCTTACCGGCAAGTCTCTTTAATCGTTCCGTAATGCTTCATCCCACAACTAACTCATTAGTCACATTGCTTGCAAGGCTTATAGTGATGAGCATAACCGAGAGGGCCTAGAGATACGTCTCCAAAACACGGAGTGACAAATCATAATCTTGATCTATGCCAACCCAACAAACACCTTCGAAGACACCTGTAGAGCATCTTTATAATCAATATTTTACGTTGTGACTTTTGGTACCACACAAGGTGTTCCTCTGGTATTCGGGAGTTGCATAATCTCATAGTTTGAGGAACATGTATAAGTCATGAAGAAAGCAGTAGCAATGAAATTGGAACGATCATAATGCTAAGCTAACAGATGGTTAATGTCAACACATGTTGGTTAGGAAACATAACCATCTCTGATTAACGAGCTAGTCTCGTAGAGGCATACTAGGGAAAGTATGTTTTGTCTATGTATTCACACATGTACTAAGTTTCCGGTTAATACAATTCTAACATGAATAATAAATATTTATCATGATATCAGGAAATAAATAATAACTTTATTATTGCCTATAGGGCATATTTCCTTCGATTGGGCATTCCCACATGGTGGCAAAGTTAGGTGTCATTTCATACATGCCACCATATAGCACATGTGCAATCAGCACCGTTCGTGTCTGCTGGAGGGGGAGTCCGAAGGACCTTTTTTTTAACTCCACCAAATGGCCCCAAACTTTTTTCATATATTAGCATCACCATGGACAGCACCAAGAACATTGGCATCAATAGGAACATTGGCATCACCATGGACATCACCAATATTTCTTTTTTCACACATTGGCATTGACAAGAACATTTTTTTTGTATTTCAGACAATATTTCAAAATTTAAAAGGTTTCAAAAGAAAAATAAAGTTCAAAAAATAAAAATGAATTGACATAAAAAATAGAAATTGTCGCTATTTCGCATTATATGGACATGGAGCGAATGCCAAAAGCATATATGAAAGCAGTGTGACTAAAGCAAGTTCATGAATATTAGGGAAGCATATTTTCTATCAAACTAAATACATTATATCAAAGCAAAGTTCAGTGGCGTCGGTATTATCGACGTCTAGTAACACCAGAAGCAAAATATGCTTATTGAAGGAAAACAATAGAAAACTGAAACAATATTTTGTTCCTAAATAGATAATAAAAACAAATTGTTACATTGGACGTACAACTTTATTTGATTGAAGCAAATTTAACTTGTACGGGAAGCTAACTTTAGTAGGAAGGGAAACAAAATTTCATTCAGTACAAAAGAGAGAATATCTCGTCGCTTGATTTGTGGGTCTGGTAGTTTGAGAAATAAAGATGGACCCACGTTCCATTCCAACCAATCGTAATTTTTGGGACCAATTAATTCTAGGAAGCACATTAGACGGGACCAATTAATTCTTCGAAGCAGATTCGTAGGAAACTACCATGAGAAAGACCAGCAAGTTCCTTTCAATCGAACGGACATAAGCGACCTAGTCGTGTGGTATTGGGCTAGTCAATGCTACCTGATTCCTAAGCTACTTTACATATGTTTTGCTTACCAATATCAACAGCCAGAGCGTAGTTCAGTCGCATAGAAATGTAATGTGGGGGATGAGGTTCGGAGTTTGATTCCTCACGCCAACTAGCTCCGGATTTTTATGTCGTGCTCTTAAATAGCATGTGGCCTTGCGCCCATGAGTATACTTTTAGAAAGGCCATCATGCCCTCTATTATGAAAGGGTATAAGGTAATCTAAGCCATTGATGTGTTTAGAGGGGTCTATCAAAGTAGAAGTGTGGGAGAAGAAGCTGCACGTTCACACGTCCCCATGTATATTATGTTCCCCTAAAAATATAGTAGTGTCAAAAATAGAATTTTTCTGGGCTACCATTTAAAACCAAAAATTTGGTTTCTTCGGTTTCGTCCCCACCCCTACCGACGGTAGTGATGTCTTCGCCAAGTTGGGTCAAGTCCTAAGTATTTTTTTAAGTTGATAATTTTGTTAGAAAAGTATATGGTATGAAATTTATGTTCAAATTTTTCATCAATCATAGAAATTTGTTAAAGAAGTTGAAATAAATTGTTCCCGTTTGTAAAAATTTCATATACAATTTCAAATCCCAAAATTGTTGAATTTTTTCAAGAAATGGTTAGTACATAAGAAAATGTTCGTGTTGATTGATAATGATGGAAATTGCAAATATAGTAGTCAAATTAGGAAAAAACTACATTGCTGACGTATATACCTGTCTGACCTAGTTTGGCACACTCCTCTCAACTGGTGGTTTTTTCCACTAAAGATGAATGACCTCAACTTCTTGTGGGACCCTGGCACGTACATATGAGGCATCAATGACAGGTTTCAACAACTTCCGACACAGTTTACACGTTGTGACACGTTCGACCATTTATCGGACCAATTTCACCAAGAAAACTCCAAGAAATACAAAACTTGTCAAAAAACCAAGGAACTTGGCATGATGCCTTTAATTGGTTATACAAGGCCATGGAAAAAAAATCCTTGTACAAATATTACGATGTGCAAAGCACGTTATTCTTCGACATCCATCAAATGGCCGGACTGACACCAACTTTTGCAAGCAGGTGGTAATTCCCATGTTATGCATCCCCTTGTTTGAATGACTTGTTACATTGTATGCATGTTGCGACATGTTCGGCCATTTATCGTTCTATTTCTGACATCTATACCAATATAAAAATACCCAAAGGGGTAGATCCAATTAATCTCGGCCATCAAATCATGTCAATACAACGACCTAGACTGCTTCAAAGTCGAGCGCTCAACACATTTAGCGTGCAGTTAACTTCATGTCAAATATAGTTCTAATCACATAATAATACGCAAATAATATCCTACTTAATATCCGCATGCACTTAATATACTTCCAAATTAACGTGCATTGCATGTACACATTGACTAGTTACATCTTAGTTGTGATATGCTCCGCAATTTATCAACTTATTTTCACCAAGAAAACTGTAGAAAATGCAAAATTTGTAAAACCAAAACAACTCAAAATGGACACTTGAATTCGTAATACAAGGCCATGAAAAAAAATTGAGGTCATTTCAAGGATGCCGGAAAAAAATATGCTCTTATACAGAACCTTTTGGCTACCCAAACACCCTGTGATGAAAATGGTGATCTTTTGGACGTCCCAAAAATGACCCCAAATTTTCTACTAAGTGGGAATGCCCTTGGTAGGCATCGATGCCGAGAATCCATGGTGTTTTTTTATCTTCTCTCCTATTTTCCTTTTTCTTTCCTTTTTGTTTTCTTTGAATTTTTTCCTTTTCTCTTTTTGTTGTTTCTATTTTCCATAAACTCGAAAAAGTCAAAATTTCAAAATTATATTTGGAATTTTAGAATATTTGATACATTTCAAAAAAAGAAATCATTCTTTCAAAAATTTGTTAGAATGTTCAGTTTTTTCACATTTATTAACTGATGTTCTAAAATTTCAAGAAGTGTTCATAACTTCCAAAAAGATGTTCATGCCTTCAAAATTAGTTCATCGTTTTTCTAAAACAGTTTAAAACGTTATTGTTCAAAACTTTTGCAATGTTTAGAAAAATGATCAGTATTTCAAAAATTGTGCATGTCTTCGAATTTTGTTTCGCAGTTTCAAATAATGTTCTTGTCTTTAGAAAAAACCAAAAAATTCTCTTATTATGTTTGCGTTTAAAATATTTCTTTAAAAAGTTTGTTTCTCAAAATTTTGATTTGGTTTTCAAAAAATGTTTGCCTTCCAAAAATAGTCCCCGTTTTAAAAAATTAGGATTCATTTTTTATGAATATAAGTCCATGAAATTACAAACAGAGTTCACAAAAATTGAAAAGGTTAACGAATTTTAAAAGTTAACAAACTTAGAAAAGGAAAAAATGAAACAAATAAGGAAAATAAGAAAAACAAAAAGACCTGAAGAAAAATGCCAAACAAAAAAAATCAGAATTGCATGTTTTTTATTTTCTATAAGAAGGTAGAAAGACGGCTCAATAGTTGCTCCGTCGCACTGGCTATCACGTAAAGCCCCAAAGGTGTGGTTTTGGAGTTCTGTTCCCACCATGTGCGCTCGTGTTTTTTGAAGGTTATTAACTGGAAAAGAAACATAAATGGCCTGGACCGAGGACGGAGTGCGTGTGTGCCAAGTTGCAAATACCTGTAACGTACCGCGCATACGTCCATTATATATACAAAAATGGATACCCTTTGTTAAAAGTCAAAATTGCCCTTTATACGAAAACCCGAACAAGTAGAAAAGTTTTCCTTACCCTAGCCGGCGCCACCAGCCAGTTGTGGAGGTTATCTTCTTCAACCGATCTTCACCGGCCAGGGCTCTGGCCCCCCCTCCCTTCGGCTGCTACTCCGGCGGCAGGAGGGAGGGGGACATGTTCCTCCGCTCTATAGTTAGGGTTTGGGCGCCCGCACGAATAAATCTGTCTCAACTCCACTCCCACACCGGCGGTGCCCTTCATGGCGGTGTGTCGGAGTTGATGGCATCGTGTGTTTGCCGATCCCTCAGATCGGCGGCATTAGGGTTCATGGATGGTGTCGGCCTGATTCTTTCAACGGCAATGGTTGTGCTTCAGGCAAACTACTTTGGAGTTCCGTAAAGCTGCCGATCAACAATGGAGCCACATCGAGCTCGGGTGAAGAGGTGATTTGTCTTCTTTTCCTTAGTGCAGTGGGACAGCCGGGCCGGGCCCATAGTTGTGCACACTATGCGGCCCACATAGTGCCCACGAATTTTGAGGCCTCATTTCTATAGGCCTAGTTAAGCCAACAGGCCGAAAGGCCCGGATACGATGGCCTGAAAGAATACCGATCATTCGTAGTATCTACAGCCGTGAGCGTAGGACTAGGACCCTGATCTACAATACTAACCCTGACAGCCCAGTAGCCAGATCGCAGTTGCAGGTTAATGACGTAGCACATGACCGGCGGCAACGCTGGCAACGCTGGGAGGCACGGCAACAATAACAGCAGGTGAGTAGGACAGGCACACGATTGTTTTCTTGTGGAGGACACCAGGGTGCGTCAGGTGCCCCTGGCGCACTCTAATGGGTTGTGGGGCCCACAAAGGTCCTTTCCATCGCCTCTCAGCTCTATAAATACCCAAATGTTCCAAAAAACATAAGGGAGTCGAGAAAACTCAATTTCAGCCGCCGCATGTTCAAGAACCACAAGATCCAATCTAGAGCCCTATTTCGGCACCTAGCCGGAGGGGAACACAATCATGGAGGGGTTCATCATCCTCATTGGTGCTCCTCCGATGATGCGTGAGTAGTTCACCTCAGACCTATGGGTCCGTTGGCAGTAGCTAGATGGCTTTCTCCCTCTTTTTGATTTCCCAATACAATGTTCTCCTTGGTGAATTGTGAGGTTATGATCAGATTTATTTATGTCCATACATGATTATTATAGCATAGTATTTCTTCATCGATATTTCATTTTGGTTTGGCCAACTTGATTGATTTATCTTCCAATGGGAAGAGGTGCTTTGTGATGGGTTCGATGTTGCGGTGTCCTCATCCAGTGACAAGAAGGGGTAGCGAGGCACGCGTGTTGATACGTCTCCGATGTATCTATAATTTTTTATTGTTCCATGTTATTATGTTATCCATCTTAGATGTTTTATATGCATTTATATGCTATTTTATATGATTTTTGGGACTAACCTATTAATCTAAAGCCCAGTGCCAGTTTCTATTTTTACTTGTTTTTGAGTTTTACAGAATAGGAATACCAAAAGGAGTCTAGTTGACGTGCCAATTTTTGATGATTTTTTACGGACCAAAAGAAGCCCCAGGAGTAAAAGAGTTGGGCCAGAAGAGTCCCGAGCCGTCCACGCGGGAAGACCCCCCGGATGTGAGACCGATGCCAAAAGTTCCTATAAATACATAAACCCCCAGAAAGTAACCTAGATCGGGAGTTCCGCTGCCGCAAGCCTCTGTAGCCACCAAAAACCAATCGGGACCCTATTGCGGCACCCTGATGGAGGGGGGGATCCATCACGGGTGGCCATCTTCATCATCATGGCGCTCTCCATGACGAGGAGGGAGTAGTTCACCCTCGGGGCTGAGGGTATGTACTAGTAGCTATGTGTTTGACTCTCTCTCTCTCTCTCGTGTTCTTGATTTGGCACGATCTTGATGTACCACGAGCTTTGATATTATAGTTGGATCTTATGATGTTTCTCCGCCTCTACTCTCTTGTAATGGATTCAGTTTTCGCTATGAAGGATTTGAGAACACTTGATGTATGTCTTGCATGTGCTTATCCGTGGTGACAATGTGATATCACTTGATCTACTTGATATATGTTTCGGTGATCAACTTGCGCTTTCAGTGACCTTGTGAACTTATGCATAGGGTTGGCACACGTTTTCATCCTGACTGTCCGGTAGAAACTTTGGGGCACTCTTTGGAGTTCTTTGTGTTGGTTGAATAGATGAATCTGAGATTGTGTGATCCATATCGTATAATCATACCCGCGGATACTTGTGGTGACATTGGAGTATCTAGGTGACATTAGGGTTTTGGTTGATGTGTGTCTTAAGGTGTTATTTTACTATGAAGTCTAGGGCTGTTTGTGACACTTACATGAATAGCCCAATGGATTGATCGGAAAGAATAACTTTGAGGTGGATTCGTACCCTACAATAATCTCTTCGTTTGTTCTCCGCCATTAGTGACTTTGGAGTGACTCTTTGTTGCATGTTGAGGGATAGTTATATGATCCAATTATGTTATTATTGTTGAGAGAACTTGCACTAGTGCAAGTATGAACCCTAGGCCTTGTTTCCTACCATTGCAATAGCGTTACACTCACTTTTATCTTTAGTTACCTTGCTGTTTTTATAATTTTAGATTACAAAAACCTATATCTACCATCCATATTGCACTTATATCACCATCTCTTCGCCGAACTAGCGCACCTATACAATTTACCATTGTATTGGGTGTGTTGGGGACACAAGAGACTCTTTGTT
The DNA here is from genome assembly GCA_963921465.1 of Triticum timopheevii. NCBI lineage: Eukaryota > Viridiplantae > Streptophyta > Magnoliopsida > Poales > Poaceae > Triticum > Triticum timopheevii. The sequence continues at coordinate 642,145,406 of OY997266.1, read as the reverse complement.
ATTTGGTTGCAGGGTTGTTTGAGAGAGACCATCTTCATCCTACGCCTCCCACGGATTGATAAACCTTAGGTCATCCACTTGAGGGAAATTTGCTACTGTCCTAAAAACCTTTGCACTTGGAGGCCGAACAACATCTACAAGAAAAAGGTTGCATAGTAGACATCACATGTATCATTGCTATTAAGAATAAAATGATGGGGTCTATTCCTACATGAATAGATCTTGTCCACATCATGTCATCGTTCTTATTAAATTACTCCGTTTCTCCACGAACTTAATACACCAGATGCATGCTGGATGGCGGTCGATGCATGGAATAATAGTAGTAGAAGCAGAATCCTTTTGGTCTACTATTCTTGGACATGATGCCTATATACATGACCATTGTCTTGGATATCGTCATAATTATTTGCTCTTCTATCAATTGTCCAATAGTAACTTGTTTACCCACTGTATGCTATTTTCTTGAGAGAAGACACTGAAGGAAATATGCCCTAGAGGCAATAATAAAGTTGTTATTTATATTTCCTTATATCATGACAAATGTTTATTATTCATGCTAGAATTGTATTAATTAGAAACTTAGTACATGTGTGAATACATCGACAAAACATAGTGCCCCTAGTATACCTCTACTAGACTAGCTCGTTAATCAAAGATGCTTATGTTTCCTAACCATAGACATGTGTTGTCATTTGATGAACGGGATCACACCATTAGGTAATGATGTGATGGACAAGACCCACCCGTTAACTTAGCATAATGATTGTTAAGTTTTATTGATATTGCTTTATTCATGACTTATACATGTTCCTCTGACTATGAGTTTATGCAACTCACTACGGGAAATAGCTAGTTTGCCGTCAGGAGGCGTCTTTGCCGTCAGCTTTTCGTCGAGCAGACGGCAAAGAGATGGTTTGCCGTCATCAAAGAAAAACTAACGGCAAAATATACTTTGCCGTCTGAAAAAAAACACAGACGGCAAAAAGGTCACTTTGCCGTCTGCAAGGAGAAATACAGATGGCAAAGTATCTTTGCTGTCTGCATTTTTAATTACAGACGGCAAAGACATTTCTTTGCTGTGTGTAATTGAAAACGCGGACGGCAAAAATACTTTGCCGTCTGTAACAGTCAATGCTTACGACAAAGGAAAGAAACACATCTCGCGGATCCATCTCCTGGATCGATGAGGTGGCATCATCCGGTCCACACGCTACCTGATCTATCTCCTGCGCCCCCACGTCCTCTCTCTCCCGACGCATGTTCTCTGCAACCGGCCCCACCCACCACGCACGCGCTATCGCTAGGATAGAAAGGACTTTCGATCCCCCGCCCGTGCTTCCCCTGCCACTGCACCACCACTTCACCAGAAGCAGCAGCGTCGTCGGACCCCGCCGCCGCTAGCCTCCACCCGCCTCCGCGTGGCTCCACTGGCCTCTGCTGGCCTCCGCCTGGCCGCCCGTCTCCGCCTGGCCGCCCGTCTCTGCCGGCCTCTGTCCTGCTCCGCACGCCGCCGACATCAACCTCCTGCAGCCATCCGAGCTGGAGGTGCCGCCCGCTGGAGCCCGCGTCCATGCGCCCCCGCTCGCCTCCCGCCTCCGCCTGCGCCGTCCGACCGCTGGAGCGCACCTCTTTTAGCCCATCGTCCGTCACAGGGAGCAGCGCCGGACGCCGAGGGTCGCTGCCGCTCGTCCACATCGGGGGGATGACGCCGAGCGGTTGCCGATGGAGGGAGCTAGCGATGTTGCTTTTTTTAGATAAGCCAACAATCTTGCTGAGCTCAATGGTCAATGGAATTGTTTTTCTTTTTTTTTTGCGGATGCAATGGAATTGTTTTTCACCGTCAAAAATAAATATGTTGTGTCTTGAGAACCGATTGTGGTAGATTTGTTGTGTAAAACGACCTATAAAGAATGCCAGGAAAATGTTATGATGTTTAGTGGTCCTGTGAATTTTTTATATTTTGAAAAAATATTTGCCGTCTGGAGAGTAGATTGGCTGATGACAAAGATTGTGTTTCGGCTGATGGCAATGAAGTTTCTTTGCCGTATGGTACTGGGATTGGGTGACGGCAAAGTCTTTGCCGTCTGAGTTTGCCGTCTGCTTCCAGACGGCAAAATCTTTGCCGTCTGGATTTAGGTCTTTGCCGTCTGTAATTCACAGACGGCAAATTATCTGTTTCCTGTAGTGACTCCCGAATACCGAGGAACACCTTGTGTGCTATCAAACGTCACAACGTAACTAGGTGATTATAAAGATGCTCTACAGGTGTCTCCAAAGGTGTTTGTTGGGTTGCCATAGATCGAGATTAGGATTTGTCACGTCGTGTATCAGAGAGGTATCTCTAGGCCCTCTCGGTAATGCTCATCACTATAAGCCTTTCAAGCAATGTTACTAATGAGTTAGTTACGGGATGATGCACTATGGAACGAGTAAAGAGACTTGCCAGTAACGAGATTGAACTAGGTATGAAGATACCGACGATCGAAACTCGGACCACTAACATACCAATGACAAAGGGAACAATGTATGTTGTTGTGCGGTTTGACCGATAAAGAACTTTGTAGAATATGTAGGAGCCAATATGACATCCTGGTTCCGCTATTGGTTATTGATCGGAGATGTGTCTCGATCATGTCTACATAGTTCTCAAACCCGTAGGGTCCGCACGCTTAACGTTCGATGATGATTTGTATTATGAGTTATGTGTTTTTGGTGACCGAAGTTTGGTTGGAGTCCCGGATAAGATCACGGACATGACGAGGAGTGTCGAAATGGTCGAGAGGTAAAGATTGATATATTGGAATGTTATATTCGGACATCGGAATGGTTCCAAGTGATTCAGATTTTTTTTTCCGGTGTATCGAGGGGTTACCGGAAACCCCCGGGCAAGTTTTGGGCCAACATAGGCCTAAGGGAGAGAGTGGGAAGACTGCGGGGCCGCGCGCCCCCTCCCTAGGGAGTCCAAATAGGAAAAGGAGGAGGGGACAACGCTCCCCTTCCCTTTCCCTCTCCCTCTCCTTCCTATTCCCTCCGATGGAGAAAGGAAAAAGGGGGCGGGTGAATCCTACCTTGACTAGGAGTCCAAGTAGGACTCCCCCCAATGGCGCCCCCCTCCTGGCCACCGGCCTCTCTCCCCCCTCCTTTATATACGTGGGCCGGGGGCACCCCAAAGGCACATCAATTGTTCTCTTATCCGTGTGTGGTGGCACCCTTCACAGTTTACTCCTCCGGTCATAGCGTCGTAGTGCTTTGGCGAAGCCCTGCGCGAATCACAACACCAACACCGTCACCACACCGTCGTGCTGACGGAAATCTTCCTCGACCCTCTACTGGATCAAGAGTTCGAGGGACGTCATCGAGTTGAACGTGTGCTGAACACGGAGGTGCCGTACATTCGGTACTTAGATCGGTTGGATCATGAAGACGTTCGACTACATCAACCGCGTTAACTAAACGCTTCCGCTTTCGGTCTACGAGGGTACGTGGATACACTCTCCTCCTCTTGTTGCTATGCATCTCCTAGATAGATATTGCGTGATCGTAGGAATTTTTTTGAAATTGCATCCTACATTCCCAAACAGTGGTATCAGAGCCAGGTCTATGCGTAGAAGATATGCATGAGTAGAACACAAAGAGTTGTGGGTGATAATAGTCATACTGCTTACCACCAACGTCTTACTTTGATTCAACGGTATTGTTGGATGAAGCGGCCCGGACCTACATTACATGACCGCCTTCATGAGACTGGTTCTACCGACGTGCTTTGCACATAGGTGGCTGGCGGGTGTCTGTTTCTCCAATTTTAGTTGAATGGACTTTGACTACGGCCAGTCCTTCTTGAAGGTTAAAACAACACACATGACGAAAAATCGTTGTGGTTTTGATGCGCAGGTATGAACGGTTCTTTCTACCAGCCCGTAGCAGCCACGTAAAACTTGCAACAACAAAGTAGAGGACGTCTACATTGTTTTTGCAGGACTTGTTGTGATGTGATTTGGTCAAGACATGATGTGATATAAATTGTTGTATGAGATGATCATGTTTCGTAACAAGGTTATCGGCAACTGGTAGGATCCATATGGTTGTTGTATGAAATGCAATCGCCATGTAATTGCTTTCCTTTATCACTAGGTGGTAGCGATAGTCGTAGAAGCAATAGTTGGCGAGACGACAACGATGCTACGATGGAGATCAAGGTGTCAAACCGGTGACAATGGAGATCATGACGGTGCTTTGGAGATGGAGATCAAAGGCACAAGATGATAATGGCCATATCATGTCACATATTTTGATTGCATGTGATGTTTATCTTTTATGCATCTTATTTTGCTTAGTACGGTGGTAGCATTATAAGATGATCCCTCACTAAATTTCAAGCTATAAGTGTTCTCCCTGAGTATGCACCGTCGCTACAGTTCGTCGTGCCGAGACACCACGTGATGGTCGGGTGTGATAAGCTCTACGTTCACATACAACGTGTGCAAGCCAGTTTTGCACATGCAGAATACTCGGGTTAAACTTGACGAGCCTAGCATATGCAAATATGGCCTCGGAACACTGAGACCGAAAGGTCGAACATGAATCATATAGTAGATATGATCAACATAGATATGTTCACGAGGGATGTCTATCTAAGTGGGACTTCTTTAATAATATGTTTCATTGAACTTTAATTTATCATGAACTTAGTACTAATAGTTTTTTGCATATCTATGTTGTTGTAGATCAATGGCCCGTGCTCCATTCACTTAAATTTTAATGCGTTCCTAGAGAAAGCTAAGTTGAAAGACGATGGTAGCAGCTACACGTACTGGGTCTGTAACTTGAGGATTATCCTCATTGTTGCATAGAAGAATTATGTCCTTGAAGCACCGCTAGGTGCAAGGCCTGCTGCAGGAGCAGATGCTGATGTTATGAACGTCTGGCAAGCTCGATTTGATGACTACTCGATAGTTCAGTGTTCCATGCTTTACGGCTTAGAATCGGGACTTCAAAGACATTTTGAACGTCATGGCGCATATGAGATGTTTCAAGAGTTGAAGTTAATGGCCGAGTTGAGAGATATGAAGTCTCCAACAAGTTCTATAGCTGCAAGATGGAGGAGAATAATTATGTCGGTGAACACATACTCAGAATGTCTGGGTACCATAGCCACTTGACTCAGTTGGGAGTTAATCTTCCTGATGATAGTGTCATTGATAGAGTTCTTCAATCACTGCCACCAAGCTATAAAGGCTTCGTGATGAACTATGGGATGGAAAAGTCAATTCCCGAGCTCTTTGCGATGCTAAAGGCTGCGGAGGTAGAACTTAAGAAGGAGCATCAAGTGTTGATGGTTAACGAGACAACTAGTTTCAAGAAAAGGGGCAAAGGGAAGAAGGGGAACTTGAAGAAGAATGGGAACAAATGTGAAATTCTAAAACTTTTTTGAAAATTCCAACAAATTTGAAAACGCGAACATTTTTTGAAAATCAGACAAAAAAAATTGAAAAATGGCAACAAATGTGAAATTACAAAACTTTTTTGAAAATTTGAACAAATTTGACAACACGAACATTTTTTGAAAATCATGAACAAGTTTTAAAACAACGAACAAATTTTCAAAATACAAACAAATTTTGTACATTTTTTTGAAAAGAACAACATGCCTTTTGAAAACATGAACAAATAAATTTGAACATTTTTTAAAGCCGAACAAAAGTATTGAATATGTTCAACTTTTTCTGAAATTGCGATTTTTCTAAAACAAAAATAAAAGAAAGAAAGAAAAGGAACAATGAAATGTAAAACACGAAAAAAAGAAACAGATAATCGCCAATTCCTAGCATATATAGGATACTAGCGTTGTGGAGCTCCTGTGTCTAGCAACGCAGCTCGAGGAGTGGGAGGTTTGAGGTTTGATTCCTTTCTCTGTGATTTTTTGGGGGCATTTTCTTTGTATGAAGCACCCGTCATGGGCTGGCCCATGAACAATCGATGGGTGTGCTATCTGCCGATAGTTTGCCGCAGAATGCGGAGAATAGGGTTTTCCGTTCACACACGAGACAAACAGGCCGGTTAGCAGTGTCAAAAATTGCATTTTTCACACGTCCCCATGTATATTCAGTTCCCATGTATATTCAGTTCCCCTAAAAAGACAACAGGCCGGTTAGCAGTGTCAAAAATTGCATTTTTCTGGGCAACCATTTAAAACCAAAAATATGGTTTCTTCGGTTTCGTCCCCACTAACACCGATGGGAGTGATGTCTTCGCCAAGTTGGGCCAAGTCCTAAGTATTTTTCTAAGTTGATAATTTAGTTAAAAAAGTATATGTTATGAAATTTATGTTCAAAATTTTCATCAATCGTACAGATTTTTTAAAAAAGTTGAAATGAATTGTTCAGGTTTTTAAAAATTTCATATACAATTTCAAATTCCAAAATTGTTGAATTTTTTTAAGAACTGGTTAGGACATAAGAAAAATGTTCATGTTGAATGATAATGACAGAAATTGCAAAGATAGTAGTCAAATTAGGAAAAAAAATACATTGCTGACGAATATAACTGTCTGGCCTAGTCTGGCACACTCCTCTCAACCGGTGGTTTTTCTACTAAGGATGAATGACCTCAACTTCTTGTGGGAGCCTGGCACGTACATATTAGGCATCCATGCTAGGTTTCAACAACTTCCGACACAGTTTACACGTTGTGACACGTTCGACCATTTATCAGACCAATTTCACCGACAAAACTCCAAGAAATACCAAACTTGTCAAATATCCAAGAAACTTGGCACGATGCCTTTAATTGGTTATACAAAGTCATGGAAAAAAATCCTTGTACAAAAATCACATGTGCAAAGCACGTTATTTTTTGACATCCATCAAATGCCCGGACTGACACCAACTTTTGTAAGTTGGTTGTAATTCCCTTGTTATACATCCATGCCTTGTTTGAATGACTTGTTACACTATATGCATGTTGCGAAATGTCCGGCCATTTATCGGTCTATTTCTACCGAAAACTCCAGAAAATTCAAACTATCAAAAATCAAAACAACTTCGCATGGACCCTTTAATTTGTCATACAAGGTATTGGAAAAAATTTGGGGTCATTTCAAGGATGTTGAAAAACAATGTGTGAAACATGGTTCATTATTGTACATCCTTTAAATAACCCCACCTATAGCAAGCATGCGGGCATGCCCTTCGTAGCCATTTATTCCAGGTTTCAACAAATTCCGACATCGTTGGCACTTTGCGACACGTCTAAACATTTATAAACCTTTTTTTGGCGAAAAAACTCCAATAAATGAAAAAAATATCAAAAACCCAAACAACGTGCCATGGTGCATTGAATTGGTCATACACAAGTATAGAAAATAATTGGGGCCATTTGATGGATGTCGGAAAAACGCATGATCTCAAACGGAGCTTTCTAGCCTATCCAAACACCCTATGTCGGATATGGTGTATGGTGTTTTTTTGGACAACTTTGAAATGACCTCAAATTTTCTTACCACATAGGAATGCCCCATGGTAGTCATCCATGTCTTGTTTGATTGACTTTCGACACCGTATGCAAGTTGCGAGACTTCCATCCATTTATCGACCTTTTTTACCGAGGAAACTCTAGAAAATGCAAAATTTATCGAAGACCCGAACAACTTGGCAAGGTGTCTTGAATTGGTCATAAAAGGCCATGAAAAAAGTTAGGGACATTTGAAGGATGTCGAGAAACAACATGCTCTTAGACGGAGCATTCTCACCTACCCGAACACCCTCCGTTCAACATGGTCTATTTTTGCACATACTTGAAATGACCCCAACTTTTGCAAGCAAGTGGGCATGCCGATGGTAGGTATCCATGTCAGATTTAACGATTTGTGACATTTATATCTAAGTTTTGATATACTCCGCAATTTATCAACTTATTTTGACCGAGTAAACTGTAGAAAATGCAAAATTTGTCAAACCCAAAACAACTCGGCATGGACACTTGCATTCGTAATACAAGGCCATGAAAAGAAATTCAGGCCACTTCAAGGATGTCGAAAAACTATATGCTCCTTTTGGCTACCCAAACACCCTGTGTTGAAAATGGTGATCTTTAGGACATCCCTAAAATGACCCCAAATTTTCTACGAAGTGGCAATGCCCATGGTAGGCATCAATGCCGAGAATACATGGTGTTTTTTCATCTTCTATCCTATTTCCCCTTTTTCTTTTTTCTTTCCTTTTTTGTTTTCGTTGACTTTTTCCATTTTTCTGTTTATTGTTTCTATTTTCCATAAACTTGAAAAAGTCAGAATTACAAAATTTTATTCGGAATTTTAGAGTTTTTCATCAATTTCAAAAAAAAAAATCATTTTTAAAAAATTGTTTAGCATGTTAATTTTTTTCATATTTAATAATTGATGTTCTAAAATTTAAGAAAGTGTTCAGAATCGTCAAAAAAAAGTTCATGCCTTCAAAATTAGTTCTTCATTATTCAAAAATAGTTTCAAAGGCCATTGTTCAAAAATTTTGCAACGTTTAGAAAAATGATTGGTATTTCAAAAATTGTGCATGTCTTCGATTTTTGTTTGGCAATTTCAAATAATGTTCTTGTTTTGAGAAAAAAAGTGAAAAATAGTCTCTCTATGTTTGCGTTCAAAATATTTTTTTAAAAAGTTGTTTTTCAAAAAATGTTTGCGTTCCAAAAATGGTCCCCATTTAAAAAAAATAGAATTAGCTTTTTAAGAAAATAAATTCATGAAATTTGAAACAAAGTTCACAAAAATTGAAAAGGTTAACGAATGTTAAAAGTGAACAAACTAAGGAAAGAAAAAAATTGAAACAAATAAGGAAATTAAGAAAAACAAAAATACCTGAAGAAAAAGGCCAAACAAAAAAAAAACAAATCAGAATTGCATGTTTTTTATTTCCTATAAGAAGGTAGAAAGAAGGAACTGGGCTCAATAGTTGCTCTGTCCCACTAGCTATCGCGTAAAGCCCAAAGGTGGAGTTTTGCAGTTCTGTTCCCACCATGTGCGCTCGTCTTTTTTCAACATTATTAGCTGAGAAAAAACATAAATGGGTGAGTGACAAGTTGCAAATAACCTGTAACGTACCGCGTATACGTCCGTTCTGCAATATAGACGGTCTATTCTGCTAATATTAGTAGAATAACTATTCTGCACACCACTTCGGCACTGCATGTTCAACAGAAGCGCACTGCATCATTTTGACGACGAGCACTGCAATAGAGACTAGTGAACTTCGTGTCAAAAAAAATTGCATGTAGTGTTTTTCTGGTACTGTTTTTGTTCTAGTTTTTTAACCGTTTATCAGAACGAGGCGTATAATATACTGTTGGAAAGCTATGGATTAGGCGCAACTTTTCCATGTTGAACACTTTTCGAGATTCCTTGCGGTTTAAGAGCAGTTTTAAAAATGGCGCGGCGGACGACGAGTGACAGCGAGCGTATTTTCGCGATTTCTTCTAAACCGCTCGTCGAAACGAAGCAAACGGTACACCGTTGGATAGATATCGTCGAGGCGCATCTTTTTCATATATAAATCTTTCTCTAATTCGTTACGGTTGAAGAGCAGTTTCAAATTACTAAATCACGGAACTGTTTTTCAATTTTTTTGAAATTTTTGGTACTGTTTTTGCTCCAGTTTTCTAACCGTTTGTCGAAACGATACGTATGATACGCCGTTGGAAAGCTATGGACAAGGCACAACTGTCTTATGTTGAAATGTTTTTGAGATTCCTTACAGTTCTTAGTTAATTTTGAAAATCGTGCGGGTGACATCGAGAGGCAGCGGCTGTTTTTGCGCGAAATATTTTCGAATTGCTGGTAAGAATGATTCAAATCATACGCCGTTGGAAAGATATCGACGAGACGCAACTTTTTCATGTAGAACACTCTCTCTAATTCCTTACGGTTTAAGAGCAGTTTCGATTTTACCAAAAAGCGGACACTCTGTTCTTCGCGAGACCAAAATCGTCGTATGTACTGCATCGGACAGAAGAACGCATTGCTTCAGACAAACTACCGCACTGCATCAGATGGTCAAGTGCACTGCATGGTTTCTTTTTGTTTAGACGTATTTTTTCTCGGACGGGGAAAGAAGAACGCACTGCTTCAGACGAGATACCTCACTTCATCGGACAGACAAGTGCACTGCATGATTTATTTTTTGTGGGATGTAAATTTTCCCAAATAATGTGGAGTGCACTCCATGTCAAGCGTTGGTGAACCGCAATACTATGAAAAGTGAACCTCAAGACTACCGTAAACGTGTCGTACTGCATCATACAGAAAACCACACTTATTTAGACTAAAAAACACACTTCATTGGACAGACAATGTGCACTGCATGATTTCTCCCTCGGTCATATGGAGAAGTGAATCGCATTACTTTTTTTTCATTTTGGTAACAATTTTTCTTGCACTAAATGATGTGAATTGCATGCAGTGTTGTAGTGCACTTTTTTATTTGGTGTTCCTAGTTTTCTCCTCCAATAAAAAGTACAACAAACCACAAGGGCAGCAAATAGTGAACCACATTGCATTTTGATTCTCCTCCAATAAAAGTAAAAAAAGGTTTACTACGATGAACACAAAAAAAAACTCCGGTGTGCCATGGATAGCACCTCGTCCCTGTTGGGGAACGTAGTAATTTCAAAATTTTCCTACGCACACGCAAGATCATGGTGATGGCATAGCAACGAGAGGGGAGAGTGTTCGTCCACGTACCCTCGTAGACCGTAAGCGGAAGCGTTAGCACAACGCGGTTGATGTAGTCATACGTCTTCACGATCCGACGGATCCAAGAACCGAACGTACGGAGCCTCCGAGTTCAGCACACGTTCAGCTCGATGACGATCTCCGGCCTCCGATCCAGCCGAGCTCCGGAGATGAGTTCCGTCAGCACGACGGCGTGGTGACGATGATGATGTTCTACCGGCGCAGGGCTTCGCCTAAACTCCGCGACGATATGACCGAGGTGGAATATGGTGCACTGGGGCACTGCACACGGCTAAGGAACAATCCGTAGATCAACTTGTGTGTCATGGGGTGCCCCCCTGCCCCCGTATATAAAGGAGCAAGGGAGGAGGAGGCCGACCCTAGAAGGAGGGCGCGCCAAGGGAGTCCTACTCCCACCGGGAGTAGGATTCCTTCTTTCCTAGTCCAACTAGGAGTCCTTCCATGTATTAGGAGTAGGAGACAAGGAAGGGGAAGAGAGAAGGGAAGGAAGGAGGGGGTGCGGCCCCTCCCCCTATTCCAATTCGGACTAGGCCATGGGGGGGCGCGCGGCCTGCCCTAGGCAGCCCCTCTCTCTTTCCCGCAGGGCCCCATAAGGCCCAATACTTCTCCCCGGCGAATTCCCGTAACTCTCCGGTACTTCAAAAAATACCCGAATCACTCGGAACCTTTCCGAACTCCGAATATAGTCGTCCAATACATCGATCTTTACGTCTCGACCATTTCGAGACTCCTCGTCATGTCCCCGTTCTCATCCGGGACTCCGAACTCCTTCGGTACATCAAAACTCATAAACTCATAATATAACTGTCATCGAAACCTTAAGCGTGCGGACCCTACGGGTTCGAGAACTATGTGGAAATGACCTAGAACTATTCTTGGTCAATAACCAATAGCAGGACCTGGATGCCCATATTGGCTCCTACATATTCTACGAAGATCTTTATCGGTCAAACCGCATAACAACATACGTTGTTCCCTTTGTCATCGGTATGTTACTTGCCCGAGATTCAATCGTCGGTATCCAATACCTAGTTCAATCTCGTCACCGTCAAGTCTCTTTACTCGTTCTGTAATGCATCATCCCGTAACCAACTCATTGGTCACATTGCTTGCAAGGCTTATAATGATGTGCATTACCGAGAGGGCCCAAAGATACCTCTCCGACAATCGGAGTGACAAAACCTAATCTCGTAATACGCCAACTCAACATGTACCTTCAGAGACACCTGTAGTACTTCTTTATAATCACCCAGTTACGTTGTGACGTTTGGTAGTACCCAAAGTGTTCCTCCGGTTAACGGGAGTTGCATAATCTCATAGTTACAGGAACATGTATAAGTAATGAAGAAAGCAATAGCAACATACTAAACGATCAAGTGCTAAGCTAACGGAATGGGTCAAGTCAATCACATCATTCTCCTAATGATGTGATCTCGTTAATCAAATGACAACTCTTTTGTCCATGGCTAGGAAACATAACCATCTCTGATAAAACGAGCTAGTCAAGTAGAGGCATACTAGTGACACTATGTTTGTCTATGTATTCACACATGTATTATGTTTCCGGTTAATACAATTCTAGCATGAATAATAAACATTTATCATGAAATAAGGAAATAAATAATAAGTTTATTATTGCCTCTAGGGCATATTTCCTTCAGTCTCCCACTTGCACTAGAGTCAATAATCTAGTTCACATCGTCATGTGATTTAACACCAATATTCATATCTGTATATGATTAACACCCATAGTTCACATTATCATGTGACCAACACCCAAAGGGTTTACTAGAGTCAATAATCTAGTTCACATCGCTATGTGATTAACACCCAAAGAGTACTAAGGTGTGATCATGTTTTGCTCGTGAGAGAAGCTTAGCCAACGGGTCTGTCACATTCAGAGCCGTATGTATTTTGCAAATATTCTATGTCTACAATGCTCTGCACGGAGCTACTCTAGCTAATCGCTCCCACTTTCAATATGTATCCAGATTGAGACTTAGAGTCATCTGGATCGATGTAAAAGCTTGCACCTATGTAACTCTTTACGACGGGCTCTCTTATCACCTCCATAATCGAGAAATATTTCCTTAGTCCTCACTAAGGATATTCTTGACCAATGTCCAGTGATCTACTCCTAGATCACTATTGTACTCCCTTGCCAAATTCAGAGCAAGGTATACAATAGGTCTGGTACATAGCATAGCATACTTTATAGAACCTATAACTGAGGCATAGGGAATGACTTTCATTCTCTTTTCTATTTTCTGCCGTGGTCGGGATTTGAGTCTTACTCAATTTCACACCTTTGCAACATAGGCAAGAACTCTTTCTTTGAATGTTCCATTTTGAACTACTTCAAAATCTTGACAAGGTATGTACTTTTGAAAAACTTATCAAGCGTCTTGATCTATCTCAATAGATCTTGATGCTCAATATGTAAGTAGTTTTTACTGAGGTATTTCTTTTAAAGAACTCCTTTAAAACACTCCTTTATGCTTTGCAGAATAATTCTACATTATTTCCGATCAACAATATGTCATTCACATATACTTATCAGAAATGCTGTAGTGCTCCCACTCACTTTCTTGTAAATACAGGCCTTTCCAAAAGTCTGTATTAAACCATATGCTTTGATCAACTCATCGAAGCGTATATTCCAACTCCGAGATGCTTGCACCAGTCCATTGATGGATTGCTGGAGCTTGCACACTTTGTTAGCATCTTTAGGATTGACAAAAACTTTCTGGTTGCATCATATACAACTCTTCTTTAATAAAACCATTAAGGAATGTAGTTTTGACATCCATTTGCCAGATTTCATAAAATGTGGCAATTGCTAACATGATTCGAACAGACTTAAGCATCACTACAGTTGAGAAAATCTTACTGTAGTCAACACCTTGAACTTGTCAAAAAACCTTTTGCGACAAGTCGAGCTTTGTAGATAGTAACACTACTATCAACGTCCGTCTTCCTCTTAAAGATCCATTTATTTCTTATGGTTTGCCGATCATCGGGCAAGTCCACCAAAGTCCACACTTTGTTCTCATACATGGATCATATCTCAGATTTTATGGCCTCAAGCCATTTCGTGGAATCTGGGCTCATCATCGCTTCCTCATAGTTCGTAGGTTTATCATGGTCTAGTAACATGACTTTCAGAACAGGATTACCGTACCACTCTGGTGCGGACCGTACTCTGCAGACCTACGAGGTTCTGTAGTAACTTGATCTGAAGTTTCATGATCATCATCATTAGCTTCCTCACTAATTGGTGTAGGAATCACTGGAACTGATTTCAGTGATGAACTATTTTCCAATTCGGGAGAAGGTACAAATTACCTTATCAAGCTCTACTTTCCTCCCACTCACTTCTTTCGAGAGAAATTCCTTCTCTTAGAAAGGATCCAAATTTAGCAACGAAAATCTTGCCCTCGGATCTGTGATAGAAGGTGTACCCAACAGTTTCCTTTGGGAATTCTATGAAGACGCACTTCTCCGATTTGGGTTCGAGATTATCAGGATGAAACTTTTTCACATAAGCATCGCAACTCCAAATTTTTAGAAACGACAGCTTAGGTTTATTGCTAAACCATAGTTCATACGGTGTCGTCTCAACGGATTTAGATGGTGCCCTATTTAATGTGAATGCAGCTGTCTCTAATGCATAACCCCAAAACGATATTGGTAAATCAGTAAGAGACATCATAGATCGCACAATATCCAATAAAGTGCGGCTACGACGTTTGGACACACCATAACGTTGTGGTGTTCCAGGTGGCGTGAGCTGTGAAACTATTTCACATTGTTTTAATTGAAGACCAAACTTGTAACTCAAATGTTCATCTCCACGATCAGATCGCAGAAACTTTATTTTCTTGTTACGATGATTTTCCACTTCACTCTGAAATTCTTTGAACCTTTCAACTATTTCAGACTTATGTTTCATCAAGTAGATATACCCATATCTGCTCAAATCATCTGTGAAGGTCAGAAAATAACGATACTTGCCATGAGCCTTCATACTCATTGGTTTGCATACATCAGTATGTATTATTTTCAATAAGTCAGTAGCTCGTTCCATTGTTCCGAAGAACGGAGTTTTAGTCATCTTGCCCAAAAGGCACGGTTCGCAAGCATCAAATGATTCATAACCAAGTGATTCCGAAAATCCATCTTTATGGAGTTTCTTCATGCGCTTTACACCGATATGACCTAACCGGCAGTGCCACAAATAAGTTGCACTATCATTATTAACTTTGCATCTTTTGGCTTCAATATTACGAATATGTGTATCACACGATCGAGATCCAACAAACCATTTTCATTGGGTGTATGACCATAGAAGGTTTTATTCATGTAAACAGAACAACAATTATTCTCTAACTTACATGAATAACCGTATTGAAATAAACATGATCAAATCATATTCATGCTCAATGCAAACACCAAATAACACTTATTTAGATTTAACACTAATCCCGAAGTATAGGGAGTGTGCGATGATGATCATATCAATCTTGGAACTATTTCCAACACACATCGCCACTTCACCCTTTAACTAGTCTCTGTTTATTCTGCAACTCCCGTTTCGAGTTACTAATCTTAGCAACTGAACTAGTATCAAATACTGAGGGGTTGCTATAAACACTAGTAAAGTACACATCAATAACATGTATATCAAATATACTTATGTTCACTTTGCCATCCTTCTTATCCGCCAATCACTTGGGGTAGTACTTCTTCCAGTGACCAGTCTCTTTGCAGTAGAAGCACTTAGTCTCAGGCTTAGGACCAGACTTGGGTTTCTTCACTTGAGCAGCAACTTGCTTGCCGTTCTTCTTGAAGTTCCCCTTCTTTTCCCTTTGCCTTTTTCTTGAAACTAGTGATCTTGTTAACTATCAACACTTGATGCTCTTTTCTTGATTTCTACCTTCGCCGATCTCAACATCGCGAAGAGCTCAGGAATAACTTTCGTCATCCCTTGCATATTATAGTTCATCACGAAGTTCCAGTAACTTAGTGATGGTGACTAGAGAATTCTGTCAATCACTATCTTATCTGGAAGATTAACTCCCACTTGATTCAAGTGATTGAAGTACCCAGACAATATGAGCACATGCTCACTAGTTGAGCGATTCTCCTCCGTCTTTTAGCTATAGAACTTGTTGGAGAATTCATATCTCTCAACTCGGGTATTTGCTTGAAATATTAACTTCAACTCCTGGAACATCTTATATGGTCCATGACGTTCAAAAACGTCTTTGAAGTCCCGATTCTAAGCCGTTAAGCATGGTGCACTAAACTATCAAGTAGTCATCATATTGAGCTTAGCTAAACGTTCATAACGTCTGCATCTGCTCCTGCAATAGGTCTGTCACCTAGCGGTGCATTAAGGACATAATTATTCTATGCAGCCATGAGGATAAACCTCAGATCACGGATCCAATCCGCATCATTGCTACTAACATTTTTCAACACAATTTTCTCTAGGAACATATCAAAACAAACCTATGAAAGCAACAACGCAAGCTATTGATCTTACAACATAATTTGCAAAATACTACCAGGACTAAGTTCATGATAAATTTAAGTTCAATTAATCATATTACTTAAGAACTCCCACTTAGACAGACATCTCTCTAGTCATCTAAGTGATCACGTGATCCAAATCAACTAAACCATAACCGATCATCACGTGAGATGGAGTAGTTTTCAATGGTGAACATCACTATGTTGATCATATCTACTATATGATTCACGCTCGACCTTTCGGTCTCCGTGTTCCGAGGCCTTATCTGCATATGCTAGGCTCGTCAAGTTTAACCTGAGTATTCCGCGTGTGCAAAACTGGCTTGCACCCATTGTAGATGGACGTAGAGCTTATCACACCAGATCATCACGTGGTGTCTGGGCACGACGAACTTTGGCAATGGTGCATACTCAGGGAGAACATTCTTGATAATTAGTGAGAGATCATCTTAAAATGCTACCGTCAAACAAAGCAAGATAAGATGCATAAAGGATAAACATCACATGCAATCAAAATATGTGACATGATATGGCCATGATCATCTTGCGCCTTTGATCTCCATCTCCAAAGTACTGTCATGATCTCTATCGACACTGGCACGACACCATGATCTTCATCATCTTGATCTATATCAATGTGTCGTCACATGGTCGTCTCACCAACTATTGCTCTTGCAACTATTGCTATCGCATAGCGATAAAGTAAAGCAATTATTTGGCACTTGCATCTTATGCAACAAAAAGACAACCATAGGGCTTCTGCCAGTTGCCGATAACTTCAACAAAACATGATCATCTCATACAACAAATTATATCTCATCACGTCTTGACCATATCACATCACAACATGCCCTGCAAAAACAAGTTAGACGTCCTCTACTTTGTTGTTGCAAATTTTACGTGGCTGCTACGGGCTGAGCAAGAACCGTTCTCACCTACGCATCAAAACCACAACGATAGTTTCTCAAATAGACTCCGTTTTAACCTTCGCAAGGACCGGGCGTAGCCATACTTAGTTCAACTAAAGTTGGAGAAACTGACACCCGCCAGCCACCTGTGTGCAAAGCACGGCGGTAGAACCAGTCTCGCGTAAGCGTACGCATAATGTCGGTCCGGGCCGCTTCATCCAACAATACCGCCGAACCAAAGTATGACATGCTGGTAGGCAGTATGACCTATATCGTCCACAACTCACTTGTGTTCTACACATGCATATAACATCAACGCATAAAACCTGGCTCTGATACCACTGTTGGGGAACGTAGTAATTTCAAAATTTTCCTACGCACACGCAAGATCATGGTGATGGCATAGCGACGAGAGGGGAGAGTGTTGTCCACGTACCGTCGTAGACCGAAAGCGGAAGCGTTGACGCAACGCGGTTGATGTAGTCGTACGTCTTCACGATCCGACCGATCCAAGCACCGAACGTACTGAGCCTCCGAGTTCAGCACATGTTCAGCTCGATGACGATCTCCGGCCTCCGATCCAGCCGAGCTCTGGAGATGAGTTCCGTCAGCACGACGGCGTGGTGACGATGATGATGTTCTACCGGCGCAGGGCTTCGCCTAAACTCCGCGACGATGTGACCGAGGTGGAATATGGTGGAAGGGGGCACCGCACACGGCTAAGGAACGATCCGTAGATCAACTTGTGTGTCATGGGGTGCCCCCTGCCCCCGTATATGAAGGAGCAAGGGAGGAGGAGGCCGGCCCTAGGAGGAGGGCGCGCCAAGGGAGTCCTACTCCCACCGGGAGTAGGATTCCTTCTTTCCTAGTCCAACTAGTAGTCCTTCCATGTATTAGGAGTAGGAGACAAGGAAGGGGAAGAGAGAAGGGAAGGAAGGAGGGGGTGCGGCCCCTCCCCCTAGTCCAATTCGGACTAGGCCATGGGGGGGCGCGCGACCTGCCCTAGGCAGCCCCTCTATCTTTCCCGCAGGGCCCAATAAGGCCCAATACTTCTCCCCGGCGAATTCCCGTAACTCTCCGGTACTTCAAAAAATACCCGAATCACTCGGAACCTTTCCGAACTCCGAATATAGTCGTCCAATATATCGATCTTTACGTCTCGACCATTTCGAGACTCCTCGTCATGTCCCCGATCTCATCCGGGACTCCGAACTCCTTCGGTACATCAAAATCATAAACTCATAATATAACTGTCATCGAAACCTTAAGCGTGCGGACCCTACGGGTTCAAGAACTATGTAGACATGACCTAGAACTATTCTCGGTCAATAACCAATAGAGGGACCTGGATGCCCATGTTGGCTCCTACATATTCTACGAAGATATTTATCGGTCAAACCGCATAACAACATACGTTGTTCCCTTTGTCATCAGTATGTTACTTGCCCGAGATTCAATCGTCGGTATCGAATACCTAGTTCAATCTCGTCACCGGCAAGTCTCTTTACTCGTTCTGTAATGCATCATCCCGTAACCAACTCATTGGTCACATTGCTTGCAAGGCTTATAATGATGTGCATTACCTAAAGGGCCCAGAGATACCTCTTCGACAATCGGAGTGACAAAACCTAATCTCGAAATACGCCAACTCAACATGTACCTTCGGAGACACCTGTAGTACTTCTTTATAATCACCCAGTTACGTTGTGACGTTTGGTAGTACCCAAAGTGTTCCTCCGGTAAACGGGAGTTGCATAATCTCATAGTTACAGGAACATGTATAAGTCATGAAGAAAGCAATAGCGACATACTAAACGATCTAGTGCTAAGCTAACGGAATGGGTCAAGTCAATCACATCATTCTCCTAATAATGTGATCTCGTTAATCAAATGACAACTCTTTTGTCCATGGCTAGGAAACATAACCATCTCTGATAAACGAGCTAGTCAAGTAGAGGCATACTAGTGACACTATGTTTGTCTATGTATTCACACATGTATTATATTTCCGGTTAATACAATTCTAGCATGAATAATAAACATTTATCATGAAGTAAGGAAATAAATAATAACTTTATTATTGCCTCTAGGGCATATTTCCTTCAGTCCCCCCATCCGGTGACACCCACGCACTGCAGATTTCCTGAACTAACTACGGGATGTTGGTGTACCGCATAGAGCGTGCAAGCAAACCACACTGGAACTATGAAGCACCTCGCTGATTTTTTTGTTGGGGAAGGAGGAAGATCAGCTGCCTGACCTCTCCCCGCGCTTCTTGTTCTGGTCGTGTTGCCGCCGCGATGAAGCACCCGTAGGAATTCAGAGCACCCGTGGGGATTCAGGTACTGCTGAACCGCATGGCACGCTGCACAGCACGGTGGCACATCGCAGCGAGCCATGGCCTGTGCAGGGGAGGGGAGGGCCATGGTGGTCGTGAACAAACCACAGGAGGGCGCGATGCGCACTGCTCGCTGGGTCCGGCTGCACTGCCGTTGACCCGATTGGGCTCGAGCAAGAGGGGGAGGAAGGCAGAAGGTCGCCGTCATTGGCCCGGTTGCACTCGTGCGCCGCAACAGCCAAGAGAGGACGAGAAACTGCAGGATATGCGAGCACCATCCATGTCCTCCACTCTCCATGGCGGCGCGGTGACGTGGAGGTGGGTGTTGCTCATCGGGGGTGGACAGAACCGCACCACCAGTGGGAAGGCAGGGAGCGCCCCTTCCTTACTGCCTGCCTTGTAGAGCCGGGCTGCAGCTCCGCCCACCGTTTCTTCATCGTCAGGGAGTCGACGGTGGCCGGCACATGGGGCGCGGGAGCCCGACGGGGGAAGATGGTGAGGGTGCGCGGGCGGGGGGGGGGGGGGGCTTCAAAGAAGGAGGTGGGCTCTAGGTGGCCGGCGGGGGCCTGGGGACCATGGTGCAGCGGTGATCGGGCGCTCCAGGGCAGCGGCTCGCGCCATGAGGTCACGGCGGAGGTGGGGTGCGGGATGGTGGGGTGATGCGTTTGGGACCGGGAGGCGCGGTGGGCGGCAATGAGAGGAGGCGCGCGCGGTGGCCGATGGGCTTGGGTGCGGTGGGTGGAGTGCCGGCCGAGGTTAGAGGAGGCGCGACGGCTGGGGGCAGAGGAGTTATGGTGGCACTGTCGGCTGCGATGGAAGGAGGTAGGTGGTGGAGCTGCTAGCGGAGGTCGGAGGAGGAGTCCCGAGCCGCAAGTCGAGGTACTGGGGCCAGCGGCGCGGCGCTTCGGGCTGCCGGCAGCGCAAGGCGGGGCGGTCGCGGGATGGTGTGGGATCTGACGAATGGATAAGTGGGGTGGGTGGGTGAGTGTGTGGGTTCGGGTTTTGTTTTTGCAGTTTTTCTGTAGTGACCGTGCGGTCCAGTTCACGGAATGGGGTGTTAGCAGAATAAGCTGGGTGTTATTAGAATAAGACTCTTAAGGGTGTTATCATAATAGACCCACCCTATATATATATATATATATATATATATATATATATGGATACACTTTGTCAAAAGTCTAAATTGCCCTTTATACGAAAACCCGAACGGGTAGCAAAGTTTTCCGTACCTTAGCCGGCGCCAGTAGCCAGGTGACTAGGGAGGTGATCTTCTTCCACCGATCTTCACCGGCCAGGGCGCTGGCCCCCTCTCCCTTCGGTTGCTGCTTCGATGGCAGGAGGGAGGGGGACCCGTTCCTCCACTCTGTAGGTAGGGTTTGGATTTATAGGTCGTGGTGCGCCGTTGGGGTGGTGGGAGCGGAGCCCGCACAATAAATCTATCTCAACTCCACTCCCACTCCGGCGGTGCCCTTCATGGCGGTGTGTCGGAGTTGATAGCATCGTGTGTTTGCCGATCCTTCAGATCGGTGGCGTTAGTGTTCATGGATGGTGTCGGCGAGATGGCGGCAGTGACTCCATCAGGTGTGTCTCTCCTTCTGCTATGTCCCTATTGCTGTGGTGTTGTCTCCGACATCATGATGGATTCGAGAGGTTTGTCGTTCAGGAGTACGCGCAGACGGTTGTCTACGCAACTGACTGATGGAAGATGGTGCATCTTATGATGGGTTTCTGGTTGGAGGCTGGCAATTCTGATTCCCTCCTTCGATGTCGTAGTCGTGCCGAGGTGTCAGTTCTAGATTTCGATGGCATGTTTGGGAACATGTTGCCCTGGTCCGATTCTTTCAGCGGCAATGGTTTAGCTTCAGGCAAACTACTTTGGAGGTCCGTAAAGCTGCTGCTCAGTGATGGAGCCACGTCGAGCTCGGGTGAAGATGTTATTTATCTTCTTTTCCTTAGTGGAGAGGGACAGGAGGGCCGAGCACATAGTTGTGCATACCGTGTGGCCCACACAGGGCCCATGAATTTTGGGGGCCCCATTTCTGCAGGCCTAGTTAAGGCAGCAGGCTGAAAGGCCCGGATACGATGGCCTGAAAGAATATTGATCATTCG
Source organism: Triticum timopheevii (assembly GCA_963921465.1). Lineage (NCBI taxonomy): Eukaryota > Viridiplantae > Streptophyta > Magnoliopsida > Poales > Poaceae > Triticum > Triticum timopheevii. The sequence continues at coordinate 642,123,775 of OY997266.1, read as the reverse complement.
CATGATCTACAGCCATGAGTGCACGAGTAGGACCAGACCTACAATACTAACCCTGACGGCATTGTAGCCAGATTGCGGTTGCAGGCTAATGACGCAGCATAGGACTGGCGGCAGGGCTGGCAACGCTGGGAGGCACGGCAACAATAACAGAAGGTGAGTAGGACAGGCACACGACCGTTTTCTTCTGGAGGACACCAGGGTGTGCCAGAGGCCCCTGGCGCGCCCTGATGGGTTGTGGGGCCCATGGAGGTCCTTTCCACCGCCTCTCAGCTCTATAAATACCCAAAAAATTCAAAAAACATAGGGGAGTCGAGAAAACACAATTTCAGCCACCGCATGTTCCTGAACCACGAGATCCAATATAGAGCCCTATTCTGACACCTTGCCCGAGGAGAACACGATCATGGAAGGGGTTCATCATCCTCATTGGTGCTCCTCTGACGATGCGTGAGTAGTTCACGTCAGACCTACAGGTCCGTAGGAAGTAGCTAGATGACTTTCTCTCTCTTTTTGATTTCTCAATACAATGTTCCCCTCGATGTTCTTGGAGATCTATTTGATGTATTGACTTTTTGTGGTGTGTTTGTTGGGATCCGATGAATTGTGAGTTTATGAACAGATTTATTCATATCCATATATGATTATTATAGCTTCGTAATTCTTCGCCGATATTTCAGTTTTGTTTGGCCAACTTGATTGATTTATCTTGCAATGGGAAGAGGTTCTTTGTGACCGGTTCGATCTTGCAGTGTCCTCACCGAATGACAGAAGGGGTAGCGAGGCACACATGTATTGTTGCTATTAATGATAAAACGATGGGGTCTATTCCTACATGAATAGATCTTGTCTACATCATGTCATCGTTCTTATTGTATTACTCCATTTCTCCATGAACTTAATACACCAGATGCATGCTGGATAGCGGTTGATGCATGGAATAATTGTACTAGATGCAGAATACTTTCGGTCTACTATTTTTGGACGTGATGCCTATATACATGATCATTGTCTTGGATATCGGCATAATTATTTGCTCTTCTATCAATTGCGCAACAGTAATTTGTTTACCCACCGTATGCTATTTCTTGAGAGAAACCACAAGTGAAATCTACGCCCCTGGGTCTATGTCCTACCATATATTTCCAGATCTATATTGTTATTTGTGTTTCCAATTTATTTGCCTCTTTTGTTTCAGATGTATATTATCAAAAATCCAAAATATATCTCGTCGAGTTTTATTTGCCTTTATTTTATTTGCATCTATCAGTCTATCTATTTATCATATTTTACTACCTTCGAGGGATTGACAACCCCTTTTACGCGTTGGGTTGCAAGTATTTGTTATTTGTGTGCAGGTGATGTTTACATAATGTTGATTGCTCCTCCTACTAGATTGATAACCTTGGTTTCATAACTAAGGGAAATACTTATCGCTGTTGTGCTACATCATCCCTCGCAAAAATACCAACGCAGATACAAGCAATCACCGAGCACCCGCACGCGAGGTGAAGATTGGGCCCCGCCACCACTAGCACCTACCGAGCTTTGCCTGGCGGCACAGACCAGTGGCTGGAACTGGAGAAGAGGGAGGAGGAGACTACGGCTCGGGCGGCTAGTGTTGCTTTTTTTTCTATTGGTACATTTGCAAGACACATCTATTAGCATTTATCTGGTAGACCTGAGTGAGGGCAGATGGTAGGATAGGATGCCATCATGTTTGGAAAGCAGGCGTCGATATTGGATGGACGTCAAGACTGCATGCAAAGTTGTTCTCAATGTAGCAAGAATGCATGTCCCATATTGTCTATTCATAAATTTTCCACTGATGCTAGCAACGTGGACTACTTTGTTGCATTAGTGCATACGTTGATGTTGCATGTGCATTCACCATAGCAGTGTAGATGCTAACATTTAATTATGGTTCGCTTGATGGGAATCTGTACTGCACCATCATGGCAATATATGATCATAGTTTTTCTCGATGTTGATCTTGTCTAGGATCCTGATCCATGTGTACTCTATTTACTAATTAGGTAATAAACACAGAGTTCCACGTTGTTGGTCATGATTTCCAACAACATGTTGGGCCAATCCTGAGCTTCATGGTGTAGTGCATCTTGCTTTTGAGATGTTTGGCAAAATGATCCGGTTAGCCAATTCTCATCATCAAGCCCGACCACAAACCTCCTGATTAGCATGGGGTCATGCCAATAACCAACATTGACTGCACGACCCATGCTCTTTATTTCAGGAGGCACCCACGACTTGATGGATGGCTTGTTCTCCTCCTTGATGTCTGGCTGGCTAATCTTGAGTGCCGGGCTCGGAGTAAAAACATCATGACGCACATCTCCTGCCCTATTCTTGATGGCAATAGTTGAGTCGGGATTTTCATTTGGACCGTCCTCACCTTCTGACCCAGAGGAGATGCCATGAGCTTCATATTCAGAGGAGACTCGTTTATCCCTAGGAGCCATCTAGCATACAGTATAGTACAGGCTCAACACACTGTGTGTATCGTGACATACATAAATACATAAATAGGATTCAGATGGCATTGCACTGTCCGGTAAACAATCACTAAAATGGTGGAATGCATCGGTGATAGAAGCTGTTGAGTACATCGAAGTGTGCAATGAACAAGATAATGACAATGGGAGATATAAGAATTGTCCTGGAAAATTTCACCACTGACAAACACAGAGTATATCAATGCTTTGAAAAACAATGCAACTACATTTTGTAATTCAGAGTATCGGAATGATTGGTATAACAATAGCAGCGGATTCGATCAGCGAGAGCATACTATTACGTACATGATATTTCGATGAAGTACTAAGAGACGATCATAGAGCATAGACCTGAGTAGATGGCATGCGAGCCTAATCCATCCAAACTGATCGAAATACAGCCTCCATGGAGCACGCTACAATACAACAAAAATAGATAACCACATCTAGACCTACTCATGACGAACTGAAATCACAGGGAAGCGATTCATGTGTTTACCTCACACAGGCTGTATGGTCGGGGTGAGTGATATGTGGAGCACGATGAGATGGCTGCGTCAGGAGATTGGTAATGGGAGATGGGAAAGGGAGGGGGTGCGCTGCGACTGATAAAGAAGGAGAACGTGGGAGGGCGTCCAACAAAGGAATTATTGAGCCGCTCATCGGGCCAGTATAATACAGGGTCAAAACAATGATACATATATTACTTCCCACTATAAAGGGAGTAACATAGCATGTTACTAGTCTGTGTTACTACCCACTGTGGCTAGTCTAAGATACCGGCACAATTACCAGAACAGTAGTTGCTTTGACTACCAAAACACGACTAGCGTTTTGGCTTCTTCATTATAGCATTGTTAATAGTAAAGCCACCTGCTGGCTATATGATCTTGCCATGTCATCTATAGCCAGTCTTGTAGCAAGCTAGTACAACAGATGCATGTAAATTTATACTACTTTGTTGATACATGGCCCGCCTCCCTATTTCACAAAGTGTCTAGGAGCACGTGCTACAACCGACTGTTAGTGAGTAGCCCGCTTCTCTTCTCTCTCTGCCAACTCATCAAAAATACAATATTTAAAACCTTACAGCCCACCTATGTCATCCTAATGTACCTGCTCTTATAAGTTATGACACACAACAGCAGATTGCTTTTAATCTTTTGCGGGTGACACAACAACAGATTGTTAATGCACCTGAGCAGAAAACAAACACGTCTATAGGCCAGTCGGCTCTAGCGAGAGCGACAATGCCATGTTAAGATATATACAGAATAGAGAGAAGAGATATGAATTCCTGTTTAAGAAGTGAAAGATACACGATTGTATCAACAAGGGATATGGCTACAATGCCGAACATGGTTAGCAACGATGGCCTTCATGTGTATCGATTAACCGAGATACATGTGAATGGGGGCATTGGAATGCTCGTTTTGTGCCAGAAGCTTCGACTACAGATGATATTTGCAACGCAGCTTGCCTCACCTATATATTTTTTAACATACTTTATTTTTCTCACACAGTTATTTTCAACTCACATGAAAATGCCGCAAAGGAATGCCCATGTGGAAAATTTCAGAGACACACACACACACAGACACAGAGAGAGAGAGGACATTGCTGATATGGCAGCCATTGGCGAAAATGAAGGAACAGTTTATTCGAGGGATCTTTGCTTAAACCACAGCAACATGCTGACACGAAAGAAGGCAAATACCTTGTTAAGCAACTGACACATGGTAAATGGAAGTAAAGGAAAGAAAATACGGGGTCTCTCACAAGTCACAAAGCTAATAAACGGGGAAAGATAGTCGGCACCCGGGTGAGGTGCATGTGTTGTATTCCTCTTCCTCTTTGCCACGCCTCACGGACAGTACTGACAGATCTTGAAAGCCTCAGTTTCGCAGTAGACAACACTGAAAATAGGATTAGCGCTCCCGATGCACCACTTATACGCTGTCTGATAGCAGACGCTTGCTGACGCCGCCGTCGGCGTGGCCATTAGCAGCTGTGCAGCAAACAGGGCCAGCATGAAAATGGCGGCCATCTTAAGCATGGAGCTGGGAGCCATTGCAAAAGCTAGCCGACGAAGGACGTTGCGGCTTGAAGGTCTAGCCTGCAAACCAGGGTTTTGGATTTCGGTTTGCAGAATTTTTCGCCCCAGGGCGAAATGGCCGAAAATCGGGTTTTCGGAAAAATTTCGGGAAACTTCGGAGGAAAAGCACAAACCAAAATTTGAATTTTGGGACGAAAAATGACCGAAATTTGAACGAAATTGACCGAAATTTGCCCAGAAATTTGAAATAGCCACAAGAAAACATGTACAAGCAAAATATAGAATCACAAAGCAGCAATTTGCATGTTATACCAGATTAGAACTCCATCTCAATGGTAAACATCGGTTCAGAGCATGATATAACATCCAGTAGTCCAGATCTACTCAATAGGCTAGTTAACAGTCCATATTAGCCCAAGGTACACACATAACAGTGCATATTAGAACCTCAAATTACAGTCCAAAATACCCACACACCAATCCCTACTACGAGTCCAAAATACACACACAATAGTCCAGATTCACAATCCACAAGTCATAGAGCAGAAGTAATCGAAGTTCAAACCAGCGCCTCCAAAACACATCAGGTAGACTTCAATTTTCTTCCAGTCTTCAGTCTTGCATGAAACAAAAATGCAAATATGGTCAGAGGCTTCATAAATATTGCAATACAAAACATCAGTTATGTGTACATGAAACAAAAATGTCTAGCATTACAAATTATATAAACGGCATGGATGCTAGCATTGCAAAGTATGTCCAGGCAGTAAGCTTCTACCATGTTATTTATTACTAACGCAAAAACATGAGTGCAGTATGAAGAAAAATATACAACCAGAAGCTAGCTCATATAAGAAAAAGTAACTTGTAGATGACAACAAATGAAATAACTTACAGGTCCCTAATAGTAAAGGGAGTTGACGTCCTTGACCTTCTTGGCTTGCCGTCCAGATCTACGATTCACCATATTTTCATCCCTTGTTACCTCAATATCATTCACTTGGCTTCGTGCATCTTTTTCAGCTTGTCTTGGCAAACCTTCTCCATCAGATTCATCATCTTGGTCATCATCCTCTTCTTGGCCATCATCACCATCATCAATGTCCATGGATCCATTCGCTTCATCATCATCCTCACTGCTAATGAACTCATCCTCCTCATCTTCACGTACCCTCTTTCCTTTCCTGCTAATTTCCTTCCTTCCAAGATGAGAGGCTTTCCTCCTTGAGTTAAGGCGACGTATTTCCTCCAACACAGCAGTAGCAGCATCAAATCCATCAAGGACTATATGCTCTTCATCCTCGTTCAGCCACTCCATCATTGGGTTTGATTCGTCATGCATAACTGTATCCATCATCACCGCACATGGATCAATTTCCTTCTCCCTATAACTCAGCTTCACAATATCTTCATCTTCTTCAGCACGTAACTACAATGTATGAAAACAGAACCCAAGATTTAGCAAAGTAAATACTTGTAGCATAGCTAAGTTGAGACTTTATGCGTAGACCATGGCAAACATACCTTCAGGTTGTAGCGTACAGAAACACTTTTGTGAAGCTTGCAGTATAGAAGGCGATTTCTTTGCTTCGTGTGGACCAAGGCAAAAGCAGTCCAATTCCTCTCACAGCCACTTGAAGAGACACACTGTGAAACAATTCTCAATGCCCACTTCTGCAAATTAGGAACTTCCCCTCCAAACTGGAACCACCACTCAGCTGCATGGTTAAAACAAAGTTAGAGATGCTGAAATGAAGTTGCAACATGAGGCAATAGAGCTAATCAATGGAGATAAGTATCGTGGTTTACTTGGTGCCATTGTTTCTGCGGAAGAGCGTGCCAAACTATGCCTAAACCTCCCACGACATTCCCTATAAGTGCTGATTTCATTGATAGCCAAAAGAGCGCTCTCAGGGTCTGCTATCTTCTCGATGACATCCGTTAGTGTACAAGCATATTCTGGAAGGTTGCTCAAATTCACCCGATAATGTGTGAACGGATCAAGGACAACAGCTGTATAAGAAAAGGAGAATCAAGAGAAGTTAATAACCATAAGAAAAAAGCAACAAAATTTCAGTTTCATTAACTTAGTATCTACCTGCAACCATTAGTGTCTCATTTTGCATATCTTCCATCCTCGGGGACACCTTGCTCATGACTCTATCTAACATCTGTGACCCACCACCAAGATGAGAACTCATCTTTTGTATGGCTGTCATCATAGTCTTCTTGAAACCAGATAGAGTACATTTCTTTTGTGTATCAGCATATCTGAGGGCTACATAGAGTGGCTCAAGCAAATCAAGAAATCATTCTAAGGCTGTCCACCACATGTTACTGGATAGCAACTCTTCAGCAAACACATGGTCCGCATCATTCTTCCAAATACTGTTCTTCCAGTCGTCGGACACCATCGATTTCCTAAATTGATCTTTCTTCTCCAAATAACTCTCAAGGAACATAAACACGGTTCCAAACCGGGTGGCATTCGGTTTAATCAGCTCACCACCAACGTTCTTCCTCATGCTATCATGTAGGTTGTTGTGATTATAAAAAAACCTACAGATTTGCTTGGCACTTTTGACTATCACATCAACCTCAGGAAACTTACCTATGTCTTTAAGCATTAGATTAACCGTGTGGGCTGCACATGGCTGCCAAACAATATGATTGAATTCTGGTTGTTCAACAAGAGTTTTACAAGCTTTCTTGTAATTTGAGCCATTATCAGTAACAATCTGAACTACATTTTCGTGGCCTATCTCTTCAACAACAACCTGTTTAATCTCTCTATAGAGAAATTCTGCAACGTAGAAAAAGTACTCTATTATAAACGTTTGGCTTCCTCAACTTGAAATGCATCATGATATCAAATAAAAACAGAACAAATATGCTAGAATTAATAACAGAATAGAAATATAGAGCATCATAGTAGAAAGAATTGCAATAGTCATAATTAACCAAAAATAACACTTTCTCACAAAATCTAACCTGAATTTTGAGACTGGCCAAAAGCATCAATGGATTTATGGAAGAACATCCGTGTATTGCAATAGACCATGAAATTGATAAGACTCATGCCAGTAGGCCCAGTCCAGGAGTCACACATAACAGTTACACCATAGTTCTTCCAATCTTGCTTGAATAGCTTCAGCCACTCTCGAGACTCTTCATAATTTTTGTCTAAATACTTCCCATCAATCTCTTTTCCAATTGGAATAGGAGCAGCACCAAGATTTTGAGTGATCTTCATGGCAGCCCGAAAATATGGACAGTCAACTTTTCGACCAGCGATGTCATTTGCATGAAAAAACTTCGCCCAAGCTTGGCCAACAGCATCCCTTGAGCTGCTATCCATAGCAGTGCTGATCTTGGGTTGCATTGATACTTTGTTGCTCGACAATTGCTTGTCAAAGTAGGCTGTGATACTCTGTTTCCCAAGGGAAACGCGAACACCACTGCCACTACCACGCCTCCTCTCAACTGCACGAGATACATTCCTGTAAAACATAAGTAAAAAAAGTTCAACTCAATATGTATGATGATATCAAGTAAAGCAAGAGTAAGGCATAATACAAAGAACTCTAAATGCATCATGATATAAAGTAAAACCAGAATAAGACAAAATAAAGTAAAAACAGAACATTCCTGTCTCTTAGTGACTCCCGTAGTGCCATATGAATTTCTTCATCTTTATCATCATCAATATTTATCACACCATTTCTCTGGTACATCTCATCCATCAACTCATGCTCAAATCTAAGCTTACGACTTTCCTTCTCCCTCTTCTTTTTCCTCATCTCAAGCACGGCCTTCCTCATTATATCATGCACATTTCTTGGAACATTTGGGCACTCCTTCACTTCACCTACTTCACCTACATTTCTTTGAAGCGGGTTGCACCTCCTCCAGAATTCTTCATGTTGCAATACCGACAATGAAATCCTCCTCCGTGCTTGGGGCCATGGTTCCACACATGATGTATGTCGTTGGTCTTAAGTCCTGCATTTCAAAATGCAAGCACCATGTTAACAATGAAACGAATAAACCACTCTTGTAATAGGCAAAAACAATGCATACATTGCATAGGCAAAAACAGAATTAAACAACTAAACAAAAATAGACAGAACAGAATTAAGCACAAGTAAAAAATGCATTGGCAAAAACAGAACTAAGCAAGCAAATGGAATTAGATTTCCACAAAATATGCGTAGGTAAAATCAGCATTAAAAAACTAAACAAAACTAGAATAAGTACAAGTAGTGCTAGTAAGAAATTACAGAACAGGTAGAATTAAAATCATTTAGGTGGTTCACAAATTACAGGGGTAAAACATAGGGAACAAAGAGAAATACAAAAAGCAAGAGTAACACGGTATCAACCTTAAAAAGGTGCCTCTCTTGTTGCTGAACCATTCCTGATCAGACCATCATCTTCATCATCTAAGTTGACAGTATCACTCCTTCTAGCATCCATGCCTACCCTCTTACGAGAGGAGCCTATAAAATACCGGTGTTAGTTTTCATCAAGAAGAACTTTTACAAGCTATAGCTTACATAAGCTAGAATTAAACATCTACGTAGCATAAGCTAGCATAAACTACGCAAGAAGATCTACTGATTCAAATTAGGACGGCCGGCCGGAAAGTAAAACTGCTACAAAAGCTAGCAACCACATGTATTACGTAATCTATCTACAAACTATATGCTAACGCAAATGCTAAATAAACATGCACGCACAGTAAGGCTGAAAGGCTCAACTTGCCCAGCTTGTGCATCGGCAGCTCCAAAGCCGCTGCCCAAGTCCAGCCCCATATTCGGCCGGACGTGGCCACGCCCCATGGCTCCCTCATTGTCGACCCAGTCGCCCCCTGACCTCGATCTTCTATGGCTGCCACCGCCAACTGGGTCGCCGGCCGGACGGCTGCTGTCGAGAAAGCCTTCCTCATCCATGGTCGCGGATGGAAGAAGGGGAGAACGGACTATGGGGAGGGACAGGGAGTGGTGATCTCTCGAGGCGACGGGGAGGAGGGAGATGGGCAGAGACGGCGCCGCGCCCCCGCCTCACTCGGCTTCGTTGTCTGCAGCCGCCGCACAGAGGAGTGGAGAGTGGAGAAAATGAAATTAGGGCTACGGTAGGGTTTGGTTTGAGCTTTTATAGCACAAGGTTCTATCTATGGGCTGTACTGGACCATGGGCCGGGCTGGAAATTCAAACGAGGCCAAATTTTTTTGACCGGATTGAACATTTACCGGGCCCAACCGAAATGGGCGGATTTCGGCCACTTTTCGGTTTTTCGGTCCGAAATCCAAAACCTTGCTGCAAACTGGAAGTCTTTTCTGAAAGCTTTGGTTGATGTGAGTGCTTGCTAGCAAGGCCTCCTATTTATAGGCACAAGAGTTCGTGCTTTGGTCTTCTTTTGCCATCCATGATTTCACTCGATCTCAGATGTAATAGTAATACTGGAGTATCATGCATGACAACGGAAGTTTTTGTTCCATCAATCATCCAAGCCACACATCATAGTTGACTTGGGAGAGTCCCCATGCGCGCGCATTTGGCATATCCCAAACCAGCTGGCAGCATCTCCGCTCAACTCATAGATAATCCTGTTGTGTGCCATGCAGTGAGTTTAAAATGCACTACCAGCCTAGCACCGAGATTCAAGAAAATACGGAACCAATACAAAAACTGAAGTGTCCAAGCCTTTGTTATTAAGATCGCACAACAGCATACATCATCTTGATCCCGTATCAATTAGTACATGATCTCGCGATTTTAAAGCCATTATCCCGTATCAATATTCAGAGGTGATCCTTCAATTCTTTGTTCTTGCGGTCGCTGCACACAATCTCGGCAGAAATAGTGTTAATTGCTTAGAGTTCGTCCCTTCACTGCACTTTCACACGCACCTCACCTTCAATTGTCAATATCAGGTAATTCTGACCCTGGACGAGGGTCATGGAATGTACAATAGATGTACGTGCGACAACTTTGACGGATGCAAAGACCAAGACAAGCTAACAAGACATAGGGCTGGGAGATCTTTTAATTTGTGCACACCTGGGGGCAGTTCCAAAAGGGCCAACTGTCAATTAAGATGTAACGTCACCATATCCTTGGAACCCACAAATTTGAATTAAAATCACAAACAATTGCACTGTCCACAGTTGACTTGGGTGTTTCCCCATGCATTATCTTCTGTTGTGTTTCACCGTCCATAATCGCGATTTTAACGCCATTATCTTCTGTTGTGTTTGACCGCAACTGGCCCATGTGTACGTATGCTTAATATTCAGAGGTGATCCTTCAATTCTTTGTTCTTGCGGTCGCTGCACACAAGCTAGGCAGAAATAGTGAAAATTGGCTTAGAGTTCGCCCCTTGACTGCAGTTTCACACGCACCTCACCTTCACCTATCAATATCAGGTAATTCTGGTCATGGACTAGGGTCATTGAATGTACAATAGATGGATGTGTGACAGATTTGACGGATGCAAGGACAAACGGAAGGTTGTTTGAATTAATGAGGCGCACAGTTGATCTATCGAGGACCAAGCAATCACACAAGCATGACACTAACATTTGTTAACGAGTTCATCATTCTGGCTACATCCCCGGGGCCTGACTACGGGCGCTCGTCCCCATGGCACTGTCACAATACCGCACACCGGCCACCCGGGTGCCGGCATGCGCCGCCGGCTTCCCCTACGTACTTGTATTATTATGTTTGCATAGGTTACATCGCGTGTCTACCCCCACTATATATGAGAGGTCCAGGATACAAGTGTCATATTTGGGCACGACTTCATATCCTATCTACACACAGTCCAGATCCAAGTCCAACTGTAACCTACCTTGTACAATAATATTCGACACAACTCTAACAAAGGTAACAAGACATAGGGCTGGGAGATCTTTTAAATGGTGAGCACACTTTGCTAGCCCTACTTGTGGCAGTTTCAAAAGGGTTCAAAAGGGCCAACTACCCCCTCTCGATCGCAACCGCGTTGCCCCCGCGGGCGGCCGTCCATGCCTCCCCTCCTTCCCCGCGAGCCCTCCCCCTCTCACCTCCTCCTCCCTGCCGCCGTCGTGGGCGCCCGCCGTGGGCCTGGCCCGGGCGACGTTGGTGGTGGCGGCCCCCGGCCCTTCCCCCTCTAGGGTTTCTTCGGCGCGGGATGAAGCGCTCCGGGCGGTGTCTTCAGGCGGCAGCGGTCCTGCGCGGCGGCGGGGTTTCCTTTCGCGGGCGGGTTTGAGCTCTGGGCGGCGGCGGCGCCGTTGGCGGCATGGCAGCGCGGCGGCGCGGGCTGGCGGAGCCCGCCCGGCCTAGATCTGGGACCTTCGGGGCCCATCTGAGCCAGGGCGGGCCGGCGATAGGTGTGGCACTGGCGAGGCCCTCAGGAGGCGGCGGCGAGCGGCGATGATCGGCGGGGTGCTGGCGGCATCGACACCAGCCTGCTGCAGCGTTGCCGGCTGGGCGTAGCGGGCTCATTTCGGCTTGGCCAGGCCTGGGGTGGCCTGGTATGCCCCGCTGTCATGTCTGGACGACGACCGCGGGGCGTAGCGGGCTCATTTCACAACTTACGCCACCCGGAACACCACAGCGTAATGATGTGTCCGAACGTCGTAATTGTACTTTACTTGACATGATGCGATCTATGATGTCTCTTACTGATTTACCGCTATCGTTTTGGGGTTATGCTTTAGAGACGGCCGCATTCACGTTAAATAGGGCACCATCAAAATCCGTCGAGACGACGCCTTATGAACTGTGGTTTCGCAAGAAACCAAAGTTGTCGTTTCTTAAAGTTTGGGGCTGCGATGCTTATGTGAAGAAACTTCAACCAGATAAGCTCGAACCCAAATCGGAGAAATGTGTTTTCATAGGATACCCAAAAGAGACTATTGGGTACACCTTGTATCACAGATCTTAAGGCAAGACCTTTGTTGCTAAATTCGGATCCTTTCTAGAGAAGGAGTTTCTCTCGAATGAAGTGAGTGGGAGGAAAGTAGAACTTGATGAGGTAACTGTACCTGCTCCCTTATTGGAAAATAGTTCATCACAGAAACCGGTTCCTGTGACGACTACACCAATCAGTGAGGAAGCTAATGATATTAATAATGAAACTTCAGATCAAGTTACTACAGAACCTCGTAGGTCAACCATAGTAAGATCCGCTGCAGAGTGGTACAGTAATCCTATTCTGGAAGTCATGTTACTTGACCATGGAGAACCTACGAACTATGAGGAAGCGATGATGTGCTCCGATTCCGCAAAATGGCTTGAGGCCATGAAATCTGAGATGGGATCCATGTATGAGAACAAAGTATGGACTTTGGTTGACTTGCCCGATGATCGGCAAGCCATCGAGAATAAATGGATCTTCAAGAAGAAGACTGACGCTGATGGTAATGTAACTGTCTATAAAGCTCGACTTGTTGCGAAAGGTTTTCGACAAGTTCAAGGAGTTGACTACGATGAGACTTTCTCACCCGTAGCGATGCTTAAGTCTGTCCAAATCATGTTAGCTATTGCTGCATTTTATGATTATGAAATATGGAAAATGGATGTCAAAACTGCATTCCTGAATGGATTTCTGGAAGAAGAGTTGTATATGATGCAACCAGAAGGTTTTGTTGATCCAAAAGGTGATAACAAAGTGTGCAAGCTCCAGCGATCCATTTATGGACTGGTGCAAGCCTCTCGGAGTTGGAATAAACGCTTTGATAGTGTGATCAAAGCATATGGTTTTATACAGACTTTTGGAGAAGCCTGTATTTACAAGAAAGTGAGTGGGAGCTCTGTAGCATTTCTGATATTATATGTAGACGATATATTGTTAATTGGAAATGATATAGAATTTCTCGATAGCATAAAGGGATACTTGAATAAAAGTTTTCGACGAAAGACCTCTGTGAAGCTGCTTATATACTGGGCATCAAGATCTATAGAGATAGATCAAGACGCTTAATTGGACTTTCACAAAGCACATACCTTGATAAAGTTTTGAAAAAGTTCAAAATGGACCAGGCAAAGAAAGGGTTCTTGCCTGTATTACAAGGTGTGAAGTTGAGTCAGACTCAATGCCCGACCACAGCAGAAGACAGAGAGAAAATGAAAGATGTTCCCTATGCTTCAGCCATGGGCTCTATCATGTATGCAATGCTGTGTACCAGACCTGATGTATGCTTAGCAAAAGGTTTAGCAGGGAGGTACTAAAGTAATCCAGGAGTGGATCACTGGACAGCGGTCAAGAATATCCTGAAATACCTGAAAAGGACCAAGGATATGATTCTCGTTTATGGAGGTGACAAAGAGCTAGTCGTAAATGGTTACGTCGATGCAAGTTTTAACACTGATCCGGATGATTCTAAATCGCAAACCGGATACGTGTTTATATTGAACGGTGGAGGTGTCAGCTGGTGCAGTTCTAAACAAAGTGTCATGGCGGGATCTACATGCGAAGCGGAGTACATAGCTGCTCCGAAAGCAGCAAATGAAGGAGTCTAGATGAAGGAGTTCATTTCCGATCTAGGTGTCATACCTAGTGCATCGGGACCAATGAAGATCTTCTGTGACAATACTGGTGCAATTGCCTTGGCAAAGGAATCCAGATTTCACAAGAGGACCAAGCACCTCAAGAGACGCTTCAATTCCATCCGGGACCAAGTCCAGGTGGGAGACATATAGATTTGCAAGATACATACGGATCTGAATGTTGCAGACCCGTTGACTAAGCCTCTTCCATGAGCAAAACATTATCAGCACCAAGGCTCCATGGGTGTTAGAATCATTACTTTGTAATCTAGTATTGACTCTAGTGCAAGTGGGAGACTGGAGGAAATATGCGAGGCAATAATAAAGTCATTATTTATTTCCTTATATCATGATAAATGTTCATTATTCATGCTAGAATTGTATTAACCAGAAACATGATACATGTGTGAATACATAAACAAACATAATGTCACTAGTATGCCTCTACTTGACTAGCTCATTAATCAAAGATGGTTGTGTTTCCTAACCATAGACATGAGTTGTCATTTGATTAATGAGATCACATCATTAGTAGAATGATGTGATTGACTTGACCCATTCCGTTAGCTTAGCACTTGATCGTTTAGTATGTTGCTATTGCTTTCTTCATGACTTATACATGTTCCTACAACTATGAGATTATGCAACTCCCGTTTACCAGAGGAACACTTTGTGTGCTACCAAACGTCACAACGCAACTGGGTGATTATAAAGGAGCTCTACAGGTGTCTCCAAAGGAACATGTTGAGTTGGCGTATTTCGAGATTAGGTTTTGTCACTCCGATTGTAGGAGAGGTATCTCTGGGCCCTCTCGGTAATGCACATCACTATAAGCCTTGCAAGCAATGTAGCTAATGAGTTAGTTACGGAATGACGCATTACATAACGAGTAAAGGGACTTGCCAGTAACGAGATTGAACTAGGTATTGAGATATCGATGATCGAATCTCGGGCAAGTAACATAACGATGACAAAGGGAACAACGTATGTTGTTATGCGGTTTGACCGATAAAGATCTTCGTACAATATGTAGGAGCCAATATGAGCATCCAGGTTCCGCTATTGTTTATTGATCGGAAACGCGTCTCGGTCATGTCTACATAGTTCTCAAACCCGTAGGGTCCGCACGCTTAAAGTTACAATTACAGTTATATTATGAGTTTATGAGTTTTGATGTACCGAAGGTTGTTCAGAGTCCCGGCTATGATCACGGAGATGACGAGGAGTCTCAAAATGGTCGAGACATGAAGATTGATATATTGGAGATATCAGAAGTTTTCTGGGTGCAATCCTGATTTTACCGGAGTACCGAGGGGTTACCGGAACCCACGGGGGGCTTAATGGGCCATGGTGGGCCTTAGTGGAGAAGAGGAGAGGCGACCAGGGCTGGGCCGCACGCCCCTCCCCCCTAGTCCGAATAGGACAAGGAGAGGGGGGCGGCGCCCCCCCCCCCCTTCCTTCCTCTCTCTCCCTCCTCTTTCCCCCCTTCTCCAAGTCCAACAAAGAAACACTAGTGCAGAACCGGCAATAGCACCGGTTCGTACGGCCCTTTAGTGTCGGTTCCATAACCGGCACTAAAGTGTGGTCACTAAAGGCCCCCCCCCCTTTAGTACTGGTTCAGCATGAACCGGTGCTAAAGGGCAACCACGTGGCACGAGCCAGCTCCGGGGGCCTGGAGCCCTTTAGTACTGGTTGGTAAGACCAACCGGTACTATAAGGTTTGGGGGTTTTTAGTTTTATGATTTCTTTTTCATTTAATTTTGTGTTTCCATTTTAATTCTTTTTCGTTTGCTGGTTTTTTACGATACTACACAATGTACACGTTATGCATATATATATATATATATATATATATATATATATATATATATATATATATATAGAATTTCTAGTAGAACCAATCATGCATATATATATCATCAATGTCTCACAAACCACCATATTAATTAATTCACACATACACACATGTATAGCTATATACAATTTCTCCTACATATGCATGTTGCCTTCGGAGCCAGTGGCATTAGCCTAATTGGTGCCTTCGGAGCACGATGACAATTGGAAGTGGTTTTCATGGGGGCGGTAGCGGGTAATAGTATTCTCCCTTCGGATTTATGACCTGGTCGAGCAAAAATCCCGCTATTTCCTCTTGAAGTGCTTCTACGTGCTCCGTTTCTAGGAGGTTCTCCCGCACCTCTTTGAACTGTTAAGAAGGAGATCAATATGCATGTGTATTAGTTGTGTGACTAGATATCGATAATGGTGTAAAAATTGTGAATAGTGTTCTGACAAGCGTACCCATTCCTGTCTTTGAGATCTGCTCCTTTCGGACGCCATCATGCCAATGTTCTCGCGAACGCAGAATGCACACAGATCAGTCCCCTGCGCCTGCTTCAGGGCCTTTACGAGAATGGAATTTGATTAGATAATAATTAATCAAGCATGATAATTAAAGAGATGGCAGCTAGCTAGCTAGCTAGTACTACTTAATTACTTACCTTGGGTCGGAACCATTTAAGCTTTTTTTTCCATTCGCCTTCCGTGACGCTGATGAACCATGCCCAAGCCCTGCCCGCCGACAAAGAAAATGAATAAAGGGGTTATTAAATAGTTCATATCATGAAATGACGAACTAAATAGGCCGAGATATATAGTTAATAATGATTGAAATTACCTGTTGACTATCCAAACAAGATGTTATAGTCAGTTTTTTCTTTGAGTAGTGAGTCCAGTACTTCAACTGTCCCAGCGTCAACTTTAATGATACACAAGACCCAGTGAAATCTGCATGCACACACATTTGCATGTCTAAATGAAGCGGGCATATGTAAGCAAAAACATGTAGCTAGCTAGTAGGAAAAAACAGAGAATTTGTAGTACAAGACAGTGTGACTCACTGGAAGTTGTAAGGAAGTAGTATATCTTCATTGTATTTGAGGCGCTTCAAGAACTCTAGCATGTTGCCCTCTACGTTGTTTTGATGATGTGGATTTATTAGCCATGTGTATTCATTAACGGTGTTTGGGTCAATGAACCCAATGCCAAAGCATCCACCTTTTCTCATTTCATACATCTTCATCCTGCATAATACCACAAAAAGAATATAGTGAGTATAATTATAGGTAATGATTGATCAAAAGGATCACTACAGCTAGCTTGAGACTTAAATTACAGAAAGAAATCACTTACAGACAATAGCAACTGATGATAGATTTGTCGAGTGCGTCTTGATTGTATGACTGAAACAGTTCAGAATACTCAATGGACAGAGCTTTCTCATGGAAGTAATGCTCCTCCTCGACATTCACCATGAGGGACAATCGATCTGAAATCTTGGTAATGTTCATGTACCATTGATGCAATTCATACATTCTCGTTGGGAGGTTCTTGACCTTGTCTGGCTCGACCAAAGGTTGGCCCCGGATATATTTCCGTTTTATTTCATCCTCTCTAACCAAAGGCATGGGCTCGATCTCGAGGAGTTGTCCAACAGTGATGTTGAGAACTTCATCCTGCATTATATGATCCTCCGTTATTACCACATTGCCCACCTCGGGAACGTGCACTGTTTGCCCACAATAATATTGGGCGCGCGTACTGTCACGTGTTGTTGGCACAACAAGCGAGGGGATCGATTGCGCTGCCTGTTCTCCCAGCTGGGGAATGGTTTTCCCGCATTTTTTGACAGCTGCTTCTTGTTTGCTCGATCTCGAGCTCGCCTCCTTACGTAGACGTTCTCGATTTAACTTCCTGATGTGGCGCTCATAGTCTGTGTCAACAGGCTTGGGAGCTGGTGGTTGAGCCATACGAATGAAGTGGTCAATCGTTTCCTCAGGCAGTTTCTCCCTTGGCGGTGGTGGCGGTTTCGGTGCAAAATGGGCTTCCACCTCGGCCTTCGATATGGCTGCGATTTCCTCCTCGGACCTGTCATAATCCCTCTACGGAAGAGGTGTGAGGCTTGGACCATATTTATATCGCTTGCCTCCGCCTGTACTTCCTGTACTACCTCGACTCGTACCGCTACGCACCATAGCTGCGGGGTGTCTCTTCTGCGATTGCTGAGGCGGCGGAGACGGCTGACGGGGCTGAGTTGGACGAGGAGGAGTGGCCT
Source organism: Triticum timopheevii (assembly GCA_963921465.1). Classification (NCBI taxonomy): domain Eukaryota; kingdom Viridiplantae; phylum Streptophyta; class Magnoliopsida; order Poales; family Poaceae; genus Triticum; species Triticum timopheevii. The sequence goes on along the minus strand of OY997266.1, from coordinate 642,105,562 downwards.
GAAGCTGTGCCGGACTTGGAGGAGGAGTGGCCTGAGGTTGTGCCGGACTTGGAGGAGGAGTGGACGTCTGACGCTGTGGCGGACTTGGAGGAGGAGGAGTGGCCTGACACTTTGCCGGACTTGGAGGAGGAGTGGCCTGACACTTTGCCGAACTTGGTGGACTTGCAGGAGCGGGAGTCTGCTGACTCGATGGCGGACTTCGACGAGGAGTCAGTTGACGTGGTGTCGGTGGCCTTCGGAAGATGATGCAATCCTTTTTCCATAGGATGATACGATGTTTGGCCTCTCCGAGAAAGCGCTCGCTGTCACCTCCAGGAATGTCAAGCTGTAGCTCCGAATATGGTGGGTCCACCACCTCATCAACCAAGACACGAGCATAGCCCGCTGGAATCAGGTTGCAATGGAAGGTTGCCTCGAGGGGATTTGTAAAAGCAACACCGTCCGCCACCTTCATGGATATGTTCTTCATTTTGACGTGTAGCTCGCAGTTAGTGTTCTCCGTGATGTCATCCACGGGGTATCTACCCAGCATTGCGTCGTCCGGGACGGAACCCACGCTGCTTCTCGGCATGGATGGGCCGGTGCTATCCAATGCTGGATCATCCGCTAGCTGCTGCAGCTGCTGAGACCCCCTTTGCTGGGTAAGTGAGTCGATCTGCTCCTGCTGCCGCTGGAATTTGACTGCCAATTCCGCTTGACTTGCTTCTAGGCCTTGAAGGCGTTCATAGTCCCGCTTCCTCTGCTCCTCCTCCATCTTCCTCTTCTTCTCCTCCGCAATCTTCTTTCTCGCACGGGTTCTGTAGTCGGTGTTCCATTCTGAAAACCCCTCATACCACGGAATAGTGCCCTTGCCTCGTGTTCTTCCCGGGTGTTCAGGATTTCCCAGGGCACGCGTAAGCTCGTCGTTCTCTCTGTTGGGCTGGAACACCCCTGATCGTGCCTCTTCTATTGCAACAAGTATCGCATCGTTGGCTCCCTTCAGACTTGCCCTCGTCGAAACATTGCCTGTCTCCCGGGTCCAACTCCCCCCCATGCGCATAGAACCAAGTCCTGACCCTGGGGGGCCAGCTCTTTGTAACCGGAGTGACAACAGCATCCTCCATCTCTTTCTCATACTTATCCCACTTAGGCATTGCCACCGCATAGCCACCTGGCCCCAGCTTATGGAACTTATCCTTTTTTTCGGTATTCTTATTGTTTATTCTCGACCGTTCCTTAGCTAATTCCGAATCCTTGAATTTCACGAAATCGTCCCAATGAGCACGTTGGTTCTCTAGTGTTCCCTCGAATACTGGAGTCTTCCTTCCTCCCTTGACGTACTTGTTCCATTCACGATTCTTGTGGTTCTTGAATGCAACCGCCATCTTCCTAAGAGCAGCGTCCTTGACTTTCTGCACATCTGCTTCTGTGAAATGATCTGGTAGGGTGAAATGTTCCATGAGAGTATCCCAAAGCAGATCTTTTTGATTCTTGTCGACAAAAGTAACATCTGGACGTGGCTTTGCTGGATCTCTCCATTCTTGAAGTTTGATCGGGAGTTGGTCCTTCACAAGAACTCCGCACTGACGAACGAACTTGTCCGCAATATTCTTAGGCGCTAATGGTTCGCCAGTAGGTCTGCATGCCTCGATATTGTACTTTACGCCCTGCTTCAACTTTTTGTTCGGGCCTCATTTCGTCCTTTTGCCTGAAGATTTGCTCGATCCGGATGGCTGAAAGAACAAAGATCGATTCGTTAATATATCTTCAAGTCATTTAAAACATGTGATGATCACCAGATGCCTGCTTATATAAATATATATACCTCGCCGGTCTTTATTGTTTTAGGATCAACATGTTCTTCGTCATCGTCATAATCGTAGTTCATGACTTCATCAATTCGATCGTCGCGATCGAACATGGTCTGTTCTCCCTCTCTGTCGGTATTGTCTGCCATAGCTTTTATTTAACTAATCCAAAAGAAATATAAAACAATTTAGTATTCAAATTACATCGTCTCGAATAATAGATATAATCTCGAATACATTGTCTAGAATAATAGATATAATCTCGAATACATCGTCTCGAATAATATATAATATTGAATAGTACATCACTGGCTAGGTAGCTAATAAAGATCGAATACTACAGAAGAATCTAGGACACTCGCGGTTCCTGCGGCGCGGGCGGTGGACACCCAAAGAGAAGGAACCCTCACAGGATCATAGCTGAAGTGAGATCCCCGAAGAAGCTGCCAGGTATTGGAGAACCTGCCACCGAAACTGGCCCACGCGAACACCACCAAACGAGATCAGGGTCGACGACGGGACCCGGGGCCGGGTTCCTCATCAAGCGGCACGCCCCTCCAGGCAGCACCTCCCAGTTCTAGCCCGGCGGAGCCCAGTCCCGGACATGGGTCGGCTGGACGTCGTCGCGGACGGGTCGACGGCGAGGATGCGGGCCGGGCATCGTCGAGAACAAATACTAGCTATATGCCCGCAAAAAGTAACATTTTTTTAATGATTGGATTTTGATAACTAAAATTTCTAACATTTCTATATAACACAAATTATGCTATCATTGCATATGTCAAAAATCTATATACTATTTCATACTAATTAAGCATCTAACACTAAAAACAGAAAACACAACTTCTATACATCCATTAAAAAACTGAAAAACAACATTGTATAAAAAATTTCCATACTAATTAAACACTAATTATATCCATCTAACATGCATTCATACATATATAATAGTGAAAAATAATAATCTAAATAATCTAAACTAATTAAACATACAAAATACGTATATACTAATATATACATGCATTAATTCATACATATGTACGTGTGTGTGTGTTCATCATGCATGCTTGTGTGTGTGTGTGTATGGGCTCGGGGAGGGGCGGCGCCCATGGTGGCCGCCGGGGGCGAGGGAGAGGGGTTAGAGGGGGAGAGCTCACAGCGGGGCGACGGCGACGGCGAGGCGACGGCCGGGGGCGGTGACGGGCCGGGGCGTGACGCGGGGGGTGGCGACGCGGGGACGGTGCAACGGGGACGGGCCCGAGGGTGGCGACGGCGACGGAGACGAGGGTGGCGACGGGGACGGGGGCGGCGACGGAGACGAGGGCGGCGACGGGGACGGAGACGAGGGCGGCGACGGGGACGGGGGCGGCGACGGAGACGAGGGCGGCGACGGGGACGGGGGCGGCGACGGAGACGGAGACGACGGAAATAAAGGAACAAACAGAGGGAAAATGAAATTTTCGTACCTGTTGTATATATAGAAGGCACCTTTAGTACTGGTTGGAGCCACCAACCGATACTAAAGGCCTGTTTTGGCCAGGCCAAGCGGCGGGAAGCAACCCCCTTTAGTATCGGGTGGTGGCACAAACCGGTACTAAAGGCCCCCCCTTTAGTACCGTTTGTGCCACGACCCGGTACTAAAGGGGGTGCGCTGGCGCAGGTGCGGTGCGGCAAGTTTAGTCCCACCTCGCTAGTCGAGGGGCTACCGCACTGGTTTATAAGCCCCAGTGCGGTAGCTCTCTCGAGCTCCTCTCCTAAGAAGGCCTACTGGGCCTACCTGTCCTCTTCGCCCAGTGGGCCTACTGGGCCTTTGCAGGCCTGCATCCTGGCCCAACAAAAGGTTGTGTCGCTAGTCGTATGCAGGCCGCTTTGTCCCAGTAGGCGGGCTTTTTTTTTCTTAATTTTTTTCGCTTTATTTATTTTTGAGTTGTTTTTTGCTGTATTTAGAGTTTCTTTCTGAATATTTTTGCTTTAGGTACAAAAAATTACAAACTTTCTGTTAGTGTCGGTAGATTTCAAATTTGAATAGTTTAAATTTTGAATTATTTGAAATTTGTGTGAATCACTAGTTTGTGAATAACTTAGCTTTGAAAAAAGTTTTTTCAGTGATTCTTTTTTCTTATGTTTAATATTAGTGTGTTTTATCATTATATTCAATTTAGTAATGCTTAGGTTATTAAAAAAATGAAATGCCTTTGTAACAGTTCAGTTTTCGTCGGAAACCCTGATACTTCGAAAGAGATTGTCCATTTTGTACACGAAGTGCATCCAGTTTTTGCCGAAACCCTCTCTACTTTCTTGCACATGCTATTTGCATGAAATTATGATACCATGTCAACTTTCAACCTTTTCTGATGGCATATTTTCTAATCTTTCTAATCTTCAAGCGCATTTTCTCCATCTTGATCTTGTGATCATCGACGACATCGGCAACATGCAACTCCAATTCCATCTTCTCCCCCTCAATTCTTTTCAATTTTTCTTTCAAGTACTCGTTTTCTCTTTCAACTAAATTTAACCTCTCGACAATAGGGTCGGTTGGAATTTCTGGTTCACATACCTCCTAGATAAAAATATCTATGTCAAAACCATGGCACTATGTATAACAAACAACGTACGGGTAAGATAATTATTATATGAGTAACTATATATCCAAATCACACAAACATCAATTTTTTATATAAAATTTCATGAACAAGAGGCTCACCACAAGGTGGTGCTGGAGACGGGACGGTGCGGGCGATCGACGGTGGTTACGACAGAGATTTAGAAGGCACTAAGTAAACCACACCTACATATGCAAACTAAGTGTTATTCTTGACCTCAAATTGCATATAAATCAAATACTAGCACATATATATATTTCCTCCCAAATTACTAAACTCACAAATTAATAACTATATAAAGCATTGCAAGAGCTAATATAGCAATGAGAGATGAAAGGACAAAGTTGCTAACCTTTGTGATCATTTGAATGGATGGGGGCCTTCAAATCTTGACAAATTTTGGGCAAAATGTGTGATGAGCTCGAGAGGAAGAGGGGAAGAACAAAGAGGAGAGGGGAAAGGGGAAGAACAAAGAGGAGAGGGGAAAGGGGAAGAACAGAGCGAGCTCAGGTGGATGAAGGGTTTATGTAGGACGACCTTTAGTACCGGTTCGTGCCAAGAACCGGTACTAAAGGTGCTGGAGGGGGCCCAGACTGACAACATCCTGCCACCACTCTCATTAGTACCGGTTCGTGGCACGAACCGGTGCTAAAGGTTAGCCACGAACCGGTACTAATGAGAGCGGCCCGGCTAGCCGTTGGAACCGGCACTAGTGTATACATTTGTGTCGGATCTAATACAAACCGGCACTAATGTGCTTCACGTTTGACCCTTTTTCTACTAGTGAAAGGAGCGAGTCCTACTCCCGGTGGGAGTAGGACTCTCCATGGCGCGCCTCCTCCCTGGCCGGCCACCCCCTCCCCCCTTCCTCCTTTATATACGGGGGCAAGGGGGCACCTCTAGAGACACAACAACAGATCATTGATCTCTTAGCCATGTGCGGTGCCCCCCTCCACCATAGTCCTCCTCGATAATATTGTAGCGGTGCTTAGGCAAAGCCCTGCGATGGTAGAACATCATAATCATCACCATGCCATCATGCTGACGGAACTCTCCCTCGACACACGGCTGGATCGGAGTCCGAGGGACGTCATCGAGCTGAACGTGTGCTAGAACTCGGAGGTGCCGTACTTTCGGTGCTTGATCGGTCGGGCCGTGAAGACGTACGACTACACCAACCGCGTTGTTCTAACGCTTACGCTTTTGGTCTATGAGGGTACATGGACGACACTCTCCCCTCTCGTTGCTATGCATCACCATGATGTTGCGTGTGCGTAGGAATTTTTTTGAAATTACTATGTTACCCAACAGAGCCTCCTACTACATTGATACCTTGGTTCTCAAAAACTGAGGGAAATACTTACGCTACTATAGCGTAAGTATTTCCCTCAGTTTTTGAGAACCAAGGTATAAATCTAGTAGGAGGCTCCTCAAAAGTCCCATGCACCTACACAAACAAACAAAGAACTCGCAACCAACGCAATAAAGGGGTTGTCAATACCTTCACGGCCACTTGCGAAGTGAGATCTAATAGAGGTAGTATGATAAGATAAATAAATTTTTGGTATTATATAATATAGATTGGAAAAGTAAAGATGCAAATAAAAGTAGATTGAAAGCTTATATGATAAAAGAAAGACCCGGGGCCATAGGTTTCACTAGTGGCTTCTCTCAAGATAGCATAAGTATTACGGTGGTTGAACAAATTACTATCGAGCAATTGATAGAAAAGCGAATAATTATGAGATTATCTAGGCATGATCATGTATATAGGAGCCAACGAAAAACAATTTCCACCGCCGTAACCTTATGTATCCGCGAGATCCCATATTGGAGCCTTCGCCGGCGCTTCGCCGGAGGGGGAATCGACCACGGAGGACTTCTACATCAACACCATATCCCCTCTGATAAGTTGTGAGTAGGTTACCACAGACCTTCGGGTCCATAGTTATTAGGTAGATTACTTTTTCTCTCCTTTTGGATCTCAATACCATGTTCTCCCCCTCTCTTGTGGAGATCTATTCGATGAAACTATTTTTGCGGTGTGTTTGTCGAGATCCGATGAATTGTGGGTTTATGATCAAGTTTATCTATGAGAAGTATTTGAATCGCCTCTGAATTCTTGTATGTATGATTGAGTTATCTTTGCAAGTCTCTTCGAATTATCAGTTTGGTTTGGCCTACTAAATTGATCTGTCTTGCCATCGTAGAAGTGCTTAGCTTTGGGTCCAATATTGTGGTGTCCTTACCCAGTGACAATAGGGGTTGCAAGGCATGTATTGTATTGTTGCCATGGAGGATAAAAAGATGGGGTTTATATCATATTGCATGAGTTTATCCCTCTACATCATGTCATCTTTCTTAATGCGTTACTCTGTTCTTATGAATTTAATACTCTAGATGCATGCTGGATAGTAGTAGATGCAGGCAGGAGTTGGTCTATTTGTCACGGACGTGATGCCTATATACATGATCATGCCTAGATAATCTCATAACTATTCGCTTTTCTATCAATTGCTCGATAGTAATTTGTTCACCCACCGTAATACTTATGCTATCTTGAGAGAAGCCACTAGTGAAACCTATGGCCCCCGGGTCTATCTTATATCATATAAGCTTTGAATCTACTTTAATTTGCATATTTACTTTTCCAATGTATATTATAAAATACCAAAAATATATTTATCTTATCATACTATCTCTATCAGATCTCACTTTCGCAAGTGGCCGTGAAGGGATTGACAACCCCTTTATTGCGTTGCTTGCGAGTTCTTTGTTTGTTTGTGTAGGTGCGTGGGACTTTTGAGGAGCCTCCTACTGGATTGATACCTTGGTTCTCAAAAACTGAGGGAAATACTTACGCTACTATTGCTGCATCACCCTTTCCTCTTCAAGGAAAACCAACGCAAGCTCAAGACATGGCATGTACTAATTTCGAAATTTTCCTACGATCATGCAAGATCTAACTAGGAGATGAATAGCAACGAGAGGGGAGAGTGTGTCCACGTACCCTCGTAGACCGAAAGCGAAAGCGTTTAGCAACACGGTCGATGTAGTCGAACGTCTTCGCGATCCAACTGATCCAAGTAGCGAACGTACGACACCTCCGCGTTCAGCACAGTTCAGCTCGATGACGTCCCTCGTGCTATTGATCAAGTTGAGGACGAGGGTGAGTTCCGTCAGCACAATGGCGTGGTGACGGTGATGATAATGTTATCGGCGCAGGGCTTTGCCTAAGCACTACGACGCTATAACCGAGGTGTGTAACTATGGAGTGTGGCACTGCACACTGCTAAGAGCAGACTTGCTGTGTTCTAGGGTGCCCCCCTGCGCCCGTATATAAAGGAGGGAGGAGGAGGAGGCTGGCCCTAGGGGGCACGCCAAGAGTATGGTGTCCTACTAGTTCAGACCCTACTCAAAATACAAATCGTCATCGAACGTTAAGCATGCGGACTCTACGGGTTCGAGAACTATGTAGACATGACCGAGACACATCTCTGGTCAATAACCAATAGCGGAACCTAGATGCTCATATTGGCTCCTACATATTCTACAAAGATCTTTATCGGTCAAACCGCATAACAACATACGTTGTTCCCTTTGTCATCGGTATGTTACTTTCCTGAGATTTGATGGTCAGTATTATCATACCTAGCTCAATCTCGTCAGCGGCAAGTCTCTTTACTCATTTTGTAAAGCTTCATCCCGCAACTAACTCATTAGTCACATTGCTTGCAAGTCTTATAGTGATGAGCATTACCGAGAGGGCCCAGAGATACCTCTCCGATACACAGAGTGACAAATCCTAATCTCGATCTATTCCCACCCAACAAACACCTTCGGAGACACCTATTGAGCATCCTTATAATCACCCATTTACGTTGTGACGTTTGATAGCACACAAGGTGTTCCTCCGGTATTCGGGAATTGCATAATCTCATAGTCTGTGGAACATGTATAAGTCATGAAGAAAGCAGTAGCAATGAAATTTTAACGATCATAATGCTAAGCTAACGGATGGGTCTTGTCCATCACATCATTCTCCTAATGATGTGATCCCATTCGTCAAATGACAACACATGTCTATGGTCAGGAAACATAACCATCTTTGATTAACGAGCTAGTCAAGTAGAGGGATACTAGGGACACTCTGTTTTTTCTGTGTATTCACACATGTACTAAGTTTCCGGTTAATACAATTCTAGCATGAATAATAAACATTTATTATGATATAAGGAAATATAAATAACAGTTTTATTATTGCCTCTAGGGCATATTTCCTTCACCACTATCCCTTCTTAGAGGGTGTCGGGAGTAGCTATCCCCCACCTCCCTCCGCGTAGTAGGGAAAACCCTAGGACTTGTCTAGGCAGCAGCGTCGTCGACGTCAAATCCCTTCTTGGAGGTGCTTCTTGGTTCACGGTAGATCAGAGCCTTGTGCTGTGGTCGTTTGTTTCCGGAGGGCGCAGCGGTCGCGGGTCTTCCGCGCTTTGTCGAGCTGCCGCTGTTGGCATTTCTTTCTTTTTCTTTTTCATTGGGCTTGATGTGCTGCTTGCCCCAGCATTGCGATGTGTACAATGGTGGTTTGCTTTGGAATACAAAGTAGGGGAAACCCTTTTTTCGGTAAAGGGCCAGCTATCAACTAATATTTAACGTCACCATATCCTTCGAACCCACAAATTTGACTTAAAATCACACAGCTCTAAGTTTAAAATAGAGATGTCTCGGCCCTATCAAACAATTGCACCATCCATAGTTGACTTAGGAGTTTCCCATACATGCGCGCATGTGACATATCACAAGCCAGCTGGTTGCTTCTAAGATCAACTCATACTTACTGCCTAGATAATCCTGGTGTGTGCCACTCACTGAATTCAAAATGTACCCTGGCACCGAGATTCAAGAATACTGACGCTATACAAAAACAGTAAAGTACTTAGATAATTCTGGTGTGTGCCATGCAGTGAGATAAAGAATGTAATATCAGCCTGCCACCAAAGTCAAGAATACTGAAGCAACACAAAAACTGTAGGTTGTAAATCCTTTATAGAGATGCAACGATAACTGCTGTTACCATCCCACAAGGTCATCTTAATCTCGTATTAATTAGTACACGATCTCGCGATTTATCGCCATTATCTTTTGTCATGTTTGACCGCCACCGACCCATGTGTACATACGCTTCAGTATTCAGAGATGACCTGTCAGTTCTTGCTGTTGCACAGCACAGAAGCTAGGCCTAGCCGCCTGGTACTAACAAGAATGGGCTTCAACTGTTTTAGATGCATTTCCTTGGAAGTACTATTTCCTGTTGAGATCGGCATTATGGATCATGAGTTCTACGACGTGTTGACACCAGTTTTTGGCGTGGCAGAAAACATGATTAAGATGGCATCAAATAAAAAAAATATCCAATATAAAAAATCTCCATATGGTTCAAATGAACAACTTTGATGTTTGGGTCATCACTATCCGGTCTCATCTCAAGGGCTGAAATTGTACTTGAAATGTGAAATTTTCTATTCAGAGTACTATTTTGCCGATTAAGACAACCTCTGATGATGGAGTTTTCTACTCCCTTCGTTCTGAAATACTTGTCAAAAAATGCATAAAAATGAATGTATCTAGAACTAAAACACGTTTAGGTACATCCATTTCTCCGACAAGTATTCTCGGACGGAGGGAGTACATGGATTGTCTTGTCTCCTCGATATAATCGATTTAGATATATAATTCATCTGGTATGCAAAAGTTGAAGCCGATGCACTGCAGATCGACCATTAGTAAAAGATGGCCTGGGCAATCAGACACCCGTGTGGATGATGTCTAATGGGTCGCATGAACGATTCGGTCCTCAAGGTGGCCTCAAATGGAAAAACGTTCAACACAAAAATTGTTTTTCTGATCGAAACGTTTAAATTTGCTTTGGGGCACATGTTCATCCAAGGTCAGTTGTGGCCTTGTGAGACCCAAAAACCGAATTGATGTCTTAGATTTACCTAAATCTGTGTTCAGGGTAATTTAAAGAAGATTTGGATGGGATATGGAGTCATTTAGTTGTACAGGAAGTCCAGCCGCCTCATAAATAGATGAGAGGTGATGGCCGATTAAATCTACTAATTTTTCTTCTTCATCTACTTTTTATCTCTTTCCCTTGTATCTTTCTTGTCGTCCTTCGTTGTTATTCATGATTAGAGGGCAGCAAATCTACAAGGCCTTAGGGGTGATCAGGTCTACCTAGCACAGCCCATAGCTGTTGCAAACCCTGATGGGATCCCTCCCAAGTGTGTGAGGTTTCGGGTCTACAAAGTGCACGTCGGGTTGCTTGTGTACCGCGCTTCCGGTCAGATCTCCTTCAACATGAGCCGTGGTGCATGACCCCCGGCGTCGAGGGTACACGATGACGTGTTCATGTGTGGACACACCTTTTGGCGACTCTGCCGGGGATGAAGCTTCAAATGTTCTACAACCCGTTCTTGCTGGTCATCAACGGTTCGCTATCAAGAAAAATAATAAGAATACACAATCCCTGTGTAGATGGAATTAATTAATATGGTGTGACTAGTTGGTTCAATGAGTACAATCTATGGTCCAACCCTAGTTTTTTCAATGCAAGTGCCGTTTCAATGTACTCTACCTTCTTCAACTTCTTAAGATACAAGTAGCACGCACAAGATGTATTCTAACTCTCATGCATTCGGTAAATAAATCTAAGCACCACATGTAGAATTTTCAATGCATGAAAAAAAATTCACCCTTTTATTCATCGGCAACTAATTTGCAATATACTAATCCAAGCATACCGATGGATCAGAGATTGGCCATGCTACTATTAGTTATTAAGCCAATTACTCACAACCTTGTATGGTACACCTCACATTAATAATTTTTCTTCATCTTACACACACTATACATGTTTATAATTCAGCTCCACATGGTGGAGATAACCGAATAGGCGAAAATTATACAGGCGCACATGTGCCTTTACATAATATTGTAGCATGTAATACATCCTCTACACAATTGTAAAACTTCAGCAACACTCACGAACCATTGCTGAATGAGTCTAAAATTATTATGGAGCAATACATTACAGATGTGGTTGTGACTGCATTAAAAAAGAGCTTGGCACAAAATAAGAGGATTGGTGCTCTTTTTCTTGAACAAGATGAAAAGGGTTTGTTGCCTTAACATGGGAAAAGACGTTGGCAACTAGCAAACTCAAAAACTAAATATATGTGTGGGTGAAGAACAAAGTAAAAATCCAAAAATCGATTAGATCTACGATCGGCAAACTATAAAAACAATCTTATTCCCTGCGGATTGCTGTGAGAATTTAGAGTATTAATATTTTATATATGTGAATCATATATAGTACTTGAAGTTTTACAAAATAATGAATACATTTGTAGTGCCTTGTCGCCTTCTCGACATGGTTGTAATATTTTTTGGCTTCAACATCAATAATAAATTGATAATAAAGAATCAAATATAATCTATCCAAGAATATATATTTTTATTCATGCAGATTCATGCATTGAATCATCATGAATTGAGAATATTCTTCCTGACTACAATCGAAGTTCATCAACCTAGTGATCACTAGTTCATGATTTAAGCAACATCGCACCTAATTCTAGAAGAAGGAAGAGTAGTTCATGAGATCCTTTCATGTGTGCCTAACACTGTCCTGCATGCCACGAAAAAACATCATTATTGAAGTGGTTAAACTAGTACAAATAACCTAGTGAGAAATGAAACATGCGACTGAAGGACTAATAAGATGACCCAAAAGAATTTTCAGCTCTATTCATCTTTGCAAATCGTACAAATAAAAATTGCATTAAAGGAAGTAGAAATTGTCAGTTTACTTTATAGCTAATATTTTTGAAGAAATACATTGCATGGAGAAATCTACATCGTTACCGTTCTGACCGCGGGGATATGTTTTGGCTTGTCTTGTACTCCAAGTTGATCATATACTCCTATATATATGCCCACGAGGTTCAAGCAATAAACAACGATTGTACCAATCTCTCTCTATCCCTTCTAACAAGCCTGATGGCCCCTTCCGCCACCGTGAGAAGGACACCACAACTACCTGTTGCGGCTTCTAGGCTGGGTTATCTAGTCGGCAGTGGACACTGCGACATCCTAAGCTAGGTAATGCCGCCCACCCGTGAAGGACTCCGTGCCAGCCCGGCCATGGATCTGATCCATGGACGCACCACCCCGTCCTCGAAAGAGGTGCCCATCCATGAGAGAGCATGCGCGTGAGGAGAATGAGTGCAGTGTGATGTCACCAAGCCGAAGCCATAGCTGCCAACGCTTAGTAGATGCCCGAGCGTGCACAACAGGCGGGCCATGGGACAGTGAGAGTTACTAGGAACGATTCCCACCTAGTTCAGCTCCAGGCAACTCACCTAGGAACAATTTTTTTCCAGCCGCGGGAGCTGCTCCCTGCGGGATGTATGACATGATGCAGGAGCACTGCGCCTTACCTACCACCAAGCAGCATCCACCTATAGTAGATCGCGAGCAGCCGCTAGACCCGCATGGCGACGCGTCCGATCATGCCGACCATGGAGGGGACTAGCTGGGGAATAGACAAGACGAGAAGGCAGACGTTATGAGGAGGCCCGCTTCCACCGGGAAGCCGACGTGGGAGGCCACAGCCAGGGGCGGCGATGAGGGCTGACGAACGACGTAGTAGAGTTATGTGCGGCGGGGATGCCTCTGGTCTCGCCCAAGGGCGAGCCGCAAGGCAGCTAGGGTCCGTGTTAAGATATATACAGAATGGAGAGAAGAGATATGAATTCCTGTTTAAGAAGCGACAGATTTTTTTTCGAAAGGGGGGATTCCCCGGCCTCTGCATCAGAACGATGCATACGGCCACATTTATAAATAAATAAAGTAGTTCAACAATGTCTTGCAAAGTGCTGCAACAAAGGATGCTGGCTCACAAAGAGCTAGCAAAATAAAACAAGGCCCAAAAGCCACAACCGGCTGGCATAATAAAGAGAGATAGGTAAACTAATCGCCTATCCTATTACATGACTGCCATCCAAACCGGTTGAAGATATCCTGCGCTACCATCTCCCACTGGACAGATCCAGTAACCAAACGCGCCCTGGCCTCCGTCGGAGTGAGTAATGACCACGTACGGATTAGCGCAGTAGCCCGGAATAAAACCTGCAAAAAATGAATAGTTGCTGTTCTGTTAAAAGCCAAGTCATTTCTGCAGTTCCAAATTGCCCATAACAATGGACATGCTCCCACTCGAATTTGTCTAGCTGTTTCGGCCTCTACACCAACCAGCCACGTTTCAAAAAACAACCTGACCGAATTCAGAGGAGTAATGTTAAAGGCAATTTGCACCGAGCACCACAGCACCCTCGCCATCGGGCAATCAAAGAAAAGATGCTTGATAGTTTTATCCCGATCACAGAAACTACACCTAATAGAACCTGTCCAGTTGCGCTTAATCAAATTATCTTTCGTTAGAACGACTTGTTTATGTACAAACCACATAAACACTTTGATTTTGAGGAACCTTAACTTTCCAAACGTGTTTGGAACTAGGAACCTTAACTTGACTGTAAATTCACCAGATTTAGTAAGCTTCCAACACAATTGATCGGGCTAATGAGTAAGCTGAACCTCCATTAGTCTACTCACCAGATGAATCCAAGCCTCCCACCGGTCACCCACAAGCACCCTCCTAAATTGGATGTTAAGAGGAGCAGATTGCAAACTCGTTGCAACCAGAGCATCCCGTCGCTGCATAAGCGATAAAGCGCCGGATACTGGAGTGCCAGCGGTGCATCACCTAGCCAAGTATCCTCCCAGAATCGAGTGTTATTGCCATCACCGACAATAAACTTTGTTCTATTAAAGAAAGTAGCTTTGACCCTCATTAGCCCCTTTCAGAAAGGCGAATCAGTGGGTCGAGCTGTCACCTGCGACAAGGTCTTAGAGTACAGATACTTGTTACGAAGAATCTGCGCCCAAGTTGCCTCAGTCTCAACAGATAACTTATAAAGCCACTTACTGAGAAGGCATCTGTTCTTAACTTCAAGGTTCTCAACCCCAAGACCCCCTTGGTCTTTTGGTCGGCAGATGACATCCCATTTGGCTAGATGGTACTTTCTCTTAGTTTCATCGCTCTGCCAGAAGAAACGTGACCGATAGAAGTCCAGCCTTTTCCTAACTCCAACTGGTACTTCAAAAAAGGATAAAAGAACCATAGGCAAACTCGTGAGCACCGAATTAATGAGAATCAATCGGCCTCCATACGACATTAGTTTACCCTTCCAGCAGCTCAGTTTCTTCTCAAACCGATCCTCGATACACTTCCATTCGCTGTTAGTCAACTTACGATGGTGAATGGGGATACCTAGGTAAGTGAACGGAAGAATTCCCAAATCGCAACCAAACAGTTGCTTGTATGCATCTTGTTCCTCTTTGGCTCTACCAAAACAGAACAACTCGCTTTTATGGAAGTTGATCTTCAGACCGGACAATTGCTCAAAAAGCACAATACCAGCTTCATATTTCTCGCCTTAACCAAGTCGTGCTCCATAAAGATGATTGTATCATCGGCGTACTGCAGAATGGACACACCACCATCGACAAGATGAGGCTCCAAGCCACCTACTTGTCCTGCCTCCTCTGCCCTTCCTATCAAGATTGCCAGCATATCAACAACAATGTTGAAGAGGATAGGAGACATTGGATCACCTTGCCTTAGGCCCTTGTGTGTCTGGAAATAATGACCTATATCGTCATTCACTTTAATTCCAACACTCCCTTTTTGCGTGAAATATTCAACTTGGCGCCTCCAAGCTTCATCAAAACCCTTCATACGTAAGGCTTGTTGTAGAAAGGGCCATTTGACTTTATCGTACGCCTTCTCGAAATCCACCTTAAAAACCACTCCATCCAGTTTTTTCGTGTGAATTTCATGGAGCGTTTCATGCAGGACCACCACCCCTTCAAGGATGTTCCTATCTGGCATGAAAGCAGTTTGAGAAGGTTGCACCACAGTATGCGCAATCTGTCTGAGCCTAATCGTCCTGACCTTGGTAAAAAAAATTAAACTTACATTAAGAAGACAGATTGGCCGAAATTGCTCAATCCGCACTGCCTCTGTCTTCTTGGGAAGAAGTGTTATCGTTCCAAAATTCAGCTGAAAAAGGTGAAGCTGGCCAGCGAAAAGATCATTGAATAAAGGCAATAGATCTCCTTTAATAATGTGCCAACATTTCTTGTAAAACTCGACCGGGAAACCATCCGGGCCAGGAGCCTTATTATTCTTCATCTGGGAAATGGCCTCAAATACCTCTTTCTTAGAGAAAGGAGCAACTAAAATATCATTCTCAACAGCTGTCAGTTGAGGCACATCCTCAATCCTAGACTCATCCAACGACACACAGTTCTCCTATGGAGGTCCAAACAGCTGCTTGTAATACTCAGTGATATAAAGCTTTAAGTTTTCCTGACCCAGAATCGTTCTCTCATCTTGTTCAAGCTAAAAGATCCTCTTCTTTCTATGCTTACCATTGGCAATCATGTGAAAAAATTGTGTGTTCGCGTCCCCCTGGACAACCCATCGGACCTTGGCCCGAAGCGCCCACTTTAATTCTTCATCACGAAGAAGCTCTTTCAGCCTCATTTCCGCATCGCGCTTCGCCTGAAGCTCCAAGGCTGGCAGGATCATGTTCTCAGCTTTTACATCAAGGGACTAAATAAGCGAAAGGAGCTGTTCCTTCTCAATCTTATAAACCCGACTAAGATGTTTAGCCCACCCTCGTAGGAAACTTCTCAAGTGCCTAATTTTATTCTGCCAGCGCTCAAGTGCAGTTCTACCTCGTGCATCCTTTGCCCATTCTCTGGCTACGAGATCTAAGAACCCTTGTCTCTCAAACCACGCAAGCTCGAACAAGAAAACATTCTTATTTCCCACATGGGTGGCCTCCCCAGAGTCAATGAATAAAGGCGTATTGTCGGAAATACCCCGGGTAAGTACCTGCACCGTTACACATGGGAATTTCTGTTCCCATTCGACTCTAGCCAGTACCCGATCCAGCTTCTCAAACGTCGGATTTGGCAGGGCATTAGCCCAAGTGAACTTCCTGCCCGAAAGCTCTATCTCACGCACATCCAGGCTTTCAATGATGGTGTTAAACATGAACGACCATCTACCGTCAAAATTATCATTATTCTTCTCATCACGCCTTCTGATGATATTAAAATCACCCCCCACGTGGATAGGCAGTTGCTCAGAACCGCAAAACCTAACCAAATCAGCCAAAAAATCTGGTTTAAGCACGGGCTGTGCGGCTCCATAAACCGCCACCAAAGCCCAGTTAAACCCATCGGTCTTAGACCTCACCCTAAACTTAACCGTGAAATCCCCCATGACCACGCTTCGGACTTCTAACGAGTCACATCTAACTCCGAGTAAAATCCCACCCGATCTTCCTCGCGGCGGTAGACAATGCCAATCAAACTCAATACCTCCCGACAGCGTATTGAGAAATTGAGGCGAAAAGTTGGCTCTACTAGTTTCCGATAAAGCGATAAAGTCCAACTTATGCTCAATAGAAGCCTCAGCAAGAAACCTTCTTTTAGCCAAGTCTTTCAGACCTCTGCTATTCCAAAAGATTCCTTTCATATCTCATCATGGAATTTTTTAGCTGTTCTAATCCGTGCGCTCCTACGCACTGCGGAAACTGGGTAAATCTTCCGCTTCCATTTGCGTTTAGGAATATTGAAACTCTCCAGCTGGTCCTCAGAACCAGTCCCAGAGGCGCGCACTTCTACAAAGTCGACTCGCTCGTCTTCCTCCTCAGGCTCAGGAGACGAATGAGCGAGATCCGCACAAAGATTATCGTGCACCCTAACCCCCAAAGCATCAATCTCGGAGTTATTCATGGGTTTAACCGCAGCTAAGTTACGAATCATCTCAAGCGCCCGCTCAGCCTCTAAATCCAATAAATCATTAACCGAATTTCAAATTTCACTATCATTGCTACCTAGTGAAATTCCTAGCTTATTTGCATTATTTATAATCTCATCATTGGAAAAATGCAAAATAGAATTAGAAGTATTGACAGACATACCAGTAGTGACCTCCACGTCACGAAGCTTGGCCGCCCTCATAGCGGACCGCTGTTGAATGTCGTCCACTTCCCTATGGTCCTGGAGACGGCTACTCAACCGTCGCCCCTCAGAGACCGGATTCGGGATACCACCGAAAGCAATCACCTCCTCCCGAGAAGCTCTACTGGAGTGCACCATGCCGGGGGACGGAGAAGCCATGGCCTCCTGCCCGAGCTCCCCCTCCACCCCGTCCGAAGGGCGAACTGTCGGCACCGGCGCCACCGGCAAACAAGGCCCTCGTGGCGCCACAAGAGAAGAGGATCCCGAGGCCACCTTCCCCGAGTCCTCTCCGGAACGCGACTCCAGCGCCAGCGTCGCCGGCCCGGAAGAAGGAGTGTAAGGTGCCTGGTCAAGCAACCTCGGCCTCCCAACCGAAGACTCAAGCTGCACCATCGGAAGCTCACTCACCGCAGGCCCTGATGAGGGAAGCGAGGCCACCTGCCCCACGCCCCCATCAGTAGCTGGCACCATCGGCTGCACCTGCGCAGTCGCGGCCGCAGGGGAGTAGTCCAAAGTCACCATCTTCAGACTCTCTCCTGCGCGAACGACCTCCTCCGCCTCAGCCCTGACCGAGATCGGCGACTCCCCCAAAATAGGAAACACTGGCTCCTCAAACTCCAGTGCCAGAAGCGAGTGCTCAAGCACCTCATCCGACTCCACCCGATCACTCCACAGTCTCGGGGGTGCAGATGCCGGCTCAAAAGAACCGAACCTGAGAGTAGTCGTAGGCACCGTAGAAGGAGTAGCCGTTCCAACCGCAGACGTGTGAGCATCACCACCCTGCGTAGTGGGCAGCTCACGTCCACTATCAGGAGCTGGTGCCTCCTTAAGTGCCGAACTATCATCATCCTCGTGCATATCAGAATCAGACCCGTTGGCCACCCCGGCAAAGAGACTCTCATCCTCGAACTCAATAACAAGGTCATATATGTGTCCTCGATATGCCCACCTCCGGCACAAACTCGATGTTCAGCACACTGACTAGTACTCGTGCAATCCTGTGGGCTCTGGTAAAGTCCATATCCACACGCTCTGGTCTCCCAATCATGATATCCAAACTGGCCATGACCCGGGCATCCTGCATCGGCTTGGATGGAGCCCCAGAGAATCGCAACCAAACCTGAGTCAGAGGCTTGCCCGTAGGCTCAACCCTCTTCCACTCCTGAAACTCAAGCACACCATCAGTACCTGGCACCTTGCACATCCCGAAATTCAGAAGCCTCTGAAGGTCCTCAACTGACGGAAACTCAACCCGAAACAGCTTGTCCTCCACAGTCGCAAGCTCCCACCGGAACTCCCCAGGGGCTAACTCCATAAGCCTCTGAACAATCCGCGACTCCGAAACCTCACCTCTAGCAATTTTAAGTAATCCAGTTGTCAAACTCAACGTCTCGTCAGGAACCTCCATCTCCGTTGGAGATTCAAAGAACGTAAGCTCGGCACAGTACACCCCATACATCATCAGCGATGGTGCCTGCTCTCTCAGAAGCGGACAGTCCCCCGCATCGTGTGCTGGTTTGCCACAAGTGCCACACAACTCGGCCACACACTCAGCAATAAAATGTCCCTTACCACCACAACGATAACATAGCATATTCTCCTTCTTGCACGCATATTTTGAAGCTCTGTCAGACTCAGCCCTGGAAGAATCCTCCAGAGACACAGTCACCCCGGAACTATTCCCGGGTAACTCAGCATTGGCAAGCGCCGAGACGACCTCCAACGCCTGGCCTGTCAAAACCTGCTACTCAGCATCCCCATCAACCACCATCGGATCAGTCACAGGCGGAGTAGGCGGTCGTGGGCGGTACCGGCCCCCTCGACCCCCACGCCCACCACGGTGACCGCGGAAACCACCCCGCGGTCGGAGACCAGGGCCAGCCGCCCCCTCAACAAATCCTCCTTGGGGCCCCATGAACGGGCGCTTCGCCGAGCCATCGCTCTGCCAAGCATGGCCTCGACCGCCGCCAGTCGACGAGGATCCACGGTGTTTACCAACTCCATACACGTTGACCCCATCATCACCCTACTGACCCTGAGGAGCAGCCATGACTTGAGTCGGTGGACGAGCCAGATGCTGCACTATTCCGGCTCGATTTTGCGGAGGCATAGCGATAAGGTGAGGCAGTGGAGCTGGCCTCGGCTGGCCAGCCAACAGCCCCTGAGCGAGTGGCCGCGGCGCAGCGCCTCCCCGGCCCGCATTGCTCCCTGCTGCAGATGGCGCCGGAGGCCGCTGACCCACCGGAACCGGCGCTGGCGGCCGCAAGCCCACCGGTGTAGGCGCCGTCGGTCTAGGCCCGGGCAACACGCCGCCCCGGCCCGCCGCTGCCCCACCGAAGCCACGCCCCTGCCAGCGTGCAGCGGGACCGCACCCCCGCGGCCAGACCCCGTCGGCGGCAACGCTGCTCCACGGCCGCTGCCAGAGGCCGAGGGATTCAGCCCAACGCCGGCAACAGGCTGCAACCCAGCGCCGCCGCTGCCCTGCTGCGGCGCGGTCCCAAGGCGGCCGGCGTCCTGAGTCGCCACCGTTTTCTTCCCCGGTGGCAAGGGTCCTACGCGACCCGCCATCGTGCGAAGCGGAGGAATACGTCTCGCCCGTGCCGTCCCAGCCGATCGAAAGCTTCGACTCAGACGACGAGGAACCCTAGTATGCGGCACGTGAGACGACGACGATCGAGAAAGCGGATCCTCCTCGCCCTCGATAGCGTTCGGTTCCGGCCTGCTCTGGGCCTCATACCGAAGCACGTCCGGCCCACAGACCGCAACCCTCTCCGAGCAACTCTCTCTCTCTCTATATATATATATATCTTAACACGGAGAGAGAGAGAGAGAGAGAGAGAGAGAGAGAGAGAGAGAGAGAGAGAGAGAGAGAGAGAGAGAGAGAGAGAGAGAGAGAGAGAGAGAGAGAGAGAGAGAGAGAGAGAGAGAGAGCATTGCTGATATGGCAGCCATTGGCGAAAGTAAGGAACAATTTATTCGAGGGATCTTTGCTAAAACCACAGTAACATGTTGACCCGAAAGGAAAATACCTTGTTAAGCAACTCACACGTGATAAATGGAAGTAAAAGAAAGAAAATACGGGGACTCTTACAAGTCACAAAGCTAATAAACGAGGAAAGATAGTTGGCACCGGGTGAGGTGCATGTGTTGTATTCCTCTTCCTCTTTGTAATGCCTCACGGACAGTACTGACAGATCTTGAAAGCCTCAGTTTCGCAGTAGACAACACTGAAAACAGGATTAACGCTCCCGATGCACCACTTATACGCTGTCTGATAGCAGACGCTTGCTGACGCCGCCGTCGGCGTGGCCATTAGCAGCTGTGCAGCGAACAGGGCCAGCATGAAAACTGTGGCCATCTTAAGCATGGAGCTGGGAGCCATTGCAAGAGCTAGCGGACGAATGACGTTGCGGCTTGAAGGTCTAGCCAGCAAACTGGAAGTGTTTTCTGGAAGCTTTGGTTGATGTGAGTGCTTGCTAGCAGGGCCTCCTATTTATAGGCACAAGAGTTGGTTAGTTGGTCTTCTTTTGCCATCCATGATCTCACTCGATCTCAGATGTAATAGTAATACTGGAGTATCATGCATGACAATGAAAGTTTTTGTTCCATCAATCATCCAAGCCACGCATCATAGTTGACTTTGGAGAGTCCCCATGCGCGCGCGCATTTGGCATATCCCAAACCAGCTGGCCGCATCTACGCTCAACTCATACTTTAGTACTTACCGGACAATAGATAATCCTGTTGTGTGCCATGCAGTGAGTTTAAAATGTACTACCAGCCTAGCACCAAGATTCAAGAAAATACGGAACCAATACAAAAACTGTAGTGTCCAAGCCTATGTTATTAAGATCCCACGACAGCATACAGCATCTTGATCCCGTATCAATTAGTACATGATCTCGCGATTTTAACACCATTATCCCGTATCAATATTCAGAAGTGATCCTTCAATTCTTTGTTCTTGCGGTCGCTGCACACATTCTAGGCAGAAATATTGTTAATTCGCTTAGAGTTCGTCCCTTGACTGCACTTTCACACGCACCTCACCTTCAACTGTCAATATCAGGTAATTCTGGTCCTGGACGAGGGTCACGGAATGTACAATAGATGTATGCGCGACAGCTTTGATGGATGCAAAGACCAAGAGAAGCTAACAATACATAGGGCTGGGAGATCTTTTTAATTTCTGCACACTTGGGGGCAGTTCCAAAAGGGCCAACTATCAATTAAGATGTAACGTCACCATATCCTTGGAACCCACAAATTTGAATTAAAATCGCAAACAATTGCACCGTCCATAGTTGACTTAGGTGTTTCCCCAGGCATGCGCGCATCTACACTCAACTCATGCTTTAGTGCTTAGATAATCCCGTTGTGTGTCGTGCACTGAATTCAAAATGTACTACCACCCTAGTACCGAGATTCAAGAATACTGAAGCTCTACACCAAAACAGTAGAGTACTTAGATAATACTGGTGTGTGCCATCCAGTGACAAAAAATGTAGTATCATGCTGCCACCGATATTCAAGTATACTGAAGCAACAAAAAAACATTAGGTTGTTCAATCCTTTATACAGCTGCAACGATAACTGCTGTTACCATCCCACAAGGGCATCTTAATCGAGTATTAATTAGTACACGATCTCCCGATTTATCACTGTTATCTTCTGTCATGTTTGACTGCCACCGACCCATGTGTACGTATTCTTCAATATCCAGAGATGATCTGTTAGTTCTTGCTGTCGCACAACACATAAGCTAGGCCTAGCCGTCGGGTACTAACAAGACTGGGCTTCAACTATTTGGGATGCATTTGTTGGCCAAATAAGGCGCGGTTGTGGCCAGGATGTGTCGGGTCCGCGTGTGGGCGCACGCCAGTCATGTCGGCCACGTCGGGTCCGTGGCATGTGTGTGCGTGAGTGCGTGCGTGTGAAACACAGGGGTGCCCGTGTAGGAGTACACCGTGTGCGTGTGTGGGGGGGCAGCCCGTGGCGAGTCGCGTGGGGTGAACACGCGTGATCTGTTGGTGCTCGCTGTATGTTGTGTGCGTCGAAGCGCGTCGTAGGCACAAGCGGAGTGTGCGGGTCGCATGCCGCAGTAGAGTAGGAGGCGTGGGTTCATACCCTGGCGTTGGCTCGGGTATAAAGCATGTGCGGCCATCGTTGTAAAGGTGTGGGTTTTGAGTTCGAGCTCAAGGAAGAAGCGGTTCGTGCGCCGGTGTTCGTGCGCCAGCAACTTCATCGTGTCATTTGTTTCTTTTCCTTTGTCCTTCTTTCTTCTTTGTTCGTGCCAGAGAGCGAAAGATTGAGGGATAGAGCTAGGGCGAGGCCACTGTTACAACAATTGGTATCAGAGCCAAGTTACGCAAGGTGATCGTCAGCGGGCAATGTCGTTGGTCCCGTACGACGGCGGTGGTGGAGCAATGTCCTGGCAGGTGCCGTCGCTGGCGACGTCGAACTACACCTCCTGGGTGATCAAGGTGGAGGCGATCCTTGATGCCCATGGATAGTGGTTTGCGTTGGCTCTGGCGGAGGGTGCGACAGTCGACGCCGGCTAGAGTAGGACGGCGCGGGGGGCGCTGTCGGAGGAGCTGCTGATGCAGGTGGCGACAAATCCCTCCACGAAGGAGGTATGCGACTCCGACAAGGTTCACTTCATCGGTGCTGATCGTTTGCGCGCGGAGCGGCTCGCGACTTTTCGCGACAATTCGATTGTCTGCAGATGGAGGACGGCGACGAGCTGGACGCGTACGCACGAAAGGTGAACGACATGGCAACAAGGTACACGCAACTCGGGGCCACACTGGACCATGCCGCCATGGTGAACAAACTGCTCGACATCGTGTCGGACTGGTTGTACGTCGCGGTGGCTGGAATTGAGCAGTTTCGTGACGTCAAGGGGATGGCGTTCGAGGAGGACCTTGGGCGTCCGAAGGCATTCGAGGAGCGGACCAGGCGGCTTGCGCAGGCCGGCGGCGAGCGGGCGGGAGAGCAGCTCTTGTTGACGGCAGCGCAATGGGCGGCATGACAGCGACATCAGGGCAGTGACGGCTTCAACCATGACGACGATGGTGCTGAGAGCACGGCGTAAGGTGACGGAGGAACGAGCCATGGCCGCTGCTACAACTGTGGGCAATGGGTCCATTTCAAGTTGGAGTGCCCAAGCCGCGGAAGGCCTTGGCCGCGGAGCATGCACTCATGGTAGAGGTCAGCGACGAGTACGAGCCAGCACTCCTCTGGGACGCGGCTTAGGGGGTGACTGCTGGCCAAATAAGCCGTGGCTATGGCTAGGACGTGTCGGCTGCGCGTATGGGCGCACGCCGGTCGTGTCGGGCACGTCGGGTCAGTGGTGTGTGTGCGTGTCAGTGTGTGCGTGTGAAGCACAGGTGCGCCTGTGTAGGAGTACGCCGTGCGTGTGTGTTGTGCCAGCCCATTGGTGATTCGCGTGGGGTGATCGCGCGTGATCTGTTGTGCTCGCCGTATGCCGTGCATGTCGTGGGCACGAGCGGAGCATGCGGGTCACGGGCTGCAGCAGATTAAGAGGCGTGCGTTCTTGGCCTAGTGCCGGCTCGGGTATAAAGCCAGTGCAGCCATCGTTGTAACGGTGTGGGTTTTGAGTTCTAGTTCAAGGAAGAAACAATTCATGCCGTGGCGTTCATGCACCTGAAATCTCGTCGTGTCCTCTCTTTCTTTTCCTTTCTCCTTCGTCCTTCTTAGTTCGTGCTAGAGAGCGAGAGAGTGATCGAGGGAGAGAGCTAGGGCGAGGCCACAGTTACAAAAACATTTCCATGGAAGTAGTATTTCCTGTTGAGATCGGCTTTATGGATCTTGAGAGGAGACTGGTTTCAAAGATCTTCTAGTGTCCACCACTGTCGTCGAACCATAGGAGGTCGTTGTAGCATAATCGGCAGTCACCCTCACCCAGCCGACCACATCTATATCACCACCACTAGGCTGAGGACCTTAGAGATCTTTGCCAGCCCGCGCCCATGTGGAAGTCCAGCACCTGGCCCCCTGGTCCTCCTCGAACCATAGAGCCCGATCGCCAGTTCTGCACTTCTGCCACCGTGAGAAGGACACCCCAGCTACCTGTTGTGGCTTCTAGGCAGGGTCATCTTGCCAGGAGGGGATACTGCGACATCCTAAGCTAGGCATCGCTGCCCCGACGGGAAGGAACCCATGCCAGCCTAACCATGGATCTGATCCATGGAGGCACCACCCCATCCTCGGAACAGGTGCCCGTCCGGGAGGGAGCATGTGTGTGAGGAGCATGAGGACAGTGTGACGTCACCAAGCCAGATCCGGAGCCGCCAACGCTCAGTAGATGCTCGAGCGCGCGCATCAGACAGCCCATGGGACGGTGAGAGTGACTAGGAAGATTCCCACCTAGTTTAGCTCCAGGCAGCGCATCTCGGGATAATTTTTGTCCAGTCGTAGGAGCTGCTCGTTGCGGGACGTATGAGACGATGTAGGAGCACCGCGCCTTATCTACCGCCAAGCAGCGTCCACCTGCAGTAGATGGCGAGCAGCCGACAGACCCTCATGGCGGCGCATCGGATCATGCCGACCATGGAGGGAACTAAATGGGGAATAGAGAAGACGAGAAGGCAGACATTATGAGGAGGCCCGCTTCCACCGGCAAGCCGACCTGGGAGGCCACTGCCGGCGGCTACGGTCCGCGTTAAGATATATACAGAATGGAGAGAAGAGATATGAATTCCGCGAGAGATACACGATGGACCATGTGAACTAGTTATATCCGTTGTATTTGTGTGAACAATGGATATGGCTACAATGCCGAACATGGTTAGCAACGATGGCCTTCAAGTGTAAGGACTTCAGCGAGATGCATGTCTTTTTTGCGACAACAACGAGATGCATGTGAATAGGGGCATTGCAATGCCGGTTTTGTGCCAGAAGTTTCGACTAGATATGATATTGGCAAGGCAGCTTCCGACTCGCTTATATATTTTTTAGCATACTTTATTTTTCTCACACAGTTATTTTTCTCGTGTGGAAAAATTGAGAGAGAGAGAGAGAGAGAGAGAGAGAGAGAGAGAGAGAGAGAGAGAGCGTTGCTGATATGGCAGCCATTGGCGAAAAGGAAGGAACAATTTATTCGAGGGATCTTTAGTTAAACGACAGTAACATGTTGACCCGAAAGAAGGCAAGTACCTGATTAAGCCACTGACACACGATAACTGGAAGTAAAGGAAAGAAAATATGGGGAGTCTCACAAGTCACAAAGGTGATAAACAAGGAAAGATAGTCGGCACCCCGGTGAGGTGCATGCGTTGTGTTCCTCTTCCTCTTCGCCATGCCTCACTGACAGTGACAGATCTTGAGAGCCTCAGCTTCGCAGTAGACAAAAGTGAAAATGGGACCAACATTCCCAATGCACCACTTATACGCTGTCTGATAGCAGACGCTTGCTGACGCCGCCGTCGGCGTGGCCATTAGCAGCTGTGCTGCGAAGAGGGCCAGCATGAAAACGGTGGCCATCTTAAGCATGGAGCTGGGAGCCATTGCAAGAGCTAGCGGACGAATGACGTTGCGGCTTGAAGGTCTAGCCAGCAAACTGGAAGTGTTTTCTGGAAGCTTTGGTTGATGTGAGTGCTTGCTAGCAAGGCCTCCTATTTATAGGCACAAGAGTTGGTTAATTGGTCTTCTTTTGCCATCCATGATCTCAATCGATCTCAGATGTATTAGTAATACTGGAGCATCATGCATGACAATGGAAGTTTTTGTTCCATCAATCAGCCAAGCCACCCATCATAGTTGACTTGGGAGAGTCCCCATGCGCGCGCGCATTTGGCATATCCCAAACCAGCTGGCTGCATCTACGCTCAACTCATACTTTAGTACTTACCGGACAATAGATAATCCTGTTGTGTGCCATGCAGTGAGTTTAAAATCTACTACCAGCCTAGCACCCAGATTCAAGAAAATACGGAACCAATACAAAAACTGTAGTGTCCAAGCCTATGTAATTAAGATCGCACGACAGCATACACCATCTTGATCCCGTATCAATTAGTACACGATCTCGCGATTTTAACACCATTATCCCGTATCAATATTCAGAAGTGATCCCACAATTCTTTGTTCTTGCGGTCGCTGCACACAATCTTGGCAGAAATAGTGTTAATTCGCTTAGACTTCGTCCCTTGACTGCACTTTCACACGCACCTCACCTTCAACTGTCAAATCAATATCAGGTAATTCTGGTCCTGGACGAGGGTCACGGAATGTACAATAGATGTATGTGCGACAGCTTTGACGGATGCAAAGACCAAGAGAAGCTAACAATACATAGGGCTGGGAGATCTTTTTAATTTGTGCGCACTTGGGGGCAGTTCCAAAAGGGCCAACTATCAATTAAGATGTAACGTCACCATATCCTTATAACCCACAAATTTGAATTAAAATCGCAAACAATTGCACCGTCCATAGTTGACTTAGCTGTTTCCCCAGGCATGCGCGCATCTACGCTGAACTCATGCTTTAGTGCTTAGATAATCCCGTTGTGTGATGTGCTCTGAATTAAAAATGTACTACCACCCTAGTAGCGAGATTCAAGAATACTGAAGCTCTACACAAAACCAGTAGAGTACTTAGGCCCCTCCCAGTGCTCCCCCTTGTACAGGTGCTAAGCCTTCCACGTAGGCAAAAAATTCTGATATGGCAAGTTATTTAAGAGGAGAGAGATGAGTGTGGTGAC
Organism: Triticum timopheevii; assembly: GCA_963921465.1. NCBI lineage: Eukaryota > Viridiplantae > Streptophyta > Magnoliopsida > Poales > Poaceae > Triticum > Triticum timopheevii. The sequence goes on along the minus strand of OY997266.1, from coordinate 642,078,281 downwards.
CCCGGGAAAACACAGTGCTAAGCGCGTGAACCTAGGCAAAACATTTAAAGGAAGGAAGCCCACCAATACATGAAGAGCTTTAGTTGCTAAATCATTAAATGAAGCAAGCTTAGCAACCATAAGTTAAGCACCTATGCATTGGGGAGTATAGTTGCTAAGCTATTTAATGTGCTTAGCACCTCATCTAAGCACCCATGCATTGGCAGCAGTCTTAGATAATCCTGGTGTGTGCCATCCAGTGACATAAAAAATGTACTATCAGTCTGCCACCGAAATTCAGGAATACTAAAGCAACAAAAAAGCATTAGGTTGTTCAATGCTTTATAGAGCTGCAACGATAACTGCTGTTACCATCCCACGAGGGCATCTTAATCTTGTATTAATTAGTACACGATCTCGCGATTTGTCGCCATTATCTTCTGTCATGTTTGACCGCCACCGACCCATGTCTACATATGCTTCAACATACAGCGATGATCTGTCAGTTCTTTCTGTCGCGCAGCACATAAGCTAGGCCTAGCTGTCTGGTACAAACAAGAACGGGTTCCAACTGTTTGAGATGCATTTGTTGTCCAAATAAGGCGCGGCTTTGGCCAGGACGTGTCTTGTGGGCGCACGCCAGTCGTGTCGGGCGTATCGGGTCCGTGGCGTGTGTGTGCGTGAATGCGTATGTGTGAAGCACGGGGGTGCCCGTGTAGAAGTACAGCGTGTGTGTGTGTGTGTGTGGAGCTAGCCCGTAGGCGAGTCGTGCGAGATCTGTTGGTGCTAGCCGTATGTCGTGTGCGTCGAAGCGCATCGTGGGCCCGAGCGGAGTGTGCGGGTCGCAAGCTGCAGCAGAGTAGGAAGCCACTAGTAGAAAACATGGCATCAGTCCCTGTTCCTAAGGGCTTTTAGTCCCGGTTCTGCAACCGGGATTAAGTAGTTGAGACTAAAGACCCCAACTTTTAGTCCCGGTTGTGTTATGAACTGGGACTAAAGGAGGTCCAAGTTGCCACTGTGGGGCGCCCAGGCAGGAGGACCTTTAGTCTCGGTTGGTAACACCAGCCGAGACTGAAAGGCAGCCACACGTCAGCACCTGCGCCAAGCGCTGTGTTTTTTTTACATGAGCGGCTTAGGGTTTTGGAGGGTTTAGGGGTTTCATATTGTGTTTCCCCCTTTTCTTTTCGTGTTTACCATTCAATTCTTTTACATTTATTGTTCTCATTTTTATTTTATGTTTTCCATTCAACTCGACGCTAGAAATGAAGGAACCATTACGTATATCATCATGAATATAGAGAGAAGTAACCTCTCTTTCTCCGTGTTTGGTCGAACACAAGTTTTTATATATCTATTCGGCGCTACTACGTATAGTTCATGGTCATGCATATATACAATGTACCATCTGTTATGATCCCTAATATCTAATTACCAACATCCACTACCTATTCTCAATGGTATTCTTCGGTTCAGCTATGATCTCTTCAAGGAAGAATCCCGCCAATTCCTCTTGACTTGCTCGTATGCGAGCATGTGGTAGGAGTTCATTCCGCTTCTGTTGGATCTAATTTAAAGAAGGGGTCAATATATATATATATATATATATATATATATATATATATATATATATATATATATATATATATATATGAATGGAACTCATAAAATTGATGTTAATAAAATAAAATTGTGAATATTGTTTACGTACGTCATGTTCTTTAACAAAAATCCCTTCTCGCAGGTCGTCTGCCGAATGAACTCGCAAACGTAGTATCCACATAAGTTAGTCCCGGATTCCTGCCTTCGGCATTATACGATAATAGAGTTCAATCAAAATAATAATCAAGCATGATAATGGTATTGAAACTACAACCAAAGTGATGCGCGGACCTAGCTAGTACTACTTACAGTGACTTGTTGAAATCGTAGCTCCTCTTTCCATTCAACCCTAACCTTGGTGAACTCTTTCCAAACCCTGTCCGGCAAAGAAAAATGAATAAAGGAGTTATTAATTACTTGATATCAGGAAATGAATGAAAGTTGCCGATATAGTGCGATGATGATTGAAATTACCTTTGGAGCATTTCTCTCACGTCCGCCCACATCTCCATGTCTTTACTTAATGAGACCATGACAAGTACTTTTCCTGCGTCAAGCTGAATGACTAGCAGCTTAAAGTGGAACCTGCACACGGATAGCTCATCAATTACACTTAACATCAAGTAAGCGAAACAAAATAATGTGTACAAGACAGTATAACACTCACTCTAAGTTGTAAGGAAATAGTATTTCCCTTTTGGTTTGTTGTTTAATTAACTCTCTTAGCAAGATCTTCTCTGCATCCTCGGTGTTCAATTGTACTATAACTTCGTGAATAGTATTTGGGTTAATAAACCCAATGTCCCAGATTTGTCCTCTTTTGCATTTGAGGATGTTATTTCTGCATAACATATATAGTGAGGATAGTTATACATGTAATGAACAAGCTGAGCTAGAGACTTAATTATAGAAATGATACTTACAAACAATGGCAACGAACGACAGATTTGTCGATGGCGTCTTAATTGTATAACTGAAATAATTCATCAAATTGAATGTTAATCTCCTCGTCTCCATTGAAGAAATGCTCATCTTTAATCCCCGCAATGATATAGTCGGACCCTTGCTTGGAGGCTGATGTCTACTACACAACCTTCTTCTTGTAGACTTTGTTGGGCCTGCAAGTGCACTGGTTTGTAGGACAGTAGCAAATTTCCCTGAAGTGGATGACCTAAGGTTTATCAATCCGTAGGAGGCGTAGGATGAAGATGGTCTCTCTCAAGCAACCCTGCAACCAAATAACAAAAAGTCTCTTGTGTCCCCAACACACCCAATACAATGGTAAATTGTATAGGTGCACTAGTTCGGTGAAGAGATGGTGATACAAGTGCAAAATAGATGGTAGATATAGGTTTTTGTAATCTCAAATAATAAAAACAGCAAGGTAACAAGTGGTAAAAGTGAGCGTAAACGGTATTGCAATGATAGGAAACAAGGCCTAGGGTTCATACTTTCACTAGTGCAAGTTCTCTCAACAATAATAACATAGATAGATCATAAAACAAGCCCTCAACATGCAACAAAGAGTCACTCCAAAGACACTAATAGCGGAGAACAAACGTAGAGATTATGGTAGGGTACGAAACCACCTCAAAGTTATTCTTTCGGATCGATCTATAAAAGAGTTCGTACTAGAATAACACCTTAAGATATAAATCAACCAAAACCCTAATGTCACATAGATACTCCATTGTCACCTCAAGTATCCGTGGGCATGATTATACGATATGCATCACACAATCTCAGATTCATCCAACCAACACAAAGTACTTCAAATAGTGCCCCAAAGTTTCTATCGGAGAGTCAAGAACGTGTGCCAACCCCTATGCATAGGTTCCCAATGTCACAAAACCCGCAAGTTGATCACCAACTCATACATCAAGTTGCACATGATATCCCATTGTCATCACAGATAATCACGACAAGACATACGTCAAGTGTTCTCATAAAAGACTCGATCCGATAAGATAACTTCAAAGGGGAAACTCAATTCATCACAAGAGAGTAGAGGGGGAGAAACATCATCAGATCCAACTACAATAGCAAAGCTCGGGATACATCAAGATCGTATCACCTCAAGAACACGAGAGAGAGAGAGAGAGAGAGAGAGATCAAACACATAGCTACTAATACATACCCTCAGCCCCGAGGGTGAACTACTCCCTCCTCGTCATGGATAGCGCCGGGATGATGAAGATGGCCACCGGTGATGGGATCCCCTCCGGCAGGGCGCCGGAACGGGCTCCCGAGAAGTTTTTTGTGGCTACAGAGGCTTGCGGCGGCGGAACTCCCGATCTATCTTCTATTATGGAAGTTTTAGGGTACAAGAGTATATATGGGTGCAGGGGGTACGTCGGAGGAGCTACGGGGGCCCCATGAGGCAGGGGGCGCACCCGGGGGGGTGGGCGCGCCCACCATCCTCGTGGGCAGCTCGGGACTCCCCTGACGTGCACTCCAAGTCTATCAGGTTGCTTTCCTTCCAAAAATAACTTCTCCAGTTGATTTCGTTCCGTTTTGACTCCGTCTGATATTCCTTTTCCTCGAAACACTGAAATAGGCATAAAACAGCAAATCTGGGCTGGGCCTCCGGTTAATAGGTTAGTCCCAAAAATAATATAAAAGTGGATAATAAAGCCCAATATTGCCTAAAACAGTAGATACGTTGGAGACGTATCAAGCATCCCCAAGCTTAATTCCTGCTCGTCCTCGAGTAGGTAAATGATAAAAAAGAATTTTTGATGCGGAGTGATACTTTGGCATAATTTCAATATAAATCTTCTTACTTGTGATATGAATATTCAGATCCGAAAGATTTAAGACAAAAGTTCATATTGACACAAAAATGATAATACTTCAAGCATACTAATCAAGCAATCATGTCTTCTCAAAATAACATGGCAAAAGAAAGTTCATCCCTACAAAATCATATAGTTAGGCTATGCTTCATTTTCGTCACACAAAGATGTTCCCAACTTCTATACCCCCGATGAGAAGCCAAGCAATTGTTTCATACTCAAATAATCTCAAACTTTTTCAACCTTCACGCAATACATGAGCGCGAGCCATGGATATAGCACTATGGGTGGAATAGAATATGATGATGGGGGTTGTGTGGAGAAGACAAAAAGGAGAAAGTCTCACATTGACGAGGATAATCAACGGGCTCTGGAGATGCCCATCAATCGATGTCAACATGAAGAGTAGGGATTGACATGCAACGGATGCACTAGAGCTATGAATGCTCAACAGAAGAAAACTAGTGGGTGTGCATCCAACTCGCTTGCTCATGAAGACCTAGGGCATTTGAGGAAGCCCATCGTTGGAATATACAAGCCAAGTTCTATAATGAAAAATTCCCACTAGTATAAAAAAGATAACTTATGAGACTCACTACATGAAGAACAAGGTGCTACTTTGAAGCACAAGTGTGGAAAAAGAGATAGTAGCATTGCCCTTTTTATTTATTTTCTTTTTTTCTTTTTTTTCTTCCCTTTTTTTGGGCCTTTCTTTTTTTTGGCCTTTTTTTTTTATTTGGGCAATGCTCTAATAATGATGATCATCACACTTCTATTGATTACAACATAAGGATTACAACTAGAAACTTAGAACAAGATATGACTCTATATGAATGCCTCCGGCGGTGTACCGGGATGGTGCAATGAATCAAGAGTGACATGTATGAAAAATAATGCATGGTGGCTTTGCCACAAATACGATGTCAACTACATGATCATGCAATGGCAATATGACAAAAGTAATGTATGTCATGATGAAGATGATGGAAGTTGCATGGCAATATATCTCGGAATGGCTATGGAAATGCCATGATGGGTAGGTATGGTGGCTGTTTTGAGGAATATATAAGGAGGTTTATGTGTGATAGAGTGTATCATATCACGGGGTTTGGATGCACCAGCGGAGTTTGCACCAACTCTCAAGGTGAGAAAGGGCAATGCACGGTACCGAAGAGGCTAGCAAAGGCAGAAAGGTGAGAGTGCGTATAATCCATGGAATCAACATTAGTCAAAAGAACTCATATACTTATTGCAAAAATTTAGAAGTAATCAAAAATCAAGTACTACGTGCATGCTCCTAGGGGATAGATTGGTAGGAAAATACCATCACTCGTCCGCGACCACCACTCATAAGGATGCACAAGCCAGGTACACTTCATGTTTCAAATTTGTTACACAACTTTAACCATACGTGCATGCTACGGGACTTGCAAACTTCAACACAAGAATTTCTCAAATTCACAATTACTCAACTAGCACGACTTTGATATTATCACCTCCATATCTCAAAACAATTATCAATTATCAAACTTATCTTAGTATTGAATTCACTCAAAAGAAAGTTTCACAAATCTTGAACACCAAGTATATTAACATTAAGCAAATTACCATGCTATTAATGACTCTCAAAATAATCTAAGTGAAGCATGAGAGTTCATCTATTTCTTCAAAATAAAACTACCACCATGCTCTAAAAGGTATAAGTGATGCACTAGAGCAAAAGACAAACTACTTCGAAAGATATAAGTGAAGGTCAATGAGTAGCTAAATAAATATGCAACTATGCAAAGACTCTCTCATTTAATAATTTCAGATCTCGATACTTTTATTTAAACAACAAGCATAGCTAAAGAAAACTACATTGCAAGGATAGCACAACTCATGTGAAGAAGCAAAAACTTAGGCTCAACCGATACTAACCGATAGTTGTTGAAGAAGAAAGGTGGGATGCCTACCGGGGCATCCCCAAGCTTAGATGCTTGAGACTTCTTGAAATATTATCTTGGGGTGCCTTGGGCATCCCCAATCTTGAGCTTTTGTGTCTCCTTAATTCCTCTTGTATCATGGTTTCTCTTTTTATCAAAAGCTTCATTCACAACAAACTCAACAAGAACTCGTGAGATAGGTTAGTATAAACCAATGCAAAACCTTATCATTTTCTACTGTAACAAATCACTAACATTATTATTCAACATTGCATACTAAATGCCTCTGCATATTAAATACTCCTATCCTCAAATAGAATCATTAAACAAGCAAACATATGCAAACAATGCAAACAAAACAGCAATCTGCCAAAACAGTATAGTCTGTAAAGAATGCAGGAGTATCAATACTTCCCTAACTCCAAAAATTATGAACTAAAATTCCCACTGTAATAAATTTATCAGAGCTCAATATGCAAAAAGATTCAACATTATACCACTTTCTGACTTTTCTAGGGAATTTTTTCAACAGTGGTAAACTTTCTGTTTTTCAAACAGCAACATGTATACTAGCATAATAGGCATGGCAAAGGCTATCCTTGACTTTTTATTGAAACTAAAGATGAAAAACATTATTATAAATAACATAAAGCTAATATTAACAAAATAAAATGACGCTTGAAGCAAAACACATATCATGTCTTGAATAAAAATATAGCTCCAAGTAAAGTTACCGATGGTACGAAGACGAATGAGGGGATGCCTGCCGGGGCATCCCCAAGCTTAGGCTCTTGGTTATCCTTGAATATCTTGGGCTGCCATGGGCATCCCCAAGCTTAGGCTCTTTGCCACTCCTTATTCCATAGTCCATCGAATCTTTACCCAAAACTTGAAAACTTCACAACACAAAACTCAACAGAAAACTCGTAAGCTCCATTATTATAAGAGAATAAAACAACCACTTAGGTACTGTAATGAACTCATTCTAGATTCATATTGGTGTAATATCGACTGTATTCCAACTTATCTATGGTTCATATCCTCCGATACTACTCATAGATTCATCAAAATAAGCAAACAACACAATGAAAACAGAATCTGTCAAAAACAGAACAGTCTGTAGTAATCTGTATCAAACATATACTTCTGGAACTCCAAAAATCCTACCAAATTAAGTAGTCCTAAGCCAGTGTAACAATCCAGAGCAAAAAGTATCAGATCAGAAGCACGTTTCTGTGAATTAATAGAACTAATTTACTGGGTGCAAAAGTTTTTGATTTTCAGCAGGATCAACACAACTATCACCGTAAACCATCCTAAAGGTCCTACTTGGCACTTTATTGAAACAAAAACTATAAAACATGATTACTACAGTAGCATAATCATGTGAACACACAAAAACAGTAAGGATAAATATTGGGTTGTCTCCCAACAAGAGCTTTTCTTTAATTCCTTTTAGCTAGGCATGATGATGATAATGATGCTCACATAAAAGATAAGAGTTGAAACATAACGGGAGCATCATGAAGCATATGACTAGCACATTTAAGTCTAACCCACTTCCTATGCATAGGGATTTTGTGAGCAAACAACTTATGGGAACAATAATCAACTAGCATAGGAAGGTAACACAAGCATAGCTTCAAGAATTTAAGCACATAGAGAGGAAACTTGACATTATTGCAATTCCTACAAGCATATGTTCCTCCCTCATAATAATTTTCAGTAGCATCATGAACGAATTAAACAATATAACCAGCACCTAAAGCATTCTTTTCATGACCTACAAGCATAGAAAATTTACTACTCTCCACATAAGCAAAATTCTTCTCATGAATAGTAGTGGGAGCAAACTCAACAAAATAACTATCATGTGATTGAAAATTAAGATCAAGATGACAAGTTTCATGGACATCATTATTCTTTAAAGCATACGTGTCATCACAATAATCATCATAGATAGGAGGCATGATTTCATCATAGTAAATTTGCTCATCAAAGCTTGGGGGACAAAAAATATCATCTTCATCAAACATAGCTACCCCAAGCTTGTAGCTTTGCATATCATTAGCATCATGGATATTCAATTAATTCATACTAACAACATTGCAATCATGCTCATCATTCACATATTTTAGGCCAAGGATTCTATGTAATTCTTCTTCTAGAACATGAGCACAATTTTCCTTCCCATCATTTTCACGAAAGACATTAAAAAGATGAAGCATATGAGGCATCCTTAGTTCCATTTTTTTGTATTTTTCTTTTATAAACTAAACTAGTGATAAAACAAGAAACAAAAAGATTCGATTGCAAGATCTAAAGATATACCTTCAAGCGCTAACCTCCCCGGCAACGGCGCCAGAAAAGATCTTAGTTGACGGGGTGTGAGTGAGTGCCCTTTACCTTTGCCTCCACGGCAACGGCGCCAGAAAAGAGCTTGATGTCTACTACACAACCTTGTTCTTGTAGACGTTGTTGGGCCTGCAAGTGCACAGGTTTGTACACAGTAGCAAATTTCCCTCAGGTGGATGACCTAAGGTTTATCAATCCGTCGGAGGCGTAGGATGAAGATGGTCTCTCTCAAGCAACCCTGCAACCAAATAAAAAGAGTCTCTTGTGTCCCCAAAACACCCAATACAATGGTAAATTGTATAGGTGCACTAGTTCGGCGAAGAGATGGTGATACAAGTGCAAAATAGATGGTAGATATAGGTTTTTGTAATCGGAAATAATAAAAATAGCAAGGTAACAAGTGGTAAAAGTGAGCGTAAACGGTATTGCAATGATAGGAAACAAGGCCTAGGGTTCATACTTTCACTAGTGCAAGTTCTCTCAACAATAATAACATAGATAGATCATAAAACAAGCCCTCAACATGCAACAAAGAGTCACTCCAAAGACACTAATAGCGAAGAACTAACGTAGAGATTATGGTAGCATACGAAACCACCTCAAAGTTATTCTTTCGGATCGATCTATAAAAGAGTTCGTACTAGAATAACACCTTAAGATACAAATCAACCAAAACCCTAATGTCACCTAGATACTCCATTGTCACCTCAAGTATCCGTGGGCATGATTATACGATATGCATCACACAATCTCAGATTCATCCAACCAACACAAAGTACTTCAAATAGTGCCCCAAAGTTTCTATCGGAGAGTCAAGAACGTGTGCCAAACCCTATGCATAGGTTCCCAATGTCACGAAACCCGCAAGTTGATCACCAAAACATACATCAAGTGGCACATGATATCCCATTGTCACCACAGATAATCACGGCAAGACATACATCAAGTGTTCTCATAAAAGACTCAATCCGATAAGATAACTTCAAAGGGGAAACTCAATTCATCACAAGAGAGTAGATGGGGAGAAACATCATAAGATCCAACTACAATAGCAAAGCTCGGGATACATCAAGATCGTATCACCTCAAGAACACGAGAGAGAGAGAGAGAGGTCAAACACATAGCTACTGTCACATACCCTCAGCCCCGAGGGTGAACTACTCCCTCCTCGTCTTGGATAGCGTCGGGATGATGAAGATGGCCACCGGTGATGGGATCCCCCTTCGGCAGGGCGCCGGAACGGGCCCCCGAGAGGTTTTTGGTGGCTACAGAGGCTTGCGGCGGCGGAACTCCCAATCTATCTTCTGTTCTGGAAGTTTTAGGGTACAAGAGTATATATGGGTGCAGGGGGTACGTCGGTGGAGCTACGGGGGCCCCACGAGGCTGGGGGCGTGCCCGGGGGGGAGGGGGGGCGCCCCCACCCTCGTGGGCAGCCTGGGACTCCCCTGACGTGCACTCCAAGTCTATCAGGTTGCTTTCCTTCCAAAAAGAACTTCTCCAGTTGATTTCGTTCCGTTTTGACTCCGTCTGATATTCCTTTTCCTCGAAACACTAAAATAGGCATAAAACTGCAAATCTGGGCTGGGCCTCCGGTTAATAGGTTAGTCCCAAAAATAATATAAAAGTGGATAATAAAGCCCAATATTTCCTAAAATACTACATAAAGTAGCATGGAGCAATCAAAAATTATAGATACGTTGGAGACGTATCAGAGGCTTCCAAGTACCAGTTATGCAATCTTCGCATCTTCGTTGGTAGATGGGGGAGCTCCTCAGGTCTGATGAGAGGCTTCCCGTGCTCAAATCTAAATGCTAACTCAGCCATTTTGAATTGTACCTCATCGCCTAAGTAATCACGAAGAGTCAAACCAGGAGCAGCGGCCGCTATCCCCGGATCATTAATGTCTTGACCATATCACATCACAGCAAGCCCTGCAAAAACAAGTTAGACGTCCTCTACTTTCTTGTTGCAAATTTTACGTGGCTACTACGGGCTTCTAGGAAAAACGGTTCTTACCTACGCATCAAAACCACAATGGTTTTTCATAAAGTGTTATATTTTAACCTTCAACAAGGACCGGCCATAGTCAAACTCGATTCAACTAAAGTTGGAGAAACAGACATCCGCCAGCCACCTATGTGCAAAATCACGTCGGTAGAACCAGTCTCACAAACGCGGTCATGTAATGTCGGTCTGGGCCGCTTCATCCAACAATACCGCCAAATCAAAGTAAGAAATTTGTGGTAAGCAATATGACTATTATCGCCCACAACTCACTTGTGTTCTACTCGTGCATATAATATCTACGCATAGACCAGGCTCGGATGCCACTGCTGGGGAACGTACTAATTTCAAATTTTTCCAAAGATCACGCAAGATCTATCTAGGAGATGCTTGGCAACGAGAGGGGAGAGTATGTCCACGTACCCTCGTAGAGCGAAAGGGAAGAGTTTAGTAACACGGTTGATGTATTTGAACGTCTTCGCGATCCAATCGATCCAAGTACCGAACGTAACGGCACCTCCGTGTTCAGCACACCTTCAGCTCGATGACGTCCCTCGTGCTCTTGATCCAGTTGAGGACGAGGGTGAGCTCCGTCAGCACGATGGCGTGGCAACGGTGATGATGATGTTACCGGTGAAGGGCTTCACCTAAGCACCATGATGGTATGATCGAGTTGTGTAACTGTGGAGGGGGGCCGCACATGGTTAAGAGAAACTTGTGTGTCCTAGGGTGCCCCCTACCCCCGTATATAAAGGAGGGAGGGGGCCGACTGGCCTAGGCCAGGCGCGCCAGGATAAGAGGAATCCTACTAGGACTCCAAGTCCAAGTGGGTTTCCACCAAAAAAGGAGAGGGGGAAGGAATAGCAGAGGGAGAAGGAAAGAGGGGGGGGGGGGGGCGCCCCCTCCTAGTCTAATTCGGACCAGCCAAGGGGGGGCGGCCACTCTGCAGCCCTCCTCTCCTTTCCACTAAAGCCCAATAAGGCCAACAAGGCCCACTACTTCCCCGAGCCCGGGGTGGGGGGAGGGGTTCCTATAACCTCCCGGTACTCCGGAAAATGCCCGAATCATTCCGGAACATTTTCGATATCTGAATGTAGCCTTCCTATATATCAATATTTAGGTCTCGACCATTTCGAGACTCCTTGTCACATTCGTGATCTCATTCGGGAATCCGAACAAACTTCTGTCATCAAAAACACATAACTCATAATACATATCATCATCGAACGTTAAGCGTGCGGACCCTACGGGTTCAAGAACTATGTAGACATGATCAAGACACGTCTCTGATCAATAACCAATAGCGGAACATGGATGCTCATATTGGCTCCTACATATTCTATGAAGATCTTTATCGGTCAAACCGCATAACAACATACCTTGTTCCCTTTGTCAACGGTATGTTACTTGCCCGAGATTCGATCGTTGGTATCATCATACCTAGTTTAATATCCTTACCGGCAAGTCTCTTTAATCGTTCCGTAATGCTTCATCCCACAACTAACTCATTAGTCACATTGCTTGCAAGGCTTATAGTGATGAGCATAACCGAGAGGGCCCAGAGATACGTCTCCAAAACATAATCTTGATCTTGATCTATGCCAACCCAACAAACACCTTCGAAGACACCTGTAGAGCATCTTTATAATCAATATTTTACGTTGTGACTTTTGGTACCACACAAGGTGTTCCTCTGGTATTCGGGAGTTGCATAATCTCATAGTTTGAGGAACATGTATAAGTCATGAAGAAAGCAGTAGCAATGAAATTGGAAGGATCATAATGCTAAGCTAACAGATGGTTAATGTCAACACATGTTGGTTAGGAAACATAACCATCTCTGATTAATGAGCTAGTCTCGTAGAGGCATACTAGGGAAAGTATGTTTTGTCTATGTATTCACACATGTACTAAGTTTCCGGTTAATACAATTCTAACATGAATAATAAATATTTATCATGATATAAGGAAATAAATAATAACTTTATTATTGCCTATAGGGCATATTTCCTTCGATTGGGCATTCCCACATGGTGGCAAAGTTAGGTGTCATTTCATACATGCCACCATATAGCACATGTGCAATCAGCACCGTTCGTGTCTGCTGGAGGGGGAGTCCGAAGGACCTTTTTTTTAACTCCACCAAATGGCCCCAAACTTTTTTCATATATTAGCATCACCATGGACAGCACCAAGAACATTGGCATCAATAGGAACATTGGCATCACCATGGACATCACCAATATTTCTTTTTTCACACATTGGCATCGACAAGAACATTTTTTTTGTATTTCAGAAAATATTTCAAAATTTAAAAAGGTTTCAAAAGAAAAATAAAGTTCAAAAAATAAAAATGAATTGACATAAAAAATAGAAATTGTCGCTATTTCGCATTATATGGACATGGAGCGAATGCCAAAAGCATATATGAAAGCAGTGTGACTAAAGCAAGTTCATGAATATTAGGGAAGCATATTTTCTATCAAACTAAATACATTATATCGAAGCAAAGTTCAGTGGCGTCGGTATTATCGACGTCTAGTAACACCAGAAGCAAAATATGCTTATTGAAGGAAAATAATAGAAAACTGAAACAATATTTTGTTCCTAAATAGATAATAAAAACAAATTGTTACATTGGACGTACAACTTTATTTGATTGAAGCAAATTTAACTTGTACGGGAAGCTAACTTTAGCAGGAAGGGAAACAAAATTTCATTTAGTACAAAAGAGAGAATATCTCGTCGCTTGATTTGTGGGTCTGGTTGTTTGAGAAATAAAGATGGACCCACGTTCCATTCCAACCAATCGTAATTTTTGGGACCAATTAATTCTACGAAGCACATTAGACGGGACCAATTAATTCTTCGAAGCAGATTCGTAGGAAAGTACCATGAGAAAGACCAGCAGGTTCCTTTCAATCGAACGGACATAAGTGACCTAGTCGTGTGGTATTGGGCTAGTCAATGCTACCTGATTCCTAAGCTACTTTACATATGTTTTGCTTACCAATATCAACAGCCAGAGCGTAGTTCAGTCGCATAGAAATGTAATGTGGGGGATGAGGTTCGGAGTTTGATTCCTCACGCCAACTAGCTCCGGATTTTTATGTCGTGCTTTTAAATAGCATGTGGACTTGCGCCCATGAGTATACTTTTAAAAAGGCCATCATGCCCTCTATTACGAAAGGGTATAAGGTAATCTAAGCCATTGATGTGTTTAGAGGGGTCTACCAAAGTAGAAGTGTGGGAGAAGAAGCTGCACGTTCACACGTCCCCATGTATATTATGTTCCCCTAAAAATATAGTAGTGTCAAAAATAGAATTTTTCTGGGCTACCATTTAAAACCAAAAATTTGGTTTCTTCGGTTTCGTCCCCACCCCTACCGACGGTAGTGATGTCTTCGCCAAGTTGGGTCAAGTCCTAAGTATTTTTTTAAGTTGATAATTTTGTTAGAAAAGTATATGGTATGAAATTTATGTTCAAATTTTTCATCAATCGTAAAAATTTGTTAAAGAAGTTGAAATAAATTGTTCCCGTTTGTAAAAATTTCATATACAATTTCAAATCCCAAAATTGTTGAATTTTTTCAAGAAATGGTTAGTACATAAGAAAATGTTCGTGTTGATTGATAATGACGGAAATTGCAAATATAGTAGTGAAATTAGGAAAAAACTACATTGCTGACGTATATACCTGTCTGACCTAGTTTCGCACACTCCTCTCAACTGGTGGTTTTTTCCACTAAAGATGAATGACCTCAACTTCTTGTGGGACCCTGGCACGTACATATGAGGCATCAATGACAGGTTTCAACAACTTCCGACACTGTTTACACGTTGTGACACGTTCGACCATTTATCGGACCAATTTCACCAAGAAAACTCCAAGAAATACAAAACTTGTCAAAAAACCAAGGAACTTGGCATGATGCCTTTAATTGGTTATACAAGGCCATGGAAAAAAAATCCTTGCACAAATATTACGATGTGCAAAGCACGTTATTCTTCGACATCCATCAAATGGCTGGACTGACACCAACTTTTGCAAGCAGGTGGTAATTCCCATGTTATGCATCCCCTTGTTTGAATGACTTGTTACATTGTATGCACGTTGCGACATGTTCGGCCATTTATCGGTCTATTTCTGACATCTATACCAATATAAAAATACCCAAAGGGGCAGATGCAATTAATCTCGGCCATCAAATCATGTCAATACAACGACCTAGACTGCTTCAATGTCGAGCGCTCAACACATTTAGCGTGCAGTTAACTTCATGTCAAATATAGTTCTAATCACATAATAATACGCAAATAATATCCTACTTAATATCCGCATGCACTTAATATACTTCCAAATTTACGTGCATTGCATGTACACATTGACTAGTTACATCTTAGTTGTGATATGCTCCGCAATTTATCAACTTATTTTCACCAAGAAAACTGTAGAAAATGCAAAATTTGTAAAACCAAAACAACTCAGAATGGACACTTGAATTCGTAATACAAGGCCATGAAAAAAAATTTAGGTCATTTCAAGGATGCCGGAAAAAAATATGCTCTTATACAGAACCTTTTGGCTACCCAAACACCCTGTGATGAAAATGGTGATCTTTTGGACGTCCCAAAAATGACCCCAAATTTTCTACTAAGTGGGAATGCCCTTGGTAGGCATCGATGCCGAGAATCGATGGTGTTTTTTTATCTTCTCTCCTATTTTCCCTTTTCTTTCCTTTTTGTTTTCTTTGAATTTTTTCCTTTTCTCTATTTATTGTTTCTATTTTCCATAAACTCGAAAAAGTCAAAATTTCAAAATTATATTTGGAATTTTAGAATATTTGATACATTTCAAAAAAAGAAATCATTCTTTCAAAAATTGTTTAGAATGTTCAGTTTTTTCACATTTATTAACTGATGTTCTAAAATTTCAAGAAGTGTTCATAACTTCCAAAAAGATGTTCATGCCTTCAAAATTAGTTCATCGTTTTTCTAAAACAGTTTCAAACGTTATTGTTCAAAACATTTGCAATGTTTAGAAAAATGATCGGTATTTCAAAAATTGTGCATGTCTTCGAATTTTGTTTCGCCATTTCAAATAATGTTCTTGTATTTAGAAAAAACCGAAAAATTCTCTTATTATGTTTGCGTTTAAAATATTTCTTTAAAAAGTTTGTTTCTCAAAATTTTGATTTGGTTTTCAAAAAATGTTTGCGTTCCAAAAATAGTCCCCGTTTTAAAAAATTAGGATTCATTTTTTATGAATATAAGTCCATGAAATTACAAATAGAGTTCACAAAAATTGAAAAGGTTAACGAATTTTAAAAGTTAACAAACTAAGAAAAGAAAAAAAATGAAACAAATAAGGAAAATAAGAAAAACAAAAAGACCTGAAGAAAAATGCCAAACAAAAAAAATCAGAATTGCATGTTTTTTATTTTCTATAAGAAGGTAGAAAGACGGCTCAATAGTTGCTCCGTCGCACTGGCTATCACGTAAAGCCCCAAAGGTGTGGTTTTGGAGTTCTGTTCCCACCATGTGCGCTCGTGTTTTTTGAAGGTTATTAACTGGAAAAGAAACATAAATGGCCTGGACCGAGGACGGAGTGCGTGTGTGCCAAGTTGCAAATACCTGTAACGTACCGCGCATACGTCCATTATATATACAAAAATGGATACCCTTTGTTAAAAGTCAAAATTGCCCTTTATACGAAAACCCGAACAAGTAGCAAAGTTTTTCTTACCCTAGCCGGCGCCACCAGCCAGGTGTGGAGGTTATCTTCTTCAACCGATCTTCACCGGCCAGGGCTCTGGCCCCCCCTCCCTTCGGCTGCTACTCCGGCGGCAGGAGGGAGTTGGGACATGTTCCTCCACTCTATAGTTAGGGTTTGGGCACCCGCATGAATAAATCTGTCTCAACTCCACTCCCACACCGGCGGTGCCCTTCATGGCGGTGTGTCAGAGTTGATGGCATCGTGTGTTTGCCGATCCCTCAGATCAGCGGCATTAGGGTTCATGGATGGTGTCGGCCAGACGGTGGCGGCGACTCCATCAGGTGTGTCTCTCCTTCTGCTATGTCCCCATTGGTGCGGTGTTGTCTCCGACATCATGGTGGAGCCGGGAGGTTTTGTCGTTCAGGAGTACGCACAGACAGTTGTCTACGCAAGTGACAGATGGAAGATGGTGCATCCTGTGTTGGGTTTCTGGTTGGAGGCTGAAGTTCTAATTTCCTCCTTTGATGCCGTAGTCGTGGGGGTGTCAGTTCTGAAGTTCGATGGCATGTCTGGGGACATGTTACCCCGGTCTGATTCTTTCAACGGCAATGGTTGTGCTTCAGGCAAACTACTTTGGAGTTCCGTAAAGCTGCCGATCAACAATGGAGCCACATCGAGCTCGGGTGAAGAGGTGATTTGTCTTCTTTTCCTTAGTGCAGAGGGACAGCCGGGCCGGGTCCATAGTTGTGCACACTATGCGGCCCATACAGTGCCCACGAATTTTGAGGCCTCATTTTTATAGGCCTAGTTAAGCCAACAGGCCGAAAGGCCCGGATACGATGGCCTGAAAGAATACCGATCATTCGTAGTATCTACAGCCGTGAGCGTAGGACCAGGACCCTGATCTACAATACTAACCCTGACAGCCCAGTAGCCAGATCGCAGTTGCAGGCTAATGACGTAGCACATGACCGGCGGCAACGCTGGCAACGCTGGGAGGCACGGCAACAATAACAGCAGGTGAGTAGGACAGACACACGATTGTTTTCTTGTGGAGGACACCAGGGTGCGTCAGGTGCCCCTGGCGCAATCTAATGGGTTGTGGGGCCCACAAAGGTCCTTTCCATCGCCTCTCAGCTCTATAAATACCCAAATGTTCCAAAAAACATAAGGGAGTCGAGAAAACTCAATTTCAGCCGCCGCATGTTCAAGAACCACGAGATCCAATCTAGAGCCCTATTCCGGCACCTAGCCGGAGGGGAACACAATCATGGAGGGGTTCATCATCCTCATTGGTGCTCCTCCGATGATGCGTGAGTAGTTCACCTCAGACCTATGGGTCCGTAGGCAGTAGCTAGATGGCTTTCTCCCTCTTTTTGATTTCCCAATACAATGTTCTCCTTGGTGAATTGTGAGTTTATGATCAGATTTATTTATGTCCATACATGATTATTATAGCATAGTATTTCTTCATCGATATTTCAGTTTGGTTTGGCCAACTTGATTGATTTATCTTCCAATGGGAAGAGGTGCTTTGTGATGGGTTCGATGTTGCGGTGTCCTCATCCAGTGGCAAGAAGGGGTAGCGAGGCACACGTGTTGATACGTCTCCGATGTATCTATAATTTTTTATTGTTCCATGTTATTATGTTATCCATCTTAGATGTTTTATATGCATTTATATGCTATTTTATATGATTTTTGGGACTAACCTATTAACCTAGAGCCCAGTGCCAGTTTCTATTTTTACTTGTTTTTGAGTTTTACAGAATAGGAATACCAAAAGGAGTCCAGTTGACGTGCCAATTTTTGATGATTTTTTACGGACCAAAAGAAGCCCCAGGAGTAAAAGTGTTGGGCCAGAAGAGTCCCGAGCCGTCCACGCGGGTGGAGGGCGCGCCCTACCCCCCTGGGCGCGCCCCCTATCTCGTGGACGACAGAGAGACCCCCCGGATGTGAGACCGATGCCAAAAATTCCTATAAATACATAAACCCCTAGAAAGTAACCTAGATCGGGAGTTCCGCTGCCGCGAGCCTCTGTAGCCACCAAAAGCCAATCGGGACCCTATTACGGCACCCTGCTGGAGGGGGGGATCCATCACGGGTGGCCATCTTCATCATCATGGCGCTCTCCATGACGAGGAGGGAGTAGTTCACCCTCGGGGCTGAGGGTATGTACTAGTAGCTATGTGTTTGACTCTCTCTCTCTCTCTCTCTCTCTCTCTCTCTCGTGTTCTTGATTTGGCACGATCTTGACGTACCGCGAGCTTTGATATTATGGTTGGATCTTATGATGTTTCTCCGCCTCTACTCTCTTGTAATGGATTCAGTTTTCGCTATGAAGGATTTGAGAACACTTGATGTATGTCTTGCATGTGCTTATCTGTGGTGACAATGTGATATCACTTGATCTAGTTGATATATGTTTCGGTGATCAACTTGCGCTTTCAGTGACCTTGTGAACTTATGCATAGGGTTGGCACACGTTTTCGTCCTGACTGTCCGGTAGAAACTTTGGGGCACTCTTTGGAGTTCTTTGTGTTGGTTGAATAGATGAATCTGAGATTGTGTGATCCATATCGTATAATCATACCCGCGGATACTTGTGATGACATTGGAGTATCTAGGTGACATTAGGGTTTTGGTTGATGTGTGTCTTAAGGTGTTATTTTACTATGAAGTCTAGGGCTGTTTGTGACACTTACATGAATAGCCCAATGGATTGATCGGAAAGAATAACTTTGAGGTGGATTCGTACCCTACAATAATCTCTTCGTTTGTTCTCCGCCATTAGTAACTTTGGAGTGACTCTTTGTTGCATGTTGAGGGATAGTTATATGATCCAATTATGTTATTATTGTTGAGAGAACTTGCACTAGTGCAAGTATGAACCCTAGGCCTTGTTTCCTACCATTGCAATAGCGTTACACTCACTTTTATCTTTAGTTACCTTGCTGTTTTTATAATTTTAGATTACAAAAACCTATATCTACCATCCATATTGCACTTGTATCACCATCTCTTCGCCGAACTAGCGCACCTATACAATTTACCATTGTATTGGGTGTGTTAGGGACACAAGAGACTCTTTGTTATTTGGTTGCAGGGTTGTTTGAGAGAGACCATCTTCATCCTATGCCTCCCACAGATTGATAAACCTTAGGTCATCCACTTGAGGGAAATTTGCTACTGTCCTAAAAACCTCTGCACTTGGAGGCCGAACAACATCTACAAGAAAAAGGTTGCATAGTAGACATCACATGTATCGTTGCTATTAAGAATAAAATGATGGGGTCTATTCCTACATGAATAGATCTTGTCCACATCATGTCATCGTTCTTATTAAATTACTCCGTTTCTCCATGAACTTAATACACCAGATGCATGCTGGATGGCGGTCGATGCATGGAATAATAGTAGTAGAAGCAGAATCCTTTTGGTCTACTATTCTTGGACGTGATGCCTATATACATGACCATTGTCTTGGATATCGTCATAATTATTTGCTCTTCTATGAATTGTCCAATAGTAACTTGTTTACCCACTGTATGCTATTTTCTTGAGAGAAGCCACTGAAGGAAATATGCCCTAGAGGCAAT
Organism: Triticum timopheevii; assembly: GCA_963921465.1. Classification (NCBI taxonomy): domain Eukaryota; kingdom Viridiplantae; phylum Streptophyta; class Magnoliopsida; order Poales; family Poaceae; genus Triticum; species Triticum timopheevii. Next base: position 642,058,309 of record OY997266.1, on the reverse strand, counting down.
AATAAAGTTGTTATTTATATTTCCTTATATCATGACAAATGTTTATTATTCATGCTAGAATTGTATTAATCAGAAACTTAGTACATGTGTGAATACATCGACAAAACATAGTTTCCCTAGTATGCCTCTACTAGACTAGCTCGTTAATCAAAGATGCTTATGTTTCCTAACCATAGACATGTGTTGTCATTTGATGAACGGGATCACACCATTAGGTAATGATGTGATGGACAAGACCCACCCGTTAACTTAGCATAATGATTGTTAAGTTTTATTGATATTGCTTTATTCATGACTTATACATGTTCCTCTGACTATGAGTTTATGCAACTCACTACGGGAAATAGCTAGTTTGCCGTTAGGAGGCGTCTTTGCCGTCAGCTTTTCGTCGAGCAGACGGCAAAGAGATGGTTTGCCGTCATCAAAGATAATCTAACGGCAAAATATACTTTGCCGTCTGAAAAAAAAACACAGACGGCAAAAAGGTCACTTTGCGGTCTGCAAGGAGAAATACAGATGGCAAAGTATCTTTGCTGTCTGCATTTTTAATTACAGACGACAAAGACATTTCTTTGCTGTGTGTAATTGAAAACGCAGACGGCAAAAATACTTTGCCGTCTGTAACAGTCAACGCATACGGCAAAGGAAAGAAACACATCTCGCGGATCCATCTCCTGGTCCACACGCTACCTGATCTATCTCCCACGCCCCCACGTCCTCACTCTCCCCACGCATGTTCTCTGCAACCGGCCCCACCCACCACGCACGCGCTATCGCTAGGATAGAAAGGACTTTTGATCCCCCGCCCGTGCTTCCCCTGCCACTGCACCACCACTTCAACAGAAGCAGCAGCGTCGCCGGACCCCGCCGCCGCTGGCCTCCACCCGCCTCCGCGTGGCTCCGCCGGCCTCTGCTGGCCTCCGCCTGGCCGCCCGTCTCTGCCTGGCCGCCCGTCTCTGCCGGCCTCTGCCCTGCTCCGCACGCCGCCGACATCAACCTCCTGCAGCCATCCGAGCTGGAGGCGCCGCCCGCTGGAGCCCGCGTCCATGCGCCCCCGCTCGCCTCCCGCCTCCGCCCGTGCCGTCCGACCGCTGGAGCCCACCTCTTTTATCCCATCGTCCGTCACAGGGAGCAGCGCCGGACGCCGAGGGTCGCTGCCGCTCGTCCACATCGGGGGGATGACGCCGAGCGGTTGCCGACGGAGGGAGCTAGCGATGTTGCTTTTTTTAGATAAGCCAGCAATCTTGCTGAGCTCAATGGTCAATGGAATTGTTCTTCTTTTTTTTTGCGGATGCAATGGAATTGTTTTTCACTGTCAAAAATAAATATGTTGTGTCTTGAGAACCGATTGTGGTAGATTTGTTGTGTAAAACGACCTATAAAGAATGCCAGGAAAATGTTTTGATGTTTAGTGGTCCTGTGAATTTTTTATATTTTAAAAAAATATTTGCCGTCTGGAGAGTAGATTGGCTGATGACAAAGATTGTGTTTCGGCTGATGGCAATGAAGTTTCTTTGCCGTATGATACTGGGATTGGATGACGGCAAAATCTTTGCCGTCTGAGTTTGCCGTCTGCTTCCAGACGGCAAAATCTTTGCCGTCTGGATTTAGGTCTTTGCCGTCTGTAATTCACAGACGGCAAATTATCTGTTTCCTGTAGTGACTCCCGAATACCGAGGAACACCTTGTGTGCTATCAAACGTCACAACGTAACTAGGTGATTATAAAGATGCTCTACAGGTGTCTCCAAAGGTGTTTGTTGGGTTGGCATAGATCGAGATTAGGATTTGTCACGCCGTGTATCAGAGAGGTATCTCTAGGCCCTCTCGGTAATTCTCATCACTATAAGCCTTTCAAGCAATGTTACTAATGAGTTAGTTACGGGATGATGCACTATGGAACGAGTAAAGAGACTTGCCAGTAACGAGATTGAACTAGGTATGAAGATACCGACGATCGAAACTCGGACCACTAACATACCAATGACAAAGGGAACAACGTATGTTGTTGTGCGGTTTGACCGATAAAGAACTTTGTTGAATATGTAGGAGCCAATATGACATCCAGGTTCTGCTATTGGTTATTGATCGGAGATGTGTCTCGATCATGTCTACATAGTTCTCGAACCCGTAGGGTCCGCACGCTTAACGTTCGATGATGATTTGTATTATGAGTTATGTGTTTTTGGTGACCGAAGTTTGGTTGGAGTCCCGGATAAGATCACTGACATGACGAGGAGTGTCGAAATGGTCGAGAGGTGAAGATTCATATATTGGAATGTTATATTCGGACATCGGAATGGTTCCAAGTGATTTAGATTTTTTTTTCGGTGTACCGAGGGGTTACCGGAAACCCCCGGGCAAGTTTTGGGCCAACATAGGCCTAAGGGAGAGAGTGGGAAGCCTGCGGGGCCGCGCGCCCCCTCCCTAGGGAGTCCAAATAGGAAAAGGAGGAGGGGGCAACGCTCCCCTTCCCTTTCCCTCTCCCTCTCCTTCCTATTCCCTCCGATGGAGAAAGGAAAAAGGGGGCGGGTGAATCCTACCTTGACTAGGAGTCCAAGTAGGACTCCCCCCAATGGCGCCCCCCCTCCTGGCCACCAGCCTCTCTCCCTCCTCCTTTATATACGTGGGTCGGGGGCACCCCAAAGGCACATCAATTGTTCTCTTATCCGTGTGTGGTGGCACCCTTCACAGTTTACTCCTCCGGTCATAGCGTCGTAGTGCTTTGGCGAAGCCCTGCGCGAATCACAGAACCAACACCGTCACCACACCGTCGTGCTGACGGAAATCTTCCTCGACCCTCTACTGGATCAAGAGTTCGAGGGACATCATCGAGTTGAACGTGTGCTGAACACGGAGGTGCCGTACATTAGGTACTTAGATCGGTTGGATCATGAAGACGTTCGACTACATCAACCGCGTTAACTAAACGCTTCCGCTTTCGGACTACGAGGGTACGTAGACACACTCTCCTCCTCTTGTTGCTATGCATCTCCTAGATAGATATTGCGTGATCGTAGGAATTTTTTTTAGATTGCATCCTACATTCCCAAATAGTGGTATCAGAGCCAGGTCTATGCGTAGATGATATGCATGAGTAGAAGGCAAAGAGTTGTGGGTGATAATAGTCATACTGCTTACCACCAACGTCTTACTTTGATTCAACGGTATTGTTGGATGAAGCGGCCCGGACCTACATTACATGACCGCCTTCATGAGACTGGTTCTACCGATGTGCTTTGCACATAGGTGGCTGGCGGGTGTCTGTTTCTCCAATTTTAGTTGAATGGGCTTTGACTACGGCCAGTCCTTCTTGAAGGTTAAAACAACACACATGACGAAAAATCGTTGTGGTTTTGATGCGCAGGTATGAACGGTTCTTTCTACCAGCCCGTAGCAGCCACGTAAAACTTGCAACAACAAAGTAGAGGACGTCTACATTGTTTTTGCAGGACTTCTTGTGATGTGATTTGGTCAAGACATGATGTGATATAAATTGTTGTATGAGATGATCATGTTTTGTAACAAGGTTATCGGCAACTGGTAGGATCCATATGGTTGTTGTATGAAATGCAATCACCATGTAATTGCTTTCCTTTATCACTAGGTGGTAGCGATAGTCGTAGAAGCAATAGTTGGCGAGACGACAACGATGCTACGATGGAGATCAAGGTGTCAAACCAGTGACAATGGAGATCATGACGGTGCTTTGGAGATGGAGATCAAAGGCACAAGATGATAATGGCCATATCATGTCAGATATTTTGATTGCATGTGATGTTTATATTTTATGCATCCTATTTTGCTTAGTATGGTGGTAGCATTATAAGATGATCCCTCACTAAATTTCAAGCTATAAGTGTTCTCCCTGAGTATGCACCATCGCTACAGTTCGTCGTGCCGAGACACCACGTGATGGTCAGGTGTGATAAGCTCTACGTTCACATACAACGTGTGCAAGCCAGTTTTGCACATGCAGAATACTCGGGTTAAACTTGACGAGCCTAGCATATGCAGATATGGCCTCGGAACACTGAGACCGAAAGGTCGAACATGAATCATATAGTAGATATGATCAACATAGAGATGTTCACGAGGGATGTCTATCTAAGTGGGACTTCTTTAATAATATGTTTCATTGAACTTTAATTTATCATGAACTTAGTACTGATAGTTTTTTGCATATCTATGTTGTTGTAGATCAATGGCCCGTGCTCCATTCACTTGAATTTTAATGCGTTCCTAGAGAAAGCTAAGTTGAAAGACGATGGTAGCAGCTACACGTACTGGGTCTGTAACTTGAGGATTATCCTCATTGTTGCATAGAAGAATTATGTCCTTGAAGCACCGCTAGGTGCAAGGCCTGCTGCAGGAGCAGATGCTGATGTTATGAACGTCTGGCAACCTCGATTTGATGACTACTCGATAGTTCAGTGTTCCATGCTTTACGGCTTAGAATCGGGACTTCAAAGACATTTTGAACGTCATGGAGCATATGAGATGTTTCAAGAGTTGAAGTTAATGGCCGAGTTGAGAGATATGAAGTCTCCAACAAGTTCTATAGCTGCAAGATGGAGGAGAATAGTTCTGTCGGTGAACACATACTCAGAATGTCTGGGTACCATAACCACTTGACTCAGTTGGGAGTTAATCTTCCTGATGATAGTGTCATTGATAGAGTTCTTCAATCACTGCCACCAAGCTATAAAGGCTTCGTGATGAACTATGGGATGGAAAAGTCAATTCCCGAGCTCTTTGCGATGCTAAAGGCTGCGGAGGTAGAACTTAAGAAGGAGCATCAAGTGTTGATGGTTAACGAGACAACTAGTTTCAAGAAAAGGGGCAAAGGGAAGAAGGGGAACTTGAAGAAGAATGGGAACAAATGTGAAATTCTAAAACTTTTTTGAAAATTCCAACAAATTTGAAAACGCGAACATTTTTTGAAAATCAGACAAAAAAATTGAAAATGGCAACAAATGTGAAATTACAAAACTTTTTTGAAAATTTGAACAAATTTGACAACACGAACATTTTTTGAAAATCATGAACAAGTTTTGAAACAGCGAACAAATTTTCAAAATACAAACAAATTTTGTACATTTTTTTGAAAAGAATAACATGCCTTTTGAAAACATGAACAAATAAATTTGAACATTTTTTAAAGCCGAACAAAAGTATTGAATATGTTGAACTTTTTCTGAAATTGCGATTTTTCTAAAACAAAAATAAAAGAAAGAAAGAAAAGGAACAACGAAATGTAAAACACGAAAAAAAGAAACAGATAATCGCCAATTCCTAGCATATATAGGATACTAGCGTTGTGGAGCTCCTATGTCTAGCAACGCAGCTCGAGGAGTGGGAGGTTTGAGGTTTGATTCCTTTCTCTATGATTTTTTGGGGGCATTTTCTTTGTATGAAGCACCCGTCATGGGCTGGCCCATGAACAATCGATGGGTGTGCTATCTGCCGATAGTTTGCCGCAGAATGCGGAGAATAGGGTTTTCCGTTCACACACGAGACAAACTCGGTTAATTGCACATCCACGCATGGGCTAAGCTGCACGTTCACACGTCCCCATGTATATTCAGTTCCCCTAAAAAGACAACAGGCCGGTTAGCAGTGTCAAAAATTGCATTTTTCTGGGCAACCATTTAAAACCAAAAATTCGGTTTCTTCGGTTTCGTCCCCACTAACACCGACGGGAGTGATGTCTTCGCCAAGTTGGGCCAAGTCTTAAGTATTTTTCTAAGTTGATAATTTAGTTAAAAAAGTATATGTTATGAAATTTATGTTCAAAATTTTCATCAATCGTACAGATTTGTTAAAAAAGTTGAAATGAATTGTTCAGGTTTTTAAAAATTTCATATACAATTTCAAATTCCAAAATTGTTGAATTTTTTGAAGAACTGGTTAGGACATAAGAAAAATGTTCATGTTGAATGATAATGACAGAAATTGCAAAGATAGTAGTCAAATTAGGAAAAAAAATACATTGCTGATGAATATAACTGTCTGGCCTAGTCTGGCACACTCCTCTCAACCGGTGGTTTTTCTACTAAGGATGAATGACCTCAACTTCTTGTGGGAGCCTGGCACGTACATATTAGGCATCCATGCTAGGTTTCAACAACTTCCGACACAGTTTACACGTTGTGACACGTTCGACCATTTATCAGATCAATTTCACCGACAAAACTCCAAGAAATACCAAACTTGTCAAAAATCCAAGCAACTTGGCACGATGCCTTTAATTGGTTATACAAAGTCATGGAAAAAAATCCTTGTACAAAAATCACGATGTGCAAAGCACGTTATTTTTTGACATCCATCAAATGCCCGGACTGACACCAACTTTTGTAAGTTGGTTGTAATTCCTTTGTTATACATCCATGCCTTGTTTGAATGACTTGTTACACTATATGCATGTTGCGAAATGTCCGGCCATTTATCGGTCTATTTCTACCGAAAACTCCAGAAAATTCAAACTATCAAAAATCAAAACAACTTCGCATGGACCCTTTAATTTGTCATACAAGGTATTGGAAAAAATTTGGGGTCATTTCAAGGATGTTGAAAAACAATGTGTGAAACATGGTTCATTATTGTACATCCTTTAAATAACCCCACCTATAGCAAGCATGCGGGCATGCCCTTCGTAGCCATTTATTCCAGGTTTCAACAAATTCCGACATCGTTTGCACTTTGCGACACGTCTAAACATTTATAAACCTTTTTTTGGCAAAAAAACTCCAATAAATGAAAAAAATATCAAAAACCCAAACAACGTGCCATGGTGCATTGAATTGGTCATACACAAGTATAGAAAATAATTGGGGCCATTTGATGGATGTCGGAAAAACACATGATCTCAAACGGAGCTTTCTAGCCTATCCAAACACCCTATGTCGGATATGGTGTATGGTGTTTTTTTGGACAACTTTGAAATGACCTCAAATTTTCTTACCACATAGGAATGCCCCATGGTAGTCATCTATGTCTTGATTGATTGACTTTTGACACCGTATGCAAGTTGCGAGACTTCCATCCATTTATCGACCTTTTTTACCGAGGAAACTCTAGAAAATGCAAAATTTATCGAAGACCCGAACAACTTGGCAAGGTGTCTTGAATTGGTCATAAAAGGCCATGAAAAAAGTTAGGGACATTTGAAGGATGTCGAGAAACAACATGCTCTTAGATGGAGCATTCTCACCTACCCGAACACCCTCCGTTCAACATGGTCTATTTTTGCACATACTTGAAATGACCCCAACTTTTGCAAGCAAGTGGGCATGCCGATGGGTAGGTATCCATGTCAGATTTAACGATTTGTGACATTTATATCTAAGTTTTGATATGCTCCGCAATTTATCAACTTATTTTGACCGAGTAAACTGTAGAAAATGCAAAATTTGTCAAACCCAAAACAACTCGGCATGGACACTTGCATTCATAATACAAGGCCATGAAAAGAAATTCAGGCCACTTCAAGGATGTCAAAAAACAATATGCTCCTTTTGGCTACCCAAACACCCTGTGTTGAAAATGGTGATCTTTAGGACATCCCTAAAATGACCCCAAATTTTCTACGAAGTGGCAATGCCCATGGTAGGCATCAATGCCGAGAATACATGGTGTTTTTTTATCTTCTATCCTATTTCCCTTTTTTCTTTTTTCTTTCCTTTTTTGTTTTCGTTCACTTTTTCCATTTTTCTGTTTATTGTTTCTATTTTCCATAAACTTGAAAAAGTCAGAATTACAAAATTTTATTCGCAATTTTAGAGTTTTTCATCAATTTCAAAAAAATTAATCATTTTTCAAAAATTGTTTAGAATGTTAATTTTTTTTCATATTTAATAATTGATGTTCTAAAATTTAAGAAAGTGTTCAGAATGGTCAAAAAAAAGTTCATGCCTTCAAAATTAGTTCATCATTATTCAAAAATAGTTTCAAAGGTCATTGTTCAAATTTTTTGCAACGTTTAGAAAAATGATTGGTATTTCAAAAATTGTGCATGTCTTCGATTTTTGTTTGGCAATTTTAAATAATGTTCTTGTTTTGAGAAAAAAAGTGAAAAATAGTCTCTCTATGTTTGCGTTCAAAAATTTTTTTTTTGAAAAGTTGTTTTTCAAAATTTTGAATTGGTTTTCAAAAAATGTTTGCGTTCCAAAAATGGTCCCCATTTAAAAAAATAGAATTAGCTTTTTAAGAAAATAAATTCATGAAATTTGAAACAAAGTTCACAAAAATTGAAAAGGTTAACGAATGTTAAAAGTGAACAAACTAAGGAAAGAAAAAAATTGAAACAAATAAGGAAATTAAGAAAAACAAAAATACCTGAAGAAAAAGGCCAAACAAAAAAAACAAATCAGAATTGCATGTTTTTTATTTCCTATAAGAAGGTAGAAAGAAGGAACTGGGCTCAATAGTTGCTTTGTCCCACTGGCTATCGCGTAAAGCCCAAAGGTGGAGTTTTGGAGTTCTGTTCCCACCATGTGCGCTCGTCTTTTTTCAAGATTATTAGCTGAGAAAAAACATAAATGGGTGAGTGCCAAGTTGCAAATAACCTGTAACGTACCGCGTATACGTCCGTTCTGCAATATAGACGGTCTATTCTGCTAATATTAGCAGAATAACTATTCTGCACACCACTTCGGCACTGCATGTTCAACAGAAGCGCACTGCATCATTTTGACGACGAGCACTGCAATAGAGACTAGTGAACTTCGTGTCAAAAAAAATTGCATGTAGTGTTTTTCTGGTACTGTTTTCGTTCTAGTTTTTTAACCGTTTATCAGAACGAGGCGTATAATATACCGTTGGAAAGCTATGGATTAGGCGCAACTTTGCCATGTTGAACACTTTTCGAGATTCCTTGCGGTTTAAGAGCAGTTTTAAAAATGGCGCGGCGGACGACGAGTGACAGCGAGCGTATTTTCGCGATTTCTTCTAAACCACTCGTCGGAACGAAGCAAACGGTACGCCGTTTGATAGATATCGTCGAGGCGCATCTTTTTCATATATAAATATTTCTCTAATTCGTTACGGTTGAAGAGCAGTTTCAAATTTACTAAATCACGGAACTATTTTTCAAATTTTTTGAAATTTTTGGTACTGTTTTTCCTCCAGTTTTCTAACTGTTTGTCGAAACGATACGTATGATACGCCGTTGGAAAGCTATGGACAAGGCGCAACTGTCTTATGTTGAAATGTTTTTGAGATTCCTTACAGTTTTTAGTTAATTTTGAAAATCGTGCCGCTGACATCGAGAGGCAGCGGCTGTTTTTGCGCGAAATTTTTTCGAATGGCTGGTAAGAATGATTCAAATCATACGCCGTTGGAAAGATATCGACGAGACGCAACTTTTTCATGTAGAACACTCTCTCTAATTCCTTACGGTTTAAGAGCAGTTTCGATTTTACCGAAAAGCGGACACTCTGTTCTTCGCGAGACCAAATCAGAATTGCATTGCTTCAGACAAAATACCGCACTGCATCAGATGGGCAAGTGCACTGCATGGTTTCTTTTTGTTTAGACGTATTTTTTCTTGAACGGGGAAAGAAGAACGCACTGCTTCAGACGAAATACCGCACTTCATCGGACAGACAAGTGCACTGCATGATTTATTTTTTGTGGGATGTAAATTTCCCAAACGATGTAGAGTGCACTCCATGTCAAGCGTTGGTGAACCGCAATACTATGAAAAGTGAACCTCAAGACTACCGTAAACGTGTCGTACTGCATCATACAGAAAACCACACTTATTTAGACTAAAAGACACACTTCATTGGACAGACAATGTGCACTGCATGATTTCTCCCTCGGTCATATGGAGAAGTGAATCGCATTACTTTTTTTTCATTTTGGTAACAATTTTTCTTGCACTAAACGATGTGAATTGCATGCAGTGTTGCAGTGCACTTTTTTATTTGGTGTTCCTAGTTTTCTCCTCCAATAAAAAGTACAACAAACCACAAGGGCAGCAAATAGTGAACCACATTGCATTTTGATTCTCCTCCAATAAAAGTAAAAAAAGGTTTACTGCGATGAACACAAAAAAAACTCCGGTGTGCCATGGATAGCACCTCGGCCCTGTTGGGGAACGTAGTAATTTCAAAATTTTCCTACGCACACGCAAGATCATGGTGATGGCATAGCAACGAGAGGGGAGAGTGTTCGTCCACGTACCCTCGTAGACCGTAAGCGGAAGCGTTAGCACAACGCGGTTGATGTAGTCGTACGTCTTCACGATCCGACTGATCCAAGCACCAAACGTACGGAGCCTCCGAGTTCAGCACACGTTCAGCTCGATGACGATCTCCGGCCTCCGATCCAGCCGAGCTCCGGAGATGAGTTCCGTCAGCACGACGGCGTGGTGACGATGATGATGTTCTACCGGCGCAAGGCTTCGCCTAAACTCCGCGACGATATGACCGAGGTGGAATATGGTGGAAGGGGGCACCGCACACGGCTAAGGAATGATCCGTAGATCAACTTGTGTGTCATGGGGTGCCCGCCTGCCCCCGTATATAAAGGAGCAAGGGAGGAGGAGGCCGGCCCTAGGAGGAGGGCGCGCCAAGGGAGTCCTACTCCCACCGGGAGTAGGATTCCTTCTTTCCTAGTCCAACTAGGAGTCCTTCCATGTATTAGGAGTAGGAGACAAGGAAGGGGAAGAGAGAAGGGAAGGAAGGAGGGGGTGCGGCCCCTCCCCCTAGTCCAATTCGGACTAGGCCATGGGGGGGCGCGCGGCCTGCCCTAGGCAGCCCCTCTCTCTTTCCCGCAGGGCCCAATAAGGCCCAATACTTCTCCCCGGCGAATTCCCGTAACTCTCCGGTACTCCGAAAAATACCCGAATCACTCGGAACCTTTCCGAACTCCGAATATAGTCGTCCAATATATCGATCTTTACGTCTCGAGCATTTCGAGACTCCTCATCATGTCCCCGTTCTCATCCGGGACTCCGAACTCCTTCGGTACATCAAAACTCATAAACTCATAATATAACTGTCATCGAAACCTTAAGCGTGCGGACCCTACGGGTTCGAGAACTATGTAGACATGACCTAGAACTATTCTCGGTCAATAACCAATAGCGGGACCTGGATGCCCATATTGGCTCCTACATATTCTACGAAGATCTTTATCGGTCAAACCACATAACAACATACGTTGTTCCCTTTGTCATTGGTATGTTACTTATTGGTATCCAATACCTAGTTCAATCTCGTCACCGGCAAGTCTCTTTACTCGTTCTGTAATGCATCATCCCGTAACCAACTCATTGGTCACATTGCTTGCAAGGCTTATAATGATGTGCATTACCGAGAGGGCCCAGAGATACCTCTCCGACAATCGGAGTGACAAAACCTAATCTCGAAATACGCCAACTCAACATGTACCTTCAGAGACACCTGTAGTACTTCTTTATAATCACCCAGTTACATTGTGACGTTTGGTAGTACCCAAAGTGTTCCTCCGGTAAACGGGAGTTGCATAATCTCATAGTTACAGGAACATGTATAAGTCATGAAGAAAGCAATAGCAACATACTAAACGATCAAGTGCTAAGCTAACGGAATGGGTCAAGTCAATCAAATCATTCTCCTAATGATGTGATCTCGTTAATCAAATGACAACTCTTTTGTCCATGGCTAGGAAACATAACCATCTCTGATAAACGAGCTAGTCAAGTAGAGGCATACTAGTGACCCTATGTTTGTCTATGTATTCACACATGTATTATGTTTCCGGTTAATACAATTCTAGCATGAATAATAAACATTTATCATGAAATAAGGAAATAAATAATAACTTTATTATTGCCTCTAGGGCATATTTCCTTCAGTCTCCCACTTGCACTAGAGTCAATAATCTAGTTCACATCGTCATGTGATTTAACACCAATATTCATATCTGTATATGATTAACACCCATAGTTCACATCATCATGTGACCAACACCCAAAGGGTTTACTAGAGTTAATAATCTAGTTCACATCGCTATGTGATTAACACCCAAAGAGTACTAAGGTGTGATCATGTTTTGCTCGTGAGAGAAGCTTAGCCAACGGGTCTGTCACATTCAGAGCCGTATGTATTTTGCAAATATTCTATGTCTACAATGCTCTGCACGGAGCTACTCTAGCTAATCGCTCCAACTTTCAATATGTATCCAGATTGAGACTTAGAGTCATCTGGATCGATGTAAAAGCTTGCACCTATGTAACTCTTTACGACGGGCTCTTTTATCACCTCCATAATCGAGAAATATTTCCTTAGTCCTCACTAAGGATATTCTTGACCAATGTCCAGTGATCTACTCCTAGATCACTATTGTACTCCCTTGCCAAATTCAGAGCAAGGTGTACAATAGGTCTGGTACATAGCATAGCATACTTTATAGAACCTATAACTGAGGCATAGGGAATGACTTTCATTCTCTTTTCTATTTTCTGGCGTGGTCGGGATTTGAGTCTTACTCAATTTCACACCTTTGCAACACAGGCAAGAACTCTTTCTTTGACTGTTCCATTTTGAACTACTTCAAAATCTTGACAAGGTATGTACTTTTGAAAAACTTATCAAGCGTCTTGATCTATCTCAATAGATCTTGATGCTCAATATGTAAGTAGTTTTTACTGAGGTATTTCTTTTAAAGAACACCTTTAAAACACTCCTTTATGCTTTGCAGAATAATTCTACATTATTTCCGATCAACAATATGTCATTCACATATACTTATCAGAAATGTTGTAGTGCTCCCACTCACTTTCTTGTAAATACAGGCCTTTCCAAAAGTCTGTATTAAACCATATGCTTTGATCAACTCATCGAAGCGTATATTCCAACTCCGAGATGCTTGCACCAGTCCATTGATGGATTGCTGGAGCTTGCACACTTTGTTAGCATCTTTAGGATTGACAAAAACTTTCTGGTTGCATCATATACAACTCTTCTTTAATAAATCCATTAAGGAATGTAGTTTTGACATCCATTTGCCAGATTTCATAAAATGTGGCAATTGCTAACATGATTCGGACAGACTTAAGCATCACTACAGTTGAGAAAATCTCATTGTAGTCAACACCTTGAACTTGTCAAAAAACCTTTTGCGACAAGTCGAGCTTTGTAGATAGTAACACTACTATCAACGTCCGTCTTCCTCTTAAAGATCCATTTATTTCTTATGGTTTGCCGATCATCGGGCAAGTCCACCAAAGTCCACACTTTGTTGTCATACATGGATCATATCTCAGATTTTATGGCCTCAAGCCATTTCGTGGAATCTGGGCTCATCATCGCTTCCTCATAGTTCGTAGGTTTATCATGGTCTAGTAACATGACTTTCAGAACAGGATTACCGTAGCACTCTGGTGCGGACCGTACTCTCCAGACCTACGAGGTTCTGTAGTAACTTGATCTGAAGTTTCATGATCATCATCATTAGCTTCCTCACTAATTGGTGTAGGAATCACTGGAACTGATTTCAGTGATGAACTATTTTCCAATTCGGGAGAAGGTACAAATTACCTTTTCAAGCTCTACTTTCCTCCCACTCACTTCTTTCGAGAGAAATTCCTTCTCTTAGAAAGGATCCAAATTTAGCAACGAAAATCTTGCCCTCAGATCTGTGATAGAAGGTGTACCCAACAGTTTCCTTTGGGAATTCTATGAAGACGCACTTCTCCGATTTGGGTTCGAGCTTATCAGGATGAAACTTTTTCACATAAGCATCGCAACTCCAAATTTTTAGAAACAACAGCTTAGGTTTATTGCTAAACCATAGTTCATACGGTGTCGTCTCAACGGATTTAGATGGTGCCCTATTTAATGTGAATGCAGCTGTCTCTAATGCATAACCCCAAAACGATATTGGTAAATCTGTAAGAGACATCATAGATCGCACGATATCCAATAAAGTGCGGCTACGACGTTTGGACACACCATAACGTTGTGGTGTTCCAGGTGGCATGAGCTGTGAAACTATTTCACATTGTTTTAATTGAAGACCAAACTTGTAAATCAAATGTTCATCTCCACGATCAGATCGCAGAAACTTTATTTTCTTGTTACGATGATTTTCCACTTCACTCTGAAATTCTTTGAACCTTTCAACTATTTCAGACTTATGTTTCATCAAGTAGATATACCCATATCTGCCCAAATCATCTGTGAAGGTCAGAAAATAACGATACTTGCCATGAGCCTTCATACTCATTGGTCTGCATACATCAGTATGTATTATTTTCAATAAGTCAGTAGCTCGTTCCATTGTTCCGAAGAACGGAGTTTTAGTCATCTTGCCCAAAAGGCACGGTTCGCAAGCATCAAATGATTCATAACCAAGTGATTCCGAAAATCCATCTTTATGGAGTTTCTTCATGCGCTTTACACCGATATGACCTAAACGGCAGTGCCACAAATAAGTTGCACTATCATTATTAACTTTGCATCTTTTGGCTTCAATATTACGAATATGTGTATCACACGATCGAGATCCAACAAACCATTTTCATTGGGTGTATGACCATAGAAGGTTTTATTCATGTAAACAGAACAACAATTATTCTCTAACTTACATGAATAACCGTATTGAAATAAACATGATCAAATCATATTCATGCTCAATGCAAACACCAAATAACACTTATTTAGATTTAACACTAATCCCGAAGTATAGGGAGTGTGCGATGATGATCATATCAATCTTGGAACTATTTCCAACACACATCGCCACTTCACCCTTAACTAGTCTCTGTTTATTCTGCAACTCCCATTTCGAGTTACTAATCTTAGCAACTGAACTAGTATCAAATACTGAGGGGTTTCTATAAACACTAGTAAAGTACACATCAATAACATGTATATCAAATATACTTATGTTCACTTTGCCATCCTTCTTATCCGCCAATCACTTGGGGTAGTACTTCTTCCAGTGACCAGTCTCTTTGCAGTAGAAGCACTTAGTCTCAGGCTTAGGACCAGACTTGGGTTTCTTCACTTGAGCAGCAACTTGCTTGCCGTTCTTCTTGAAGTTCCCCTTCTTTTCCCTTTGCCTTTTTCTTGAAACTAGTGATCTTGTTAACTATCAACACTTGATGCTCTTTTCTTGATTTCTGCCTTCGCCGATCTCAACATCGCGAAGAGCTCAGGAATAACTTTCGTCATCCCTTGCATATTATAGTTCATCACGAAGTTCTAGTAACTTAGTGATGGTGACTAGAGAATTCTGTCAATCACTATCTTATCTGGAAGATTAACTCCCACTTGATTCAAGTGATTGAAGTACCCAGACAATATGAGCACATGCTCACTAGTTGAGCGATTCTCCTCCATCTTTTAGCTATAGAACTTGTTGGAGAATTCATATCTCTCAACTCGGGTATTTGCTTGAAATATTAACTTCAACTCCTGGAACATCTTATATGGTCCATGGCGTTCAAAAACGTCTTTGAAGTCCCGATTCTATGCCGTTAAGCATGGTGCACTAAACTATCAAGTAGTCATCATATTGAGCTTAGCTAAACGTTCATAATGTCTGCATCTGCTCCTGCAATAGGTCTGTCACCTAGCGGTGCATTAAGGACATAATTATTCTGTGCAGAAATGAGGATAAATCTCAGATCACGGATCCAATCCGCATCATTGCTACTAACATTTTTCAACACAATTTTCTCTAGGAACATATCAAAACAAACATATGAAAGCAACAACGCAAGCTATTGATCTTACAACATAATTTGCAAAATACTACCAGGACTAAGTTCATGATAAATTTAAGTTCAATTAATCATATTACTTAAGAACTCCCACTTAGACAGACATCTCTCTAGTCATCTAAGTGATCACGTGATCCAAATCAACTAAACCATAACCGATCATCACGTGAGATGGAGTAGTTTTCAATGGTGAACATCAGTATGTTGATCATATCTACTATATGATTAACGCTCGACCTTTCGGTCTCCGTGTTCTGAGGCCATATCTGCATATGCTAGGCTCGTCAAGTTTAACCTGAGTATTCCGCGTGTGCAAAACTGGCTTGCACCCGTTGTAGATGGACGTAGAGCTTATCACACCAGATCATCACGTGGTGTCTGGGCACGACGAACTTTGGCAACGGTGCATACTCAGGGAGAACACTTCTTGATAATTAGTGAGAGATCATCTTAAAATGCTACCGTCAAACAAAGCAAGATAAGATGCATAAAGGATAAACATCACATGCAATCAAAATATGTGACATGATATGGCCATGATCGTCTTGCGCCTTTGATCTCCATCTCCAAAGTACTGTCATGATCTCTATCGTCACCGGCACGACACCATGATCTTCATCATCTTGATCTATATCAATGTGTCGTCACATGGTCGTCTCACCAACTATTGCTCTTGCAACTATTGCTATCGCATAGCGATAAAGTAAAGCAATTATTTGGCACTTGCATCTTATGCAACAAAAAGGCAACCATAGGGCTTCTGCCAGTTGCCGATAACTTCAACAAAACATGATCATCTCAACTTATATCTCATCACGTCTTGACCATATCACATCACAACATGCCCTGCAAAAACAAGTTAGACGTCCTCTACTTTGTTGTTGCAAATTTTACGTGGCTACTACGGGCTGAGCAAGAACCGTTCTCACCTACGCATCAAAACCACAACGATAGTTTGTCAAATAGACTCCGTTTTAACCTTCGCAAGGACCGGGCGTAGCCATACTTAGTTCAACTAAACTTGGAGAAACTGACACCCGCCAGCCACCTGTGTGCAAAGCACGGCGGTAGAACCAGTCTCGCGTAAGCGTACGCATAATGTCGGTCTGGGCCTCTTCATCCAACAATACCGCCGAACCAAAGTATGACATGCTGGTAGGCAGTATGACCTATATCATCCACAACTCACTTGTGTTCTACTCATGCATATAACATCAACGCATAAAACCTGGCTCTGATACCACTGTTGGGGAACGTAGTTATTTCAAAATTTTCCTACGCACACGCAAGATCATGGTGATGGCATAGCAACGAGAGGGGAGAGTGTTGTCCACGTACCGTCGTAGACCGAAAGCGGAAGCATTGACGCAACGCGGTTGATGTAGTCGTACGTCTTCACGATCCGACCGATCCAAGCACCGAACGTACGGAGCCTCCGAGTTCAGCACACATTCAGCTCGATGACGATCTCCGGCCTCCGATCCAGCCGAGCTCCGGAGATGAGTTCCGTCAGCACGACGGCGTGGTGACGATGATGATGTTCTACCGGCGCAGGGCTTCGCCTAAACTCCGCGACGATATGACCGAGGTGGAATATGGTGGAAGGGGGCACCGCACACGGCTAAGGAACGATCCGTAGATCAACTTGTGTGTCATGGGGTGCCCCCTGCCCCCGTATATAAAGGAGCAAGGGAGGAGAAGGCCGGCTCTAGGAGGAGGGCGCGCCAAGGGAGTCCTACTCCCGGTGGGAGTAGGATTCCTTCTTTCCTAGTCCAACTAGGAGTCCTTCCATGTATTAGGAGTAGGAGACAAGGAAGGGGAAGAGAGAAGGGAAGGAAGGAGGGGGTGCGGCCCCTCCCCCTAGTCCAATTCGGACTAGGCCATGGGGGGGCGCGCGGCCTGCCCTAGGCAGCCCCTCTATCTTTCCCGCAGGGCCCAATAAGGCCCAATACTTCTCCCCGGCGAATTCCCGTAACTCTCCGGTACTTCGAAAAATACCCGAATCACTCGGAACCTTTCCGAACTCCGAATATAGTCGTCCAATATATCGATCTTTATGTCTCGACCATTTTGAGACTCCTCGTCATGTCCCCGATCTCATCCGGGACTCCGAACTCCTTCGGTGCATCAAAACTCATAAACTCATAATATAACTGTCATCGAAACCTTAAGCGTGTGGACCCTACGGGTTCGAGAACTATGTAGACATGACCTAGAACTATTCTCGGTCAATAACCAATACTGGGACCTGGATGCCCATATTGGCTCCTACATATTCTACGAAGATATTTATCGGTCAAACCGCATAACAACATATGTTGTTCCCTTTGTCATCGGTATGTTACTTGCCCGAGATTCAATCGTCGGTATCCAATACCTAGTTCAATCTCGTCAACGGCAAGTCTCTTTACTCGTTCTGTAATGCATCATCCCGTAACCAACTCATTGGTCACATTGCTTGCAAGGCTTATAATGATGTGCATTACCTAAAGGGCCCAGAGATACCTCTCCGACAATCGGAGTGACAAAACCTAATCTCGAAATACGCCAACTCAACATGTACCTTCGGAGACACCTGTAGTACTTCTTTATAATCACCCAGTTACGTTGTGACGTTTGGTAGTACCCAAAGTGTTCCTCCGGTAAACGGGAGTTGCATAATCTCATAGTTACAGGAACATGTATAAGTCATGAAGAAAGCAATAGCAACATACTAAATGATCAAGTGCTAAGCTAACGGAATGGGTCAAGTCAATCACATCATTCTCCTAATAATGTGATCTCCTTAATCAAATGACAACTCTTTTGTCCATGGCTAGGAAACATAACCATCTCTGATAAACGAGCTAGTCAAGTAGAGGCATACTAGTGACACTATGTTTGTCTATGTATTCACACATGTATTATGTTTCCGGTTAATACAATTCTAGCATGAATAATAAACATTTATCATGAAATAAGGAAATAAATAATAACTTTATTATTGCCTCTAGGGCATATTTCCTTCTCCCCCCATCCGGTGGCACCCACGCACTGCAGATTTCCTGAACTAATTACGGGATGTTGGTGTACCGCATAGAGCGTGCAAGCAAACCACACTGGAACTATGAAGCACCTCGCTGATTTTTTTGTTGGGGAAGGAGGAAGATCAGCTGCCTGACCTCTCCCCGCGCTTCTTGTTCTGGTCGTGTTGTCGCCGCGATGAAGCACCCGTAGGAATTCAGAGCACCCGTGGGGATTCAGGTACTGCTGAACCGCATGGCACGCTGCACAGCACGGTGGCACATCGCAGCGAGCCATGGCCTGTGCAGGGGAGGGGAGGGCCATGGTGGTCATGAACAAACCACAGGAGGGCGCGATGCGCACTGCTCGCTGGGTCCGGCTGGACTGCCGTTGACCCGATTGGGCTCGAGCAAGAGGGGGAGGAAGGCAGAAGGTCGCCGTCGTTGGCCCGGTTGCACTCGTGCGCCGCGACAGCCAAGAGAGGACGAGAAACTCCAGGATATGCGAGCACCATCCATGTCCTCCACTCTCCATGGCGGCGCGGTGACGTGGAGGTGGGTGTTGCTCATCGGGGGTGGACAGAACCGCACCACCAGTGGGAAGGCAGGGAGCGCACCTTCCTTACTGCCTGCCTTGTAGAGCCGGGCTGCAGCTCCGCCCACCGTTTCTTCATCGTCAGGGAGTCGACGGTGGCCGGCACATGGGGCGCGGGAGCCCGACGGGGGAAGATGGTGAGGGTGCGCGGGCGGGGGGGGGGGGGGGGCTTCAAAGAAGGAGGTGGGCTCTGGGTGGCCGGCGTGGGCCTGGGGACCATGGTGCGGCGGAGATTGGGCGCTCCAGGGCGGCGGCTCGCGCCATGAGGTCACGGCGGAGGTGGGGTGCGGGATGGTGGGGTGATGCGTTTGGGATCGGGAGGCGCGGTGGGCGGCAATGAGAGGAGGCGCGCGCGGTGGCCGATGGGCTTGGGTGCGGTGGGTGGAGTGCCGGCCGAGGTTAGAGGAGGCGCGACGGCCGGGGGCAGAGGAGTCATGGCGGCACTGTTGGCTGCGATGGAAGGAGGTAGGTGGTGGAGCCGCTAGCGGAGGTCGGAGGAGGAGTCCCCGAGCCGCAAGTCGAGGTACGGGGGCCAGCGGCGCGGCGCTTCGGGCTGCCGGCAGCGCAAGGCGGGGCGGCAGAGGGGGAGTTGCTCGGGGAGAGAGAGGAGGTCGCGGGATGGTGTGGGATCTGACGAATGGATAAGTGGGGTGGGTGGGTGAGTGTGTGGGTTCGGGTTTTGTTTTTTCAGTTTTTCTGTAGTGACCGTGCGGTCCAGTTCATGGAATGGGGTGTTAGCAGAATAAGCTGGGTGTTATTAGAATAAGACTCTTAAGGGTGTTATCATAATAGACCCACCCTATATATATATATATATATATATATATATATATATATATATATATATATATATATATATGGATACACTTTGTCAAAAGTCTAAATTGCCCTTTATACGAAAACCCGAACGGGTAGCAAAGCTTTCCGTACCTTAGCCGGCGCCAGTAGCCAGGTGACTAGGGAGGTGATCTTCTTCCACCGATCTTCACCGGCCAGGGCGCTGGCCCCCTCTCCCTCCGGTTGCTGCTTCGATGGCAGGAGGGAGGGGGACCCGTTCCTCCACTCTGTAGGTAGGGTTTGGATTTATAGGTCGTGGTGCGCCGTTGGGGTGGTGGGAGCGGAGCCCGCACAATAAATCTATCTCAACTCCACTCCCACTCTGGCGGTGCCCTTCATGGTGGTGTGTCGGAGTTTATAGCATCGTGTGTTTGCCGATCCTTCAGATCGGTGGTGTTAGTGTTCATGGATGGTGTCGGCGAGATGGCGGCAGTGACTCCATCAGGTGTGTCTCTCCTTCTGCTATGTCCCTATTGCTGTGGTGTTGTCTCCGACATCATGATGGATTCGAGAGGTTTGTCGATCAGGAGTACGCGCAGACGGTTGTCTACGCAACTGACTGATGGAAGATGGTGCATCTTGTGATGGGTTTCTGGTTGGAGGCTGGCAATTCTGATTCCCTCCTTCGATGTCGTAGTCGTGCCGAGGTGTCAGTTCTAGATTTCGATGGCATGTCTGGGAACATGTTGCCCTGGTCCGATTCTTTCAGCGGCAATGGTTTAGCTTCAGGCAAACTACTTTGGAGGTCCGTAAAGCTGCTGCTCAGTGATGGAGCCACGTCGAGCTCGGGTGAAGATGTTATTTATCTTCTTTTCCTTAGTGGAGAGGGACAGGAGGGCCGAGCACATAGTTGTGCATACCATGTGGCCCACACAGGGCCCATGAATTTTGGGGGCCCCATTTCTGCAGGCCTAGTTAAGGCAGCAGGCTGAAAGGCCCGGATACGATGGCCTGAAAGAATATTGATCATTCGCATGATCTACAGCCATGAGTGCACGAGTAGGACCAGACCTACAATACTAACCCTGAAGGCATTGTAGCCAGATTGCGGTTGCAGGCTAATAACGCAGCATAGGACCGGCGGCAGGGCTGGCAACGCTGGGAGGCACGGCAACAATAACAGAAGGTGAGTAGGACAGGCACACGACCGTTTTCTTCTGGAGGACACCAGGGTGTGCCAGAGGCCCCTGGCGCGCCCTGATGGGTTGTGGGGCCCATGGAGGTCCTTTCCACCGCCTCTCAGCTCTATAAATACCCAAAAAATTCAAAAAACATAGGGTAGTCGAGAAAACACAATTTTGGCCACCGCATGTTCCTGAACCACGAGATCCAATATAGAGCCGTATTCAGACACCTTGCCCGAGGAGAACACGATCATGGAAGGGGTTCATCATCCTCATTGGTGCTCCTCCGATGATGCGTGAGTAGTTCACGTCAGACCTACAGGTCCGTAGGAAGTAGCTAGATGACTTTCTCTCTCTTTTTGATTTCTCAATACAATGTTCCCCTCGATGTTCTTGGAGATCTATTTGATGTATTGACTTTTTGTGGTGTGTTTGTTGGGATCCGATGAATTGTGAGTTTATGAACAGATTTATTCATATCCATATATGATTATTATAGCTTCGTAATTCTTCGCCGATATTTCAGTTTTGTTTGGCCAACTTGATTGATTTATCTTGCAACGGGAAGAGGTTCTTTGTGACCGGTTCGATCTAGCAGTGTCCTCACCGAATGACAGAAGGGGTAGCGAGGCACACATGTATTGTTGCTATTAATGATAAAACGATGGGGTCTATTCCTACATGAATATATCTTGTCTACATCATGTCATCGTTCTTATTGTATTACTCCATTTCTCCATGAACTTAATACACCAGATGCATGCTGGATAGCGGTTGATGCATGGAATAATTGTACTAGATGCAGAATACTTTCAGTCTACTATTTTTGGACGTGATGCCTATATACATGATCATTGTCTTGGATATCGGCATAATTATTTGCTCTTCTATCAATTGCCCAACAGTAATTTGTTTACCCACCGTATGCTATTTCTTGAGAGAAACCACAAGTGAAATCTACGCCCCTGGGCCTATGTCCTACCATATATTTCCAGATCTATATTGTTATTTGTGTTTCCAATTTATTTGCCTCTTTTGTTTCAGATGTATATTATCAAAAATCCAAAATATATCTCGTTGAGTTTTATTTGCCTTTATTTTATTTGCATCTATCAGTCTATCTATTTATCATATTTTACTACCTTCGAGGGATTGACAACCCCTTTTACGCGTTGGGTTGCTCCTCCTACTAGATTGATAACCTTGGTTTCATAACTAAGGGAAATACTCATCGCTGTTGTGCTACATCATCCCTCGCAAAAATACCAACGCAAATACAAGCAATCACCGAGCACCCGCACGCGAGGTGAAGATTGGGCCCCGCCACCACTAGCACCTACCGAGCTTTGCCTGGCGGCACAGACCAGCGGCTGGAACTGGAGAAGAGGGAGGAGGAGACTGCGGCTCGGGCGGCTAGTGTTGCTTTTTTTTCTATTGGTACATTTGCAAGACACATCTATTAGCATTTATCTGGTAGACCTGAGTGAGGGCAGATGGTAAGATAGGATGCCATCATGTTTGGAAAGCAGGCGTCGATATTGGATGGACGTCAAGACTGCATGCAAAGTTGTTCTCAATGTAGCAAGAATGCATGTCCCATATTGTCTATTCATAAATTTTCCACTGATGCTAGCAACGTGGACTACTTTGTTGCATTAGTGCATACGTTGATGTTGCATGTGCATTCACCATAGCAGTGTAGATGCTAACATTTAATTATGGTTCGCTTGATGGGAATCTGTACTGCACCATCATGGCAATATATGATCATAGTTTTTCTCGATGTTGATCTTGTCTAGGATCCTGATCCATGTGTACTCTATTTACTAATTAGGTAATAAACACAGAGTTCCACGTTGTTGGTCATGATTTCCAACAACATGTTGGGCCAATCCTGAGCTTCATGGTGTAGTGCATCTTGCTTTTGAGATGTTTGGCAAAATGATCCGGTTAGCCAATTCTCATCATCAAGCCCGACCACAAACCTCCTGATTAGCATGGGGTCATGCCAATAACCAACATCGACTGCACGACCCATGCTCTTTATTTCAGGAGGCACCCACGACTTGATGGAAGGCTTGTTCTCCTCCTTGATGTCTGGCTGGCTAATCTTGAGTGCCGGGCTCGGAGTAAAAACATCATGACGCACATCTCCTGCCCTATTCTTGATGGCAATAGTTGAGTCGGGATTTTCATTTGGACCGTCCTCACCTTCTGACCCAGAGGAGATGCCATGAGCTTCATATTCAGAGGAGACTCGTTTATCCCTAGGAGCCATCTAGACAAGCATACAGTATAGTACAGGCTCAACACACTGTGTGTATCATGACATACATAAATACATAAATGGGATTCAGATGGCATTGCACTGTCCGGTAAACAATCACTAAAATGGTGGAATGCATCGGTGATAGAAGCTGTTGAGTACATCGAAGTGTGCAATGAACAAGATAATGACAACGGGAGATATAAGAATTGTCCTGGAAAATTTCACTACTGACAAACACAGAGTATATCAATGCTTTGAAAAACAATGCAACTACATTTTGTAATTCAGAGTATCGGAATGATTGGTATAACAATAGCAGCGGATTCGATCAGCGAGAGCATACTATTACGTACATGATATTTCGATGAAGTACTAAGAGACGATCATAGAGCATGCGAGCCTAATCCATCCAAACTGATCGAAATACAGCCTCCATGGAGCACGCTACAATACAACAAAAATAGATAACCACATCTAGACCTACTCATGACGAACTGAAATCACAGGGAAGCGATTCATGTGTTTACCTCACACAGGCTGTATGGTCGGGGTGAGTGATATGTGGAGCACGATGAGATGGCTGCGTCAGGAGATTGGTAATGGGAGATGGGAAAGGGAGGGGTTGCGCTGCGACTGATAAAGGAGAACGTGGGAGGGCGTCCAACAAAGGAATTATTGAGCCGCTCATCGGGCCAGTATAATACAGGGTCAAAACAATGATACATATATTACTTCCCACTATAAAGGGAGTAACATAGCATGTTACTAGTCTGTGTTACTACCCACTGTGGCTAGTCTAAGATACTGGCACAATTACCAGAACAGTAGTTGCTTTGACTACCAAAACACGACTAGCGTTTTGGCTTCTTCATTATAGCATTGTTAATAGTAAAGCCAGCTGCTGGCTATATGATCTTGCCATGTCATCTATAGCCAGTCTTGTAGCAAACTAGTACAACAGATGCATGTAAATTTATACTACTTTGTTGATACATGGCCCGCCTCCCTATTTCACAGTGTCTAGGAGCACGTGCTACAGCCGACTGTTAGTGAGTAGCCCGCTTCTCTTCTCTCTCTACCAACTCATCAAAAATACAATATTTAAAACCTTACAGCCCACCTATGTCATCCTAATGTACCTGCTCTTATAAGTTATGACACACAACAGCAGATTGCTTTTAATCTTTTGCGGGTGACACAACAACAGATTGTTAATGCCCCTGAGCAGAAAACAAACATGTCTATAGGCCAGTCGGCTCTAGCGAGAGCGACAATGCCGTGTTAAGATATATACAGAATAGAGAGAAGAGATATGAATTCCTGTTTAAGAAGTGAAAGATACACGATTGTATCAACAAGGGATATGGCTACAATGCCGAACATGGTTAGCAACGATGGCCTTCATGTGTATCGATTAACCGAGATACATGTGAATGGGGGCATTGGAATGCTCGTTTTGTGCCAGAAGCTTCGACTACAGATGATATTTGCAACGCAGCTTGCCACTCACCTATATATTTTTTAACATACTTTATTTTTCTCACACAGTTATTTTCAACTCACATGAAAATGCCGCAAAGGAATGCCCATGTGGAAAATTTCAGAGACACACACACACACACAGACACACACAGAGAGAGAGAGGACATTGCTGATATGGCAGCCATTGGCGAAAATGAAGGAACAGTTTATTCGAGGGATCTTTGCTTAAACCACAGCAACATGCTGACACGAAAGAAGGCAAATACCTTGTTAAGCAACTGACACATGGTAAATGGAAGTAAAGGAAAGAAAATACGGGGTCTCTCACAAGTCACAGAGCTAATAAACGGGGAAAGATAGTCGGCACCCGGGTGAGGTGCATGTGTTGTATTCCTCTTCCTCTTTGCCACGCCTCACGGACAGTACTGACAGATCTTGAAAGCCTCAGTTTCGCAGTAGACAACACTGAAAATAGGATTAGCGCTCCCGATGCACCACTTATACGCTGTCTGATAGCAGACGCTTGCTGACGCCGCCGTCGGCGTGGCCATTAGCAGCTGTGCAGCAAACAGGGCCAGCATGAAAATGGCGGCCATCTTAAGCATGGAGCTGGGAGCCATTGCAAAAGCTAGCCGACGAAGGACGTTGCGGCTTGAAGGTCTAGCCTGCAAACTGGAAGTCTTTTCTGAAAGCTTTGGTTGATGTGAGTGCTTGCTAGCAAGGCCTCCTATTTATAGGCACAAGAGTTCGTGCTTTGGTCTTCTTTTGCCATCCATGATTTCACTCGATCTCAGATGTAATAGTAATACTGGAGTATCATGCATGACAACGGAAGTTTTTGTTCCATCAATCATCCAAGCCACACATCATAGTTGACTTGGGAGAGTCCCCATGCGCGCGCATTTGGCATATCCCAAACCAGCTGGCAGCATCTCCGCTCAACTCATAGATAATCCTGTTGTGTGCCATGCAGTGAGTTTAAAATGCACTACCAGCCTAGCACCGAGATTCAAGAAAATACGGAACCAATACAAAAACTGAAGTGTCCAAGCCTTTGTTATTAAGATCGCACAACAGCATACATCATCTTGATCCCGTATCAATTAGTACATGATCTCGCGATTTTAAAGCCATTATCCCGTATCAATATTCAGAGGTGATCCTTCAATTCTTTGTTCTTGCGGTCGCTGCACACAATCTCGGCAGAAATAGTGTTAATTGCTTAGAGTTCGTCCCTTCACTGCACTTTCACACGCACCTCACCTTGAATTGTCAATATCAGGTAATTCTGACCCTGGACGAGGGTCATGGAATGTACAATAGATGTACGTGCGACAACTTTGACGGATGCAAAGACAAAGACAAGCTAACAAGACATAGGGCTGGGAGATCTTTTAATTTGTGCACACCTGGGGGCAGTTCCAAAAGGGCCAACTGTCAATTAAGATGTAAGGTCACCATATCCTTGGAACCCACAAATTTGAATTAAAATCACAAACAATTGCACTGTCCACAGTTGACTTGGGTGTTTCCCCATGCATTATCTTCTGTTGTGTTTCACCGTCCATAATCGTGATTTTAACGCCATTATCTTCTGTTGTGTTTGACCGCAACTGGCCCATGTGTACGTATGCTTAATATTCAGAGGTGATCCTTCAATTCTTTGTTCTTGCGGTCGCTGCACACAAGCTAGGCAGAAATAGTGAAAATTGGCTTACAGTTCGCCCCTTGACTGCAGTTTCACACGCACCTCACCTTCACCTATCAATATCAGGTAATTCTGGTCCTGGACTAGGGTCATTGAATGTACAATAGATGGATGTGTGACAGATTTGACGGATGCAAGGACAAACGGAAGGTTGTTTGAATTAATGAGGCGCACAGTTGATCTATTGAGGACCAAGCAATCACACAAGCATGACACTAACATTTGTTAACGAGTTCATCATTGTGGCTACATCTCCGGGCCCTGATTACGGGCGCTCGTCCCCATGGCACTGTCACAATACCGCACACCGGCCACCCGGGTGCCGGCATGCGCCGCCGGCTTCCCCTACGTACTTGTATTATTATGTTTGCATAGGTTACATCGCGTGTCTACCCCCACTATATATGAGAGGTCCAGGATACAAGTGTCATATTTGGGCACGACTTCATATCCTATCTACACACAGTCCAGATCCAAGTCCAACTGTAACCTACCTTGTACAATAATATTCGACACAACTCTAACAAAGGTAACAAGACATAGGGCTGGGAGATCTTTTAAATGGTGAGCACACTTTGCTAGCCCTACTTGTGGCAGTTTCAAAAGGGTTCAAAAGGGCCAACTACCCCCTCTCGATCGCAACCGCGTTGCCCCCGCGGGCGGCCGGCCATGCCTCCCCTCCTTCCCCGCGAGCCCTCCCCCTCTCACCTCCTCCTCCCTGCCGCCGTCGTGGGCGCCCGCCGTGGGCCTGGCCCGGGCGACGTTGGTGATGGCGGCCCCCGGCCCTTTCCCCTCTAGGGTTTCTTCGGCGCGGGACGAAGCGCTCCGGGCGGTGTCTTCAGGCGGCAGCGGTCCTGCGCGGTGGCAGGGTTTCCTTTCGCGGGCGGGTTTGAGCTCTGGGCGGCGGCGGCGCCGTTGGCGGCGTGGCAGCTCGGTGGCGCGGGCTGGCGGAGCCCGCCCGGCCTAGATCTGGGACCTTCGGGGCCCATCTGAGCCAGGGCGGGCCGGCGATAGGTGTGGCACTGGCGAGGCCCTCAGGAGGCGGCGGCGAGCGACGATGATCGGCGGGGTGCTGGCGGCATCGACGCCAGCCTGCTGCAGCGTTGCCGGTGGGGCGTAGCGGGCTCATTTCGGGCTTGGCCAGGCCAGGGGTGGCCTGGTATGCCCCGCTGTCATGTCTGGACGACGACCGCGGGGCGTAGCGGGCTCATTTCACAACTTACGCCACCCGGAACACCACAGCGTAATGATGTGTCCGAACGTCGTAATTGTACTTTACTTGATATGATGCGATCTATGATGTCTCTTACTGATTTACCGCTATCGTTTTGGGGTTATGCTTTAGAGACGGCCGCATTCACGTTAAATAGGGCACCATCAAAATCCGTCGAGACGACGCCTTATGAACTGTGGTTTCGCAAGAAACCAAAGTTGTCGTTTCTTAAAGTTTGGGGCTGCGATGCTTATGTGAAGAAACTTCAACCAGATAAGCTCGAACCCAAATCGGAGAAATGTGTTTTCATAGGATACCCAAAAGAGACTATTGGGTACACCTTGTATCACAGATCTTAAGGCAAGACCTTTGTTGCTAAATTCGGATCCTTTCTAGAGAAGGAGTTTCTCTCGAATGAAGTGAGTGGGAGGAAAGTAGAACTTGATGAGGTAACTGTACCTGCTCCCTTATTGGAAAATAGTTCATCACAGAAACCGGTTCCTGTGACGACTACACCAATCAGTGAGGAAGCTAATGATATTAATAATGAAACTTCAGATCAAGTTACTACAGAACCTCGTAGGTCAACCACAGTAAGATCCGCTCCAGAGTGGTACGGTAATCCTATTCTGGAAGTCATGTTACTTGACCATGGAGAACCTACGAACTATGAGGAAGCGATGATGTGCTCCGATTCCGCAAAATGGCTTGAGGCCATGAAATCTGAGATGGGATCCATGTATGAGAACAAAGTATGGACTTTGGTTGACTTGCCCGATGATCGGCAAGCCATCGAGAATAAATGGATCTTCAAGAAGAATACTGACGCTGATGGTAATGTAACTGTCTATAAAGCTCGACTTGTTGCGAAAGGTTTTCGACAAGTTCAAGGAGTTGACTACGATGAGACTTTCTCACCCGTAGCGATGCTTAAGTCTGTCCAAATCATGTTAGCTATTGCTGCATTTTATGATTATGAAATATGGAAAATGGATGTCAAAACTGCATTCCTGAATGGATTTCTGGAAGAAGAGTTGTATATGATGCAACCAGAAGGTTTTGTTGATCCAAAAGGTGATAACAAAGTGTGCAAGCTCCAGCGATCCATTTATGGACTGGTGCAAGCCTCTCGGAGTTGGAATAAACGCTTTGATAGTGTGATCAAAGCATATGGTTTTATACAGACTTTTGGAGAAGCCTGTATTTACAAGAAAGTGAGTGGGAGCTCTGTAGCATTTCTGATATTATATGTAGACGATATATTGTTAATTGGAAATGATATAGAATTTCTCGATAGCATAAAGGGATACTTGAATAAAAGTTTTCGACGAAAGACCTCTGTGAAGCTGCTTATATACTGGGCATCAAGATCTATAGAGAGAGATCAAGACGCTTAATTGGACTTTCACAAAGCACATACCTTGATAAAGTTTTGAAAAAGTTCAAAATGGACCAGGCAAAGAAAGGGTTCTTGCCTGTATTACAAGGTGTGAAGTTGAGTCAGACTCAATGCCCGACCACAGCAGAAGACAGAGAGAAAATGAAAGATGTTCCCTATGCTTCAGCCATGGGCTCTATCATGTATGCAATGTTGTGTACCAGACCTGATGTATGCTTAGCAAAAGGTTTAGCAGGGAGGTACTAAAGTAATCCAGGAGTGGATCACTGGACAGCGGTCAAGAATATCCTGAAATACCTGAAAAGGACCAAGGATATGATTCTCGTTTATGGAGGTGACAAAGAGCTAGTCGTAAATGGTTACGTCGATGCAAGTTTTAACACTGATCCGGATGATTCTAAATCGCAAACCGGATACGTGTTTATATTGAACGGTGGAGGTGTCAGCTGGTGCAGTTCTAAACAAAGTGTCATGGCGGGATCTACATGCGAAGCGGAGTACATAGCTGCTCCGAAAGCAGCAAATGAAGGAGTCTAGATGAAGGAGTTCATTTCCGATCTAGGTGTCATACCTAGTGCATCGGGACCAATGAAGATCTTCTGTGACAATACTGGTGCAATTGCCTTGGCAAAGGAATCCAGATTTCACAAGAGGACCAAGCACCTCAAGAGACGCTTCAATTCCATCCGGGACCAAGTCCAGGTGGGAGACATATATATTTGCAAGATACATACGGATCTGAATGTTGCAGACCCGTTGACTAAGCCTCTTCCATGAGCAAAACATTATCTGCACCAAGGCTCCATGGGTGTTAGAATCATTACTTTGTAATCTAGTATTGACTCTAGTGCAAGTGGGAGACTGGAGGAAATATGCGAGGCAATAATGAAGTTATTATTTATTTCCTTATATCATGATAAATGTTCATTATTCATGCTAGAATTGTATTAACCAGAAACATGATACATGTGTGAATACATAAACAAACATAATGTCACTAGTATGCCTCTACTTGACTAGCTCATTAATCAAAGATGGTTGTGTTTCCTAACCATAGACATGAGTTGTCATTTGATTAATGAGATCACATCATTAGTAGAATGATGTGATTGACTTGACCCATTCCGTTAGCTTAGCACTTGATCGTTTAGTATGTTGCTATTGCTTTCTTCATGACTTATACATGTTCCTACAACTATGAGATTATGCAACTCCCGTTTACCAGAGGAACACTTTGTGTGCTACCAAACGTCACAACGCAACTGGGTGATTATAAAGGAGCTCTACAGGTGTCTCCAAAGGAACATGTTGAGTTGGCGTATTTCGAGATTAGGTTTTGTCACTCCGATTGTAGGAGAGGTATCTCTGGGCCCTCTCGGTAATGCACATCACTATAAGCCTTGCAAGCAATGTAGCTAATGAGTTAGTTACGGAATGACGCATTACATAACGAGTAAAGGGACTTGCCAGTAACGAGATTGAACTAGGTATTGAGATATCGATGATCGAATCTCGGGCAAGTAACATACCGATGACAAAGGGAACAACGTATGTTGCTATGCGGTTTGACCAATAAAGATCTTCGTACAATATGTAGGAGCCAATATGAGCATCCAGGTTCCGCTATTGTTTATTGATCGGAAACGCGTCTCGGTCATGTCTACATAGTTCTCAAACCCGTAGGGTCCGCACGCTTAAAGTTACAATTACAGTTATATTATGAGTTTGTGAGTTTTGATGTACCGAAGGTTGTTCAGAGTCCCGGCTATGATCACGGAGATGACGAGGAGTCTCAAAATGGTCGAGACATGAAGATTGATATATTGGAAGTCTATATTTGGATATCAGAAGTTTTCTGGGTGCAATCCTGATTTTACCGGAGTACCGAGGGGTTACCGGAACCCACGGGGGGGCTTAATGGGCCATGGTGGGCCTTAGTGGAGAAGAGGAGAGGCGACCAGGGCTGGGCCGCACGCCCCTTCCCCCTAGTCCGAATAGGACAAGCAGAGGGGGGCGGCGCCCCCCCCCCCCCTTCCTTCCTCTCTCTCCCTCCTCTTTCCCCCCTTCTCCAAGTCCAACAAAGAAACACTAGTGCAGAACCGGGCAATAGCACCGGTTCGTACGGCCCTTTAGTGTCGGTTCCATAACCGGCACTAAAGTGTGGTCACTAAAGCCCCCCCCCCCTTAGTATTGGTTCAGCACGAACCGGTGCTAAAGGCCAACCACGTGGCACGAGCCAGCTCCGGGGGCCTGGAGCCCTTTAGTACCGGTTGGTAAGACCAACCGGTACTATAAGGTTTGGGGGTTTTTAGTTTTATGATTTCTTTTTCATTTAATTTTGTGTTTCCATTTTAATTCTTTTTCGTTTGCTGGTTTTTTACGATACTACACAATGTACACGTTATGCATATATATATATATATATATATATATATATATATATATATATATATATATATATATATATAATTTCTAGTAGAACCAATCATGCATATATATATCATCAATGTCTCACAAACCACCATATTAATTAATTCACACATACACACATGTATAGCTATATACAATTTCTCCTACATATGCATGTTGCCTTCTGAGCCAGTGGCATTAGCCTAATTGGTGCCTTCGGAGCACGATGACAATTGGAAGTGGTTTTCATGGGGGCGGTAGCGGGTAATAGTATTCTCCCTTCGGATTTATGACCTGGTCGAGCAAAAATCCCGCTATTTCCTCTTGAAGTGCTTCTACGCGCTCCGTTTCTAGGAGGTTCTCCCGCACCTATTTGAACTGTTAAGAAGGAGATCAATATGCATGTGTATTAGTTGTGTGACTAGATATCGATAATGGTGTAAAAATTGTGAATAGTGTTCTGACAAGCGTACCCATTCCTGTCTTTGAGATCTGCTCCTTTCGGACGCCATCATGCGAATGTTCTCGCAAACGCAGAATGCACACAGATCAGTCCCCTGCGCCTGCTTCAGGGCCTTTACGAGAATGGAATTTGATTAGATAATAATTAATCAAGCATGATAATTAAAGAGATGGCAGCTAGCTAGCTAGCTAGTACTACTTAATTACTTACCTTGGGTCGAAACCATTTAAGCTTTTTTTTCCATTCGCCTTCCGTGATGCTGATGAACCTTGCCCAAGCCCTGCCCGCCGACAAAGAAAATGAATAAAGGGGTTATTAAATAGTTCATATCATGAAATGACGAACTAAATAGGCCGAGATATATAGTTAATAATGATTGAAATTACCTGTTGACTATCCAAACAAGATGTTATAGTCAGTTTTTTCTTTGAGTAGTGAGTCCAGTACTTCAACTGTTCCGGCGTCAACTTTAATGATACACAAGACCCAGTGAAATCTGCATGCACACACGTTTGCATGTCTAAATGAAGCGGGCATATGTAAGCAAAAACATGTAGCTAGCTAGTAGGAAAAAACAGAGAATTTGTAGTACAAGACAGTGTGACTCACTGGAAGTTGTAAGGAAGTAGTATATCTTCATTGTATTTGAGGCGCTTCAAGAACTCTAGCATGTTGCCCTCTACGTTCTTTTGATGATGTGGATTTATTAGCCATGTGTATTCATTAACGGTGTTTGGGTCAATGAACCCAATGCCAAAGCGTCCACCTTTTCTCATTTCATACATCTTCATCCTGCATAATACCACAAAAAGAATATAGTGAGGATAATTACAGGTAATGATTGATCAAAAGGATCACTACAGCTAGCTTGAGACTTAAATTACAGAAAGAAATCACTTACAAACAATAGCAACTGATGATAGATTTGTCGAGTGCGTCTTGATTGTATAACTGAAACAGTTCAGAATACTCAATGGACAGAGCTTTCTCATGGAAGTAATGCTCCTCCTTGACATTCACCATGAGGGACAATCGATCTAAAATCTTGGTAATGTTCATGTACCATTGATGCAATTCATACATTCTCGTTGGGAGGTTCTTGACCTTGTCTGGCTCGATCAAAGGTTGGCCCCGGACATATTTCCGTTTTATTTCATCCTCTCTAACCAAAGGCATGGGCTCGATCTCGAGGAGTTGTCCAACAGTGATGTTGAGAACTTCATCCTGCATTATATGCTCCTCCGTTATTACCACATTGCCCACCTCGGGAACGTGCACTGTTTGCCCACAATAATATTGGGCGCGCGTACTGTCACGTGTTGTTGGCACAACAAGCGAGGGGATCGATTGCGCTGCCTGTTCTCCCAGCTGGGGAATGGTTTTCCCGCATTTTTTGACAACTGCTTCTTGTTTGCTCGATCCCGAGCTCGCCTCCTTACGTAGACGTTCTCGATTTAACTTCCTGATGTGGCGCTCATAGTCTGTGTCAACAGGCTTGGGAGCTGGTGGTTGAGCCATACGAATGAAGTGGTCAATCGTTTCCTCAGGCAGTTTCTCCCTTGGCGGCGGTGGCGGTTTCGGTGCAAAATAGGCTTCCACCTCGGTCTTCGATATGGCTGCGATTTCCTCCTCGGACCTGTCATAATCCCTCTACGGAAGAGGTGTGAGGCTTGGACCATATTTATATCACTTGCCTCCGCCTGTACTTCCTGTACTACCTCGACTCGTACCGCTACGCACCATAGCTGCGGGGTGTCTCTTTTGCGATTGCTGAGGCGGCGGAGATGGCTGACGGGGCTGAGTTGGACGAGGATGAGTGGCCTGAAGCTGTGCCGGACATGGAGGAGGAGTGGCCTGAGGTTGTGCCGGACTTGGAGGAGGAGTGGACGTCTGACGCTGTGGCGGACTTGGCGGAGGAGGAGTGGCCTGAAACTTTGCCGGACTTGGAGGAGGAGTGGCCTGACACTTTGCCGGACTTGGTGGACTTGCAGGAGCGGGAGTCTACTAACTCGATGGCGGACTTCGACGAGGAGTCGGCAGACGCGGTGTCGGTGGCCTTTGAAAGATGATGCAATCCTTTTTCCATAGGATGATACGATGTTTGGCCTCTCCGAGAAAGCGCTCGCTGTCACCTCCAGGAATGTCAAGCTGTAGCTCCGAATATGGTGGGTCCACCACCTCATCAACCAAGACACGAGCATAGCCCGCTGGAATCAGGTTGCAATGGAAGGTTGCCTCGAGGGGATTTGTAAAAGCAACGCCGTCCGCCACCTTCATGGATATGTTCTTCATTTTGACGTGTAGCTCACAGTTAGTGTTCTCCGTGATGTCATCCACGGGGTATCTACCCAGCATTGCGTCGTCCGGGACGGAACCCACGCTGCTTCTCGGCATGGATGGGCCGGTGCTATCCAATGTTGGATCATCCGCTAGCTGCTGCAGCTGCTGAGACCCCCTTTGCTGGGTAAGTGAGTCGATCTGCTCCTGCTGCCGCTGGAATTTGACTGCCAATTCCGCTTGACTTGCTTCTAGGCCTTGAAGGCGTTCATAGTCCCGCTTCCTCTGCTCCTCCTCCATCTTCCTCTTCTTCTCCTCCGCAATCTTCTTTCTCGCACGGGTTCTGTAGTCGGTGTTCCATTCTGAAAACCCCTCATACCACGGAATAGTGCCCTTGCCTCATGTTCTTCCCGGGTGTTCAGGATTTCCCAGGGCACGCGTAAGCTCGTCGTTCTCTCTGTTGGGCTGGAACACTCCTGATCGTGCCTCTTCTATTGCAACAAGTATCGCATCGTTGGCTCCCTTCAGACTTGCCCTCGTCGAAACATTGCCTGTCTCCGGGTCCAACTCCCCCCCATGCGCATAGAACCAAGTCCTGACCCTGGGGGGCCAGCTCTTTGTAAGCGGAGTGACAACTGCATCCTCCATCTCTTTCTCATACTTATCCCACTTAGGCATTGCCACCGCATAGCCACCTAGCCCCAGCTTATGGAACTTATCCTTTTTTTCGGCATTCTTATTGTTTATTCTCGACCGTTCCTTAGCTAATTCCGAATCCTTGAATTTCACGAAATCGTCCCAATGAGCACGTTGGTTCTCTAGTGTTCCCTCAAATACTGGAGTCTTCCTTCCTCCCTTGACGTACTTGTTCCATTCACGATTCTTGTGGTTCTTGAATGCAACCGCCATCTTCCTAAGAGCAGCGTCCTTGACTTTCTGCACATCTGCTTCTGTGAAATGATCTGGTAGGGTGAAATGTTCCATGAGAGTATCCCAAAGCAGATCTTTTTGATTCTTGTCGACAAAAGTAACATCTGGACGTGGCTTTGCTGGATCTCTCCATTCTTGAAGTTTGATCGGGAGTTGGTCCTTCACAAGAACTCTGCACTCACGAACGAACTTGTCCGCAATATTCTTAGGCACTAATGGTTCGCCAGTAGGTCTGCATGCCTCGATATTGTACTTTACGCCCTGCTTCAACTTTTTGTTCGGGCCCCGTTTCGTCCTTTTGCCTGAAGATTTGCTCGATCCGGATGGCTGAAAGAACAATGATCGATTCGTTAATATATCTTCAAGTCATTTAAAACATGTGATGATCACCAGATGCCTGCTTATATAAATATATATACCTCGCCGGTCTTTATTGTTTTAGGATCAACATGTTCTTTGTCATCGTCATAATCGTACTTCATGACTTCATCAATTCGGTCGTCGCGATCGAATATCATATCACCCTCTCCGGTGTTGTTTAGAAATTCGGAGCCGTCATAATCTCCTCCATTCTGATCATCATCTGGCCCGCGTATCATATCAAACATGGTCTGTTCTCCCTCTCTGTCGGTATTGTCTGCCATAGCTTTTATTTAACTAATCCAAAAGAAATATAAAACAATTTAGTATTCAAATTACATCGTCTCAAATAATAGATATAATCTCGAATACATCGTCTAGAATAATAGATATAATCTCGAATACATCGTCTCGAATAATATATAATATTGAATAGTACATCACTGGCTAGGTAGCTAATAAAGATCGAATACTACAGAAGAATCTAGGACACTCGCGGTTCCTGCGGCGCGGGCGGTGGACACCCAAAGAGAAGGAACCCTCACAGGATCATAGCTGAAGTGAGATCCCCGAAGAAGCTGCCAGGTATTGGAGAACCTGCCGCCCTCTAACGCAACCATTTAGCGATGGACGTGCTCGTCCTCCTCCCTGACACGGCGACGTACCACCTCCGGTGGGGCCGGGTCCCTCCGCACCGAAACTGGCCCACGCGAACACCACCAAATGAGATCAGGGTCGACGACGGGACCCGGGGCCGGGTTCCTCATCAAGCGGCGCGCCCCTCCAGGCAGCACCTCCCAGTGCTAGCCCGGCGGAGCCCAGTCCCGGACATGGGTCGGCTGGACGTCGTCGCGGACGGATCGACGGCGAGGATGCGGGCCGGGCATCGTCGAGAACAAATACTAGCTATATGCCCGCAAAAAGTAACATTTTTTTAATGATTGGATTTTGATAACTAAAATTTCTAACATTTCTATATAACACAAATTATGCTATCATTGCATATGTCAAAAATCTATATACTATTTCATACTAATTAAGCATCTAACACTAAAAACAGAAAACACAACTTCTATACATCCATTAAAAAACTGAAAAACAACATTGTATAAAAAAATCCATACTAATTAAACACTAATTATATCCCTCTAACATGCATTCATACATATATAATAGTGAAAAAATAATAATCTAAATAATCTAAACTAATTAAACATACAAAATACGTATATACTAATATATACATGCATTAATTCATACATATGTACATGTGTGTGTGTTCATCATGCATGCTTGTGTGTGTGTGTATGGGCTCGGGGAGGGGCGGCGCCCATGGTGGCCGCCGGGGGCGAGGGAGAGGGGTTAGAGGGGGGGAGCTCACAGCGGGGCGACGGCGACGGCGAGGCGACGGCCGGGGGCGGTGACGGGCCGGGGCGTGACGCGGGGGCGGCGACGCGGGGACGGCGCGACGGAGACGGGCCCGGGGGCGGCGACGGCGACGGAGACAAGGGCGGCGACGGGGACGGGGGCGGCGACGGAGACGAGGGCGGCGACGGGGACGGGGGCGGCGACGGAGACGAGGGCGGCGACGGGGACGGAGACGAGGGCGGCGACCGGGACGGGGGCGGCGACGGAGACGAGGGCGGCGACGGGGACGGGGGCGGCGACGGAGACGGAGACGACGGAAATAAAGGAACAAACCGAGGGAAAACGAAATTTTCGTACCTGTTGTATATATAGAAGGCACCTTTAGTACTGGTTGGAGCCACCAACCGGTACTAAAGGCCTGTTTTGGCCAGGCCAAGCGGCGGGAAGCAACCCCCTTTAGTACCGGGTGGTGGCACAAACCGGTACTAAAGGCCCCCCCTTTAGTATCGTTTGTGCCACGACCCGGTACTAAAGGGGGTGCGCTGGCGCAGGTGCGGTGTGGCAAGTTTAGTCCCACCTCGCTAGTCGAGGTGCTACCGCACTGGTTTATAAGCCCCAGTGCGGTAGCTCTCTCGAGCTCCTCTCCTAAGAAGGCCTACTGGGCCTACCTGTCCTCTTCGCCCAGTGGGCCTACTGGGCCTTTGCGGGCCTGCATCCTGGCCCAACAAAAGGTTGTGTCGCTAGTCGTATGCAGGCCGCTTTGGCCCAGTAGGCGGGCTTTTTTTTTTCTTAATTTTTTTTCGCTTTATTTATTTTTGAGTTGTTTTTTGCTGTATATAGAGTTTCTTTGTGAATATTTTTGCTTTAGGTACAAAAAATTACAAACTTTCTGTTAGTGTCGGTAGATCTCAAATTTGAATAGTTTAAATTTTGAATTATTTGAAATTTGTGTGAATCACTAGTTTGTGAATAACTTAGCTTTGAAAAAAGTTTTTTCAGTGATTCTTTTTTCTTATGTTTAATATTAGTGTGTTTTATCATTATATTCAATTTAGTAATACTTAGGTTATTTAAAAGATGAAATGCCTTTGTAACAGTTCAGTTTTCGTCGGAAACCCTGATACTTCGAAAGAGATTGTCCATTTTGTACACGAAGTGCATCCAGTTTTTGCCGAAACCCTCTCTACTTTCTTGCACATGCTATTTGCATGAAATTATGATACCATGCCAACTTTCAACCTTTTCTGATCTTCAAGCGCATTTTCTCCATCTTGATCTTGTGATCATCGACGACATCGGCAACATGCAACTCCAATTCCATCTTCTCCCCCTCAATTCTTTTCAATTTTCCTTTCAAGTACTCATTTTCTCTTTCAACTAAATTTAACCTCTCGACAATAGGGTCGGTTGGAATTTCTGGTTCACATACCTCCTAGATAAAAATATCTATGTCAACTTGATGGGCATAATTTGTCATAAACACGAAATGCAACAAATAGTTTTAAAAGAGAATATACTACATCCGAATCATAACAAGGACGAGGGCCGATGGGGACGGATATCAAAACCATGGCACTATGTATAACAAACAACGTACGGGTAAGATAATTATTATATGAGTAACTATATATCCAAATCACACAAACATCAATTTTTTATATAAAATTTCATGAACAAGAGGCTCACCACAAGGTGGTGCTGGAGACGGGACGGTGCGGGCGATCGACGGTGGTTACGACGGAGATTTAGAAGGCACTAAGTAAACCACACCTACATATGCAAACTAAGTGTTATTTTTGACCTCAAATTGCATATAAATCAAATACTAGCACATATATATATTTCCTCCCAAATTACTAAACTCACAAATTAATAACTATATAAAGCATTGCAAGAGCTAATATAGCAATGAGAGATGAAAGGACAAAGTTGCTAACCTTTGTGATCATTTGAATGGATGGGGGCCTTCAAATCTTGACAAATTTTGGGCAAAATGTGTGATGAGCTCGAGAGGAAGAGGGGAAGAACAAACAGGAGAGGGGAAAGGGGAAGAACAGAGCGAGCTCAGGTGGACGAAGGGTTTATGTAGGACGACCTTTAGTACCGGTTCGTGCCAAGAACCGGTACTAAAGGTGCTGGAGGGGGCCCAGACTGACAACATCCTGCCACCACTCTCATTAGTACCGGTTCGTGGCACGAACCGGTGCTAAAGGTTAGCCACGAACCGGTACTAATGAGAGCGGCCTGGCTAGCCGTTGGAACCGGCACTAATGTATACATTTGTGCCGGCTCTAATACAAACCGGCACTAATGTGCTTCACGTTTGACCCTTTTTCTACTAGTGAAAGGAGCGAGTCCTACTCCCGGTGGGAGTAGGACTCTCCATGGCGCGCCTCCTCCCTGGCCGGCCACCCCCTCCCCCCTTGCTCCTTTATATACGGGGGCAAGGGGGCACCTCTAGAGACACAACAACAGATCATTGATCTCTTAGCCGTGTGCGGTGCCCCCCTCCACCATAGTCCTACTCGATAATATTGTAGCGGTGCTTAGGCGAAGCCCTGCGATGGTAGAACATCATAATCATCACCACGCCATCATGCTGACGGAACTCTCCCTCGACACACGGCTGGATCGGAGTCCGAGGGACGTCATCGAGCTGAACGTGTGCTAGAACTCGGAGGTGCCGTACTTTCGGTGCTTGATCGGTCGGGCCGTGAATACGTACGACTACATCAACCGCGTTGTTCTAACGCTTCTGCTTTCGGTCTATGAGGGTACATGGACGACACTCTCCCCTCTCGTTGCTATGCATCACCATGATGTTGCGTGTGTGTAGGAATTTTTTTGAAATTACTATGTTACCCAATAGAGCCTCCTACTGGATTGATACCTTGGTTCTCAAAAACTGAGGGAAATACTTACGCTACTATAGCGTAAGTATTTCCCTCAGTTTTTGAGAACCAAGGTATAAATCCAGTAGGAGGCTCCTCAAAAGTCCCACGCACCTACACAAACAAACAAAGAACTCGCAACCAACGCAATAAAGGGGATGTCAATACCTTCACAGCCACTTGCGAAGTGAGATCTAATAGAGGTAGTATGATAAGATAAATAAATTTTTGGTATTATATAATATAGATTGGAAAAGTAAAGATGCAAATAAAAGTAGATTGAAAGCTTATATGATAAAAGATAGACCCGGGGCCATAGGTTTCACTAGTGGCTTCTCTCAAGATAGCATAAGTATTACGGTGGTTGAACAAATTACTATCGAGCAATTGATAGAAAAGCGAATAATTATGAGATTATCTAGGCATCACGTCCGCAACAAGTAGACCGACTCCTGCCTGCATCTACTACTATTACTCCACACATCGACCGCTATCCAGCATGCATCTAGAGTATTAAGTTCATAACAACAGAGTAACGCATTAAGAAAGATGACATGATGTAGAGGGATAAACTCATGCAATATGATATAAACCCCATATTTTTATCCTCAATGGCAACAATACAATATGTGCCTTGCTGCCCCTATTGTCACTGGGTAAGGACACCCCAAGATTGAACCCAAAGCTAAGCACTTCTCCCATTGCAAGAAAGATCAATCTAGTAGGCCAAACCAAACTGATAATTCGAAGACACTTGCAAAGATAACTCAATCATACATAAAAGAATTCAGAGGAGATTCAAATATTTCTCATAGATAAACTTGATCATAAACCCACAATTCATCGGATCTCGACAAACACACTGCAAAAAGAGTTACATCGAATAGATCTCCAAGAAGATCGAGAGAACATGGTACTGAGATCAAAAAAGAGAGAAGAAGCCATCTAGCTAATAACTATGGACCCGAAGGTCTGTGGTAAACTACTCACAACTCATCGGAGAGGCTATCGTGTTGATGTAGAAGCCCTCCATGGTCGATTCCCCCTCCGGCGGAGCGCCGGCGGAGCCTCCAAGATGGGATCTCGCGGATACAGAAGGTTACGGCGGTGGAAATAGTTTTTCGTTGGCTCCCTAGATCACGTTCGTTCCAAAAATCATCCTCCCGAGAACATCTAGGGAGCCAACGAAAAACTATTTCCACCGCTGTAACCTTCTGTATCCGCGAGATCCCATCTTGGAGGCTTCGCCGGCGCTCCGCCGGAGGGGGAATCGACCATGGAGGGCTTCTACATCAACACGATAGCCTCTCCGATGAGTTGTGAGTAGTTTACCACAGACCTTCGGGTCCATAGTTATTAGCTAGATGGCTTCTTCTCTCTTTTTTGATCTCAGTACCATGTTCTCCCCCTCTCTTGTCGAGATCTATTCGATGTAACTCTTGTTGTGGTGCGTTTGTCGAGATCCGATGAATTGTGAGTTTATGATCAAGTTTATCTATGAGAAGTATTTGAATCTCCTTTGAATTGTTTTATGTATGATTGAGTTAACTTTGCAAGTCGCTTCGAATTATCAGTTTGGTTTGGCCTACTAGATTGATCTTTCTTGCCATGGGAGAAGTGCTTAGCTTTGGGTTCAATCTTGCAGTGTCCTTACC
This sequence comes from Triticum timopheevii, assembly GCA_963921465.1. Taxonomy (NCBI): domain Eukaryota; kingdom Viridiplantae; phylum Streptophyta; class Magnoliopsida; order Poales; family Poaceae; genus Triticum; species Triticum timopheevii. The sequence continues at coordinate 642,016,610 of OY997266.1, read as the reverse complement.
CAGTGACAATAGGGGTTGCAAGGCACGTATTGTATATTGTTGCCATCGAGGATAAAGAAATGGGGTTTATATCTTATTGCATGAGTTTTTCCCTCTACATCATGTCATCTTTCGTAATGCGTTACTCTGTTCTTATGAACTTAGTACTGTAGATACATGCTGGATAGCGGTCGATGTGTGGAGTAATAGTAGTAGATGCAGGAAGGAGTCGGTCTACTTGGCACGGACGTGATGCGTATATACATGATCATGCCTAGATAATCTCATAATTATTCGCTTTTCTATCAATTGCTCGACAGTAATTTGTTCACCCACCATAATACTTATGCTATCTTGGGAGAAGCCACTAGTGAAACCTATGGCCCCCGCGTCTATCTTTTATCATATAACCTTTCAACCTACTTTTATTTGCATCTTTACTTTTCCAATATATATTATAAAATACCAAAAATATATTTATCTTATCATACTATCTCTATCAGATCTCACTTTCGGAAGTGGCCGTGAAGGGATTGACAACCCCTTTATTGCGTTGGTTGCGAGTTCTTTGTTTGTTTTTGTAGGTGCGTGCAACTTTTAAGGAGCCTCCTACTCGATTGATACCTTGGTTCTCAAAAACTAAGGGAAATACTTATGCTACTATTGCTGCATCACCCTTTCCTCTTCAAGGAAAACCAACGCAAGGTCAGGACATAGCAAGAAAGATTTCTGGCGCCGTTGCCGGGGATGTCTTCGCTCAAGTCAAGAAATACCAAGTACCCATCACAAACTCATCTCCCTCGCATTTACATTATTTGCCATTTGCCTCTCATTTTCCTATCCCCCACTTCACCCTTGCCATTTTATTTGCCCTCTCTTTCCCAATCTCCTCCTCTCTTTTTCACTTGCCTTTTTCTGTTTGCTCGTGTGTTAGATCGTTTACCTTGTCATAATGTCTAGTCCTCCTATCCTCGTTATTACTCCCGAACATGAAATTCTCAATTTTAAGCAAAGGGAGGGAGAAAATTTTAAAGAAGCTTGGCATAGAATTTGCAATGTTCAAAATAAAACTACTAGGAAGCTTTCTACTTCCGTTCTTCTTCGCAATTTTTATGCAGGCAGTACTCCTTGGAATAGATGCGTTCTTGATACTGTTACCGGAGGGGATTTCTTTAGTAGCCATACGTTTGATGCTTATAATGCTGTGTTAGATTTGTTTGGCCCACCACCTCTTTTGGTTAATGGAACTGTTTTAACTTTGGAACATGTGATGCAACGGCTTGAAATTATTGAAAATAAAGTTGCCACTATTGAGTTGATTGAAAATTTGGATAAAAAGATTCATAATCACATTACCCAATATGGATCTAGTGTTGGAGTTACTTTGAAATTTTTTAAGGAGAAAGAACCTATAGTTAATGAAAAAATAGATCTAGATTCTGCAAGAATCGGTAAACTTGAGGATATCATTACCAACTTAGGGTCGGCGTTTTCTTCGATGAAAAACACTCCAAAACCTCCTACCAAAACTGCCAAATGTATTTATGTTCCTAAAAATAAGGGTGGATCTTGTAGTAAGGGAGAGGCGGATCTCAAATCCATAAGTGTTCATCCCAATTGTCTCTCTATCGTTAAGGAACCTTTTGCTACAAATGAATTTCTTGAATTTTTGCCTAAAGGTTTAATCATTGCTAAAAAGGGAGAAACCCCTTAAGATTATAAGTGCTCTACTGAGGAATTGAGTGCCCAAGATGGCACAACTTAGCTCTATCATCGCTTTTATGCCTAGCTAGCGGCGTTAAACGATAGCGCTAGTTGGGAGGCAACCCAATTTTATTTGTATTTTTTGTTTTTGTTTCTGTTTAGTAATAAATTTTGCATCTATCTTCTGTTTAGATGTGTTTTTATGTTTTAATTAGTGTTTGTGCCAAGTAGAACATATAGGATAACCTATGGTGATAGTTAATTTATTCTGCTGAAAAACAGAAACTCTGCACGCACGAAATTAATTTTGTTAAATCATAGCAACGTGCTTTTGCGTTGATTATTTTTGTTGCTGATCAATAGACAAATTGCCCAGGACTTCCTATTTTGGTAGGATTTTTAAAGTTACAGAAGTTTGCGTTAGTTACAGATTGCTACAGACTGTTCTGTTTTTGACAGATTTTCTTTATTGTGTGTTGTTTGCTTATTTTGATGCATCTATGGCTAGTATTAAGTGGTATGAACCATAGAGAACTTGGAATACAGTAGGTTTAACACCAACATAAATAAAGAATAAGATCATTACAGTACCTTATGTGGTGGTTTTGTTTTCTTTCACTAACGGAGCTTATGAGATTTCCTATTGAGTTTTGTGTTGTGAAGTTTTCAAGTTTTGGGTAAAGATTTGATGGACTATGGAATAAGGAGTGGCAAGAGCCTAAGCTTGGGGATGCCCAAGGCACCCCAAGATATTCAAGAATAGCCAAAAGCCTAAGCTTGGGGATGCCCCGGAAGGCATCCCCTCTTTCGTCTTTGTTCATTGGTAACTTTACTTGGAGCTATATTTTTATTCGCCACATGATATGTGTTTTGCTTGGAGCGTCGTCCATGATATTAGTCTTTTCTTTTTAGTTTTTGACAATAATCCTTGCTGTACATACCTTTTGGGGGAAGCCCACTTGATTGAAATTTATTAGAATACTCTATGTGCTTCACTTATATCTTTTGAGCTAGATAGTTTTTGCTCTAGTGCTTCACTTATATCTTTTAGAGCACGGCGGTGGCTTAATTTTGTAGAAATTGCTAGTCCCTCATGCTTCACTTATATTATTTTGAGAGTCTCTTAGAACAGCATGGTATTTGCTATGGTTATAAAATTGGTGCTAGAATGGTAGGCATCCAGGTTGGGTATAATAAAAACTATTATAGGAAGTGAATTGGATGCTATGATCAGTTTGATACTTGATAATTGTTTTGAGATATGGAGGTAGTGATATTAAAGTCATGCTAGTTGAGTGATTATGAATTTAAAGAATGCTTGTGTTGAAGTTAGCAAGTCCCATAGCATGCACGTATGGTTAAAGTTGTGTAACAAATTTGAAACATGAAGTGTCCTTGGATTGTGTATCATTATGAGTGGCGGTCGGGGACGAGCGATGGTCTTTTCCTACCAATCTATCCCTCTAGGAGCATGCGCGTAGTGCTTGGTTTTTGATCACTTCTAAGTTTTTGCAATAAGTATATGAGTTCTTTTGACAAATGTTGAGTCCATGGATTATACGCACTTTTACCTTTCCATCATTGTTAGCCTCTTCGGTACCGTGCATTGCCCTTTCTCACCTTGAGAGTTGGTGCAAACTTCGCCGGTGCATCCAAACCCCGTGATACGGTACGCTCTATCACACATAAACCTCCTTATATCTTCCTCAAAACATTCACCATACCTACCTATTATGGCATTTCCATAGCCATTCCGAGATATATTGCCATGCAACTTTCCACCGTTCTGTTTATCATCATGACACACATTACTTTTGTCATATTGCCATTTCATGATCATGTAGTTGCCATCGTATTTGTGGCAAAGCCACCATGCATAAATTTTCATACATGTCACTCTTGATTCATTGCACCATCCCGGTACACCGCCGGAGGCATTCATATAGAGTAATATCTTGTTCTAGTTTTGACTTGTAATTCATATGTTGTAAATCAATAAAAGTGTGATGATCATCATTATTAAAGCATTGTCCCAAGGAAAAAAAGAAGAAAAAAAGAAAGGCAAAAAAAGGCCAAAAAAAAGAAAAAAAAGAAAAAAAAGAAAAAAAAGGAAAAAAAGAAAATAAATAAAAATGGGCAATGTTACTATCTCTTTTTCCACACTTGTGCTTCAAAGTAGCACCATGTCCATCGTATAGTGAGTCTCTTATATTGTGCTTCAAAGTAGCACCATGTTCTTCATATAGTGAGTCTCATATGTTGTCATTTTAATATATACTAGTGGGAATTTTTCATTATAGAACTTGGCTTGTATATTCCTACGATGGGCTTCCTCAAATTCCCTAGGTCTTCGTGAGCAAGCAAGTTGGATGCACACCCACTAGCTTTCTTTTGTTGAGCTTGCATACATTTATAGCTCTAGTGCATCCGCTGCATGGCAATCCCTACTCCTCATGTTGACATCAATTGATGGGCATCTCCATAGCCCGTTGATTATCCTCGTCAATGTGAGACTTTCTCCTTTTTTGTCTTCTCCACACAATCCCCATCATCATATTCTATTCCACCCATAGTGCTATATCCATGTCTCAAGCTCATGTATTGCGTGAAAGTTGAAATTTTTTGAGATTATTTAAGTACAAAACAATTGCTTGGCTTGTCATCGGGGGTGTAGAATTTGGGAACATTTTTGTGTGACGAAAATGAAGCATAGCCCAACTATATGATTTTGTAGGGATGAACTTTCTTTAGCCATGTTATTTTGAGAAGACATGATTACTTTTATTAGTATGCTTGAAGTATTCTTGAAGTATTACTACTTCTTTTGTCAATATGAACTTTTATTTTGAATCATTTGGATCTGAACATTCATGCCACAATAAATAAAATTACATTGAGAATTATGCTAGGTAGCATTTCACATCAAAAATTCTGTTTTTATCATTTACCTACTCGAGGACGAGCAGGAATTAAGCTTGGGGATGCTTGATATGTCTCCACCGTATCTATAATTTTTGATTGTTCCATGCTATTATATTACCCTTTTGGATGTTTATGGGCTTTATTTTACACATTTATATCATTTTTGGAACTAACCTACTAACTGGAGGCCCAGCCCATATTGCTGTTTTTTTGCCTATTTCAGTATTTCGAAGAAAAGGAATATCAAACGAAGTCCAAACGGAATGAAACCTTCGGGAGCGTGATTTTTGGAAGGAACGTGATCCAGATGACTTGGAGTGCAAGCCAAGAAGCAGCCGAGGCGGCCACGGGGGTTGAGGGCTCGCCCACCCCTATAGGGCGCGCCCCCCTATCTCGTGGGCCCCTCGGGCGGCCACCGACCTACTTCTTCCTCCTATATATATCCACGTACCTCGAAAACATCCAAGGAGCCAACAAAAAACAATTTCCACCGTCGTAACCTTATGTATCCGCGAGATCCCATATTGGAGCCTTCGCCGGCGCTTCGCCGGAGGGGGAATCGACCACAGAGGACTTCTACATCAGCACCATAGCCCCTCTGATAAGTTGTGAGTAGGTTACCACAGACCTTCGGGTCCATAGTTATTAGGTAGATTACTTTTTCTCTCCTTTTGGATCTCAATACCATGTTCTCCCCCTCTCTTGTGGAGATCTATTCGATGTAACTATTTTTGCGGTGTGTTTGTCGAGATCCGATGAATTGTGGGTTTATGATCAAGTTTATCTATGAGAAGTATTTGAATCGCCTCTGAATTCTTTTATGTATGATTGAGTTATCTTTGCAAGTCTCTTCGAATTATCAGTTTGGTTTGGCCTACTAAATTGATCTGTCTTGCCATCGTAGAAGTGCTTAGCTTTGGGTCCAATATTGTGGTGTCCTTACCCGGTGACAATAGGGGTTGCAAGGCATGTATTGTATTGTTGCCATGGAGGATAAAAAGATGGGGTTTATATCATATTGCATGAGTTTATCCCTCTACATCATGTCATCTTTCTTAATGCGTTACTCTGTTCTTATGAATTTAATACTCTAGATGCATGCTGGATAGTAGTAGATGCAGGCAGGAGTTGGTCTACTTGTCACGGACGTGATTCCTATATACATGATCATGCCTAGATAATCTCATAACTATTCGCTTTTGTATCAATTGCTCGATAGTAATTTGTTCACCCACCGTAATACTTATGCTATCTTGAGAGAAGCCACTAGTGAAACCTATGGCCCCCGGGTCTATCTTATATCATATAAGCTTTGAATCTACTTTAATTTGCATATTTACTTTTCCAATGTATATTATAAAATACCAAAAATATATTTATGTTATCATACTATCTCTATCAGATCTCACTTTCGCAAGTGGCCGTGAAGGGATTGACAACCCCTTTATTGCGTTGCTTGCGAGTTCTTTGTTTGTTTGTGTAGGTGCGTGGGACTTTTGAGGAGCCTCCTATTGTATTGATACCTTGGTTCTCAAAAACTGAGGGAAATACTTACGCTACTATTGCTGCATCACCCTTTCCTCTTCAAGGAAAACCAACGCAAGCTCAAGACATGGCATGTAGTAATTTCGAAATTTTCCTACGATCATGCAAGATCTAACTAGGATATGAATAGCAACGAGAGGGGAGAGTGTGTCCACGTACCCTCGTAGACCGAAAGCGAAAGCGTTTAGCAACACGGTCGATGTAGTCGAACGTCTTCGCGATCCAACTGATCCAAGTAGCGAACGTACGACACCTCCGCGTTCAGCACAGTTCAGCTCGATGATGTCCCTCGTGCTATTGATCAAGTTGAGGACGAGGGTGAGTTCCGTCAGCACAATGGCGTGGTGACGGTGATGATAATGTTATCGGCGCAGGGCTTTGCCTAAGCACTATGACGCTATAACCGAGGTGTGTAACTATGGAGTGTGGCACTGCACACTGCTAAGAGCAGACTTGCTGTGTTCTAGGGTGCCCCCCTGCGCCCGTATATAAAGGAGGGAGGAGGAGGAGGCTGGCCCTAGGGGGCACGCCAAGAGTATGGAGTCCTACTAGTTCAGACCCTACTCAAAATACAAATCGTCATCGAACGTTAAGCATGCGGACTCTACGGGTTCGAGAACTATGTAGACATGACCGAGACACATCTCTGGTCAATAACCAATAGCGGAACCTAGATGCTCATATTGGCTCCTACATATTCTACAAAGATCTATATCGGTCAAACCGCATAACAACATACGTTGTTCCCTTTGTCATCGGTATGTTACTTTCCAGAGATTTGATGGTCGGTATTATCATACCTAGCTCAATCTCGTTAGCGGCAAGTCTCTTTACTCGTTTTGTAAAGCTTCATCCCGCAACTAACTCATTAGTCACATTGCTTGCAAGTCTTATAGTGATGAGCATTACCGAGAGGGCCCAGAGATACCTCTCCGATACACAGAGTGACAAATCCTAATCTCGATCTATTCCCACCCAACAAACACCTTCGGAGACACCTATTGAGCATCCTTATAATCACCCATTTACGTTGTGACGTTTGATAGCACACAAGGTGTTCCTCCGGTATTCTGGAATTGCATAATCTCATAGTCTGTGGAACATGTATAAGTCATGAAGAAAGCAGTAGCAATGAAATTTTAACGATCATAATGCTAAGCTAACGGATGGGTCTTGTCCATCACATCATTCTCCTAATGATGTGATCCCATTCGTCAAATGACAACACATGTCTATGGTCAGGAAACATAACCATCTTTGATTAACGAGCTAGTCAAGTAGAGGGATACTAGGGACACTCTGTTTTTTCTGTGTATTCACACATGTACTAAGTTTCCGGTTAATACAATTCTAGCATGAATAATAAACATTTATCATGATATAAGGAAATATAAATAACAGTTTTATTATTGCCTCTAGCACATATTTCCTTCACCACTATCCCTTCTTAGAGGGTGTCGGGAGTAGCTATCCCCCACCACCCTCCGCGTACTGGGGGAAACCCTAGGACTTGTCTAGGCAGCAGCATCGTCGACGTCAAATCCCTTCTTGGAGGTGCTGCTTGGTTCACGGTAGATCAGAGCCTTGTGCTGTGGTCGTTTGTTTCCGGAGGGCGCAGCGGTCGCGGGTCTTCCGCGCTTTGTCGAGCTGCCATGTTGGCATTTCTTTCTTTTTCTTTTTCATTGGGCTTGATGTGCTGCTTGCCCCAGCATTGCGATGTGTACAATGGTGGTTTGCTTTGGAATACAAAGTAGGGGAAACCCTTTTTTCGGTAAAGGGACAGCTATCAACTAATATTTAACGTCACCATATCCTTCGAACCCACAAATTTGACTTAAAATCACACAGCTCTAAGTTTAAAATAGAGATGTCTCGGCCCTATCAAACAATTGCACCATCCATAGTTGACTTAGGAGTTTCCCCATACATGCGCGCATGTGGCATATCACAAGCCAGCTGGTTGCTTCTAAGCTCAACTCATACTTACTGCCTAGATAATCCTGGCGTGTGCCACTCACTGAATTCAAAATGTACCCTGGCACCGAGATTCAAGAATACTGACGCTATACAAAAACAGTAAAGTACTTAGATAATTCTGGTGTGTGCCATGCAGTGAGATAAAGAATGTAATATCAGCCTGCCACCAAAGTCAAGAATACTGAAGCAACACAAAAACTGTAGGTTGTAAATCCTTTATAGAGATGCAACGATAACTGCTGTTACCATCCCACAAGGTCATCTTAATCTCTTATTAATTAGTACACGATCTCGCGATTTATCGCCATTATCTTTTGTCATGTTTGACCGCCACCGACCCATGTGTACATACGCTTCAGTATTCAGAGATGACCTGTCAGTTCTTGCTGTTGCACAGCACAGAAGCTAGGCCTAGCCGCCTGGTACTAACAAGAATGGGCTTCAACTGTTTTAGATGCATTTCCTTGGAAGTACTATTTCCTGTTGAGATCGGCATTATGGATCATGAGTTCTACGACGTGTTGACACCAGTTTTTGGCGTGGCAGAAAACATGATTAAGATGGCATCAAATAAAAAAATATCCAATATAAAAAATCACCATGTGGTTGAAATGAACAACTTTGATGTTTGGGTCATCACTATCCGGTCTCATCTCAAGGGCTGAAATTGTACTTGAAATGTGAAATTTTCCATTCAAGGTACTATTTTGCCGATTAAGACAACCTCTGATGATGGAGTTTTCTACTCCCTTCGTTCTGAAATACTTGTCAAAAAATGCATAAAAATGAATGTATCTAGAACTAAAATACGTTTAGGTACATCCATTTCTCCGACAAGTATTCTCGGACGGAGGGAGTACATGGATTGTCTTGTCATGTCGATATAATCGATTTAGATATATAGTTCATCTCGTATGCAAAAGTTGAAGCCGATGCACTGCAGATCGACCATTAGTAAAAGATGGCCTGGGCAATCAGACACCCGTGTGGATGATGTCTAATGGGTCGCATGAACGATTCGGTCCTCAAGGTGGCCTCAAATGGAAAAACGTTCAACACAAAAATTGTTTTTCTAATCGAAACGGTTAAATTTGCTTTGGGGCACATGTTCATCCAAGGTCAGTTGTGGCCTTGTGAGACCCAAAAACCGAATTGATGTCTTAGATTTACCTAAATCTGTGTTCAGGGTAATTTAAAAAAGATTTAGATGGGATATGGAGTCATTTAGTTGTACAGGAAGTCCAGCCGCCTCATAAATAGATGAGAGGTGATGGCCGATTAAATCTACTAATTTTTCTTCTTCATCTACTTTTTATCTCTTTCCCTTGTATCTTTCTTGTCGTCCTTCGTTGTTATTCATGATTAGAGGGCAGCAAATCTACAAGGCCTTAGGGGTGATCAGATCTACCTAGCACAGCCCATAGCTGTTGCAAACCCTGATGGGATCCCTCCCAAGTGTGTGAGGTTTCGGGTCTACAAAGTGCACGTCGGGTTGCTTGTGTACCGCGCTTCCGGTCAGATCTCCTTCAACATGAGCCGTGGTGCATGACCCCCGGCGTCGAGGGTACACGATGACGTGTTCATGTGTGGACACACTTTTTGGCGACTCTGCCGGGGATGAAGCTTCAAATGTTCTACAACCCGTTCTTGCTGGTCATCAACGGTTCGCTATCAAGAAAAATAATAAGAATACACAATCCCTGTGTAGATGGAATTAATTAATATGGTGTGACTAGTTGGTTCAATGAGTACAATCTATGGTCCAACCCTAGTTTTTTCAATGCAAGTGCCGTTTCAATGTACTCTACCTTCTTCAACTTCTTACGATACAAGTAGCACGCACAAGATGTATTCTAACTCTCATGCATTCGGTAAATAAATCTAAGCACCACATGTAGAATTTTCAATGCATGAAAAAAAAATTCACCCTTTTATTCATCGGCAACTAATTTGCAATATACTAATCCAAGCATACCGATGGATCAGAGATTGGCCATGCTACTACTAGTTATTAAGCCAATTACTCACAACCTTGTATGGTACACCTCACATTAATAATTTTTCTTCATCTTACACACACTATACATGTTTATAATTCAGCTCCACATGGTGGAGATAACCGAATAGGTGAAAATTATACAGGCGCACATGTGCCTTTACATAATATTGTAGCATGTAATACATCCTCTACACAATTGTAAAACTTCAGCAACACTCACGAACCATTGCTGAATGAGTCTAAAATTATTATGGAGCAATACATTACAGATGTGGTTGTGACTGCATTAAAAAAGAGCTTGGCACAAAATAAGAGGATTGGTGCTCTTTTTCTTGAACAAGATGAAAAGGGTTTGTTGCCTTAACATGGGAAAAGACGTTGGCAACTAGCAAACTCAAAAACTAAATATATGTGTGGGTGAAGAACAAAGTAAAAATCCAAAAATCGATTAGATCTACGATCGGCAAACTATAAAAACAATCTTATTCCCTGCGGATTGCTGTGAGAATTTAGAGTATTAATATTTTATATATGTGAATCATATATAGTACTTGAAGTTTTACAAAATAATGAATACATTTGTAGTGCCTTGTCGCCTTCTCGACATGGTTGTAATATTTTTTGGCTTCAACATCAATAATAAATTGATAATAAAGAATCAAATATAAACTATCCAAAAATATATATTTTTATTCATGCAGATTCATGCATTGAATCATCATGAATTGAGAATATTCTTCCTGACTACAATCGAAGTTCATCAACCTAGTGATCACTAGTTCATGATTTAAGCAACATCGCACCTAATTCTAGAAGAAGGAAGAGTAGTTCATGAGATCCTTTCATGTGTGCCTAACACTGTCCTGCATGCCACGAAAAAACATCATTATTGAAGTGGTTAAACTAGTACAAATAACCTAGTGAGAAATGAAACATGCGACTGAAGGACTAATAAGATGACCCAAAAGAATTTTCAGCTCAATTCATCTTTGCAAATCGTACAAATAAAAATTGCATTAAAGGAAGTAGAAATTGTCAGTTTACTTTATAGCTAATATTTTTGAAGAAATACATTGCATGGAGAAATCTGCATCGTTACCGTTCTGACCGCGGGGATATGTTTTGGCTTGTCTTGTACTCCAAGTTGATCATATACTCCTATATATATGCCCACGAGGTTCAAGCAATAAACAACGATTGTACCAATCTCTCTCTATCCCTTCTAACAAGCCTGATGGCCCCTTCCGCCACCGTGAGAAGGACACCACAACTACCTGTTGCGGCTTCTAGGCTGGGTTATCTAGTCGGGAGTGGACACTGCGACATCCTAAGCTAGGTAATGCCGCCCACCCGTGAAGGACTCCGTGCCAGCCCGGCCATGGATCTGATCCATGGACGCACCACCCCGTCCTCGAAAGAGGTGCCCATCCATGAGAGAGCATGCGCGTGAGGAGAATGAGTGCAGTGTGATGTCACCAAGCCGAAGCCATAGCTGCCAACGCTTAGTAGATGCCCGAGCGTGCACAACAGGCGGGCCATGGGACAGTGAGAGTTACTAGGAACGATTCCCACCTAGTTCAGCTCCAGGCAACTCACCTAGGAACAATTTTTTTCCAGCCGCGGGAGCTGCTCCCTGCGGGATGTATGACATGATGCAGGAGCACTGCGCCTTACCTACCACCAAGCAGCATCCACCTATAGTAGATCGCGAGCAGCCGCTAGACCCGCATGGCGACGCGTCCGATCATGCCGACCATGGAGGGGACTAGCTGGGGAATAGACAAGACGAGAAGGCAGACGTTATGAGGAGGCCCGCTTCCACCGGGAAGCCGACGTGGGAGGCCACAGCCAGGGGCGGCGATGAGGGCTGACGAACGACCTAGTAGAGTTATGTGCGGCGGGGATGCCTCTGGTCTCGCCCAAGGGCGAGCCGCAAGGCAGCTAGGGTCCGTGTTAAGATATATACAGAATGGAGAGAAGAGATATGAATTCCTGTTTAAAAAGCGACAGATTTTTTTTCGAAAGGGGGGATTCCCCGGCCTGTGCATCAGAACGATGCATACGGCCACATTTATAAATAAATAAAGTAGTTCAACAATGTCTTGCAAAGTGCTGCAACAAAGGATGCTGGCTCACAAAGAGCTAGCAAAATAAAACAAGGCCCAGAAGCCACAACCGGCTGGCATAATAAAGAGAGATAGGTAAACTAATCGCCTATCCTATTACATGACCGCCATCCAAACCGGTTGAAGATATCCTGTGCTACCATCTCCCACTGGACAGATCCAGTAACCAAACGCGCCCTGGCCTCTGTCGGAGTGAGTAATGACCACGTACGGATTAGCGCAGTAGCCCGGAATAAAACCTGCAAAAAATGAATAGTTGTTGTTCTGTTAAAAGACAAGTCATTTCTGCAGTTCCAAATTGCCCATAACAATGGACATGCTCCCACTCAAATTTGTCTAGCTGTTTCGGCCTCTATACCAACCAGCCACGTTTCAAAAAACAACCTGACGGAATTCAGAGGAGTAATGTTAAAGGCAATTTGCACCGAGCACCACAACACCCTCGCCATCGGGCAATCAAAGAAAAGATGCTTGATAGTTTTATCCCGATCACAGAAACTACACCTAATAGAACCTGTCCAGTTGCGCTTAATCAAATTATCTTTCGTTAGAACGACTTGTTTATGTACAAACCACATAAACACTTTGATTTTCAGAGGAACCTTAACTTTCCAAACGTGTTTGGAACTAGGAACCTTAACTTGACTGTAAATTCACCAGATTTAGTAAGCTTCCAACACAATTGATCGGGCTGATGAGTAAGCTGAACCTCCATTAGTCTACTCACCAGATGAATCCAAGCCTCCCACCGGTCACCCACAAGCACCCTCCTAAATTGGATGTTAAGAGGAGCAGATTGCAAACTCGTTGCAACCAGAGCATCTCGTCGCTGCATAAGCGATAAAGCGCCGGATACTGGAGTGGCAGCGGTGCATCACCTAGCCAAGTATCCTCCCAGAACCGAGTGTTATTGCCATCACCGACAATAAACTTTGTTCTATTAAAGAAAGTAGCTTTGACCCTCATTAGCCCCTTTCAGAAAGGCGAATCAGTGGGTCGAGCTGTCACCTGCGACAAGGTCTTAGAGTACAGATACTTGTTACGAAGAATCTGCGCCCAAGTTGCCTCAGTCTCAGCAGATAACTTATAAAGCCACTTACTGAGAAGGCATCTGTTCTTAACTTCAAGGTTCTCAACCCCAAGACCCCCTTGGTCTTTTGGTCGGCAGATGACATCCCATTTGGCTAGACGGTACTTTCTCTTAGTTTCATCGCTCTGCCAGAAGAAACGTGACCGATAGAAGTCCAGCCTTTTCCTAACTCCAACTGGTACTTCAAAAAAGGATAAAAGAAACATAGGCAAACTCGTGAGCACCGAATTAATGAGAATCAATCGGCCTCCATACGACATTAGTTTACCCTTCCAGCAGCTCAGTTTCTTCTCAAACCGATCCTCGATACACTTCCATTCGCTGTTAGTCAACTTACGATGGTGAATGGGGATACCTAGGTAAGTGAACGGAAGAATTCCCAAATCGCAACCAAACAGTTGCTTGTATGCATCTTGTTCCTCTTTGGCTCTACCAAAACAGAACAACTCGCTTTTATGGAAGTTGATCTTCAGATCGGACAATTGCTCAAAAAGCACAATACCAGCTTCATATTTCTCGCCTTAACCAAGTCGTGCTCCATAAAGATGATTGTATCATCGGCGTACTGCAGAATGGACACACCACCATCGACAAGATGAGGCTCCAAGCCACCTACTTGTCCTGCCTCCTCTGCCCTTCCTATCAAGATTGCCAGCATATCAACAACAATGTTGAAGAGGATAGGAGACATTGGATCACCTTGCCTTAGGCCCTTGTGTGTCTGGAAATAATGACCTATATCGTCATTCACTTTAATTCCAACACTCCCTTTTTGCGTGAAATATTCAACTTGGCGCCTCCAAGCTTCATCAAAACCCTTCATACGTAAGGCTTGTTGTAGAAAGGGCCATTTGACTTTATCGTACGCCTTCTCGAAATCCACCTTAAAAACCACTCCATCCAGTTTTTTCGTGTGAATTTCATGGAGCGTTTCATGCAGGACCACCACCCCTTCAAGGATGTTCCTATCTGGCATGAAAGCAGTTTGAGAAGGTTGCACCACAGTATGCGCAATCTGTCTGAGCCTAATCGTCCTGACCTTGGTAAAAAAATTTAAACTTACATTAAGAAGACAGATTGGCCGAAATTGCTCAATCCGCACTGCCTCTGTCTTCTTGGGAAGAAGTGTTATCGTTCCAAAATTCAGCTGAAAAAGGTGAAGCTGGCCAGCGAAAAGATCATTGAATAAAGGCAATAGTTCTCCTTTAATAATGTGCCAACATTTCTTGTAAAACTCGACCGGGAAACCATCCGGGCCAGGAGCCTTATTATTCTTCATCTGGGAAATGGCCTCAAATACCTCTTTCTTAGAGAAAGGAGCAACTAAAATATCATTCTCAACAGCTGTCAGTTGAGGCACATCCTCAATCCTAGACTCATCCAATGACACACAGTTCTCCTATGGAGGTCCAAACAGCTGCTTGTAATACTCAGTGATATAAAGCTTTAAGTTTTCCTGACCCAGAATCGTTCTCTCATCTTGTTCAAGCTAAAAGATCCTCTTATTTCTATGCTTACCATTGGCAATCATGTGAAAAAATTGTGTGTTCGCGTCCCCCTGGACAACCCATCGGACCTTGGCCCGAAGCGCCCACTTTAATTCTTCATCACGAAGAAGCTCTTTCAGCCTCATTTCCGCATCGTGCTTCGCCTGAAGCTCCAAGGCTGGCAGGATCATGTTCTCAGCTTTTACATCAAGGGACTAAATAAGCGAAAGGAGCTGTTCCTTCTCAATCTTATAAACCCGACTAAGATGTTTAGCCCACCCTCGTAGGAAACTTCTCAAGTGCCTAATTTTATTCTGCCAGCGCTCAAGTGCAGTTCTACCTCGTGCATCCTTTGCCCATTCTCTGGCTACGAGATCTAAGAACCCTTGTCTCTCAAACCACGCAAGCTCGAACGAGAAAACATTCTTATTTCCCACATGGGTGGCCTCCCCAGAGTCAATGAATAAAGGCGTATGGTCGGAAATACCCCGGGTAAGTACCTGCACCGTTACACATGGGAATTTCTGTTCCCATTCGACTCTAGCCAGTACCCGATCCAGCTTCTCAAACGTCGGATTTGGCAGGGCATTAGCCCAAGTGAACTTCCTGCCTGAAAGCTCTATCTCACGCACATCCAAGCTTTCAATGATGGTGTTAAACATGAACGACCATCTACCGTCAAAATTATCATTATTCTTCTCATCACGCCTTCTGATGATATTAAAATCACCCCCCACGGGGATAGGCAGTTGCTCAGAACCGCAAAACCTAACCAAATCAGCCAAAAAATCTGGTTTAAGCTCGGGCTGTGCGGCTCCATAAACCGCCACCAAAGCCCAGTTAAACCCATCGGTCTTAGACCTCACCCTAAACTTAACCGTGAAATCCCCCATGACCACGCTTCGGACTTCTAACGAGTCACATCTAACTCCGAGTAAAATCCCACCCGATCTTCCTCGCGGCGGTAGACAATGCCAATCAAACTCAATACCTCCCGACAGCGTATTGAGAAATTGAGGCGAAAAGTTGGCTCTACTAGTTTCCGATAAAGCGATAAAGTCCAACTTATGCTCAATAGAAGCCTCAGCAAGAAACCTTCTTTTAGCCAAGTCTTTCAGACCTCTGCTATTCCAAAAGATTCCTTTCATATCTCATCATGGAATTTTTTTAGCTGTTCTAATCCGCGCGCTCCTACGCACTGCGGAAACTGGGTAAATCTTCCGCTTCCATTTGCGTTTAGGAATATTGAAACTCTCCAGCTGGTCCTCAGAACCAGTCTCAGAGGCGCGCACTTCTACAAAGTCGACTCGCTCGTCTTCCTCCTCAGGCTCAGGAGACGAATGAGCCAGATCCGCACAAAGATTATCGAGCATCCTAACCTCCAAAGCATCAATCTCGGAGTTATTCATGGGTTTAACCGCAGCTAAGTTACGAATCATCTCAAGCGCCCGCTCAGCCTCTAAATCCAATAAATCATTAACCGAATTTCAAATTTCACTATCATTGCTACCTAGTGAAATTCCTAGCTTATTTGCATTATTTATAATCTCATCATTGGAAAAATGTAAAATAGAATTAGAAGTATTGACAGACATACCAGTAGTGACCTCCACGTCACGAAGCTTGGCCGCCCTCATAGCGCACCGCTGTTGAATGTCGTCCACTTCCCTATGGTCCTGGAGACGGCTACTCAACCGTCGCCCCTCAGAGACCGGATTCGGGATACCACCGAAAGCAATCACCTCCTCCCGAGAAGCTCTACTGGAGTGCACCATGCCGGCGGACGGAGAAGCCATGGCCTCCTGCCCGAGCTCCCCCTCCACCCCGTCCGAAGGGCGAACTGTCGGCACCGGCGCCACCGGCAAACAAGGCCCTCGTGGCGCCACAAGAGAAGAGGATCCCGAGGCCACCTTCCCCGAGTCCTCTCCGGAACGCGACTCCAGCGCCAGCGTCGCCGGCCCGGAAGAAGGAGTGTAAGGTGCCTGGTCAAGCAACCTCGGCCTCCCAACCGAAGACTCAAGCTGCACCATCGGAAGCTCACTCACCGCAGGCCCTGATGACGGAAGCGAGGCCACCTGCCCCACGCCCCCATCAGCAGCTGGCACCATCGGCTGCACCTGCGCAGTCGCGGCCGCAGGGGAGTAGTCCAAAGTCACCATCTTCAGACTCTCTCCTGCGCGAATGACCTCCTCCGCCTCAGCCCTGACCGAGATCGGCGACTCCCCCAAAATAGGAAACACTGGCTCCTCAAACTCCAGTGCCGGAAGCGAGTGCTCAAACACCTCATCCGACTCCACCCGATCACTCCACAGTCTCGGGGGTGCAGATGCCGGCTCAAAAGAACCGAACCTGAGAGTAGTGTAGGCACCGTAGAAGGAGTAGCCGTTCCAACCGCAGACGTGTGAGCATCACCACCCTGCGTAGTGGGCAGCTCACGTCCACTATCAGGAGCTGGTGCCTCCTTAAGTGCCGAACTATCATCATCCTCGTGCATATCAGAATCAGACCCGTTGGCCACCCCGGCAAAGAGACTCTCATCCTCTAACTCAATAACAAGGTCATATATGTGTCCTCGATATGCCCACTTAACCACCTCCGGCACAAACTCGATGTTCAGCACACTGACTAGTACTCGTGCAATACTGTTGGCTCTGGTAAAGTCCATATCCATACGCTCTGGTCTCCCAATCATGATATCCAAACTGGCCATGACCCGGGCATCCTGCATCGGCTTGGATGGAGCCCCAGAGAATCGCAACCAAACCTGAGTCAGAGGCTTGCCCGTAGGCTCAACCCTCTTCCACTCCTGAAACTCAAGCACATCATCAGTACCTGGCACCTTGCACATCCCGAAATTCAGAAGCCTCTGAAGGTCCTCAACTGACGGAAACTCAACCCGAAACAGCTTGTCCTCCACAGTCGCAAGCTCCCACCGGAACTCCCCAGGGGCTAACTCCATAAGCCTCTGAACAATCCGCGACTCCGAAACCTCACCTCTAGCAATTTTAAGTAACCCAGTTGTCAAACTCAACGTCTCGTCAGGAACCTCCATCTCCGTTGGAGATTCAAAGAACGTAAGCTCGGCACAGTACACCCCACACATCATCAGCGATGGTGCCTGCTCTCTCAGAAGCGGACGGTCCCCCGCATCGTGTGCTGGTTTGCCACAAGTGCCACACAACTCGGCCACACACTCAGCAATAAAATGTCCCTTACCACCACAACGATAACATAGCATATTCTCCTTCTTGCACGCATATTTTGAAGCTCTGTCAGACTCAGCCCTGGAAGAATCCTCCAGAGACACAGTCACCCCGGAACTATTCCCGGGTAACTCAGCATTGGCAAGTGCCGAGACGACCTCCAAAGCCTGGCCTGTCAAAACCTGCTACTCAGCATCCCCATCAACCACCATCGGATCAGTCACAGGCGGAGTAGGCGGTCGTGGGCGGTACCGGCCCCCTCGATCCCCACGCCCACCACGGTGACCGCGGAAACCACCCCGCGGTCGGAGACCAGGGCCAGCCGCCCCCTCAACAAATCCTCCTTGGGGCCCCATGAACGGGCGCTTCACCGAGCCATCGCTCTGCCAAGCATGGCCTCGACCGCCGCCAGTCAACGAGGATCCACGGTGTTTACCAACTCCATACACGTTGACCCCATCATCACCCTACTGACCCTGAGGAGCAGCCATGACTTGAGTCGGTGGACGAGCCAGATGCTGCACTATTCCGGCTCGATTTTGCGGAGGCATAGCGATAAGGTGAGGCAGTGGAGTTGGCCTCGGCTGGCCAGCCAACAGCCCCTGAGCGAGTGGCCGCGGCGCAGCGCCTCCCCGGCCCGCATTGCTCCCTGCTGCAGATAGGTCGCAAGCCCACCGGTGTAGGCGCCGTCGGTCTAGGCCTGGGCAACACGCCGCCCCGGCCCGCCGCTGCCCCCACCGAAGCCACGCCCCTGCCAGCGTGCAGCGGGACCGCACCCCCGCGGCCAGACCCCGTCGGCGGCAACGCTGCTCCACGGCCGCTGCCAGAGGCCGAGGGATTCAGCCCAACGCCGGCAACAGGCTGCAACCCAGCGCCACGGCCACCGCCGCTGCCCTGCTGCGGCGCGGTCCCAAGGCGGCCGGCGTCCTGAGTCGCCACCGTTTTCTTCCCCGGTGGCAAGGGTCCTCCGCGACCCGCCATCGTGCGAAGCGGAGGAATACGTCTCGCCCGTGCCGTCCCAGCCGATCGAAAGCTTCGACTCAGACGACGAGGAACCCTAGTATGCGGCACGTGAGACGACGACGATCGAGAAAGAGGATCCTCCTCGCCATCGATAGCGTTCGGTTCCGGCCTGCTCTGGGCCTCATACCCAAGCACGTCCGGCCCACAGACCGCAACCCTCTCCGAGCAACTCTCTCTCTCTCTCTATATATATATATATCTTAACACGGAGAGAGAGAGAGAGAGAGAGAGAGAGAGAGAGAGAGAGAGAGAGAGAGAGAGAGAGAGAGAGAGAGAGAGAGAGAGAGAGAGAGAGAGAGAGAGAGAGAGAGAGAGCATTGCTGATATGGCAGCCATTGGCGAAAGTAAGGAACAATTTATTCGAGGGATCTTTGCTAAAACCACAGTAACATGTTGACCCGAAAGGAAAATACCTTGTTAAGCAACTGACACGTGATAAATGGAAGTAAAAGAAAGAAAATACGGGGACTCTTACAAGTCACAAAGCTAATAAACAAGGAAAGATAGTTGGCACCGGGTGAGGTGCATGTGTTGTATTCCTCTTCCTCTTTGTAATGCCTCACGGACAGTACTGACAGATCTTGAAAGCCTCAGTTTCGCAGTAGACAACACTGAAAACAGGATTAACGCTCCCGATGCACCACTTATACGCTGTCTGATAGCAGACGCTTGCTGACGCCGCCGTCGGCGTGGCCATTAGCAGCTGTGCAGCGAACAGGGCCAGCATGAAAACTGTGGCCATCTTAAGCATGGAGCTGGGAGCCATTGCAAGAGCTAGCGGACGAATGACGTTGCGGCTTGAAGGTCTAGCCAGCAAACTGGAAGTGTTTTCTGGAAGCTTTGGTTGATGTGAGTGCTTGCTAGCAGGGCCTCCTATTTATAGGCACAAGAGTTGGTTAGTTGGTCTTCTTTTGCCATCCATGATCTCACTCGATCTCAGATGTAATAGTAATACTGGAGTATCATGCATGACAATGAAAGTTTTTGTTCCATCAATCATCCAAGCCACGCATCATAGTTGACTTTGGAGAGTCCCCATGCGCGCGCGCATTTGGCATATCCCAAACCAGCTGGCCGCATCTACGCTCAACTCATACTTTAGTACTTACCGGACAATAGATAATCCTGTTGTGTGCCATGCAGTGAGTTTAAAATGTACTACCAGCCTAGCACCAAGATTCAAGAAAATACGGAACCAATACAAAAACTGTAGTGTCCAAGCCTATGTTATTAAGATCCCACGACAGCATACAGCATCTTGATCCCGTATCAATTAGTACATGATCTCGCGATTTTAACACCATTATCCCGTATCAATATTCAGAAGTGATCCTTCAATTCTTTGTTCTTGCGGTCGCTGCACACATTCTTGGCAGAAATATTGTTAATTCGCTTAGAGTTCGTCCCTTGACTGCACTTTCACACGCACCTCACCTTCAACTGTCAATATCAGGTAATTCTGGTCCTGGACGAGGGTCACGGAATGTACAATAGATGTATGCGCGACAGCTTTGATGGATGCAAAGACCAAGAGAAGCTAACAATACATAGGGCTGGGAGATCTTTTTAATTTCTGCACACTTGGGGGCAGTTCCAAAAGGGCCAACTATCAATTAAGATGTAACATCACCATATCCTTGGAACCCACAAATTTGAATTAAAATCGCAAACAATTGCACCGTCCATAGTTGACTTAGGTGTTTCCCCAGGCATGCGCGCATCTACGCTCAACTCATGCTTTAGTGCTTAGATAATCCCGTTGTGTGTCGTGCACTGAATTCAAAATGTACTACCACCCTAGTACCGAGATTCAAGAATACTGAAGCTCTACACAAAAACAGTAGAGTACTTAGATAATACTGGTGTGTGCCATCCAGTGACAAAAAATGTAGTATCATGCTGCCACCGATATTCAAGTATACTGAAGCAACAAAAAAACATTAGGTTGTTCGATCCTTTATAGAGCTGCAACGATAACTGCTGTTACCATCCCACAAGGGCATCTTAATCGAGTATTAATTAGTACACGATCTCCCGATTTATCACTGTTATCTTTTGTCATGTTTGACCGCCACCGACCCATGTGTACGTATTCTTCAATATCCAGAGATGATTTGTTAGTTCTTGCTGTCGCACAACACATAAGCTAGGCCTAGCCGTCGGGTACTAACAAGACTGGGCTTCAACTATTTGGGATGCATTTGTTGGCCAAATAAGGCGCGGTTGTGGCCAGGACGTGTTGGGTCCGTGTGTGGGCGCACGCCAGTCATGTCGGCCACGTCGGGTCCGTGGCATGTGTGCGCGTGAGTGCGTGCGTGTGAAGCACATGGGTGCCCGTGTAGGAGTACACCGTGTGCGTGTGTGGGGGGGCAGCCCGTGGCGAGTCGCGTGGGGTGAACACGCGTGATCTGTTGGTGCTCGCTGTATGTTGTGTGCGTCGAAGCGCGTCGTAGGCACAAGCGGAGTGTGCGGGTCGCATGCCGCAGTAGAGTAGGAGGCGTGGGTTCGTACCCTGGCGTTGGCTCGGGTATAAAGCAAGTGCGGCCATCGTTGTAAAGGTGCGGGTTTTGAGTTCGAGCTCAAGGAAGAAGCGGTTCGTGCGCCGGTGTTCGTGCGCCAGCAACTTCATCGTGTCATCTGTTTCTTTTCCTTTGTCCTTCTTTCTTCTTTGTTCGTGCCGGAGAGCGAGAGATTGAGGGATAGAGCTAGGGCGAGGCCACTATTACAACAATTGGTATCAGAGCCAAGTTACGCAAGGTGATCGTCGGCGGGCAATGTCGTTGGTCCCGTACGACGGCGGTGGTGGAGCAATGTCCTGGCAGGTGCCGTCGCTGGCGACGTCGAACTACACCTCCTGGGTGATCAAGGTGGAGGCGATCCTCGATGCCCATGGATAGTGGTTTGCGTTGGCTCTGGCGGAGGGTGCGGCAGTCGACGCCGGCTAGAGTAGGACGGCGCGGGGGGCGCTGTCGGAGGAGTTGCTGATGCAGGTGGCGACAAATCCCACCACGAAGGAGGTATGCGACTCCGACAAGGTTCACTTCATCCGTGCTGATCGTGTGCGTGTGGCGCGGCTCGCGACTTTTCGCGACAATTCGATTGTCTGCAGATGGAGGACAGCGACGAGCTGGACGCGTACGCACGGAAGGTGAACGGCATGGCAACAAGGTACACGCAGCTCGGGGCCACACTGGACCATGCCGCCATGGTGAACAAACTGCTCGACATCGTGTCGGACTGGTTGTACGCCGCGGTGGCTGGAATTGAGCAGTTTCGTGACGTCAAGGGGATGGCGTTCGAGGAGGACCTTGGGCGTTCGAAGGCATTCGAGGAGCGGACGAGGCGGCTTGCGCAGGCCGGCGGCGAGCGGGCGGGAGAGCAGCTCTTGTTGACGGCAGCGCAATGGGCGGCATGACAGCGACATCAGGGCAGTGACGGCTTCAACCATGACGACGATGGTGCTGAGAGCACGGCGTAAGGTGACGGAGGAACGAGCCATGGCCGCTGCTACAACTGTGGGCAATGGGTCCATTTCAAGTTGGAGTGCCCAAGCCGCGGAAGGCCTTGGCCGCGGAGCATGCACTCATGGTAGAGGTCAGCGACGAGTACGAGCCAGCACTCCTCTGGGACGCGGCTTAGGGGGTGACTGCTGGCCAAATAAGCCGTGGCTATGGCTAGGACGTGTGGGCTGCGCGTATGGGCGCACGCCGGTCGTGTCGGGCACGTCGGGTCAGTGGTGTGTGTGCGTGTCAGTGTGTGCGTGTGAAGCACAGGTGCGCCTGTGTAGGAGTACGCCGTGCGTGTGTGTTGTGCCAGCCCATTGGTGATTCGCGTGGGGTGATCGCGCGTGATCTGTTGTGCTCGCCGTATGCCGTGCATGTCGTGGGCACGAGCGGAGCATGCGGGTCACGGGCTGCAGCAGATTAAGAGGCGTGCGTTCTTGGCCTAGTGCCGGCTCGGGTATAAAGCCAGTGCAGCCATCGTTGTAACGGTGTGGGTTTTGAGTTCTAGTTCAAGGAAGAAACAATTCATGCGGTGGCGTTCATGCACCTGAAATCTCGTCGTGTCCTCTCTTTCTTTTCCTTTCTCCTTCGTCCTTCTTAGTTCGTGCTAGAGAGCGAGAGAGTGATCGAGGGAGAGAGCTAGGGCGAGGCCACAGTTACAAAAACATTTCCATGGAAGTAGTATTTCCTGTTGAGATCGGCTTTATGGATCTTGAGAGGAGACTGGTTTCAAAGATCTTCTAGTGTCCACCACTGTCGTCGAACCATAGGAGGTCGTTGTAGCATAATCGGCAGTCACCCTCACCCGGCCGACCACATCTATATCACCACCACTAGGCTGAGGACCTTAGAGATCTTTGCCAGCCCGCGCCCATGTGGAAGTCCAGCACCTGGCCCCCTGGTCCTCCTCGAACCATAGAGCCCGATCGCCAGTTCTGCACTTCTGCCACCGTGAGAAGGACACCCCAGCTACCTGTTGTGGCTTCTAGGCAGGGTCATCTTGCCAGGAGGGGATACTGCGACATCCTAAGCTAGGCATCGCTGCCCCGACGGGAAGGAACCCATGCCAGCCTAACCATGGATCTGATCCATGGAGGCACCACCCCATCCTCGGAACAGGTGCCCGTCCGGGAGGGAGCATGTGTGTGAGGAGCATGAGGACAGTGTGACGTCACCAAGCCAGATCCGGAGCCGCCAACGCTCAGTAGATGCTCGAGCGCGCGCATCAGACAGCCCATGGGACGGTGAGAGTGACTAGGAAGATTCCCACCTAGTTTAGCTCCAGGCAGCGCATCTCGGGATAATTTTTGTCCAGTCGTAGGAGCTGCTCGTTGCGGGACGTATGAGACGATGTAGGAGCACCGCGCCTTATCTACCGCCAAGCAGCGTCCACCTGCAGTAGATGGCGAGCAGCCGACAGACCCTCATGGCGGCGCATCGGATCATGCCGACCATGGAGGGAACTAAATGGGGAATAGAGAAGACGAGAAGGCAGACATTATGAGGAGGCCCGCTTCCACCGGCAAGCCGACCTGGGAGGCCACTGCCGGCGGCTACGGTCCGCGTTAAGATATATACAGAATGGAGAGAAGAGATATGAATTCCGCGAGAGATACACGATTGACCATGTGAACTAGTTATATCCGTTGTATTTGTGTGAACAATGGATATGGCTACAATGCCGAACATGGTTAGCAACGATGGCCTTCAAGTGTAAGGACTTCAGCGAGATGCATGTCTTTTTTGCGACAACAACGAGATGCATGTGAATAGGGGCATTGCAATGCCGGTTTTGTGCCAGAAGTTTCGACTAGATATGATATTGGCAAGGCAGCTTCCGACTCGCTTATATATTTTTTAGCATACTTTATTTTTCTCACACAGTTATTTTTCTCGTGTGGAAAAATTGAGAGAGAGAGAGAGAGAGAGAGAGAGAGAGAGAGAGAGAGAGAGAGAGCGTTGCTGATATGGCAGCCATTGGCGAAAAGGAAGGAACAATTTATTCGAGGGATCTTTAGTTAAACGACAGTAACATGTTGACCCGAAAGAAGGCAAGTACCTGATTAAGCCACTGACACACGATAACTGGAAGTAAAGGAAAGAAAATATGGGGAGTCTCACAAGTCACAAAGGTGATAAACAAGGAAAGATAGTCGGCACCCCGGTGAGGTGCATGCGTTGTGTTCCTCTTCCTCTTCGCCATGCCTCACTGACAGTGACAGATCTTGAGAGCCTCAGCTTCGCAGTAGACAAAAGTGAAAATGGGACCAACATTCCCAATGCACCACTTATACGCTGTCTGATAGCAGACGCTTGCTGACGCCGCCGTCGGCGTGGCCATTAGCAGCTGTGCTGCGAAGAGGGCCAGCATGAAAACGGTGGCCATCTTAAGCATGGAGCTGGGAGCCATTGCAAGAGCTAGCGGACGAATGACGTTGCGGCTTGAAGGTCTAGCCAGCAAACTGGAAGTGTTTTCTGGAAGCTTTGGTTGATGTGAGTGCTTGCTAGCAAGGCCTCCTATTTATAGGCACAAGAGTTGGTTAATTGGTCTTCTTTTGCCATCCATGATCTCAATCGATCTCAGATGTATTAGTAATACTGGAGCATCATGCATGACAATGGAAGTTTTTGTTCCATCAATCAGCCAAGCCACCCATCATAGTTGACTTGGGAGAGTCCCCATGCGCGCGCGCATTTGGCATATCCCAAACCAGCTGGCTGCATCTACGCTCAACTCATACTTTAGTACTTACCGGACAATAGATAATCCTGTTGTGTGCCATGCAGTGAGTTTAAAATCTACTACCAGCCTAGCACCCAGATTCAAGAAAATACGGAACCAATACAAAAACTGTAGTGTCCAAGCCTATGTAATTAAGATCGCACGACAGCATACACCATCTTGATCCCGTATCAATTAGTACACGATCTCGCGATTTTAACACCATTATCCCGTATCAATATTCAGAAGTGATCCCACAATTCTTTGTTCTTGCGGTCGCTGCACACAATCTTGGCAGAAATAGTGTTAATTCGCTTAGACTTCGTCCCTTGACTGCACTTTCACACGCACCTCACCTTCAACTGTCAAATCAATATCAGGTAATTCTGGTCCTGGACGAGGGTCACGGAATGTACAATAGATGTATGTGCGACAGCTTTGACGGATGCAAAGACCAAGAGAAGCTAACAATACATAGGGCTGGGAGATCTTTTTAATTTGTGCACACTTGGGGGCAGTTCCAAAAGGGCCAACTATCAATTAAGATGTAACGTCACCATATCCTTGGAACCCACAAATTTGAATTAAAATCGCAAACAATTGCACCGTCCATAGTTGACTTAGGTGTTTCCCCAGGCATGCGCGCATCTACGCTCAACTCATGCTTTAGTGCTTAGATAATCCCGTTGTGTGTCGTGCACTGAATTCAAAATGTACTACCACCCTAGTACCGAGATTCAAGAATACTGAAGCTCTACACAAAAACAGTAGAGTACTTAGATAATACTGGTGTGTGTCATCCAGTGACAAAAAATGTACTATCATGTTGCCACCGATATTCAAGAATACTGAAGCAACAAAAAAACATTAGGTTATTCAATCCTTTATAGAGCTGCAACGATAACCGCTGTTACCATCCCACAAGGGCATCTTAATCCTGTATTAATTAGTACACGATCTCCCGATTTATCGCTGTTATCTTCTGTCATGTTTGACCGCCACCGACCCATGTGTACATATGCTTCAATATCCAGAGATGATCTGTTAGTTCTTGCTGTCACACAACACATAAGCTAGGCCTAGCCGTCTGGTACTAACAAGACTGGGCTTCAACTGTTTGAGATGCATTTGTTGGCCAAATAAGGTGTGGTTGTGGCCAGGACGTGTCGAGTCCGCGTGTGGGTGCACGCCAGTCGTGTCGGCCGCGTCGGGTCTGTGGCATGTGTGTGCGTGAGTGCGTGCGTGTGAAGCACAGGGGTGCCCGTGTAGGAGTACACCGTGCGCGTGTGTGTGTGTGGGGGGGGGGGGGGGCAGCCCGTGGGCGTGTCGCGCGGGGTGATCACGCGCGATCTGTTGGTGATCGTTGTATGTTGTGTGCGCCGAAGCGCATCATAGACACGAGCGGAGTGTGCGGGGCGCATGCCGCAGCAGAGTAGGAGGCGTGGGCTCATACCCTGGCACCGGCTCGGGTATAAAACAAGTGCGACCATCATTGTAAAGGTGTGGGTTTTAAGTTCGAGCTCAAGGAAGAAGCGGTTCGTGCGCCGGTGTTTGTGCGCCAGAAACTTCATCGTGTCATCTGTTTCTTTTCATTTGTCCTTCTTTCTTCTTTGTTCGTGCCAGAGAGCGAGAGAGTTATTGAGGGACAGAGCTAGGGCGAGGCCATGGTTACAACAATTGGTATCAGAGCCAAGTTACACAAGGTGATCGTCGACGGGCAATGTCGTTGGTCCCGTACGATGGCGGTGGTGGAGCAATGTCATGCTTGAGTGCTTAGATAATCTCGTTGTGTGACACGTACTGAATTCAAAATGTACTACCACCCTAGTACCGAGACTCAAGAATACTGAAGCTCTACACAAAAACAGTAGAGTACTTAGGCCCCTTCCAATGCTACACCTTGTACAGGTGCTAAGCCTTCCACGTAGGCAAAAAATCTGATGTGGCAAGTTATTTAAGAGAAGAGAGATGAGTGTGGTGACCCCTGGAAAACACAATGCTAAGCGCGTGAACCTAGGCAAGTTATTTAAGAGGAGAGAGAAGAGCTTTAGTTGCTAAATCATTGAATGAAGCAAGCTTAGCAACCATAAGCTAAGCACCTATGCATTGAGGAGTATAGTTGCTAAGCTATTTAATGTTCTTACCACCTCATCTAAGCACCCATGCATTGGCAGCAGCCTTAGATAATCCTGGGGTGTGCCATCCAGTGACTAAAAAATGTACTATCAGGCTGCCACCGAAATTCAAGAATACTAAAGCAACAAAAAAGCATTAGGTTGTTCAATCCTTTATAGAGCTGCAACGATAACTGTTGTTACCATCCCACAAGGGCATCTTAATCTTGTATTAATTAGTACACGATCTTGCGATTTGTCGCGATTATCTTCTGTCATGTTTGACTGCCACCGACCCATGTCTACATATGCTTCAACATTCAGCGATGATCTGTCAGCTCTTGCTTTCGCGCAGCACATAAGCCAGGCCTAGCCGTCTGGTACAAACAAGAACGGGCTTCAACTGTTTGAGAAGCATTTGTTGTCCAAATAGGGCACGGCTTTGCCCAGGACGTGTCGGGTGCACTTGTGGGCGCACGCCAGTCATGTCGGATGCATCGGATCCGTGGCGTGTGTGTGCGTGAATGCGTGTTTGTGAAGCACGGGGGTGCCCGTGTAGAAGTACACCGTGTGTGTGTGTGTGTGTGTGTGCAGCTAGCCCGTAGGCGAGTCGCGTTGGTGCTAGCCGTATGTCGGGTGTGTCGAAGCGCGTCGTGGGCACGAGCGGAGTGTGCGGGTCGCAAGCTGCAGCAGAGTAGGAAGCCACTAGTAGAAAACATGGCATCAGTCCCTGTTCCTAAGGGCTTTTAGTCCCGGTTCTGCAACCGGGACTAAGTAGTTGAGACTAAAGACCCCAACTTTTAGTCCCGGTTATGTTATGAATTGGGACTAAAGGAGCTCCAAGTTGCCACTGTGGGGCGCCCAGGCGGGAGGATCTTTAGTCTCGGTTGGTAACACTAGCCGGGACTAAAAGGCAGCCACACGTCAGCACCTGCGCTAAGCGCTGTTTTTTTTACATGAGCGACTTAGGGTTTTGGAGGGTTTAGGGGTTTCATATTGTGTTTCCCCCTTTTCATTTCGTGTTTACCATTAAATTCTTTTACATTTAGGGTTCTCGTTTTTAGTTTATGTTTTCCATTCAACTCGACGCTAGAAATGAAGGAACCATTACGTAAATCATCATGAATATGAGAGAAGTAACCTCTCTTTCTCCATGTTCGGTCGAACACAAGTTTTTATATATCTATTCGGCGCTACTACGTATAGTTCATGGTCATGCATATATACAATGTAACATCTGTTATGATCCCTAATATCTAATTACCAACATCCACTACCTATTCTCGATGGTATTCTTCGGTTTCAGCTATGATTTCTTCAAGGAAAAATCCCGCCAATTCCTTTTGAATTGCTCGTATGCGAGCATGTGGTAGGGGTTCATTCCGCTTCCGTTGGATCTAACTTAAAGAAGGGGGTCAATATATATATGAATCAAACTCAACACAATTGATGTTAATAAAATAAAATTGTGAATATTGTTTACGTACGTCAAGTTCTTTAAAAAAATTCCCTTCTTGCAGGTCGTCTGCCGAATGAACTCGCAAACGTAGTATCCACATAAGTTAGTCCCGGATTCCTGCCTTCGGCATTATACGATAATAGAGTTCAGTCAAAATAATAATCAAGCATGATAATGGTATTGAAACTACAACCAAAGTGATGCGCGGACCTAGCTAGTACTACTTACAGTGACTTGTTGAAATCGTAGCTCCTCTTTCCATTCAACCCTAGCCTTGGTGAACTCTTTCCAAACCCTGTCCAGCAAAGAAAAATGAATAAAAGAGTTATTAATTACTTGATATCAGGAAATGAATGAAAACTGCCGATATAGTGCGATGATGATTGAAACTACCTTTGGAGCATTTCTCTCATGTCCGCCCACATCTCCATGTCTTTACTTAACGAGACCATGAAAAGTACTTTTCCTGCGTCAAGATGAATGACTAGCAGCATAAAGTGGAACCTACGCACGGATAGCTCATCAATTACACTTAACATCGAGTAAGCTAAACAAAATAATGTGTACAAGACAGTATAACACTCACTTTAAGTTGTAAGGAAATAGTATTTCTCTTTTGGTTTTTTTTCAATTAACTCCCTTAGCAAGATCTTCTCTGCATCCTCGGTGTTCAATTGTACCGTAACTTCATGAACAGTATTTGGGTTAATAAACCCAATGTCCCAGATTTGTCTGCATTTGAGGATGTTCTTTCTGCATAACATATATAGTGAGGATAGTTATACATGTAATGAACAAGCTGAGCTAGAGACTTAATTACATAAATGATACTTTCAAACAATGGCAACGGACGACAGATTTGTCGATGGCGTCTTAATTGTATAACTGAAATAATTCATCAAATTGAATGTAAATCTCCTCGTCTCCATTGAAGAAATGCTCATCTTTAACCCCCGCAATGATATAGTCGGACCCTTGCTTGGAGGTTTCCAAGTACTAGTTATGCAATCTTCGCATCTTCATTGGAAGATGTGGGAGCTCCTCAGGTCTGACGAGAGGCTTTCCGTGCTCAAATCTAAATGCTAACTCAGCCATTTTTAATTGTACCTCATCGCGTAAGTAATCACCAAGAGTCAAACCAGGAGCAGCGGCCGCTATCCCCGGATCATTAGTGTCTTGACCATATCACATCACAGCAAGCCCTGCAAAAACAAGTTAGACGTCCTCTACTTTCTTGTTGCAAATTTTACGTGGCTACGGGTTTCTAGCAAGAACCGTTCTTACCTACGCATCAAAACCACAACGGTTTTTCATCAAGTGTTCTATTTTAACCTTCAACAGGTACCGGCCGTAGCAATTCAACTAAAGTTGGAGAAACAGACATCCGCCAGCCACCTATGTGCAAAAGCACGTCGGTAGAACCAGTCTCATGAATGCGGTGATGTAATGTCAGTCCGGGCCCCTTAATCCAACAATACCGCCAAATCAAAGTAAGATGTTGGTGGTAAGCAATATGACTATTATCGCCCACAACTAACTTGTGTTCTACTCGTGCATATAATATCTACGCATAGACCTGGCTCCGATGCCACTGTTGGGGAACGTAGTAATTTCAAATTTTTCCAAAGATCACGCAAGATCTATCTAGGAGATGCTTGGCAACGAGAGGGGAGAGTGTGTCCATGTACCCCCGTAGAGCGAAAGGGAAGAGTTTAGTAACGCGGTTGATGTATTCGAATGTCTTCGCGATCCAACCTATCCAAGTACTGAATGTAACGGCACCTCCGTGTTCAGCACAAGTTCATCTCGATGACGTCCCTCGTGCTCTTGATCCTGTTGAGGACGAGGGTGAGCTCCGTCAGCACGACGGCGTAGCGATGGTGATGATGGTGTTACCGGCGCAGGGCTTCGCCTAACCATTACGATGGTATGATCGAGCTGTGTAACTTTGGAGGGGGGCACCGGACACGGTTAAGAGAAACTTGTGTGTCCTAGGGTGCCCCCTACCCCCGTATATAAAGGAGAGAGGGGGGTCGGCCGGCCTAAGCTAGGCGCGCAAGGATAAGGGGAATCCTACTAGGAGTCCAAGTCCTAGTGGGTTTCCACCAAAAAAGGAGAGGGGAAAGGAATAGCAGAGGGAGAATGAAAGAGGGGGGGGGGGGGGAGCGCCCCCTCCTAGTTTATTCGGACCAGCCAAGGGGGGGGGGGGGGCAGCCACCCTGCAGTCCTCCTCTCCTTTCCAGTAAAGCCCAATAAGGCCAATAAGACCCATTACTTCCCCGGGCGCGGGGAGGGGGGGGGGGGGTTCCGGTAACTTCCCGGTACTCCGGAAAATGCCCGAATCATTCTGGAACATTTTTATATCCGAACATAGCCTTCCAATATATCAATCTTTATGTCTCGACCATTTCGAGACTCCTTGTCACGTTCGTGGTCTCATCCAGGAATCCAAACAAACTTCGGTCATCAAAAACACATAACTCATAATACATATCATCATCGAACGTTAAGCGTGCGGACCCTACAGGTTCAAGAACTATGTAGACATGATCAAGACACATCTCCGATCAATAACCAATAGCAGAACCAGGATGATCATATTTGCTCCTACATATTCTATGAAGATCTTTATCGGTCAAACCGCATAACAACATACCTTGTTCCCTTTGTCATCGGTATATTACTTGCCCGAGATTCGATCGGTTTTATCATCATACCTAGTTTAATATCCTTACCGGCAAGCCTCTTACTTGTTCCGTAATGCTTCATCCCGCAACTAACTCATTAGTCATACTGCTTGCAAGGCTTATAGTGATGAGCATTACCGAGAGGGCCCAGAGATACCTCTCCAAAACACGGAGTGACAAATCCTAATCTTGATCAATGCCAACCCAACAAACACCTTCGGAGACACCTGTAGAGCATCTTTATAATCACCCTTTTATGTTGTGACTTTTGATATCACACAAGGTGTTCCTCTGGTATTCGGGAGTTGCATAATCTCATAGTTTGAGGAACATGTATAAGTCATGAAGAAAGCAGTAGCAATGAAACTGGAACGATCATAATGCTAAGCTAACAGATGGGTAATGTCCATAACATCATTCTCCTAATGATGTGATCCCGTTCATCAAATCACAACACATGTCTATGGTTAGGAAACATAACCATCTTTGATTAACGAGCTAGTCTAGTAGAGGCATACTAGGGACACTATGTTTTGTCTATGTATTCACACATGTACTAAGTTTCGGGTTAATACAATTCTAACATGAATAATAAATATTTATCATGATATAAGGAAATAAATAATAACTTTATTATTGCCTATAGGGCATATTTCCTTCGATTGGGCATTCCCACATGGTGGCAAAGTTAGGTGTTATTTCATAAATGCCACCATATAGCACATGTGCAATCAGCACCGTTCGTGTCTGCCGGAGGGGGAGTCCGAAGGACCTTTTTTTTTAACTCCAACAAATGACCCCAGACTTTTTTCATATATTAGCATCACCATGGACAGCACCAAGAACATTGGCATCAATAGGAACATTGGCATCACCAATATTTCTTTTTTCACACATTGGCATCGACAAGAACATTTGTTTTGTATTTCAGACAATATTTCAAAATTTAAAAAAGGTTTCAAAAGAAAAATAAATTTCAAAAAATAAAAATGAATTGACATAAAAAATAGAAATTGTCGCTATTTCGCATTATATGGACATGGAGCGAATGCCGAAAGCATATATGAAAGCAGTGTGACTAAAGCAAGTTTATGAATATTAGGGAAGCATATTTTCTATCAAACTAAATACATTATATTGAAGCAAAGTTCAGTGGCGTCGGTATTATCGACGTCTAGTAACACCGGAAGCAAAATATTCTTCTTGAAGGAAAATAATAGAAAATTGAAGCAATATTTTCTTTCTAAATAAATAATAAAAACAAATCGTTACATTGGACGTAAAAATTTATTTGATTGAAGCAAATTTAACATGTACGCGAAGCTAACTTTAGTAGGAAAAGAAACAACATTTCATTCAGTACAAAAGGGAGAATATGTCGTCGCTTGATTTGTGGGTCTGATTAGTTTGAGAAATAGAATTACATGGAAATAGAGATGGACCCATGTTCCATTCCAACCAATCGTAATTTTTGGGACCAATTAATTCTACGAAGCACATTAGACGGGACCAATTAATTCTTCGAAGCAGATTCGTAGGAAACTACCATGAGAATGACCAGCAGGTTCCTTTTAATCGAACGGACATAAGCGACCTAGTCGTGTGGTATTGGGCTAGTCAATGCTACCTGATTCCTAAGGTACTTTATATATGTTTTGCTTACCGATATCAACAGCCAGAGCGTAGTTCAGTCGCATAGAAATGTAATGTGGGGGATGAGGTTCGGAGTTTGATTCCTCACGCCAACTAGCTCCGGATTTTTATGCCAGCTTTTAAATAACATGTGGCCTTGCGCCCATGAGTATACTTTAAAAAAGGCCATCATGCCCTCTATTATGAATATACTTTAAAAAAGGCCATCATGCCCTCTATTATGAAAGGGTATGAGGTAATCTCAGCCATCGATGTGTTTAGAGGGGTCTACCGAAGCAGAAGTTTGGGAGAAGAAGCTGCACGTTCACACGTCCCCATGTATGTTATGTTCCCCTAGAAAGATAATAGTGTCAAAAATAGAATTTTTCTGGGCTACCGTTTAAAACTAAAAATTTGGTTTCTTCGGTTTCGTCCCCACCGCTACCGACGGGAGCGATGTCTTCGCCAAGTTGGCTCAAGTCCTAACTATTTTTTTTACGTTGATAATTTTGTTAAAAAAGTATATGGTATGAAATTTATGTTCAAATTTTTCATCAATCATAGAAATTTTTAAAAAAAGTTGAAATAAATTGTTCCAGTTTGTAAAAATTTCATATACAATTTCAAATTACAAAATTGTTGAATTTTTTTAAGAACTGGTTAGTACATAAGAAAATGTTCATGTTGATTGATAATGACGGAAATTGCAAATAAAGTAGTCAAATTAGGAAAAAACTACATTGCTGACGAATATACCTATCTGACCTAGTCTGGCACACACCTCTCAACTGGTGGTTTTTTCCACTAAGGATGAATGACCTCAACTTCTTGTGGGAGCCTGGCACGTACATATGAGGCATCCATGACAGGTTTCAACAACTTCCGACATAGTTTACACGTTTCAACACGTTCGACCATTTATCGGACCAATTTCACCAAGAAAACTCCAAGAAATACAAAACTTGTCAAAAAACCAAGGAACTAGGCATGATGCCTTTAATTGGTTATACAAGGCCATGGAAAAAAATCCTTTGTACAAAAATTACGACGTGCAAAGCATCTTATTCTTCGACATCCATCAAATGACCGGACTGACACCAATTTTTGCAAGCAGGTGGTAATTCTCATGTTATTCATCCATGCCTTGTTTGTATGACTTGTTGCATTGTATGCACGTTGCGACATGTTCGGCCATTTATCGGTCTATTTCTGATATCTATACCAATATAAAAATACCCAAAGGGGCAGATCCAATTATTCTCGGCCATCAAATCATGTTAATACAATGACCTAGACTGCTTCAATGTCGAGCGCTCAGCACATTTAGCGTGCAGTTAACTTCATGTCAAATATAGTTCTAATCACATAATAATACGCAAATAATATCCTACTTAATATCCGCATGCACTTAATATACTTTCAAATTAACGTGCATTGCACGTACACATTCACTAGTTATATCTTAGTTGTGATATGCTCCGCAATTTATCAACTTATTTTCACCGAGAAAACTGTAGAAAATGCAAAATTTGTAAAACAAAAACAACTTAGAATGGACACTTGAATTCGTAATACAAGGCCATGAAAAAAATTGAGGCCATTTCAAGGATGCCGGAAAACAATATGCCCTTATACAGAACCTTTTGGCTACCCAAACACCCTGTGATGAAAATGGTGATCTTTTGGACGTCCAAAAATGGCCCCAAATTTTCTACCAAGTGGAATGCCCTTGGTAGGCATCGATGCCGAGAATCCATGGTGTTCTTTTATCTTCTCTCCTATTTTCCTTTTCCTTTTTTCTTTCCTTTTTGGTTTTCTTTGAATTCTTTTCTTTTCTCTGTTTATTGTTTCTATTTTCCATAAACTCGAAAAATTCAAAATTTCAAAATTATATTTGGAATTTTAGAATATTTGATACATTTCGAAAAAAGAAATCATTTTCTCAAAAATTGTTTAGAATGTTCAATTTTTTCACATTTATTAACTGATGTTCTAAAATTTCAAGAAGTGTTCATAACTTCCAAAATGATGTTCATGCCTTCCGAATTAGTTCATCGTTTTTCTAAAACAGTTTCAAACGTCATTTTTCAAATTTTTTGCAATGTTTAGAAAAATGATCGGTATTTCAAAAATTGTGCATGTCTTCGAATTTTGTTTGGCAGTTTCAAATAATGTTCTTGTTTTTAGAAAAAACGAAAAATTCTCTTATTATGTTTGCGTTTAAAATATTTTTTTTTAAAGTTTGTTTCTCAAAATTTTGATTTAGTTTTCAAAAAATGTTTGCATTCCAAATATAGTCCCTGTTTCAAAAAATTGGAATTAATTTTTTTATGAAAATAAGTCCTTGAAATTAGAAATAGAGTTCACAAAAATTGGAAAGGTTAACGAATTTTACAAGTTAACAAACTAAGAAAAGAAAAAAAATGAAACAAATAAGGAAAATAAGAAAAACGAAAAGACCTGAAGAAAAATGCCAAATAAAAAAACAAATCGGAATTGCATGTTTTTTATTTCCAATAAGAAGGTGGAAAGAAGTGGGCTCAATAGTTGCTCCGTCGCACTGGCTATCACGTAAAGCCGCAAAGGTGCAGTTTTGGAGGTCTGTACCCACCATGTGCGCTCGTGTTTTTTGAAGGTTATTAACTGGAAAAGAAACATAAATGGCCTGGACCTAGTACGTAGTGGGTGTGTGCCAAGTTGCAAATACCTGTAACGTACCGCGTATATATCCATTATATATACAAAAATGGATACACTTTGTTAAAAGTCAAAATTGCCCTTTTTACGAAAACCTGAACAAGTAGCAAAGTTTTCCTTACCCTAGCCGGCGCCACCAGCCAGGTGACTATGGAGGTGATCTTCTTCAACCGATCTTCACCGGCCAGGGCGCTGGCCCCCTCTCCCTCCGGCTGCTACTCCGGCGGCAGGAGGGAGGGGGACATGTTCCTCCGCTCTGTAGTTAGGGTTTGGATTTGTACGTCGTGGTGTGCCGTTGGGGTGGTGGCAGTGGCGCCCGCACGAATAAATCTGTCTCAACTCCACTCCCACACCGGCGGTGCCCTTCATGGCAACGTGTCGGAGTTGATGGCATCGTGTGTTTGCCGATCCCTCAGATCGGCGGCGTTAGGGTTCATGGATAGTGTCGGCGAGACGGCGGCGTCGACTCCACCAGGTGTGTCTCTCCTTCTGCTATGTCCCCGTTGCTGCAGCGTTGTCTCCGACATCATGGTGGAGCAGGGAGGTTTTTTCGTTCAGGAGTACGCACAGACAATTGTCTACGCAAGTGACAGATGGAAGATGGTGCATCTTGTGTTGGGTTTCTGGTTGGAGGCTGCAGTTCTGATTTCCTCCTTTGATGTCGTAGTCGTGTGGGGGTGTTAGTTCTGGAGTTCGATGGCATGTCTAGGGACATGTTACCCCGGTCTGATTCTTTCAAAGGTAATGGTTTTGCTTCAGGCAAACTACTTTGGAGATCCGTAAAGGTGCTGATCAGCAATGGAGCCACGTCGAGCTCGGGTGAAGAGGTGATTTGTCTTCTTTTCCTTAGTGCAGAGGGACAGCCGGGCCGGTCCCATAGCTGTGCACACCATGCAGACCACACAGTGCCCACGAATTTGAGGCATCATTTCTATAGGCCTAGTTAAGCCAATAGGCCGAAAGGCCCGGATACGATGGCCTGAAAGAATACCGATCATTCGTAGTATCTACAGCCGTGAGCGTAGGACCAGGACCTGATCTACAATACTAACCCTGACGGCCCAGTAGCCAGATCGCAGTTGCAGGCTAACGACTCAACACATGACCGGCGGCAAGGCTGGCAACACTAGGAGGCACGGCAACAATAACAGCAGGTGAGTAGGACAGGAACACGATTGTTTTCTTGTGGAGGACACCAGGGTGCGTTAGAGTCCCCTGACGCACTCTGATGGGTTGTGGGGCCCACAGAGGTCCTTTCCATCACCTCTCAGCTCTATAAATACCCAAATGTTCCAAAAAACATAAGGGAGCCGAGAAAACAGAATTTCAGCCGCCGCATGTTCCAGAACCACGAGATCCAATCTAGAGCCCTATTCCGGCACCTAGCCGGAGGGGAACACAATCACGGAGGGGTTCATCATCCTCATTGGTGCTCCTCCGATGATGCGTGAGTAGTTCACCTCAGACCTATGGGTCCGTAGGCAGTAGCTAGATGGCTTTCTCTCTCTTTTTGATTTTCCAATAAATGTTCTCCTCGATATTTTCGGAGATCTATTTGATTTAATGACTTGTTGCGATTTGTTTGTTGGGATCCGATGAATTGTGAGTTTATGATCAGATTTATTCATGTCCATACATGATTATTATGCATAGTATTTCTTCATCGATATTTCAGTTTGGTTTGGCCAACTTGATTGATTTATCTTCCAATGGGAAGAGGTGCTTAGTGATGGGTTCGATCTTGAGGTGTCCTCACCCAGTGACAAGAAGGGGTAGCGAGACACGCATGTTGATACGTCTCCGACGTATCTATAATTTTTTATTGTTCCATGTTATTATATTATCCGTCTTAGATATTTTATATGCATTTATATGCTATTTTATATGATTTTTGAGACTAACCTATTAACCTAGAGCCCAGTGCCAGTTTCTGTTTTTACTTGTTTTTGAGTTTTACAGAATAGGAATACCAAAAGGAGTCCAATTGACGTACCAATTTTTGATGACTTTTTACGGACCAAAAGAAGCCCCCGGAGTAAAAGAGTTGGGCCAGAAGAGTCCCGAGCCGTCCACGCGGGTGGAGGGCGCGCCCTACCCCCTGGGCGCGCGCCCTATCTTGTGGACGACAGGGAGAGCCCCCGGATGTGAGACCGACGCAAAAAATTCCTATAAATACAGAAACCCCCAGAAAATAACCTAGATTGGGAGTTCCGCCGCCGCAAGCCTCTATAGCCACCAAAAACCAATCGGGGCCCTATTGCGGCACCCTGCTGGAGGGGGGGATCCAACACCGGTGGCCATCTTCATCATCATGGCGCTCTCCATGACGAGGAGGGAGTAGTTCACCCTCAAGGCTGAGGGTATGTACCAGTAGCTATGCGTTTGATCTCTCTCTCTCTCTCTCTCTCTCTCTCTCTCTCTCTCTCTCGTGTTCTTGATTTGGCACGATCTTGATGTACCGCGAGCTTTGCTATTATAGTTGGATCTTATGATGTTTCTCCCCCTCTACTCTCTTGTAATGGATTGAGTTTTCCCTTTGAAGTTATCTTATCGGATTAAGTCTTTAAGAATTTGAGAACACTTGATGTATGTCTTGCATGTGCTTATCTGTGGTGACAATGGGATATCACTTGATCTACTTGATATATGTTTTGGTGATCAACTTGCGCGTTCAGTGACCTTGTGAACTTATGCATAGGGTTGCCACACGTTTTCGTCTTGACTCTCCGGTAGGAACTTTGGGGCACTCTTTGAAGTTCTTTGTGTTGGTTGAATAGATGAATCTGAGATTGTGTGATCCATATCGTATAATCATACCCGCGGATACTTGTGGTGACATTGGAGTATCTAGGTGACATTAGGGTTTTGGTTGATGTGTGTCTTATGGTGTTATTTTACT
Organism: Triticum timopheevii; assembly: GCA_963921465.1. NCBI lineage: Eukaryota > Viridiplantae > Streptophyta > Magnoliopsida > Poales > Poaceae > Triticum > Triticum timopheevii. The sequence goes on along the minus strand of OY997266.1, from coordinate 641,977,842 downwards.
ACGAAGTCTAGGGCTGTTTGTGACACTCACATGAATAACACAATGGATTGATCGGAAAGAATAACTTTGAGGTGGTTTCGTACCCTACAATAATCTGTTCATTTGTTCTCTGCCATTAGTGACTTTGGAGTGACTCTTTGTTGCATGTTGAGGGATAGTTATATGATCCAATTATGTTATTATTGTTGAGAGAACTTGCACTAGTGAAAGTATGAACCCTAGGCCTTGTTTCCTACCATTGCAATAGCGTTTAAGCTCACTTTTATCTTTAGTTACCTTGCTGATTTTATAATTTCAGATTACAAAAACCTATATCTACCATCCATATTGCACTTGTATCACCATCTCTTCGCCGAACCAGTGCACCTATACAATTTACCATTGTATTGGGTGTGTTGGGGACACAAGAGACTCTTTGTTATTTGGTTGCAGGGTTGTTTGAGAGAGATCATCTTCATCCTACGCCTCCCAAGCATTGATAAACCTTAGGTCATCCACTTGAGGGAAATTTGCTACTGTCCTACAAACCACTGCACTTGGAGGCCGAACAACGTCTGCAAGAAGAAGGTTGCATAGTATACATCACATGTATCATTGCTATTAAGAATAAAATGATGGGGTCTATTCCTACATGAATAGATCTTGTCCACATCATGTCATCGTTCTTATTAAATTACTCCGTTTCTCCATGAACTTAATACACCAGATGCGTGCTGGATAGCGGTCGATGCATGGAATAATAGTAGTAGAAGCAGAATCCTTTTGGTCTACTATTCTTGGATGTGATGCCTATATACATGACCATTGTCTTAGATATCATCATAATTATTTGCTCTTCTATCAATTGTCCAACAGTAACTTGTTTACCCACTGTATGCTATTTTCTTGAGAGAAGCCACCGAAGGAAATATGCCATAGAGGCAATAATAAAGTTGTTATTTATACTTCCTTATAAGACAAATGTTTTTTATTCATGCTAGAATTGTATTAACCGGAAACTTAGTACATGTGTGAATACATCGACAAAACATAGTGTCCCTAGTATGCCTCTACTAGACTAGCTCGTTAATCAAAGATGCTTATGTTTCCTAACCATAGACATGTGTTGTCATTTGATGAACGGGATCACACCACTAGAGAATGATGTGATTGACAAGACCCATCCATTAACTTAGCATAATGGTTGTTAAGTTCTATTGATATTGCGTTCTTCATGACTTATACATGTTCCTCTGACTATGAGATTCTGCAACTCCCGAATACAAGGAACACCTTGTGTGCTATCAAACATCACAACGTAACTAGATGATTATAAAGATGCTCTACAGGTGTCTCTGAAGGTGTTTGTTGGGTTGGCATAGATCGAGATTAGGATTTGTCATGCCGTGTATCGGAGAGGCATCTCTGGGCCCTCTCGGTAATGCTCATAACTATAAGCCTTGTAAGCAATGTTACTAATGAGTTAGTTACGGGATGATGCACTATGGAAGGAGTAAAGATACTTGCCAGTAATGAGATTGAACTAGGTATGAAGATACCGACAATCAAAACTCGGGCCAGTAACATACCAATGACAAAGGGAACAACGTATGTTGTTGTGCGGTTTGACCGATGAAGATCTTTGTAGAATATGTAGGAGCCAATATGAGCATCCAGGTTCCACTATTGGTTCTGAGCATCCAGGTCCCTTTCCCTCTCCCTCTCCTTCCTATTCCCTCCGGTGGAGAAAGGAAAAAGGGGGGGGGGGCGAATCCTACCTGGACTAGGAGTCCAAGTAGGACTCCCCCCAATGGCGCGCCCCCTCCTGGACACCGGCCTCTCTCCCCCCTCCTTTATATACGTGGGCAGGGGGCACCCGAAAGGCACATCAATTGTTCTCTTATCCATGTGCGGTGGCCCCCTTCATAGTTTACTCCTCCGGTCATAGCGTCGTAGTGCTTAGGCGAAGCCCTGCGCGAATCACATCACCAACACCGTCACCACACCGTCGTGCTGACGGAAATCTCCCTCGACCCTCTACTGGATCAAGAGTTCGAGGGACGTCATCGAGTTGAACGTGTGCTGAACACGGAGGTGCTGTACGTTCGGTACTTAGATCGGTTGGATCATAAAGACGTTCGACTACATCAACTGTGTTAACTAAACGCTTTCGCTTTCAGTCTACGAGGGTACGTGGACACACTCTCTTCCTCTTGTTGTTATGCATCTCCTAGATAGATCTTGCGTGATCGTAGGAATTTTTTTGAAATTGCATCCTACGTTCCCCAACAGTGGCAACAGAGCCAGGTCTATGCATAGATGATATGCACGAGTAGAACACAAAGAGTTGTGGGTGATAATAGTCATACTGCTTAGCACCAACGTATTACTTTGATTCAACAGTATTGTTGGATGAACCGGCCCGGACCTACATTACATGACCGCCTTCATGATACTGGTTCTACCGACGTGCTTTGACATAGGTGGCTGGCGGGTGTCTGTTTCTCCAACTTTAGTTGAATCGAGTTTGACTACGGCCGGTCCTTCTTGAAGGTTAAAACAGCACACATGACGAAAAATCGTTGTGGTTTTGATGCGTAGGTAAGAACGGTTCTTTCTACAAGCCCATAGCAGCCACGTAAAACATGCAACAACAAAGTAGAGGACGTCTAACTTGTTTTTGCAGGACTTGTTGTGATGTGATTTGGTCAGGACATGATGTGATATAAATTGTTGTATGAGATGATCATGTTTTGTAACAAAGTTATCGGCAACTGGTAGGAGCCATATGGTTGTCGCTTTATTGTATGAAATGCAATCGCCATCTAATTTCTTTCCTTTATCACTAGGCGGTAGCGATAGTCGTAGAAGCAATAGTCGGCGAGACGACAACGATGCTACGATGGAGATCAAGGTGTCAAGCCGGTGACAATGGAGATCATGACGGTGCTTTGGAGATGGAGATCAAAGGCACAAGATGATAATGGCCATATCATGTCACATATTTTGATTGCATCTGATGTTTATCTTTTATGCATCCTATTTTTCTTAGTACGGCGGTAGCATTATAAGATGATCCCTCACTAAATTTCAAGCTATAAGTGTTCTCCTTGAGTATGCACCGTTGCTACAGTTCATCGTGCCGAGACACCACGTGATGATCGGGTGTGATAAGCTCTACGTTCACATACAATGGGTGCAAGACAGTTTTGCATGTGCAGAATACTCGTGTTAAACTTGACGAGCCTAGCATAGGCAGATATGGCCTCGGAACATTGAGACCGAAAGGTCGAACGTGGATCATATAGTAGATATGATCAACATAGAGATGTTCACCATTGAAAACTACTCCATCTAATGTGATGATCGGACATGGTTTAGTTGATATGGATCATGTGATCGGATATCGAAGTGGGAGTTCTTTAATAATATGATTAATTGAACTTTAATTTATCATGAACTTTGTACTGATAATTTTTTGCATATCAATGTTGTTGTATATCAATGGCCCGTGCTACCATTCACTTGAATTTTAATGCGTTCCTAGAGAAAGCTAAGTTGAAAGATGGTGGTAGCAACTACACGTACTGGGTCCATAACTTCTCATTGCTGCAAAGAAGAATTATGTCCTTGAAGCACCACTAGGTGCAAGGTCTGTTGCAGGAGAAGATGCTGATGTTATGAACGTCTGGCAAGCTCTATCTGATGACTACTCGATAGTTCAGTGTGCCATGGTTTACAGCTTAGAATCAGAACTTCAAAGACATTTTGAACGTCATGGAGCATATGAGATGTTCCAAGAGTTGAAGTTAATATTTCAAGCAAATGGCCGAGTTGAGAGATATGAAGTCTCCAAAAAGTTCTATAGCTGCAAGTGTTGGGGAACGTAGTAATTTCAAAAAAAATCCTACGCACACGCAAGATCATGGTGATGGCATAGCAACGAGAGGGGAGAGTATTGTCCACGTACCCTCATAGAACGTAAGCGGAAGCATTATGACAATGCGGTTGATGTAGTCATACGTCTTCACGATCCGACCGATCCAAGCACCGAACATACGGCACCTCCGTGTTCAGCACACGTTCAGCTCGATGACGTTTCCCGGGCTCCGATCCAGCGAAGCGTCGGGGATGAGTTCCGTTAGCATGACGGCGTGGTGACGATGATGATGTTCTACCGGCGCAGGGCTTCGCATAAACTCCGCGACAATATGACCGAGGTGGAATATGGTGGAGGGGGGCACCGCACACGGCTAAGGAACGATCCGTAGATCAACTTGTGTGTTCTAGGGTGCCCCCCTACCCCCGTATATAAAGGAGCAAGGGGGGTGCGGCCGGCCCTAGGAGGAGGCGCGCCGGAGGAGTCCTACTCCCACCGGGAGTAGGACTCCCCCCCCCCCCCTCTCCTAGTTGGATTAGGACTTGGGGGCGGGAAAGAGGAAAGGGGGGCGTCGCCCCCCCCCCCCCCCTTCCTTGTCCTATTCAGACTAGGGGGGGAGAGGGCGCGCGGCCTGCCCTGGCCGTACCTCCTCTTCTCCCTCATGGCCCACTAAGGCCCATTAACCCCCGGGAGGGTTCCGGTAACCCCCCGGTGTTCCGGTAAAATCCCGATTTCACCCGGAACTATTTCGATGTCCAAACATAGGCTTCCAGTATATCAATCTTTATGTCTCTACCATTTCGAGACTCCTCGTCATGTCCGTGATCACATCCGGGACTCCGAACAAACTTCGATACATCAAAACTTATAAACTCATAATAAAACTGTCATCGTAACGTTAAGCGTGCGGACCCTACGGGTTCGTGAACTATGTAGACATGACCTAGAACTATTCTCGGTCAATAACCAATAGCGGAACCTGGATGCCCATATTGGTTCCTACATATTCTACGAAGATCTTTATCGGTCAAACCGCATAACAAGATATGTTGTTCCCTTTGTCATCGGTATGTTACTTGCCCGAGATTCGATCTTCGGTATCCAATACCTAGTTCAATCTCGTTACCGGCAAGTCTCTTTACTCGTTATGTAATGCATCATTCCGTAACTAACTCATTAGCTACATTGCTTGCAAGGCTTATAGTGATGTGCATTACCGAGAGGGCCCAGAGATACCTCTCCGACAATCGGAGTGACAAAACCTAATCTCGAAATACGCCAACCCAACATGTACCTTTGGAGACACCTGTAGTACTTCTTTGTAATCATCCAGTTACGTTGTGACGTTTGGTAGTACCCACAGTGTTCCTCCGGTAAACGTGAGTTGCATAATCTCATAGTTACAGGAACATGTATAAGTCATGAAGAAAGCAATAGCAATATACTAAACGATCAAGTGCTAGGCTAACGGAATGGGTCATGTCAATCACATCATTCTCCTAATGATGTGATCCCATTAATCAAATGACAACACATGTCTATGGTTAGGAAACATAACCATCTTTGATTAATAAGCTAGTCAAGTAGAGGCATACTAGTGACGTTGTGTTTGTCTATGTATTCACACATGTATTATGTTTCCGGTTAATACAATTCTAGCATGAATAATAAACATTTATCATGATATGAGGAAATAAATAATAACTTTATTATTGCCTCTAGGGCATATTTCCTTCAGTCTCCCACTTGCACTATAGTCAATAATCTAGATTACATAGTAATGATTCTAACACCCATGGAGTCTTGGTGCTGATCATGTTTTGCTCGTGAGAGAGGCTTAGTCAATGGGTCTGCAACATTCAGATCCGTATGTATCTTGCAAATTTCTATGTCTCCGACTTGGACTTGGTCCCGGATGGAATTGAAGTGTCTCTTGATGTGCTTGGTCCTCTTGTGAAATCTGGATTCCTTTGCCAAGGCAATTGCACCAGTATTGTCACAGAAGATCTTCATTGGTCCCGATGCACTAGGTATGACACCTAGATCAGAAATGAACTCCTTCATCCAGACTCCTTCATTTGATGCTTCCGAAAGCTATGTACTCTGCTTCACATGTAGATCCCGCCACGACGCTTTGTTTAGAACTGCACCAATTTACAGCTCCACCGTTTAATTAAAATACGTATCCGGTTTGCGATTTAGAATCGTCCGGATCAGTGTCAAAGCTTGCATCGACGTAACCATTTACGACTAGCTCTTTGTCACCTCCATATACGAGAAACATATCCTTGGTCCTTTTCAGGTATTTCAGGATGTTCTTGACCGCTGTCCAGTGATCCACTCCTGGATTACTTTGGTACCTTCCTGCCAAGCTTATTGCTAAGCATACGTCAGGTCTGGTACACAGCATTGCATACATGATAGAGCCTATGGCTGATGCATAGGGAACATCTTTCATTTTCTCTCTATCTTCTGCTGTGGTCGGGCATTGAGTCTGACTCAACATCACACCTTGTAGCACGGGCAAGAACCCTTTCTTTACCTGATCCATTTTGAACTTTTTCAAAATTTTATCAAGGTATGTGCTTTGTCAAAGTCCTATTAAGCGTCTTGATCTATCTCTATAAATCTTGATGCCCAATATGTAAGCAGCTTCATCAAGGTCTTTCATTGAAAAACTTTTATTCAAGTATCCCTTTATGCTATCCAGAAATTCTATATCATTTCCAATTAATAATATGTCATCTACATATAATATCAGAAATGCTACAGAGCTCCCACACACTTTCTTGTAAATACAGGCTTCTCCAAAAGTCTGTATAAAACCATATGCTTTGATCACACTGTCAAAGCGTTTATTCCAACTCCGAGATGCTTGCACCAGTCCATAAATGGATCGCTGGAGCTTGCACACTTTGTTAGCACCTTTTGGATCAACAAAACCTTCTGGCTGCATCATATACAACTCTTCTTCCAGAAATCCATTCAAGAATGCAGTTTTGACATCCATTTGCCAAATTTCATAATCATAAAATGTAGCAATAGCTAACATGATTCGGACAGACTTAAGCATCGCTACGGGTGAGAAAGTCTCATCGTAGTCAACCCCTTGAACTTGTCGAAAACCTTTCGCAACAAGTCGAGCTTTATAGACAGTTACATTACCATCAGCGTCAGTCTTCTTCTTAAAGATCCATTTATTCTCAATGGCTTGCTGATCATCGGGCAAGTCAACCAAAGTCCATACTTTGTTCTCATACATGGATCCCATCTCAGATTTCGTGGCTTCTAGCCATTTTGCGGAATCTGGGCTCATCATCGCTTCCTCATAGTTCGTAGGTTCATCATGGTCAAGTAACATGACTTCCAGAATAGGATTACCGTACCACTCTGGTGCGGATCTTACTCTGGTAGACCTACGAGGTTCAGTAGAAACTTGATCTGAAGTTTCATGATCAATATCATTAGCTTCCTCACTAATTGGTGTAGGTGTCACACGAACAGATTTCTGTGATGAACTACTTTCCAATAAGGGAGCTGGTATAATTACCTCATCAAGTTCTACTTTTCTCCCACTCACTTCTTTCGAGAGAAACTCTTTTTCTATAAAGGATCCATTCTTAGCAACGAATGTATTGCCTTCGGATCTGTGATAGAAGGTGTACCCAACTGTCTCCTTTGGGTATCCTATGAAGACACATTTCTCCGTTTAGGTTCGAGCTTATCTGGTTGAAGTTTCTTCACATAAGCATCGCAGCCCAAGATATTCAAGAATAGCCAAAAGCCTAAGCTTGGGGATGCCCCGGAAGGCATCCCCTCTTTCGTCTTTGTTCATTGGTAACTTTACTTGGAGCTATATTTTTATTCGCCACATGATATGTGTTTTGCTTGGACCGTCGTCCATGATATTAGTCTTTTATTTTTAGTTTTCGACAATAATCCTTGCTGTACATACCTTTTGGGGGAAGCCCACTTGATTGAAATTTATTAGAATACTCTATGTGCTTCACTTATATCTTTTGAGCTAGATAGTTTTTGCTCTAGTGCTTCACTTATATCTTTTAGAGCACGGCGGTGGCTTAATTTTGTAGAAATTGCTAGTCCCTCATGCTTCACTTATATTATTTTGAGAGTCTCTTAGAACAGCATGGTATTTGCTATGGTTATAAAATTGGTGCTAGAATGGTAGGCATCCAGGTTGGGTATAATAAAAACTATTATAGGAAGTGAATTGGATGCTATGATCAGTTTGATACTTGATAATTGTTTTGAGATATGGAGGTAGTGATATTAAAGTCATGCTAGTTGGGTGATTATGAATTTAAAGAATGCTTGTGTTGAAGTTAGCAAGTCCCATAGCATGCACGTATGGTTAAAGTTGTGTAACAAATTTGAAACATGAAGTGTCCTTGGATTGTGCATCATTATGAGTGGCGGTCGGGGACGAGCGATGGTCTTTTCCTACCAATCTATCCCTCTAGGAGCATGCGCGTAGTGCTTGGTTTTTGATCACTTCTAAGTTTTTGCAATAAGTATATGAGTTCTTTTGACAAATGTTGAGTCCATGGATTATACGCACTTTTACCTTTCCATCATTGTTAGCCTCTTCGGTACCGTGCATTGCCCTTTCTCACCTTGAGAGTTGGTGCAAACTTCGCCGGTGCATCCAAACCCCGTGATACGGTACGCTCTATCACACATAAACCTCCTTATATCTTCCTCAAAACAGTCACCATACCTACCTATTATGGCATTTCCATAGCCATTCCGAGATATATTGCCATGCAACTTTCCACCGTTCTGTTTATCATCATGACACACATTACTTTTGTCATATTGCCATTTCATGATCATGTAGTTGCCATCGTATTTGTGGCAAAGCCACCATGCATAAATTTTCATACATGTCACTCTTGATTCATTGCACCATCCCGGTACACCGCCGGAGGCATTCATATAGAGTAATATCTTGTTCTAGTTTTGACTTGTAATTCATATGTTGTAAATCAATAAAAGTGTGATGATCATCATTATTAAAGCATTGTCCCAAGGAAAAAAAGAAGAAAAAAAGAAAGGCAAAAAAAGGCCAAAAAAAAGAAAAAAAAGAAAAAAAAAGAAAAAAAGGAAAAAAAGAAAATAAATAAAAATGGGCAATGTTACTATCTCTTTTTCCACACTTGTGCTTCAAAGTAGCACCATGTCCATCGTATAGTGAGTCTCTTATATTGTGCTTCAAAGTAGCACCATGTTCTTCATATAGTGAGTCTCATATGTTGTCATTTTAATATATACTAGCGGGAATTTTTCATTATAGAACTTGGCTTGTATATTCCTACGATGGGCTTCCTCAAATTCCCTAGGTCTTCGTGAGCAAGCAAGTTGGATGCACAATTCTAGCATGAATAATAAACATTTATCATGATATAAGGAAATATAAATAACAGTTTTATTATTGCCTCTAGCACATATTTCCTTCACCACTATCCCTTCTTAGAGGGTGTCGGGAGTAGCTATCCCCCACCACCCTCCGCGTACTGGGGGAAACCCTAGGACTTGTCTAGGCAGCAGCATCGTCGACGTCAAATCCCTTCTTGGAGGTGCTGCTTGGTTCACGGTAGATCAGAGCCTTGTGCTGTGGTCGTTTGTTTCCGGAGGGCGCAGCGGTCGCGGGTCTTCCGCGCTTTGTCGAGCTGCCATGTTGGCATTTCTTTCTTTTTCTTTTTCATTGGGCTTGATGTGCTGCTTGCCCCAGCATTGCGATGTGTACAATGGTGGTTTGCTTTGGAATACAAAGTAGGGGAAACCCTTTTTTCGGTAAAGGGACAGCTATCAACTAATATTTAACGTCACCATATCCTTCGAACCCACAAATTTGACTTAAAATCACACAGCTCTAAGTTTAAAATAGAGATGTCTCGGCCCTATCAAACAATTGCACCATCCATAGTTGACTTAGGAGTTTCCCCATACATGCGCGCATGTGGCATATCACAAGCCAGCTGGTTGCTTCTAAGCTCAACTCATACTTACTGCCTAGATAATCCTGGCGTGTGCCACTCACTGAATTCAAAATGTACCCTGGCACCGAGATTCAAGAATACTGACGCTATACAAAAACAGTAAAGTACTTAGATAATTCTGGTGTGTGCCATGCAGTGAGATAAAGAATGTAATATCAGCCTGCCACCAAAGTCAAGAATACTGAAGCAACACAAAAACTGTAGGTTGTAAATCCTTTATAGAGATGCAACGATAACTGCTGTTACCATCCCACAAGGTCATCTTAATCTCTTATTAATTAGTACACGATCTCGCGATTTATCGCCATTATCTTTTGTCATGTTTGACCGCCACCGACCCATGTGTACATACGCTTCAGTATTCAGAGATGACCTGTCAGTTCTTGCTGTTGCACAGCACAGAAGCTAGGCCTAGCCGCCTGGTACTAACAAGAATGGGCTTCAACTGTTTTAGATGCATTTCCTTGGAAGTACTATTTCCTGTTGAGATCGGCATTATGGATCATGAGTTCTACGACGTGTTGACACCAGTTTTTGGCGTGGCAGAAAACATGATTAAGATGGCATCAAATAAAAAAATATCCAATATAAAAAATCACCATGTGGTTGAAATGAACAACTTTGATGTTTGGGTCATCACTATCCGGTCTCATCTCAAGGGCTGAAATTGTACTTGAAATGTGAAATTTTCCATTCAAGGTACTATTTTGCCGATTAAGACAACCTCTGATGATGGAGTTTTCTACTCCCTTCGTTCTGAAATACTTGTCAAAAAATGCATAAAAATGAATGTATCTAGAACTAAAATACGTTTAGGTACATCCATTTCTCCGACAAGTATTCTCGGACGGAGGGAGTACATGGATTGTCTTGTCATGTCGATATAATCGATTTAGATATATAGTTCATCTCGTATGCAAAAGTTGAAGCCGATGCACTGCAGATCGACCATTAGTAAAAGATGGCCTGGGCAATCAGACACCCGTGTGGATGATGTCTAATGGGTCGCATGAACGATTCGGTCCTCAAGGTGGCCTCAAATGGAAAAACGTTCAACACAAAAATTGTTTTTCTAATCGAAACGGTTAAATTTGCTTTGGGGCACATGTTCATCCAAGGTCAGTTGTGGCCTTGTGAGACCCAAAAACCGAATTGATGTCTTAGATTTACCTAAATCTGTGTTCAGGGTAATTTAAAAAAGATTTAGATGGGATATGGAGTCATTTAGTTGTACAGGAAGTCCAGCCGCCTCATAAATAGATGAGAGGTGATGGCCGATTAAATCTACTAATTTTTCTTCTTCATCTACTTTTTATCTCTTTCCCTTGTATCTTTCTTGTCGTCCTTCGTTGTTATTCATGATTAGAGGGCAGCAAATCTACAAGGCCTTAGGGGTGATCAGATCTACCTAGCACAGCCCATAGCTGTTGCAAACCCTGATGGGATCCCTCCCAAGTGTGTGAGGTTTCGGGTCTACAAAGTGCACGTCGGGTTGCTTGTGTACCGCGCTTCCGGTCAGATCTCCTTCAACATGAGCCGTGGTGCATGACCCCCGGCGTCGAGGGTACACGATGACGTGTTCATGTGTGGACACACTTTTTGGCGACTCTGCCGGGGATGAAGCTTCAAATGTTCTACAACCCGTTCTTGCTGGTCATCAACGGTTCGCTATCAAGAAAAATAATAAGAATACACAATCCCTGTGTAGATGGAATTAATTAATATGGTGTGACTAGTTGGTTCAATGAGTACAATCTATGGTCCAACCCTAGTTTTTTCAATGCAAGTGCCGTTTCAATGTACTCTACCTTCTTCAACTTCTTACGATACAAGTAGCACGCACAAGATGTATTCTAACTCTCATGCATTCGGTAAATAAATCTAAGCACCACATGTAGAATTTTCAATGCATGAAAAAAAAATTCACCCTTTTATTCATCGGCAACTAATTTGCAATATACTAATCCAAGCATACCGATGGATCAGAGATTGGCCATGCTACTACTAGTTATTAAGCCAATTACTCACAACCTTGTATGGTACACCTCACATTAATAATTTTTCTTCATCTTACACACACTATACATGTTTATAATTCAGCTCCACATGGTGGAGATAACCGAATAGGTGAAAATTATACAGGCGCACATGTGCCTTTACATAATATTGTAGCATGTAATACATCCTCTACACAATTGTAAAACTTCAGCAACACTCACGAACCATTGCTGAATGAGTCTAAAATTATTATGGAGCAATACATTACAGATGTGGTTGTGACTGCATTAAAAAAGAGCTTGGCACAAAATAAGAGGATTGGTGCTCTTTTTCTTGAACAAGATGAAAAGGGTTTGTTGCCTTAACATGGGAAAAGACGTTGGCAACTAGCAAACTCAAAAACTAAATATATGTGTGGGTGAAGAACAAAGTAAAAATCCAAAAATCGATTAGATCTACGATCGGCAAACTATAAAAACAATCTTATTCCCTGCGGATTGCTGTGAGAATTTAGAGTATTAATATTTTATATATGTGAATCATATATAGTACTTGAAGTTTTACAAAATAATGAATACATTTGTAGTGCCTTGTCGCCTTCTCGACATGGTTGTAATATTTTTTGGCTTCAACATCAATAATAAATTGATAATAAAGAATCAAATATAAACTATCCAAAAATATATATTTTTATTCATGCAGATTCATGCATTGAATCATCATGAATTGAGAATATTCTTCCTGACTACAATCGAAGTTCATCAACCTAGTGATCACTAGTTCATGATTTAAGCAACATCGCACCTAATTCTAGAAGAAGGAAGAGTAGTTCATGAGATCCTTTCATGTGTGCCTAACACTGTCCTGCATGCCACGAAAAAACATCATTATTGAAGTGGTTAAACTAGTACAAATAACCTAGTGAGAAATGAAACATGCGACTGAAGGACTAATAAGATGACCCAAAAGAATTTTCAGCTCAATTCATCTTTGCAAATCGTACAAATAAAAATTGCATTAAAGGAAGTAGAAATTGTCAGTTTACTTTATAGCTAATATTTTTGAAGAAATACATTGCATGGAGAAATCTGCATCGTTACCGTTCTGACCGCGGGGATATGTTTTGGCTTGTCTTGTACTCCAAGTTGATCATATACTCCTATATATATGCCCACGAGGTTCAAGCAATAAACAACGATTGTACCAATCTCTCTCTATCCCTTCTAACAAGCCTGATGGCCCCTTCCGCCACCGTGAGAAGGACACCACAACTACCTGTTGCGGCTTCTAGGCTGGGTTATCTAGTCGGGAGTGGACACTGCGACATCCTAAGCTAGGTAATGCCGCCCACCCGTGAAGGACTCCGTGCCAGCCCGGCCATGGATCTGATCCATGGACGCACCACCCCGTCCTCGAAAGAGGTGCCCATCCATGAGAGAGCATGCGCGTGAGGAGAATGAGTGCAGTGTGATGTCACCAAGCCGAAGCCATAGCTGCCAACGCTTAGTAGATGCCCGAGCGTGCACAACAGGCGGGCCATGGGACAGTGAGAGTTACTAGGAACGATTCCCACCTAGTTCAGCTCCAGGCAACTCACCTAGGAACAATTTTTTTCCAGCCGCGGGAGCTGCTCCCTGCGGGATGTATGACATGATGCAGGAGCACTGCGCCTTACCTACCACCAAGCAGCATCCACCTATAGTAGATCGCGAGCAGCCGCTAGACCCGCATGGCGACGCGTCCGATCATGCCGACCATGGAGGGGACTAGCTGGGGAATAGACAAGACGAGAAGGCAGACGTTATGAGGAGGCCCGCTTCCACCGGGAAGCCGACGTGGGAGGCCACAGCCAGGGGCGGCGATGAGGGCTGACGAACGACCTAGTAGAGTTATGTGCGGCGGGGATGCCTCTGGTCTCGCCCAAGGGCGAGCCGCAAGGCAGCTAGGGTCCGTGTTAAGATATATACAGAATGGAGAGAAGAGATATGAATTCCTGTTTAAAAAGCGACAGATTTTTTTTCGAAAGGGGGGATTCCCCGGCCTGTGCATCAGAACGATGCATACGGCCACATTTATAAATAAATAAAGTAGTTCAACAATGTCTTGCAAAGTGCTGCAACAAAGGATGCTGGCTCACAAAGAGCTAGCAAAATAAAACAAGGCCCAGAAGCCACAACCGGCTGGCATAATAAAGAGAGATAGGTAAACTAATCGCCTATCCTATTACATGACCGCCATCCAAACCGGTTGAAGATATCCTGTGCTACCATCTCCCACTGGACAGATCCAGTAACCAAACGCGCCCTGGCCTCTGTCGGAGTGAGTAATGACCACGTACGGATTAGCGCAGTAGCCCGGAATAAAACCTGCAAAAAATGAATAGTTGTTGTTCTGTTAAAAGACAAGTCATTTCTGCAGTTCCAAATTGCCCATAACAATGGACATGCTCCCACTCAAATTTGTCTAGCTGTTTCGGCCTCTATACCAACCAGCCACGTTTCAAAAAACAACCTGACGGAATTCAGAGGAGTAATGTTAAAGGCAATTTGCACCGAGCACCACAACACCCTCGCCATCGGGCAATCAAAGAAAAGATGCTTGATAGTTTTATCCCGATCACAGAAACTACACCTAATAGAACCTGTCCAGTTGCGCTTAATCAAATTATCTTTCGTTAGAACGACTTGTTTATGTACAAACCACATAAACACTTTGATTTTCAGAGGAACCTTAACTTTCCAAACGTGTTTGGAACTAGGAACCTTAACTTGACTGTAAATTCACCAGATTTAGTAAGCTTCCAACACAATTGATCGGGCTGATGAGTAAGCTGAACCTCCATTAGTCTACTCACCAGATGAATCCAAGCCTCCCACCGGTCACCCACAAGCACCCTCCTAAATTGGATGTTAAGAGGAGCAGATTGCAAACTCGTTGCAACCAGAGCATCTCGTCGCTGCATAAGCGATAAAGCGCCGGATACTGGAGTGGCAGCGGTGCATCACCTAGCCAAGTATCCTCCCAGAACCGAGTGTTATTGCCATCACCGACAATAAACTTTGTTCTATTAAAGAAAGTAGCTTTGACCCTCATTAGCCCCTTTCAGAAAGGCGAATCAGTGGGTCGAGCTGTCACCTGCGACAAGGTCTTAGAGTACAGATACTTGTTACGAAGAATCTGCGCCCAAGTTGCCTCAGTCTCAGCAGATAACTTATAAAGCCACTTACTGAGAAGGCATCTGTTCTTAACTTCAAGGTTCTCAACCCCAAGACCCCCTTGGTCTTTTGGTCGGCAGATGACATCCCATTTGGCTAGACGGTACTTTCTCTTAGTTTCATCGCTCTGCCAGAAGAAACGTGACCGATAGAAGTCCAGCCTTTTCCTAACTCCAACTGGTACTTCAAAAAAGGATAAAAGAAACATAGGCAAACTCGTGAGCACCGAATTAATGAGAATCAATCGGCCTCCATACGACATTAGTTTACCCTTCCAGCAGCTCAGTTTCTTCTCAAACCGATCCTCGATACACTTCCATTCGCTGTTAGTCAACTTACGATGGTGAATGGGGATACCTAGGTAAGTGAACGGAAGAATTCCCAAATCGCAACCAAACAGTTGCTTGTATGCATCTTGTTCCTCTTTGGCTCTACCAAAACAGAACAACTCGCTTTTATGGAAGTTGATCTTCAGATCGGACAATTGCTCAAAAAGCACAATACCAGCTTCATATTTCTCGCCTTAACCAAGTCGTGCTCCATAAAGATGATTGTATCATCGGCGTACTGCAGAATGGACACACCACCATCGACAAGATGAGGCTCCAAGCCACCTACTTGTCCTGCCTCCTCTGCCCTTCCTATCAAGATTGCCAGCATATCAACAACAATGTTGAAGAGGATAGGAGACATTGGATCACCTTGCCTTAGGCCCTTGTGTGTCTGGAAATAATGACCTATATCGTCATTCACTTTAATTCCAACACTCCCTTTTTGCGTGAAATATTCAACTTGGCGCCTCCAAGCTTCATCAAAACCCTTCATACGTAAGGCTTGTTGTAGAAAGGGCCATTTGACTTTATCGTACGCCTTCTCGAAATCCACCTTAAAAACCACTCCATCCAGTTTTTTCGTGTGAATTTCATGGAGCGTTTCATGCAGGACCACCACCCCTTCAAGGATGTTCCTATCTGGCATGAAAGCAGTTTGAGAAGGTTGCACCACAGTATGCGCAATCTGTCTGAGCCTAATCGTCCTGACCTTGGTAAAAAAATTTAAACTTACATTAAGAAGACAGATTGGCCGAAATTGCTCAATCCGCACTGCCTCTGTCTTCTTGGGAAGAAGTGTTATCGTTCCAAAATTCAGCTGAAAAAGGTGAAGCTGGCCAGCGAAAAGATCATTGAATAAAGGCAATAGTTCTCCTTTAATAATGTGCCAACATTTCTTGTAAAACTCGACCGGGAAACCATCCGGGCCAGGAGCCTTATTATTCTTCATCTGGGAAATGGCCTCAAATACCTCTTTCTTAGAGAAAGGAGCAACTAAAATATCATTCTCAACAGCTGTCAGTTGAGGCACATCCTCAATCCTAGACTCATCCAATGACACACAGTTCTCCTATGGAGGTCCAAACAGCTGCTTGTAATACTCAGTGATATAAAGCTTTAAGTTTTCCTGACCCAGAATCGTTCTCTCATCTTGTTCAAGCTAAAAGATCCTCTTATTTCTATGCTTACCATTGGCAATCATGTGAAAAAATTGTGTGTTCGCGTCCCCCTGGACAACCCATCGGACCTTGGCCCGAAGCGCCCACTTTAATTCTTCATCACGAAGAAGCTCTTTCAGCCTCATTTCCGCATCGTGCTTCGCCTGAAGCTCCAAGGCTGGCAGGATCATGTTCTCAGCTTTTACATCAAGGGACTAAATAAGCGAAAGGAGCTGTTCCTTCTCAATCTTATAAACCCGACTAAGATGTTTAGCCCACCCTCGTAGGAAACTTCTCAAGTGCCTAATTTTATTCTGCCAGCGCTCAAGTGCAGTTCTACCTCGTGCATCCTTTGCCCATTCTCTGGCTACGAGATCTAAGAACCCTTGTCTCTCAAACCACGCAAGCTCGAACGAGAAAACATTCTTATTTCCCACATGGGTGGCCTCCCCAGAGTCAATGAATAAAGGCGTATGGTCGGAAATACCCCGGGTAAGTACCTGCACCGTTACACATGGGAATTTCTGTTCCCATTCGACTCTAGCCAGTACCCGATCCAGCTTCTCAAACGTCGGATTTGGCAGGGCATTAGCCCAAGTGAACTTCCTGCCTGAAAGCTCTATCTCACGCACATCCAAGCTTTCAATGATGGTGTTAAACATGAACGACCATCTACCGTCAAAATTATCATTATTCTTCTCATCACGCCTTCTGATGATATTAAAATCACCCCCCACGGGGATAGGCAGTTGCTCAGAACCGCAAAACCTAACCAAATCAGCCAAAAAATCTGGTTTAAGCTCGGGCTGTGCGGCTCCATAAACCGCCACCAAAGCCCAGTTAAACCCATCGGTCTTAGACCTCACCCTAAACTTAACCGTGAAATCCCCCATGACCACGCTTCGGACTTCTAACGAGTCACATCTAACTCTGAGTAAAATCCCACCCGATCTTCCTCGCGGCGGTAGACAATGCCAATCAAACTCAATACCTCCCGACAGCGTATTGAGAAATTGAGGCGAAAAGTTGGCTCTACTAGTTTCCGATAAAGCGATAAAGTCCAACTTATGCTCAATAGAAGCCTCAGCAAGAAACCTTCTTTTAGCCAAGTCTTTCAGACCTCTGCTATTCCAAAAGATTCCTTTCATATCTCATCATGGAATTTTTTTAGCTGTTCTAATCCGCGCGCTCCTACGCACTGCGGAAACTGGGTAAATCTTCCGCTTCCATTTGCGTTTAGGAATATTGAAACTCTCTAGCTGGTCCTCAGAACCAGTCTCAGAGGCGCGCACTTCTACAAAGTCGACTCGCTCGTCTTCCTCCTCAGGCTCAGGAGACGAATGAGCCAGATCCGCACAAAGATTATCGAGCATCCTAACCTCCAAAGCATCAATCTCGGAGTTATTCATGGGTTTAACCGCAGCTAAGTTACGAATCATCTCAAGCGCCCGCTCAGCCTCTAAATCCAATAAATCATTAACCGAATTTCAAATTTCACTATCATTGCTACCTAGTGAAATTCCTAGCTTATTTGCATTATTTATAATCTCATCATTGGAAAAATGTAAAATAGAATTAGAAGTATTGACAGACATACCAGTAGTGACCTCCACGTCACGAAGCTTGGCCGCCCTCATAGCGCACCGCTGTTGAATGTCGTCCACTTCCCTATGGTCCTGGAGACGGCTACTCAACCGTCGCCCCTCAGAGACCGGATTCGGGATACCACCGAAAGCAATCACCTCCTCCCGAGAAGCTCTACTGGAGTGCACCATGCCGGCGGACGGAGAAGCCATGGCCTCCTGCCCGAGCTCCCCCTCCACCCCGTCCGAAGGGCGAACTGTCGGCACCGGCGCCACCGGCAAACAAGGCCCTCGTGGCGCCACAAGAGAAGAGGATCCCGAGGCCACCTTCCCCGAGTCCTCTCCGGAACGCGACTCCAGCGCCAGCGTCGCCGGCCCGGAAGAAGGAGTGTAAGGTGCCTGGTCAAGCAACCTCGGCCTCCCAACCGAAGACTCAAGCTGCACCATCGGAAGCTCACTCACCGCAGGCCCTGATGACGGAAGCGAGGCCACCTGCCCCACGCCCCCATCAGCAGCTGGCACCATCGGCTGCACCTGCGCAGTCGCGGCCGCAGGGGAGTAGTCCAAAGTCACCATCTTCAGACTCTCTCCTGCGCGAATGACCTCCTCCGCCTCAGCCCTGACCGAGATCGGCGACTCCCCCAAAATAGGAAACACTGGCTCCTCAAACTCCAGTGCCGGAAGCGAGTGCTCAAACACCTCATCCGACTCCACCCGATCACTCCACAGTCTCGGGGGTGCAGATGCCGGCTCAAAAGAACCGAACCTGAGAGTAGTGTAGGCACCGTAGAAGGAGTAGCCGTTCCAACCGCAGACGTGTGAGCATCACCACCCTGCGTAGTGGGCAGCTCACGTCCACTATCAGGAGCTGGTGCCTCCTTAAGTGCCGAACTATCATCATCCTCGTGCATATCAGAATCAGACCCGTTGGCCACCCCGGCAAAGAGACTCTCATCCTCTAACTCAATAACAAGGTCATATATGTGTCCTCGATATGCCCACTTAACCACCTCCGGCACAAACTCGATGTTCAGCACACTGACTAGTACTCGTGCAATACTGTTGGCTCTGGTAAAGTCCATATCCATACGCTCTGGTCTCCCAATCATGATATCCAAACTGGCCATGACCCGGGCATCCTGCATCGGCTTGGATGGAGCCCCAGAGAATCGCAACCAAACCTGAGTCAGAGGCTTGCCCGTAGGCTCAACCCTCTTCCACTCCTGAAACTCAAGCACATCATCAGTACCTGGCACCTTGCACATCCCGAAATTCAGAAGCCTCTGAAGGTCCTCAACTGACGGAAACTCAACCCGAAACAGCTTGTCCTCCACAGTCGCAAGCTCCCACCGGAACTCCCCAGGGGCTAACTCCATAAGCCTCTGAACAATCCGCGACTCCGAAACCTCACCTCTAGCAATTTTAAGTAACCCAGTTGTCAAACTCAACGTCTCGTCAGGAACCTCCATCTCCGTTGGAGATTCAAAGAACGTAAGCTCGGCACAGTACACCCCACACATCATCAGCGATGGTGCCTGCTCTCTCAGAAGCGGACGGTCCCCCGCATCGTGTGCTGGTTTGCCACAAGTGCCACACAACTCGGCCACACACTCAGCAATAAAATGTCCCTTACCACCACAACGATAACATAGCATATTCTCCTTCTTGCACGCATATTTTGAAGCTCTGTCAGACTCAGCCCTGGAAGAATCCTCCAGAGACACAGTCACCCCGGAACTATTCCCGGGTAACTCAGCATTGGCAAGTGCCGAGACGACCTCCAAAGCCTGGCCTGTCAAAACCTGCTACTCAGCATCCCCATCAACCACCATCGGATCAGTCACAGGCGGAGTAGGCGGTCGTGGGCGGTACCGGCCCCCTCGATCCCCACGCCCACCACGGTGACCGCGGAAACCACCCCGCGGTCGGAGACCAGGGCCAGCCGCCCCCTCAACAAATCCTCCTTGGGGCCCCATGAACGGGCGCTTCACCGAGCCATCGCTCTGCCAAGCATGGCCTCGACCGCCGCCAGTCAACGAGGATCCACGGTGTTTACCAACTCCATACACGTTGACCCCATCATCACCCTACTGACCCTGAGGAGCAGCCATGACTTGAGTCGGTGGACGAGCCAGATGCTGCACTATTCCGGCTCGATTTTGCGGAGGCATAGCGATAAGGTGAGGCAGTGGAGTTGGCCTCGGCTGGCCAGCCAACAGCCCCTGAGCGAGTGGCCGCGGCGCAGCGCCTCCCCGGCCCGCATTGCTCCCTGCTGCAGATAGGTCGCAAGCCCACCGGTGTAGGCGCCGTCGGTCTAGGCCTGGGCAACACGCCGCCCCGGCCCGCCGCTGCCCCCACCGAAGCCACGCCCCTGCCAGCGTGCAGCGGGACCGCACCCCCGCGGCCAGACCCCGTCGGCGGCAACGCTGCTCCACGGCCGCTGCCAGAGGCCGAGGGATTCAGCCCAACGCCGGCAACAGGCTGCAACCCAGCGCCACGGCCACCGCCGCTGCCCTGCTGCGGCGCGGTCCCAAGGCGGCCGGCGTCCTGAGTCGCCACCGTTTTCTTCCCCGGTGGCAAGGGTCCTCCGCGACCCGCCATCGTGCGAAGCGGAGGAATACGTCTCGCCCGTGCCGTCCCAGCCGATCGAAAGCTTCGACTCAGACGACGAGGAACCCTAGTATGCGGCACGTGAGACGACGACGATCGAGAAAGAGGATCCTCCTCGCCATCGATAGCGTTCGGTTCCGGCCTGCTCTGGGCCTCATACCCAAGCACGTCCGGCCCACAGACCGCAACCCTCTCCGAGCAACTCTCTCTCTCTCTCTATATATATATATATCTTAACACGGAGAGAGAGAGAGAGAGAGAGAGAGAGAGAGAGAGAGAGAGAGAGAGAGAGAGAGAGAGAGAGAGAGAGAGAGAGAGAGAGAGAGAGAGAGAGAGAGAGAGAGAGAGAGAGAGAGAGAGCATTGCTGATATGGCAGCCATTGGCGAAAGTAAGGAACAATTTATTCGAGGGATCTTTGCTAAAACCACAGTAACATGTTGACCCGAAAGGAAAATACCTTGTTAAGCAACTGACACGTGATAAATGGAAGTAAAAGAAAGAAAATACGGGGACTCTTACAAGTCACAAAGCTAATAAACAAGGAAAGATAGTTGGCACCGGGTGAGGTGCATGTGTTGTATTCCTCTTCCTCTTTGTAATGCCTCACGGACAGTACTGACAGATCTTGAAAGCCTCAGTTTCGCAGTAGACAACACTGAAAACAGGATTAACGCTCCCGATGCACCACTTATACGCTGTCTGATAGCAGACGCTTGCTGACGCCGCCGTCGGCGTGGCCATTAGCAGCTGTGCAGCGAACAGGGCCAGCATGAAAACTGTGGCCATCTTAAGCATGGAGCTGGGAGCCATTGCAAGAGCTAGCGGACGAATGACGTTGCGGCTTGAAGGTCTAGCCAGCAAACTGGAAGTGTTTTCTGGAAGCTTTGGTTGATGTGAGTGCTTGCTAGCAGGGCCTCCTATTTATAGGCACAAGAGTTGGTTAGTTGGTCTTCTTTTGCCATCCATGATCTCACTCGATCTCAGATGTAATAGTAATACTGGAGTATCATGCATGACAATGAAAGTTTTTGTTCCATCAATCATCCAAGCCACGCATCATAGTTGACTTTGGAGAGTCCCCATGCGCGCGCGCATTTGGCATATCCCAAACCAGCTGGCCGCATCTACGCTCAACTCATACTTTAGTACTTACCGGACAATAGATAATCCTGTTGTGTGCCATGCAGTGAGTTTAAAATGTACTACCAGCCTAGCACCAAGATTCAAGAAAATACGGAACCAATACAAAAACTGTAGTGTCCAAGCCTATGTTATTAAGATCCCACGACAGCATACAGCATCTTGATCCCGTATCAATTAGTACATGATCTCGCGATTTTAACACCATTATCCCGTATCAATATTCAGAAGTGATCCTTCAATTCTTTGTTCTTGCGGTCGCTGCACACATTCTTGGCAGAAATATTGTTAATTCGCTTAGAGTTCGTCCCTTGACTGCACTTTCACACGCACCTCACCTTCAACTGTCAATATCAGGTAATTCTGGTCCTGGACGAGGGTCACGGAATGTACAATAGATGTATGCGCGACAGCTTTGATGGATGCAAAGACCAAGAGAAGCTAACAATACATAGGGCTGGGAGATCTTTTTAATTTCTGCACACTTGGGGGCAGTTCCAAAAGGGCCAACTATCAATTAAGATGTAACATCACCATATCCTTGGAACCCACAAATTTGAATTAAAATCGCAAACAATTGCACCGTCCATAGTTGACTTAGGTGTTTCCCCAGGCATGCGCGCATCTACGCTCAACTCATGCTTTAGTGCTTAGATAATCCCGTTGTGTGTCGTGCACTGAATTCAAAATGTACTACCACCCTAGTACCGAGATTCAAGAATACTGAAGCTCTACACAAAAACAGTAGAGTACTTAGATAATACTGGTGTGTGCCATCCAGTGACAAAAAATGTAGTATCATGCTGCCACCGATATTCAAGTATACTGAAGCAACAAAAAAACATTAGGTTGTTCGATCCTTTATAGAGCTGCAACGATAACTGCTGTTACCATCCCACAAGGGCATCTTAATCGAGTATTAATTAGTACACGATCTCCCGATTTATCACTGTTATCTTTTGTCATGTTTGACCGCCACCGACCCATGTGTACGTATTCTTCAATATCCAGAGATGATTTGTTAGTTCTTGCTGTCGCACAACACATAAGCTAGGCCTAGCCGTCGGGTACTAACAAGACTGGGCTTCAACTATTTGGGATGCATTTGTTGGCCAAATAAGGCGCGGTTGTGGCCAGGACGTGTTGGGTCCGTGTGTGGGCGCACGCCAGTCATGTCGGCCACGTCGGGTCCGTGGCATGTGTGCGCGTGAGTGCGTGCGTGTGAAGCACATGGGTGCCCGTGTAGGAGTACACCGTGTGCGTGTGTGGGGGGGCAGCCCGTGGCGAGTCGCGTGGGGTGAACACGCGTGATCTGTTGGTGCTCGCTGTATGTTGTGTGCGTCGAAGCGCGTCGTAGGCACAAGCGGAGTGTGCGGGTCGCATGCCGCAGTAGAGTAGGAGGCGTGGGTTCGTACCCTGGCGTTGGCTCGGGTATAAAGCAAGTGCGGCCATCGTTGTAAAGGTGCGGGTTTTGAGTTCGAGCTCAAGGAAGAAGCGGTTCGTGCGCCGGTGTTCGTGCGCCAGCAACTTCATCGTGTCATCTGTTTCTTTTCCTTTGTCCTTCTTTCTTCTTTGTTCGTGCCGGAGAGCGAGAGATTGAGGGATAGAGCTAGGGCGAGGCCACTATTACAACAATTGGTATCAGAGCCAAGTTACGCAAGGTGATCGTCGGCGGGCAATGTCGTTGGTCCCGTACGACGGCGGTGGTGGAGCAATGTCCTGGCAGGTGCCGTCGCTGGCGACGTCGAACTACACCTCCTGGGTGATCAAGGTGGAGGCGATCCTCGATGCCCATGGATAGTGGTTTGCGTTGGCTCTGGCGGAGGGTGCGGCAGTCGACGCCGGCTAGAGTAGGACGGCGCGGGGGGCGCTGTCGGAGGAGTTGCTGATGCAGGTGGCGACAAATCCCACCACGAAGGAGGTATGCGACTCCGACAAGGTTCACTTCATCCGTGCTGATCGTGTGCGTGTGGCGCGGCTCGCGACTTTTCGCGACAATTCGATTGTCTGCAGATGGAGGACAGCGACGAGCTGGACGCGTACGCACGGAAGGTGAACGGCATGGCAACAAGGTACACGCAGCTCGGGGCCACACTGGACCATGCCGCCATGGTGAACAAACTGCTCGACATCGTGTCGGACTGGTTGTACGCCGCGGTGGCTGGAATTGAGCAGTTTCGTGACGTCAAGGGGATGGCGTTCGAGGAGGACCTTGGGCGTTCGAAGGCATTCGAGGAGCGGACGAGGCGGCTTGCGCAGGCCGGCGGCGAGCGGGCGGGAGAGCAGCTCTTGTTGACGGCAGCGCAATGGGCGGCATGACAGCGACATCAGGGCAGTGACGGCTTCAACCATGACGACGATGGTGCTGAGAGCACGGCGTAAGGTGACGGAGGAACGAGCCATGGCCGCTGCTACAACTGTGGGCAATGGGTCCATTTCAAGTTGGAGTGCCCAAGCCGCGGAAGGCCTTGGCCGCGGAGCATGCACTCATGGTAGAGGTCAGCGACGAGTACGAGCCAGCACTCCTCTGGGACGCGGCTTAGGGGGTGACTGCTGGCCAAATAAGCCGTGGCTATGGCTAGGACGTGTGGGCTGCGCGTATGGGCGCACGCCGGTCGTGTCGGGCACGTCGGGTCAGTGGTGTGTGTGCGTGTCAGTGTGTGCGTGTGAAGCACAGGTGCGCCTGTGTAGGAGTACGCCGTGCGTGTGTGTTGTGCCAGCCCATTGGTGATTCGCGTGGGGTGATCGCGCGTGATCTGTTGTGCTCGCCGTATGCCGTGCATGTCGTGGGCACGAGCGGAGCATGCGGGTCACGGGCTGCAGCAGATTAAGAGGCGTGCGTTCTTGGCCTAGTGCCGGCTCGGGTATAAAGCCAGTGCAGCCATCGTTGTAACGGTGTGGGTTTTGAGTTCTAGTTCAAGGAAGAAACAATTCATGCGGTGGCGTTCATGCACCTGAAATCTCGTCGTGTCCTCTCTTTCTTTTCCTTTCTCCTTCGTCCTTCTTAGTTCGTGCTAGAGAGCGAGAGAGTGATCGAGGGAGAGAGCTAGGGCGAGGCCACAGTTACAAAAACATTTCCATGGAAGTAGTATTTCCTGTTGAGATCGGCTTTATGGATCTTGAGAGGAGACTGGTTTCAAAGATCTTCTAGTGTCCACCACTGTCGTCGAACCATAGGAGGTCGTTGTAGCATAATCGGCAGTCACCCTCACCCGGCCGACCACATCTATATCACCACCACTAGGCTGAGGACCTTAGAGATCTTTGCCAGCCCGCGCCCATGTGGAAGTCCAGCACCTGGCCCCCTGGTCCTCCTCGAACCATAGAGCCCGATCGCCAGTTCTGCACTTCTGCCACCGTGAGAAGGACACCCCAGCTACCTGTTGTGGCTTCTAGGCAGGGTCATCTTGCCAGGAGGGGATACTGCGACATCCTAAGCTAGGCATCGCTGCCCCGACGGGAAGGAACCCATGCCAGCCTAACCATGGATCTGATCCATGGAGGCACCACCCCATCCTCGGAACAGGTGCCCGTCCGGGAGGGAGCATGTGTGTGAGGAGCATGAGGACAGTGTGACGTCACCAAGCCAGATCCGGAGCCGCCAACGCTCAGTAGATGCTCGAGCGCGCGCATCAGACAGCCCATGGGACGGTGAGAGTGACTAGGAAGATTCCCACCTAGTTTAGCTCCAGGCAGCGCATCTCGGGATAATTTTTGTCCAGTCGTAGGAGCTGCTCGTTGCGGGACGTATGAGACGATGTAGGAGCACCGCGCCTTATCTACCGCCAAGCAGCGTCCACCTGCAGTAGATGGCGAGCAGCCGACAGACCCTCATGGCGGCGCATCGGATCATGCCGACCATGGAGGGAACTAAATGGGGAATAGAGAAGACGAGAAGGCAGACATTATGAGGAGGCCCGCTTCCACCGGCAAGCCGACCTGGGAGGCCACTGCCGGCGGCTACGGTCCGCGTTAAGATATATACAGAATGGAGAGAAGAGATATGAATTCCGCGAGAGATACACGATTGACCATGTGAACTAGTTATATCCGTTGTATTTGTGTGAACAATGGATATGGCTACAATGCCGAACATGGTTAGCAACGATGGCCTTCAAGTGTAAGGACTTCAGCGAGATGCATGTCTTTTTTGCGACAACAACGAGATGCATGTGAATAGGGGCATTGCAATGCCGGTTTTGTGCCAGAAGTTTCGACTAGATATGATATTGGCAAGGCAGCTTCCGACTCGCTTATATATTTTTTAGCATACTTTATTTTTCTCACACAGTTATTTTTCTCGTGTGGAAAAATTGAGAGAGAGAGAGAGAGAGAGAGAGAGAGAGAGAGAGAGAGAGAGAGAGCGTTGCTGATATGGCAGCCATTGGCGAAAAGGAAGGAACAATTTATTCGAGGGATCTTTAGTTAAACGACAGTAACATGTTGACCCGAAAGAAGGCAAGTACCTGATTAAGCCACTGACACACGATAACTGGAAGTAAAGGAAAGAAAATATGGGGAGTCTCACAAGTCACAAAGGTGATAAACAAGGAAAGATAGTCGGCACCCCGGTGAGGTGCATGCGTTGTGTTCCTCTTCCTCTTCGCCATGCCTCACTGACAGTGACAGATCTTGAGAGCCTCAGCTTCGCAGTAGACAAAAGTGAAAATGGGACCAACATTCCCAATGCACCACTTATACGCTGTCTGATAGCAGACGCTTGCTGACGCCGCCGTCGGCGTGGCCATTAGCAGCTGTGCTGCGAAGAGGGCCAGCATGAAAACGGTGGCCATCTTAAGCATGGAGCTGGGAGCCATTGCAAGAGCTAGCGGACGAATGACGTTGCGGCTTGAAGGTCTAGCCAGCAAACTGGAAGTGTTTTCTGGAAGCTTTGGTTGATGTGAGTGCTTGCTAGCAAGGCCTCCTATTTATAGGCACAAGAGTTGGTTAATTGGTCTTCTTTTGCCATCCATGATCTCAATCGATCTCAGATGTATTAGTAATACTGGAGCATCATGCATGACAATGGAAGTTTTTGTTCCATCAATCAGCCAAGCCACCCATCATAGTTGACTTGGGAGAGTCCCCATGCGCGCGCGCATTTGGCATATCCCAAACCAGCTGGCTGCATCTACGCTCAACTCATACTTTAGTACTTACCGGACAATAGATAATCCTGTTGTGTGCCATGCAGTGAGTTTAAAATCTACTACCAGCCTAGCACCCAGATTCAAGAAAATACGGAACCAATACAAAAACTGTAGTGTCCAAGCCTATGTAATTAAGATCGCACGACAGCATACACCATCTTGATCCCGTATCAATTAGTACACGATCTCGCGATTTTAACACCATTATCCCGTATCAATATTCAGAAGTGATCCCACAATTCTTTGTTCTTGCGGTCGCTGCACACAATCTTGGCAGAAATAGTGTTAATTCGCTTAGACTTCGTCCCTTGACTGCACTTTCACACGCACCTCACCTTCAACTGTCAAATCAATATCAGGTAATTCTGGTCCTGGACGAGGGTCACGGAATGTACAATAGATGTATGTGCGACAGCTTTGACGGATGCAAAGACCAAGAGAAGCTAACAATACATAGGGCTGGGAGATCTTTTTAATTTGTGCACACTTGGGGGCAGTTCCAAAAGGGCCAACTATCAATTAAGATGTAACGTCACCATATCCTTGGAACCCACAAATTTGAATTAAAATCGCAAACAATTGCACCGTCCATAGTTGACTTAGGTGTTTCCCCAGGCATGCGCGCATCTACGCTCAACTCATGCTTTAGTGCTTAGATAATCCCGTTGTGTGTCGTGCACTGAATTCAAAATGTACTACCACCCTAGTACCGAGATTCAAGAATACTGAAGCTCTACACAAAAACAGTAGAGTACTTAGATAATACTGGTGTGTGTCATCCAGTGACAAAAAATGTACTATCATGTTGCCACCGATATTCAAGAATACTGAAGCAACAAAAAAACATTAGGTTATTCAATCCTTTATAGAGCTGCAACGATAACCGCTGTTACCATCCCACAAGGGCATCTTAATCCTGTATTAATTAGTACACGATCTCCCGATTTATCGCTGTTATCTTCTGTCATGTTTGACCGCCACCGACCCATGTGTACATATGCTTCAATATCCAGAGATGATCTGTTAGTTCTTGCTGTCACACAACACATAAGCTAGGCCTAGCCGTCTGGTACTAACAAGACTGGGCTTCAACTGTTTGAGATGCATTTGTTGGCCAAATAAGGTGTGGTTGTGGCCAGGACGTGTCGAGTCCGCGTGTGGGTGCACGCCAGTCGTGTCGGCCGCGTCGGGTCTGTGGCATGTGTGTGCGTGAGTGCGTGCGTGTGAAGCACAGGGGTGCCCGTGTAGGAGTACACCGTGCGCGTGTGTGTGTGTGGGGGGGGGGGGGGGCAGCCCGTGGGCGTGTCGCGCGGGGTGATCACGCGCGATCTGTTGGTGATCGTTGTATGTTGTGTGCGCCGAAGCGCATCATAGACACGAGCGGAGTGTGCGGGGCGCATGCCGCAGCAGAGTAGGAGGCGTGGGCTCATACCCTGGCACCGGCTCGGGTATAAAACAAGTGCGACCATCATTGTAAAGGTGTGGGTTTTAAGTTCGAGCTCAAGGAAGAAGCGGTTCGTGCGCCGGTGTTTGTGCGCCAGAAACTTCATCGTGTCATCTGTTTCTTTTCATTTGTCCTTCTTTCTTCTTTGTTCGTGCCAGAGAGCGAGAGAGTTATTGAGGGACAGAGCTAGGGCGAGGCCATGGTTACAACAATTGGTATCAGAGCCAAGTTACACAAGGTGATCGTCGACGGGCAATGTCGTTGGTCCCGTACGATGGCGGTGGTGGAGCAATGTCATGCTTGAGTGCTTAGATAATCTCGTTGTGTGACACGTACTGAATTCAAAATGTACTACCACCCTAGTACCGAGACTCAAGAATACTGAAGCTCTACACAAAAACAGTAGAGTACTTAGGCCCCTTCCAATGCTACACCTTGTACAGGTGCTAAGCCTTCCACGTAGGCAAAAAATCTGATGTGGCAAGTTATTTAAGAGAAGAGAGATGAGTGTGGTGACCCCTGGAAAACACAATGCTAAGCGCGTGAACCTAGGCAAGTTATTTAAGAGGAGAGAGAAGAGCTTTAGTTGCTAAATCATTGAATGAAGCAAGCTTAGCAACCATAAGCTAAGCACCTATGCATTGAGGAGTATAGTTGCTAAGCTATTTAATGTTCTTACCACCTCATCTAAGCACCCATGCATTGGCAGCAGCCTTAGATAATCCTGGGGTGTGCCATCCAGTGACTAAAAAATGTACTATCAGGCTGCCACCGAAATTCAAGAATACTAAAGCAACAAAAAAGCATTAGGTTGTTCAATCCTTTATAGAGCTGCAACGATAACTGTTGTTACCATCCCACAAGGGCATCTTAATCTTGTATTAATTAGTACACGATCTTGCGATTTGTCGCGATTATCTTCTGTCATGTTTGACTGCCACCGACCCATGTCTACATATGCTTCAACATTCAGCGATGATCTGTCAGCTCTTGCTTTCGCGCAGCACATAAGCCAGGCCTAGCCGTCTGGTACAAACAAGAACGGGCTTCAACTGTTTGAGAAGCATTTGTTGTCCAAATAGGGCACGGCTTTGCCCAGGACGTGTCGGGTGCACTTGTGGGCGCACGCCAGTCATGTCGGATGCATCGGATCCGTGGCGTGTGTGTGCGTGAATGCGTGTTTGTGAAGCACGGGGGTGCCCGTGTAGAAGTACACCGTGTGTGTGTGTGTGTGTGTGTGCAGCTAGCCCGTAGGCGAGTCGCGTTGGTGCTAGCCGTATGTCGGGTGTGTCGAAGCGCGTCGTGGGCACGAGCGGAGTGTGCGGGTCGCAAGCTGCAGCAGAGTAGGAAGCCACTAGTAGAAAACATGGCATCAGTCCCTGTTCCTAAGGGCTTTTAGTCCCGGTTCTGCAACCGGGACTAAGTAGTTGAGACTAAAGACCCCAACTTTTAGTCCCGGTTATGTTATGAATTGGGACTAAAGGAGCTCCAAGTTGCCACTGTGGGGCGCCCAGGCGGGAGGATCTTTAGTCTCGGTTGGTAACACTAGCCGGGACTAAAAGGCAGCCACACGTCAGCACCTGCGCTAAGCGCTGTTTTTTTTACATGAGCGACTTAGGGTTTTGGAGGGTTTAGGGGTTTCATATTGTGTTTCCCCCTTTTCATTTCGTGTTTACCATTAAATTCTTTTACATTTAGGGTTCTCGTTTTTAGTTTATGTTTTCCATTCAACTCGACGCTAGAAATGAAGGAACCATTACGTAAATCATCATGAATATGAGAGAAGTAACCTCTCTTTCTCCATGTTCGGTCGAACACAAGTTTTTATATATCTATTCGGCGCTACTACGTATAGTTCATGGTCATGCATATATACAATGTAACATCTGTTATGATCCCTAATATCTAATTACCAACATCCACTACCTATTCTCGATGGTATTCTTCGGTTTCAGCTATGATTTCTTCAAGGAAAAATCCCGCCAATTCCTTTTGAATTGCTCGTATGCGAGCATGTGGTAGGGGTTCATTCCGCTTCCGTTGGATCTAACTTAAAGAAGGGGGTCAATATATATATGAATCAAACTCAACACAATTGATGTTAATAAAATAAAATTGTGAATATTGTTTACGTACGTCAAGTTCTTTAAAAAAATTCCCTTCTTGCAGGTCGTCTGCCGAATGAACTCGCAAACGTAGTATCCACATAAGTTAGTCCCGGATTCCTGCCTTCGGCATTATACGATAATAGAGTTCAGTCAAAATAATAATCAAGCATGATAATGGTATTGAAACTACAACCAAAGTGATGCGCGGACCTAGCTAGTACTACTTACAGTGACTTGTTGAAATCGTAGCTCCTCTTTCCATTCAACCCTAGCCTTGGTGAACTCTTTCCAAACCCTGTCCAGCAAAGAAAAATGAATAAAAGAGTTATTAATTACTTGATATCAGGAAATGAATGAAAACTGCCGATATAGTGCGATGATGATTGAAACTACCTTTGGAGCATTTCTCTCATGTCCGCCCACATCTCCATGTCTTTACTTAACGAGACCATGAAAAGTACTTTTCCTGCGTCAAGATGAATGACTAGCAGCATAAAGTGGAACCTACGCACGGATAGCTCATCAATTACACTTAACATCGAGTAAGCTAAACAAAATAATGTGTACAAGACAGTATAACACTCACTTTAAGTTGTAAGGAAATAGTATTTCTCTTTTGGTTTTTTTTCAATTAACTCCCTTAGCAAGATCTTCTCTGCATCCTCGGTGTTCAATTGTACCGTAACTTCATGAACAGTATTTGGGTTAATAAACCCAATGTCCCAGATTTGTCTGCATTTGAGGATGTTCTTTCTGCATAACATATATAGTGAGGATAGTTATACATGTAATGAACAAGCTGAGCTAGAGACTTAATTACATAAATGATACTTTCAAACAATGGCAACGGACGACAGATTTGTCGATGGCGTCTTAATTGTATAACTGAAATAATTCATCAAATTGAATGTAAATCTCCTCGTCTCCATTGAAGAAATGCTCATCTTTAACCCCCGCAATGATATAGTCGGACCCTTGCTTGGAGGTTTCCAAGTACTAGTTATGCAATCTTCGCATCTTCATTGGAAGATGTGGGAGCTCCTCAGGTCTGACGAGAGGCTTTCCGTGCTCAAATCTAAATGCTAACTCAGCCATTTTTAATTGTACCTCATCGCGTAAGTAATCACCAAGAGTCAAACCAGGAGCAGCGGCCGCTATCCCCGGATCATTAGTGTCTTGACCATATCACATCACAGCAAGCCCTGCAAAAACAAGTTAGACGTCCTCTACTTTCTTGTTGCAAATTTTACGTGGCTACGGGTTTCTAGCAAGAACCGTTCTTACCTACGCATCAAAACCACAACGGTTTTTCATCAAGTGTTCTATTTTAACCTTCAACAGGTACCGGCCGTAGCAATTCAACTAAAGTTGGAGAAACAGACATCCGCCAGCCACCTATGTGCAAAAGCACGTCGGTAGAACCAGTCTCATGAATGCGGTGATGTAATGTCAGTCCGGGCCCCTTAATCCAACAATACCGCCAAATCAAAGTAAGATGTTGGTGGTAAGCAATATGACTATTATCGCCCACAACTAACTTGTGTTCTACTCGTGCATATAATATCTACGCATAGACCTGGCTCCGATGCCACTGTTGGGGAACGTAGTAATTTCAAATTTTTCCAAAGATCACGCAAGATCTATCTAGGAGATGCTTGGCAACGAGAGGGGAGAGTGTGTCCATGTACCCCCGTAGAGCGAAAGGGAAGAGTTTAGTAACGCGGTTGATGTATTCGAATGTCTTCGCGATCCAACCTATCCAAGTACTGAATGTAACGGCACCTCCGTGTTCAGCACAAGTTCATCTCGATGACGTCCCTCGTGCTCTTGATCCTGTTGAGGACGAGGGTGAGCTCCGTCAGCACGACGGCGTAGCGATGGTGATGATGGTGTTACCGGCGCAGGGCTTCGCCTAACCATTACGATGGTATGATCGAGCTGTGTAACTTTGGAGGGGGGCACCGGACACGGTTAAGAGAAACTTGTGTGTCCTAGGGTGCCCCCTACCCCCGTATATAAAGGAGAGAGGGGGGTCGGCCGGCCTAAGCTAGGCGCGCAAGGATAAGGGGAATCCTACTAGGAGTCCAAGTCCTAGTGGGTTTCCACCAAAAAAGGAGAGGGGAAAGGAATAGCAGAGGGAGAATGAAAGAGGGGGGGGGGGGGGAGCGCCCCCTCCTAGTTTATTCGGACCAGCCAAGGGGGGGGGGGGGGCAGCCACCCTGCAGTCCTCCTCTCCTTTCCAGTAAAGCCCAATAAGGCCAATAAGACCCATTACTTCCCCGGGCGCGGGGAGGGGGGGGGGGGGTTCCGGTAACTTCCCGGTACTCCGGAAAATGCCCGAATCATTCTGGAACATTTTTATATCCGAACATAGCCTTCCAATATATCAATCTTTATGTCTCGACCATTTCGAGACTCCTTGTCACGTTCGTGGTCTCATCCAGGAATCCAAACAAACTTCGGTCATCAAAAACACATAACTCATAATACATATCATCATCGAACGTTAAGCGTGCGGACCCTACAGGTTCAAGAACTATGTAGACATGATCAAGACACATCTCCGATCAATAACCAATAGCAGAACCAGGATGATCATATTTGCTCCTACATATTCTATGAAGATCTTTATCGGTCAAACCGCATAACAACATACCTTGTTCCCTTTGTCATCGGTATATTACTTGCCCGAGATTCGATCGGTTTTATCATCATACCTAGTTTAATATCCTTACCGGCAAGCCTCTTACTTGTTCCGTAATGCTTCATCCCGCAACTAACTCATTAGTCATACTGCTTGCAAGGCTTATAGTGATGAGCATTACCGAGAGGGCCCAGAGATACCTCTCCAAAACACGGAGTGACAAATCCTAATCTTGATCAATGCCAACCCAACAAACACCTTCGGAGACACCTGTAGAGCATCTTTATAATCACCCTTTTATGTTGTGACTTTTGATATCACACAAGGTGTTCCTCTGGTATTCGGGAGTTGCATAATCTCATAGTTTGAGGAACATGTATAAGTCATGAAGAAAGCAGTAGCAATGAAACTGGAACGATCATAATGCTAAGCTAACAGATGGGTAATGTCCATAACATCATTCTCCTAATGATGTGATCCCGTTCATCAAATCACAACACATGTCTATGGTTAGGAAACATAACCATCTTTGATTAACGAGCTAGTCTAGTAGAGGCATACTAGGGACACTATGTTTTGTCTATGTATTCACACATGTACTAAGTTTCGGGTTAATACAATTCTAACATGAATAATAAATATTTATCATGATATAAGGAAATAAATAATAACTTTATTATTGCCTATAGGGCATATTTCCTTCGATTGGGCATTCCCACATGGTGGCAAAGTTAGGTGTTATTTCATAAATGCCACCATATAGCACATGTGCAATCAGCACCGTTCGTGTCTGCCGGAGGGGGAGTCCGAAGGACCTTTTTTTTTAACTCCAACAAATGACCCCAGACTTTTTTCATATATTAGCATCACCATGGACAGCACCAAGAACATTGGCATCAATAGGAACATTGGCATCACCAATATTTCTTTTTTCACACATTGGCATCGACAAGAACATTTGTTTTGTATTTCAGACAATATTTCAAAATTTAAAAAAGGTTTCAAAAGAAAAATAAATTTCAAAAAATAAAAATGAATTGACATAAAAAATAGAAATTGTCGCTATTTCGCATTATATGGACATGGAGCGAATGCCGAAAGCATATATGAAAGCAGTGTGACTAAAGCAAGTTTATGAATATTAGGGAAGCATATTTTCTATCAAACTAAATACATTATATTGAAGCAAAGTTCAGTGGCGTCGGTATTATCGACGTCTAGTAACACCGGAAGCAAAATATTCTTCTTGAAGGAAAATAATAGAAAATTGAAGCAATATTTTCTTTCTAAATAAATAATAAAAACAAATCGTTACATTGGACGTAAAAATTTATTTGATTGAAGCAAATTTAACATGTACGCGAAGCTAACTTTAGTAGGAAAAGAAACAACATTTCATTCAGTACAAAAGGGAGAATATGTCGTCGCTTGATTTGTGGGTCTGATTAGTTTGAGAAATAGAATTACATGGAAATAGAGATGGACCCATGTTCCATTCCAACCAATCGTAATTTTTGGGACCAATTAATTCTACGAAGCACATTAGACGGGACCAATTAATTCTTCGAAGCAGATTCGTAGGAAACTACCATGAGAATGACCAGCAGGTTCCTTTTAATCGAACGGACATAAGCGACCTAGTCGTGTGGTATTGGGCTAGTCAATGCTACCTGATTCCTAAGGTACTTTATATATGTTTTGCTTACCGATATCAACAGCCAGAGCGTAGTTCAGTCGCATAGAAATGTAATGTGGGGGATGAGGTTCGGAGTTTGATTCCTCACGCCAACTAGCTCCGGATTTTTATGCCAGCTTTTAAATAACATGTGGCCTTGCGCCCATGAGTATACTTTAAAAAAGGCCATCATGCCCTCTATTATGAATATACTTTAAAAAAGGCCATCATGCCCTCTATTATGAAAGGGTATGAGGTAATCTCAGCCATCGATGTGTTTAGAGGGGTCTACCGAAGCAGAAGTTTGGGAGAAGAAGCTGCACGTTCACACGTCCCCATGTATGTTATGTTCCCCTAGAAAGATAATAGTGTCAAAAATAGAATTTTTCTGGGCTACCGTTTAAAACTAAAAATTTGGTTTCTTCGGTTTCGTCCCCACCGCTACCGACGGGAGCGATGTCTTCGCCAAGTTGGCTCAAGTCCTAACTATTTTTTTTACGTTGATAATTTTGTTAAAAAAGTATATGGTATGAAATTTATGTTCAAATTTTTCATCAATCATAGAAATTTTTAAAAAAAGTTGAAATAAATTGTTCCAGTTTGTAAAAATTTCATATACAATTTCAAATTACAAAATTGTTGAATTTTTTTAAGAACTGGTTAGTACATAAGAAAATGTTCATGTTGATTGATAATGACGGAAATTGCAAATAAAGTAGTCAAATTAGGAAAAAACTACATTGCTGACGAATATACCTATCTGACCTAGTCTGGCACACACCTCTCAACTGGTGGTTTTTTCCACTAAG
The DNA here is from genome assembly GCA_963921465.1 of Triticum timopheevii. Classification (NCBI taxonomy): domain Eukaryota; kingdom Viridiplantae; phylum Streptophyta; class Magnoliopsida; order Poales; family Poaceae; genus Triticum; species Triticum timopheevii. Next base: position 641,942,097 of record OY997266.1, on the reverse strand, counting down.
GATGAATGACCTCAACTTCTTGTGGGAGCCTGGCACGTACATATGAGGCATCCATGACAGGTTTCAACAACTTCCGACATAGTTTACACGTTTCAACACGTTCGACCATTTATCGGACCAATTTCACCAAGAAAACTCCAAGAAATACAAAACTTGTCAAAAAACCAAGGAACTAGGCATGATGCCTTTAATTGGTTATACAAGGCCATGGAAAAAAATCCTTTGTACAAAAATTACGACGTGCAAAGCATCTTATTCTTCGACATCCATCAAATGACCGGACTGACACCAATTTTTGCAAGCAGGTGGTAATTCTCATGTTATTCATCCATGCCTTGTTTGTATGACTTGTTGCATTGTATGCACGTTGCGACATGTTCGGCCATTTATCGGTCTATTTCTGATATCTATACCAATATAAAAATACCCAAAGGGGCAGATCCAATTATTCTCGGCCATCAAATCATGTTAATACAATGACCTAGACTGCTTCAATGTCGAGCGCTCAGCACATTTAGCGTGCAGTTAACTTCATGTCAAATATAGTTCTAATCACATAATAATACGCAAATAATATCCTACTTAATATCCGCATGCACTTAATATACTTTCAAATTAACGTGCATTGCACGTACACATTCACTAGTTATATCTTAGTTGTGATATGCTCCGCAATTTATCAACTTATTTTCACCGAGAAAACTGTAGAAAATGCAAAATTTGTAAAACAAAAACAACTTAGAATGGACACTTGAATTCGTAATACAAGGCCATGAAAAAAATTGAGGCCATTTCAAGGATGCCGGAAAACAATATGCCCTTATACAGAACCTTTTGGCTACCCAAACACCCTGTGATGAAAATGGTGATCTTTTGGACGTCCAAAAATGGCCCCAAATTTTCTACCAAGTGGAATGCCCTTGGTAGGCATCGATGCCGAGAATCCATGGTGTTCTTTTATCTTCTCTCCTATTTTCCTTTTCCTTTTTTCTTTCCTTTTTGGTTTTCTTTGAATTCTTTTCTTTTCTCTGTTTATTGTTTCTATTTTCCATAAACTCGAAAAATTCAAAATTTCAAAATTATATTTGGAATTTTAGAATATTTGATACATTTCGAAAAAAGAAATCATTTTCTCAAAAATTGTTTAGAATGTTCAATTTTTTCACATTTATTAACTGATGTTCTAAAATTTCAAGAAGTGTTCATAACTTCCAAAATGATGTTCATGCCTTCCGAATTAGTTCATCGTTTTTCTAAAACAGTTTCAAACGTCATTTTTCAAATTTTTTGCAATGTTTAGAAAAATGATCGGTATTTCAAAAATTGTGCATGTCTTCGAATTTTGTTTGGCAGTTTCAAATAATGTTCTTGTTTTTAGAAAAAACGAAAAATTCTCTTATTATGTTTGCGTTTAAAATATTTTTTTTTTAAAGTTTGTTTCTCAAAATTTTGATTTAGTTTTCAAAAAATGTTTGCATTCCAAATATAGTCCCTGTTTCAAAAAATTGGAATTAATTTTTTTATGAAAATAAGTCCTTGAAATTAGAAATAGAGTTCACAAAAATTGGAAAGGTTAACGAATTTTACAAGTTAACAAACTAAGAAAAGAAAAAAAATGAAACAAATAAGGAAAATAAGAAAAACGAAAAGACCTGAAGAAAAATGCCAAATAAAAAAACAAATCGGAATTGCATGTTTTTTATTTCCAATAAGAAGGTGGAAAGAAGTGGGCTCAATAGTTGCTCCGTCGCACTGGCTATCACGTAAAGCCGCAAAGGTGCAGTTTTGGAGGTCTGTACCCACCATGTGCGCTCGTGTTTTTTGAAGGTTATTAACTGGAAAAGAAACATAAATGGCCTGGACCTAGTACGTAGTGGGTGTGTGCCAAGTTGCAAATACCTGTAACGTACCGCGTATATATCCATTATATATACAAAAATGGATACACTTTGTTAAAAGTCAAAATTGCCCTTTTTACGAAAACCTGAACAAGTAGCAAAGTTTTCCTTACCCTAGCCGGCGCCACCAGCCAGGTGACTATGGAGGTGATCTTCTTCAACCGATCTTCACCGGCCAGGGCGCTGGCCCCCTCTCCCTCCGGCTGCTACTCCGGCGGCAGGAGGGAGGGGGACATGTTCCTCCGCTCTGTAGTTAGGGTTTGGATTTGTACGTCGTGGTGTGCCGTTGGGGTGGTGGCAGTGGCGCCCGCACGAATAAATCTGTCTCAACTCCACTCCCACACCGGCGGTGCCCTTCATGGCAACGTGTCGGAGTTGATGGCATCGTGTGTTTGCCGATCCCTCAGATCGGCGGCGTTAGGGTTCATGGATAGTGTCGGCGAGACGGCGGCGTCGACTCCACCAGGTGTGTCTCTCCTTCTGCTATGTCCCCGTTGCTGCAGCGTTGTCTCCGACATCATGGTGGAGCAGGGAGGTTTTTTCGTTCAGGAGTACGCACAGACAATTGTCTACGCAAGTGACAGATGGAAGATGGTGCATCTTGTGTTGGGTTTCTGGTTGGAGGCTGCAGTTCTGATTTCCTCCTTTGATGTCGTAGTCGTGTGGGGGTGTTAGTTCTGGAGTTCGATGGCATGTCTAGGGACATGTTACCCCGGTCTGATTCTTTCAAAGGTAATGGTTTTGCTTCAGGCAAACTACTTTGGAGATCCGTAAAGGTGCTGATCAGCAATGGAGCCACGTCGAGCTCGGGTGAAGAGGTGATTTGTCTTCTTTTCCTTAGTGCAGAGGGACAGCCGGGCCGGTCCCATAGCTGTGCACACCATGCAGACCACACAGTGCCCACGAATTTGAGGCATCATTTCTATAGGCCTAGTTAAGCCAATAGGCCGAAAGGCCCGGATACGATGGCCTGAAAGAATACCGATCATTCGTAGTATCTACAGCCGTGAGCGTAGGACCAGGACCTGATCTACAATACTAACCCTGACGGCCCAGTAGCCAGATCGCAGTTGCAGGCTAACGACTCAACACATGACCGGCGGCAAGGCTGGCAACACTAGGAGGCACGGCAACAATAACAGCAGGTGAGTAGGACAGGAACACGATTGTTTTCTTGTGGAGGACACCAGGGTGCGTTAGAGTCCCCTGACGCACTCTGATGGGTTGTGGGGCCCACAGAGGTCCTTTCCATCACCTCTCAGCTCTATAAATACCCAAATGTTCCAAAAAACATAAGGGAGCCGAGAAAACAGAATTTCAGCCGCCGCATGTTCCAGAACCACGAGATCCAATCTAGAGCCCTATTCCGGCACCTAGCCGGAGGGGAACACAATCACGGAGGGGTTCATCATCCTCATTGGTGCTCCTCCGATGATGCGTGAGTAGTTCACCTCAGACCTATGGGTCCGTAGGCAGTAGCTAGATGGCTTTCTCTCTCTTTTTGATTTTCCAATAAATGTTCTCCTCGATATTTTCGGAGATCTATTTGATTTAATGACTTGTTGCGATTTGTTTGTTGGGATCCGATGAATTGTGAGTTTATGATCAGATTTATTCATGTCCATACATGATTATTATGCATAGTATTTCTTCATCGATATTTCAGTTTGGTTTGGCCAACTTGATTGATTTATCTTCCAATGGGAAGAGGTGCTTAGTGATGGGTTCGATCTTGAGGTGTCCTCACCCAGTGACAAGAAGGGGTAGCGAGACACGCATGTTGATACGTCTCCGACGTATCTATAATTTTTTATTGTTCCATGTTATTATATTATCCGTCTTAGATATTTTATATGCATTTATATGCTATTTTATATGATTTTTGAGACTAACCTATTAACCTAGAGCCCAGTGCCAGTTTCTGTTTTTACTTGTTTTTGAGTTTTACAGAATAGGAATACCAAAAGGAGTCCAATTGACGTACCAATTTTTGATGACTTTTTACGGACCAAAAGAAGCCCCCGGAGTAAAAGAGTTGGGCCAGAAGAGTCCCGAGCCGTCCACGCGGGTGGAGGGCGCGCCCTACCCCCTGGGCGCGCGCCCTATCTTGTGGACGACAGGGAGAGCCCCCGGATGTGAGACCGACGCAAAAAATTCCTATAAATACAGAAACCCCAAGAAAATAACCTAGATTGGGAGTTCCGCCGCCGCAAGCCTCTATAGCCACCAAAAACCAATCGGGGCCCTATTGCGGCACCCTGCTGGAGGGGGGGATCCAACACCGGTGGCCATCTTCATCATCATGGCGCTCTCCATGACGAGGAGGGAGTAGTTCACCCTCAAGGCTGAGGGTATGTACCAGTAGCTATGCGTTTGATCTCTCTCTCTCTCTCTCTCTCTCTCTCTCTCTCTCTCGTGTTCTTGATTTGGCACGATCTTGATGTACCGCGAGCTTTGCTATTATAGTTGGATCTTATGATGTTTCTCCCCCTCTACTCTCTTGTAATGGATTGAGTTTTCCCTTTGAAGTTATCTTATCGGATTAAGTCTTTAAGAATTTGAGAACACTTGATGTATGTCTTGCATGTGCTTATCTGTGGTGACAATGGGATATCACTTGATCTACTTGATATATGTTTTGGTGATCAACTTGCGCGTTCAGTGACCTTGTGAACTTATGCATAGGGTTGCCACACGTTTTCGTCTTGACTCTCCGGTAGGAACTTTGGGGCACTCTTTGAAGTTCTTTGTGTTGGTTGAATAGATGAATCTGAGATTGTGTGATCCATATCGTATAATCATACCCGCGGATACTTGTGGTGACATTGGAGTATCTAGGTGACATTAGGGTTTTGGTTGATGTGTGTCTTATGGTGTTATTTTACTACGAAGTCTAGGGCTGTTTGTGACACTCACATGAATAACACAATGGATTGATCGGAAAGAATAACTTTGAGGTGGTTTCGTACCCTACAATAATCTGTTCATTTGTTCTCTGCCATTAGTGACTTTGGAGTGACTCTTTGTTGCATGTTGAGGGATAGTTATATGATCCAATTATGTTATTATTGTTGAGAGAACTTGCACTAGTGAAAGTATGAACCCTAGGCCTTGTTTCCTACCATTGCAATAGCGTTTAAGCTCACTTTTATCTTTAGTTACCTTGCTGATTTTATAATTTCAGATTACAAAAACCTATATCTACCATCCATATTGCACTTGTATCACCATCTCTTCGCCGAACCAGTGCACCTATACAATTTACCATTGTATTGGGTGTGTTGGGGACACAAGAGACTCTTTGTTATTTGGTTGCAGGGTTGTTTGAGAGAGATCATCTTCATCCTACGCCTCCCAAGCATTGATAAACCTTAGGTCATCCACTTGAGGGAAATTTGCTACTGTCCTACAAACCACTGCACTTGGAGGCCGAACAACGTCTGCAAGAAGAAGGTTGCATAGTATACATCACATGTATCATTGCTATTAAGAATAAAATGATGGGGTCTATTCCTACATGAATAGATCTTGTCCACATCATGTCATCGTTCTTATTAAATTACTCCGTTTCTCCATGAACTTAATACACCAGATGCGTGCTGGATAGCGGTCGATGCATGGAATAATAGTAGTAGAAGCAGAATCCTTTTGGTCTACTATTCTTGGATGTGATGCCTATATACATGACCATTGTCTTAGATATCATCATAATTATTTGCTCTTCTATCAATTGTCCAACAGTAACTTGTTTACCCACTGTATGCTATTTTCTTGAGAGAAGCCACCGAAGGAAATATGCCATAGAGGCAATAATAAAGTTGTTATTTATACTTCCTTATAAGACAAATGTTTTTTATTCATGCTAGAATTGTATTAACCGGAAACTTAGTACATGTGTGAATACATCGACAAAACATAGTGTCCCTAGTATGCCTCTACTAGACTAGCTCGTTAATCAAAGATGCTTATGTTTCCTAACCATAGACATGTGTTGTCATTTGATGAACGGGATCACACCACTAGAGAATGATGTGATTGACAAGACCCATCCATTAACTTAGCATAATGGTTGTTAAGTTCTATTGATATTGCGTTCTTCATGACTTATACATGTTCCTCTGACTATGAGATTCTGCAACTCCCGAATACAAGGAACACCTTGTGTGCTATCAAACATCACAACGTAACTAGATGATTATAAAGATGCTCTACAGGTGTCTCTGAAGGTGTTTGTTGGGTTGGCATAGATCGAGATTAGGATTTGTCATGCCGTGTATCGGAGAGGCATCTCTGGGCCCTCTCGGTAATGCTCATAACTATAAGCCTTGTAAGCAATGTTACTAATGAGTTAGTTACGGGATGATGCACTATGGAAGGAGTAAAGATACTTGCCAGTAATGAGATTGAACTAGGTATGAAGATACCGACAATCAAAACTCGGGCCAGTAACATACCAATGACAAAGGGAACAACGTATGTTGTTGTGCGGTTTGACCGATGAAGATCTTTGTAGAATATGTAGGAGCCAATATGAGCATCCAGGTTCCGCTATTGGTTCTGAGCATCCAGGTCCCTTTCCCTCTCCCTCTCCTTCCTATTCCCTCCGGTGGAGAAAGGAAAAAGGGGGGGGGGGCGAATCCTACCTGGACTAGGAGTCCAAGTAGGACTCCCCCCAATGGCGCGCCCCCTCCTGGACACCGGCCTCTCTCCCCCCTCCTTTATATACGTGGGCAGGGGGCACCCGAAAGGCACATCAATTGTTCTCTTATCCATGTGCGGTGGCCCCCTTCATAGTTTACTCCTCCGGTCATAGCGTCGTAGTGCTTAGGCGAAGCCCTGCGCGAATCACATCACCAACACCGTCACCACACCGTCGTGCTGACGGAAATCTCCCTCGACCCTCTACTGGATCAAGAGTTCGAGGGACGTCATCGAGTTGAACGTGTGCTGAACACGGAGGTGCTGTACGTTCGGTACTTAGATCGGTTGGATCATAAAGACGTTCGACTACATCAACTGTGTTAACTAAACGCTTTCGCTTTCAGTCTACGAGGGTACGTGGACACACTCTCTTCCTCTTGTTGTTATGCATCTCCTAGATAGATCTTGCGTGATCGTAGGAATTTTTTTGAAATTGCATCCTACGTTCCCCAACAGTGGCAACAGAGCCAGGTCTATGCATAGATGATATGCACGAGTAGAACACAAAGAGTTGTGGGTGATAATAGTCATACTGCTTAGCACCAACGTATTACTTTGATTCAACAGTATTGTTGGATGAACCGGCCCGGACCTACATTACATGACCGCCTTCATGATACTGGTTCTACCGACGTGCTTTGACATAGGTGGCTGGCGGGTGTCTGTTTCTCCAACTTTAGTTGAATCGAGTTTGACTACGGCCGGTCCTTCTTGAAGGTTAAAACAGCACACATGACGAAAAATCGTTGTGGTTTTGATGCGTAGGTAAGAACGGTTCTTTCTACAAGCCCATAGCAGCCACGTAAAACATGCAACAACAAAGTAGAGGACGTCTAACTTGTTTTTGCAGGACTTGTTGTGATGTGATTTGGTCAGGACATGATGTGATATAAATTGTTGTATGAGATGATCATGTTTTGTAACAAAGTTATCGGCAACTGGTAGGAGCCATATGGTTGTCGCTTTATTGTATGAAATGCAATCGCCATCTAATTTCTTTCCTTTATCACTAGGCGGTAGCGATAGTCGTAGAAGCAATAGTCGGCGAGACGACAACGATGCTACGATGGAGATCAAGGTGTCAAGCCGGTGACAATGGAGATCATGACGGTGCTTTGGAGATGGAGATCAAAGGCACAAGATGATAATGGCCATATCATGTCACATATTTTGATTGCATCTGATGTTTATCTTTTATGCATCCTATTTTTCTTAGTACGGCGGTAGCATTATAAGATGATCCCTCACTAAATTTCAAGCTATAAGTGTTCTCCTTGAGTATGCACCGTTGCTACAGTTCGTCGTGCCGAGACACCACGTGATGATCGGGTGTGATAAGCTCTACGTTCACATACAATGGGTGCAAGACAGTTTTGCATGTGCAGAATACTCGTGTTAAACTTGACGAGCCTAGCATAGGCAGATATGGCCTCGGAACATTGAGACCGAAAGGTCGAACGTGGATCATATAGTAGATATGATCAACATAGAGATGTTCACCATTGAAAACTACTCCATCTAATGTGATGATCGGACATGGTTTAGTTGATATGGATCATGTGATCGGATATCGAAGTGGGAGTTCTTTAATAATATGATTAATTGAACTTTAATTTATCATGAACTTTGTACTGATAATTTTTTGCATATCAATGTTGTTGTATATCAATGGCCCGTGCTACCATTCACTTGAATTTTAATGCGTTCCTAGAGAAAGCTAAGTTGAAAGATGGTGGTAGCAACTACACGTACTGGGTCCATAACTTCTCATTGCTGCAAAGAAGAATTATGTCCTTGAAGCACCACTAGGTGCAAGGTCTGTTGCAGGAGAAGATGCTGATGTTATGAACGTCTGGCAAGCTCTATCTGATGACTACTCGATAGTTCAGTGTGCCATGGTTTACAGCTTAGAATCAGAACTTCAAAGACATTTTGAACGTCATGGAGCATATGAGATGTTCCAAGAGTTGAAGTTAATATTTCAAGCAAATGGCCGAGTTGAGAGATATGAAGTCTCCAAAAAGTTCTATAGCTGCAAGTGTTGGGGAACGTAGTAATTTCAAAAAAAATCCTACGCACACGCAAGATCATGGTGATGGCATAGCAACGAGAGGGGAGAGTATTGTCCACGTACCCTCATAGAACGTAAGCGGAAGCATTATGACAATGCGGTTGATGTAGTCATACGTCTTCACGATCCGACCGATCCAAGCACCGAACATACGGCACCTCCGTGTTCAGCACACGTTCAGCTCGATGACGTTTCCCGGGCTCCGATCCAGCGAAGCGTCGGGGATGAGTTCCGTTAGCATGACGGCGTGGTGACGATGATGATGTTCTACCGGCGCAGGGCTTCGCATAAACTCCGCGACAATATGACCGAGGTGGAATATGGTGGAGGGGGGCACCGCACACGGCTAAGGAACGATCCGTAGATCAACTTGTGTGTTCTAGGGTGCCCCCCTACCCCCGTATATAAAGGAGCAAGGGGGGTGCGGCCGGCCCTAGGAGGAGGCGCGCCGGAGGAGTCCTACTCCCACCGGGAGTAGGACTCCCCCCCCCCCTCTCCTAGTTGGATTAGGACTTGGGGGCGGGAAAGAGGAAAGGGGGGCGTCGCCCCCCCCCCCCTTCCTTGTCCTATTCAGACTAGGGGGGGAGAGGGCGCGCGGCCTGCCCTGGCCGTACCTCCTCTTCTCCCTCATGGCCCACTAAGGCCCATTAACCCCCGGGAGGGTTCCGGTAACCCCCCGGTGTTCCGGTAAAATCCCGATTTCACCCGGAACTATTTCGATGTCCAAACATAGGCTTCCAGTATATCAATCTTTATGTCTCTACCATTTCGAGACTCCTCGTCATGTCCGTGATCACATCCGGGACTCCGAACAAACTTCGATACATCAAAACTTATAAACTCATAATAAAACTGTCATCGTAACGTTAAGCGTGCGGACCCTACGGGTTCGTGAACTATGTAGACATGACCTAGAACTATTCTCGGTCAATAACCAATAGCGGAACCTGGATGCCCATATTGGTTCCTACATATTCTACGAAGATCTTTATCGGTCAAACCGCATAACAAGATATGTTGTTCCCTTTGTCATCGGTATGTTACTTGCCCGAGATTCGATCTTCGGTATCCAATACCTAGTTCAATCTCGTTACCGGCAAGTCTCTTTACTCGTTATGTAATGCATCATTCCGTAACTAACTCATTAGCTACATTGCTTGCAAGGCTTATAGTGATGTGCATTACCGAGAGGGCCCAGAGATACCTCTCCGACAATCGGAGTGACAAAACCTAATCTCGAAATACGCCAACCCAACATGTACCTTTGGAGACACCTGTAGTACTTCTTTGTAATCATCCAGTTACGTTGTGACGTTTGGTAGTACCCACAGTGTTCCTCCGGTAAACGTGAGTTGCATAATCTCATAGTTACAGGAACATGTATAAGTCATGAAGAAAGCAATAGCAATATACTAAACGATCAAGTGCTAGGCTAACGGAATGGGTCATGTCAATCACATCATTCTCCTAATGATGTGATCCCATTAATCAAATGACAACACATGTCTATGGTTAGGAAACATAACCATCTTTGATTAATAAGCTAGTCAAGTAGAGGCATACTAGTGACGTTGTGTTTGTCTATGTATTCACACATGTATTATGTTTCCGGTTAATACAATTCTAGCATGAATAATAAACATTTATCATGATATGAGGAAATAAATAATAACTTTATTATTGCCTCTAGGGCATATTTCCTTCAGTCTCCCACTTGCACTATAGTCAATAATCTAGATTACATAGTAATGATTCTAACACCCATGGAGTCTTGGTGCTGATCATGTTTTGCTCGTGAGAGAGGCTTAGTCAATGGGTCTGCAACATTCAGATCCGTATGTATCTTGCAAATTTCTATGTCTCCGACTTGGACTTGGTCCCGGATGGAATTGAAGTGTCTCTTGATGTGCTTGGTCCTCTTGTGAAATCTGGATTCCTTTGCCAAGGCAATTGCACCAGTATTGTCACAGAAGATCTTCATTGGTCCCGATGCACTAGGTATGACACCTAGATCAGAAATGAACTCCTTCATCCAGACTCCTTCATTTGATGCTTCCGAAAGCTATGTACTCTGCTTCACATGTAGATCCCGCCACGACGCTTTGTTTAGAACTGCACCAATTTACAGCTCCACCGTTTAATTAAAATACGTATCCGGTTTGCGATTTAGAATCGTCCGGATCAGTGTCAAAGCTTGCATCGACGTAACCATTTACGACTAGCTCTTTGTCACCTCCATATACGAGAAACATATCCTTGGTCCTTTTCAGGTATTTCAGGATGTTCTTGACCGCTGTCCAGTGATCCACTCCTGGATTACTTTGGTACCTTCCTGCCAAGCTTATTGCTAAGCATACGTCAGGTCTGGTACACAGCATTGCATACATGATAGAGCCTATGGCTGATGCATAGGGAACATCTTTCATTTTCTCTCTATCTTCTGCTGTGGTCGGGCATTGAGTCTGACTCAACATCACACCTTGTAGCACGGGCAAGAACCCTTTCTTTACCTGATCCATTTTGAACTTTTTCAAAATTTTATCAAGGTATGTGCTTTGTCAAAGTCCTATTAAGCGTCTTGATCTATCTCTATAAATCTTGATGCCCAATATGTAAGCAGCTTCATCAAGGTCTTTCATTGAAAAACTTTTATTCAAGTATCCCTTTATGCTATCCAGAAATTCTATATCATTTCCAATTAATAATATGTCATCTACATATAATATCAGAAATGCTACAGAGCTCCCACACACTTTCTTGTAAATACAGGCTTCTCCAAAAGTCTGTATAAAACCATATGCTTTGATCACACTGTCAAAGCGTTTATTCCAACTCCGAGATGCTTGCACCAGTCCATAAATGGATCGCTGGAGCTTGCACACTTTGTTAGCACCTTTTGGATCAACAAAACCTTCTGGCTGCATCATATACAACTCTTCTTCCAGAAATCCATTCAAGAATGCAGTTTTGACATCCATTTGCCAAATTTCATAATCATAAAATGTAGCAATAGCTAACATGATTCGGACAGACTTAAGCATCGCTACGGGTGAGAAAGTCTCATCGTAGTCAACCCCTTGAACTTGTCGAAAACCTTTCGCAACAAGTCGAGCTTTATAGACAGTTACATTACCATCAGCGTCAGTCTTCTTCTTAAAGATCCATTTATTCTCAATGGCTTGCTGATCATCGGGCAAGTCAACCAAAGTCCATACTTTGTTCTCATACATGGATCCCATCTCAGATTTCGTGGCTTCTAGCCATTTTGCGGAATCTGGGCTCATCATCGCTTCCTCATAGTTCGTAGGTTCATCATGGTCAAGTAACATGACTTCCAGAATAGGATTACCGTACCACTCTGGTGCGGATCTTACTCTGGTAGACCTACGAGGTTCAGTAGAAACTTGATCTGAAGTTTCATGATCAATATCATTAGCTTCCTCACTAATTGGTGTAGGTGTCACACGAACAGATTTCTGTGATGAACTACTTTCCAATAAGGGAGCTGGTATAATTACCTCATCAAGTTCTACTTTTCTCCCACTCACTTCTTTCGAGAGAAACTCTTTTTCTATAAAGGATCCATTCTTAGCAACGAATGTATTGCCTTCGGATCTGTGATAGAAGGTGTACCCAACTGTCTCCTTTGGGTATCCTATGAAGACACATTTCTCCGTTTAGGTTCGAGCTTATCTGGTTGAAGTTTCTTCACATAAGCATCGCAGCCCAAGATATTCAAGAATAGCCAAAAGCCTAAGCTTGGGGATGCCCCGGAAGGCATCCCCTCTTTCGTCTTTGTTCATTGGTAACTTTACTTGGAGCTATATTTTTATTCGCCACATGATATGTGTTTTGCTTGGACCGTCGTCCATGATATTAGTCTTTTATTTTTAGTTTTCGACAATAATCCTTGCTGTACATACCTTTTGGGGGAAGCCCACTTGATTGAAATTTATTAGAATACTCTATGTGCTTCACTTATATCTTTTGAGCTAGATAGTTTTTGCTCTAGTGCTTCACTTATATCTTTTAGAGCACGGCGGTGGCTTAATTTTGTAGAAATTGCTAGTCCCTCATGCTTCACTTATATTATTTTGAGAGTCTCTTAGAACAGCATGGTATTTGCTATGGTTATAAAATTGGTGCTAGAATGGTAGGCATCCAGGTTGGGTATAATAAAAACTATTATAGGAAGTGAATTGGATGCTATGATCAGTTTGATACTTGATAATTGTTTTGAGATATGGAGGTAGTGATATTAAAGTCATGCTAGTTGGGTGATTATGAATTTAAAGAATGCTTGTGTTGAAGTTAGCAAGTCCCATAGCATGCACGTATGGTTAAAGTTGTGTAACAAATTTGAAACATGAAGTGTCCTTGGATTGTGCATCATTATGAGTGGCGGTCGGGGACGAGCGATGGTCTTTTCCTACCAATCTATCCCTCTAGGAGCATGCGCGTAGTGCTTGGTTTTTGATCACTTCTAAGTTTTTGCAATAAGTATATGAGTTCTTTTGACAAATGTTGAGTCCATGGATTATACGCACTTTTACCTTTCCATCATTGTTAGCCTCTTCGGTACCGTGCATTGCCCTTTCTCACCTTGAGAGTTGGTGCAAACTTCGCCGGTGCATCCAAACCCCGTGATACGGTACGCTCTATCACACATAAACCTCCTTATATCTTCCTCAAAACAGTCACCATACCTACCTATTATGGCATTTCCATAGCCATTCCGAGATATATTGCCATGCAACTTTCCACCGTTCTGTTTATCATCATGACACACATTACTTTTGTCATATTGCCATTTCATGATCATGTAGTTGCCATCGTATTTGTGGCAAAGCCACCATGCATAAATTTTCATACATGTCACTCTTGATTCATTGCACCATCCCGGTACACCGCCGGAGGCATTCATATAGAGTAATATCTTGTTCTAGTTTTGACTTGTAATTCATATGTTGTAAATCAATAAAAGTGTGATGATCATCATTATTAAAGCATTGTCCCAAGGAAAAAAAGAAGAAAAAAAGAAAGGCAAAAAAAGGCCAAAAAAAAGAAAAAAAAGAAAAAAAAAGAAAAAAAGGAAAAAAAGAAAATAAATAAAAATGGGCAATGTTACTATCTCTTTTTCCACACTTGTGCTTCAAAGTAGCACCATGTCCATCGTATAGTGAGTCTCTTATATTGTGCTTCAAAGTAGCACCATGTTCTTCATATAGTGAGTCTCATATGTTGTCATTTTAATATATACTAGCGGGAATTTTTCATTATAGAACTTGGCTTGTATATTCCTACGATGGGCTTCCTCAAATTCCCTAGGTCTTCGTGAGCAAGCAAGTTGGATGCACACCCACTAGCTTTCTTTTGTTGAGCTTGCATACATTTATAGCTCTAGTGCATCCGTTGCATGGCAATCCCTACTCCTCATGTTGACATCAATTGATGGGCATCTCCATAGCCCGTTGATTATCCTCGTCAATGTGAGACTTTCTCCTTTTTTGTCTTCTCCACACAATCCCCATCATCATATTCTATTCCACCCATAGTGCTATATCCATGTCTCAAGCTCATGTATTGCGTGAAAGTTGAAAAAGTTTGAGATTATTTAAGTACAAAACAATTGCTTGGCTTGTCATCGGGGGTGTAGAATTTGGGAACATTTTTGTGTGACGAAAATGAAGCATAGCCTAACTATATGATTTTGTAGGGATGAACTTTCTTTAGCCATGTTATTTTGAGAAGACATGATTACTTTTATTAGTATGCTTGAAGTATTCTTGAAGTATTACTATTTCTTTTGTCAATATGAACTTTTATTTTGAATCATTTGGATCTGAACATTCATGCCACAATAAATAAAATTACATTGAGAATTATGCTAGGTAGCATTTCACATCAAAAATTCTGTTTTTATCATTTACCTACTCGAGGACGAGCAGGAATTAAGCTTGGGGATGCTTGATATGTCTCCACCGTATCTATAATTTTTGATTGTTCCATGCTATTATTTTACCCTTTTGGATGTTTATGGGCTTTATTTTACACATTTATATCATTTTTGGGACTAACCTACTAACTGGAGGCCCAGCCCATATTGCTGTTTTTTTTGCCTATTTCAGTATTTCGAAGAAAAGGAATATCAAACGAAGTCCAAACGGAATGAAACCTTCGGGAGCATGATTTTTGGAAGGAACGTGATCCAGATGACTTGGAGTGCAAGCCAAGAAGCAGCCGAGGCGGCCACGGGGGTTGAGGGCTCGCCCACCCCTATAGGGCGCGCCCCCCTATCTCGTGGGCCCCTCGGGCGGCCACCGACCTACTTCTTCCTCCTATATATATCCACGTACCCCGAAAACATCCAAGGAGCCAACAAAAAACAATTTCCACCGTCGTAACCTTATGTATCCGCGAGATCCCATATTGGAGCCTTCGCCGGCGCTTCGCCGGAGGGGGAATCGACCACAGAGGACTTCTACATCAACACCATAGCCCCTCTGATAAGTTGTGAGTAGGTTACCACAGACCTTCGGGTCCATAGTTATTAGGTAGATTACTTTTTCTCTCCTTTTGGATCTCAATACCATGTTCTCCCCCTCTCTTGTGGAGATCTATTCGATGTAACTATTTTTGCGGTGTGTTTGTCGAGATCCGATGAATTGTGGGTTTATGATCAAGTTTATCTATGAGAAGTATTTGAATCGCCTCTGAATTCTTTTATGTATGATTGAGTTATCTTTGCAAGTCTCTTCGAATTATCAGTTTGGTTTGGCCTACTAAATTGATCTGTCTTGCCATCGTAGAAGTGCTTATCTTTGGGTCCAATATTGTGGTGTCCTTACCCGATGACAATAGGGGTTGCAAGGCATGTATTGTATTGTTGCCATGGAGGATAAAAAGATGGGGTTTATATCATATTGCATGAGTTTATCCCTCTACATCATGTCATCTTTCTTAATGCGTTACTCTGTTCTTATGAATTTAATACTCTAGATGCATGCTGGATAGTAGTAGATGCAGGCAGGAGTTGGTCTACTTGTCACGGACGTGATTCCTATATACATGATCATGCCTAGATAATCTCATAACTATTCGCTTTTGTATCAATTGCTCGATAGTAATTTGTTCACCCACCATAATACTTATGCTATCTTGAGAGAAGCCACTAGTGAAACCTATGGCCCCCGGGTCTATCTTATATCATATAAGCTTTGAATCTACTTTAATTTGCATATTTACTTTTCCAATGTATATTATAAAATACCAAAAATATATTTATGTTATCATACTATCTCTATCAGATCTCACTTTCGCAAGTGGCCGTGAAGGGATTGACAACCCCTTTATTGCGTTGCTTGCGAGTTCTTTGTTTGTTTGTGTAGGTGCGTGGGACTTTTGAGGAGCCTCCTACTGTATTGATACCTTGGTTCTCAAAAACTGAGGGAAATACTTACGCTACTATTGCTGCATCACCCTTTCCTCTTCAAGGAAAACCAACGCAAGCTCAAGACATGGCATGTAGTAATTTCGAAATTTTCCTACGATCATGCAAGATCTAACTAGGAGATGAATAGCAACGAGAGGGGAGAGTGTGTCCACGTACCCTCGTAGACCGAAAGCGAAAGCGTTTAGCAACACGGTCGATGTAGTCGAACGTCTTCGCGATCCAACTGATCCAAGTAGCGAACGTACGACACCTCCGCGTTCAGCACAGTTCAGCTCGATGATGTCCCTCATGCTATTGATCAAGTTGAGGACGAGGGTGAGTTCCGTCAGCACAATGGCGTGGTGACGGTGATGATAATGTTATCAGCGCAGGGCTTTGCCTAAGCACTACGACGCTACAACCGAGGTGTGTAACTATGGAGTGTGGCACTGCACACTGCTAAGAGCAGACTTGCTGTGTTCTAGGGTGCCCCCCTGCGCCCGTATATAAAGGAGGGAGGAGGAGGAGGCTGGCCCTAGGGGGCACGCCAAGAGTATGGAGTCCTACTAGTTCAGACCCTACTCAAAATACAAATCGTCATCGAACGTTAAGCATGCGGACTCTACGGGTTCGAGAACTATGTAGACATGACCGAGACACATCTCTGGTCAATAACCAATAGCGGAACCTAGATGCTCATATTGGCTCCTACATATTCTACAAAGATCTTTATCGGTCAAACCGCATAACAACATACGTTGTTCCCTTTGTCATCGGTATGTTACTTTCCTGAGATTTGATGGTCGGTATTATCATACCTAGCTCAATCTCGTTAGCGGCAAGTCTCTTTACTCGTTTTGTAAAGCTTCATCCCGCAACTAACTCATTAGTCACATTGCTTGCAAGTCTTATAGTGATGAGCATTACCGAGAGGGCCCAGAGATACCTCTCCGATACACAGAGTGACAAATCCTAATCTCGATCTATTCCCACCCAACAAACACCTTCGGAGACACCTATTGAGCATCCTTATAATCACCCATTTACGTTGTGACGTTTGATAGCACACAAGGTGTTCCTCCGGTATTCGGGAATTGCATAATCTCATAGTCTGTGGAACATGTATAAGTCATGAAGAAAGCAGTAGCAATGAAATTTTAACGATCATAATGCTAAGCTAACGGATGGGTCTTGTCCATCACATCATTCTCCTAATGATGTGATCCCATTCGTCAAATGACAACACATGTCTATGGTCAGGAAACATAACCATCTTTGATTAACGAGCTAGTCAAGTAGAGGGATACTAGGGACACTCTGTTTTTTCTGTGTATTCACACATGTACTAAGTTTCCGGTTAATACAATTCTAGCATGAATAATAAACATTTATCATGATATAAGGAAATATAAATAACAGTTTTATTATTGCCTCTAGCGCATATTTCCTTCACCACTATCCCTTCTTAGAGGGTGTCGGGAGTAGCTATCCCCCACCACCCTCCGCGTACTGGGGGAAACCCTAGGACTTGTCTAGGCAGCAGCATCGTCGACGTCAAATCCCTTCTTGGAGGTGCTGCTTGGTTCACGGTAGATCAGAGCCTTGTGCTGTGGTCGTTTGTTTCCGGAGGGCGCAGCGGTCGCGGGTCTTCCGCGCTTTGTCGAGCTGCCGTGTTGGCATTTCTTTCTTTTTCTTTTTCATTGGGCTTGATGTGCTGCTTGCCCCAGCATTGCGATGTGTACAATGGTGGTTTGCTTTGGAATACAAAGTAGGGGAAACCCTTTTTTCGGTAAAGGGCCAGCTATCAACTAATATTTAACGTCACCATATCCTTCGAACCCACAAATTTGACTTAAAATCACACAGCTCTAAGTTTAAAATAGAGATGTCTCGGCCCTATCAAACAATTGCACCATCCATAGTTGACTTAGGAGTTTCCCCATACATGCGCGCATGTGGCATATCACAAGCCAGCTGGTTGCTTCTAAGCTCAACTCATACTTACTGCCTAGATAATCCTGGTGTGTGCCACTCACTGAATTCAAAATGTACCCTGGCACCGAGATTCAAGAATACTGACGCTATACAAAAACAGTAAAGTACTTAGATAATTCTGGTGTGTGCCATGCAGTGAGATAAAGAATGTAATATCAGCCTGCCACCAAAGTCAAGAATACTGAAGCAACACAAAAACTGTAGGTTGTAAATCCTTTATAGAGATGCAACGATAACTGCTGTTACCATCCCACAAGGTCATCTTAATCTCGTATTAATTAGTACACGATCTCGCGATTTATCGCCATTATCTTTTGTCATGTTTGACCGCCACCGACCCATGTGTACATACGCTTCAGTATTCAGAGATGACCTGTCAGTTCTTGCTGTTGCACAGCACAGAAGCTAGGCCTAGCCGCCTGGTACTAACAAGAATGGGCTTCAACTGTTTTAGATGCATTTCCTTGGAAGTACTATTTCCTGTTGAGATCGGCATTATGGATCATGAGTTCTACGACGTGTTGACACCAGTTTTTGGCGTGGCAGAAAACATGATTAAGATGGCATCAAATAAAAAAATATCCAATATAAAAAATCACCATGTGGTTGAAATGAACAACTTTGATGTTTGGGTCATCACTATCCGGTCTCATCTCAAGGGCTGAAATTGTACTTGAAATGTGAAATTTTCCATTCAAGGTACTATTTTGCCGATTAAGACAACCTCTGATGATGGAGTTTTCTACTCCCTTCGTTCTGAAATACTTGTCAAAAAATGCATAAAAATGAATGTATCTAGAACTAAAATACGTTTAGGTACATCCATTTCTCCGACAAGTATTCTCGGACGGAGGGAGTACATGGATTGTCTTGTCTCGTCGATATAATTGATTTAGATATATAATTCATCTCGTATGCAAAAGTTGAAGCCGATGCACTGCAGATCGACCATTAGTAAAAGATGGCCTGGGCAATCAGACACCCGTGTGGATGATGTCTAATGGGTCGCATGAACAATTCGGTCCTCAAGGTGGCCTCAAATGGAAAAACGTTCAACACAAAAATTGTTTTTCTGATCGAAACGTTTAAATTTGCTTTGGGGCACATGTTCATCCAAGGTCAGTTGTGGCCTTGTGAGACCCAAAAACCGAATTGATGTCTTAGATTTACCTAAATCTGTGTTCAGGGTAATTTAAAAAAGATTTAGATGGGATATGGAGTCATTTAGTTGTACAGGAAGTCCAGCCGCCTCATAAATAGATGAGAGGTGATGGCCGATTAAATCTACTAATTTTTCTTCTTCATCTACTTTTTATCTCTTTCCCTTGTATCTTTCTTGTCGTCCTTCGTTGTTATTCATGATTAGAGGGCAGCAAATCTACAAGGCCTTAGGGGTGATCAGGTCTACCTAGCACAGCCCATAGCTGTTGCAAACCCTGATGGGATCCCTCCCAAGTGTGTGAGGTTTCGGGTCTACAAAGTGCACGTCGGGTTGCTTGTGTACCGCGCTTCCGGTCAGATCTCCTTCAACATGAGCCGTGGTGCATGACCCCCGGCGTCGAGGGTACACGATGACGTGTTCATGTGTGGACACACTTTTTGGCGACTCTGCCGGGGATGAAGCTTCAAATGTTCTACAACCCGTTCTTGCTGGTCATCAACGGTTCGCTATCAAGAAAAATAATAAGAATACACAATCCCTGTGTAGATGGAATTAATTAATATGGTGTGACTAGTTGGTTCAATGAGTACAATCTATGGTCCAACCCTAGTTTTTTCAATGCAAGTGCCGTTTCAATGTACTCTACCTTCTTCAACTTCTTACGATACAAGTAGCACGCACAAGATGTATTCTAACTCTCATGCATTCGGTAAATAAATCTAAGCACCACATGTAGAATTTTCAATGCATGAAAAAAAAATTCACCCTTTTATTCATCGGCAACTAATTTGCAATATACTAATCCGAGCATACCGATGGATCAGAGATTGGCCATGCTACTACTAGTTATTAAGCCAATTACTCACAACCTTGTATGGTACACCTCACATTAATAATTTTTCTTCATCTTACACACACTATACATGTTTATAATTCAGCTCCACATGGTGGAGATAACCGAATAGGTGAAAATTATACAGGCGCACATGTGCCTTTACATAATATTGTAGCATGTAATACATCCTCTACACAATTGTAAAACTTCAGCAACACTCACGAACCATTGCTGAATGAGTCTAAAATTATTATGGAGCAATACATTACAGATGTGGTTGTGACTGCATTAAAAAAGAGCTTGGCACAAAATAAGAGGATTGGTGCTCTTTTTCTTGAACAAGATGAAAAGGGTTTGTTGCCTTAACATGGGAAAAGACGTTGGCAACTAGCAAACTCAAAAACTAAATATATGTGTGGGTGAAGAACAAAGTAAAAATCCAAAAATCGATTAGATCTACGATCGGCAAACTATAAAAACAATCTTATTCCCTGCGGATTGCTGTGAGAATTTAGAGTATTAATATTTTATATATGTGAATCATATATAGTACTTGAAGTTTTACAAAATAATGAATACATTTGTAGTGCCTTGTCGCCTTCTCGACATGGTTGTAATATTTTTTGGCTTCAACATCAATAATAAATTGATAATAAAGAATCAAATATAAACTATCCAAAAATATATATTTTTATTCATGCAGATTCATGCATTGAATCATCATGAATTGAGATTATTCTTCCTGACTACAATCGAAGTTCATCAACCTAGTGATCACTAGTTCATGATTTAAGCAACATCGCACCTAATTCTAGAAGAAGGAAGAGTAGTTCATGAGATCCTTTCATGTGTGCCTAACACTGTCCTGCATGCCACGAAAAAACATCATTATTGAAGTGGTTAAACTAGTACAAATAACCTAGTGAGAAATGAAACATGCGACTGAAGGACTAATAAGATGACCCAAAAGAATTTTCAGCTCTATTCATCTTTGCAAATCGTACAAATAAAAATTGCATTAAAGGAAGTAGAAATTGTCAGTTTACTTTATAGCTAATATTTTTGAAGAAATACATTGCATGGAGAAATCTGCATCGTTACCGTTCTGACCGCGGGGATATGTTTTGGCTTGTCTTGTACTCCAAGTTGATCATATACTCCTATATATATGCCCACGAGGTTCAAGCAATAAACAACGATTGTACCAATCTCTCTCTATCCCTTCTAACAAGCCTGATGGCCCCTTCCGCCACCGTGAGAAGGACACCACAACTACCTGTTGCGGCTTCTAGGCTGGGTTATCTAGTCGGGAGTGGACACTGCGACATCCTAAGCTAGGTAATGCCGCCCACCCGTGAAGGACTCCGTGCCAGCCCGGCCATGGATCTGATCCATGGACGCACCACCCCGTCCTCGAAAGAGGTGCCCATCCATGAGAGAGCATGCGCGTGAGGAGAATGAGTGCAGTGTGATGTCACCAAGCCGAAGCCATAGCTGCCAACGCTTAGTAGATGCCCGAGCGTGCACAACAGGCGGGCCATGGGACAGTGAGAGTTACTAGGAACGATTCCCACCTAGTTCAGCTCCAGGCAACTCACCTAGGAACAATTTTTTTCCAGCCGCGGGAGCTGCTCCCTGCGGGATGTATGACATGATGCAGGAGCACTGCGCCTTACCTACCACCAAGCAGCATCCACCTATAGTAGATCGCGAGCAGCCGCTAGACCCGCATGGCGACGCGTCCGATCATGCCGACCATGGAGGGGACTAGCTGGGGAATAGACAAGACGAGAAGGCAGACGTTATGAGGAGGCCCGCTTCCACCGGGAAGCCGACGTGGGAGGCCACAGCCAGGGGCGGCGATGAGGGCTGACGAACGACCTAGTAGAGTTATGT
The DNA here is from genome assembly GCA_963921465.1 of Triticum timopheevii. Lineage (NCBI taxonomy): Eukaryota > Viridiplantae > Streptophyta > Magnoliopsida > Poales > Poaceae > Triticum > Triticum timopheevii. The sequence continues at coordinate 641,920,107 of OY997266.1, read as the reverse complement.
GCGGCGGGGATGCCTCTGGTCTCGCCCAAGGGCGAGCCGCAAGGCAGCTAGGGTCCGTGTTAAGATATATACAGAATGGAGAGAAGAGATATGAATTCCTGTTTAAAAAGCGACAGATTTTTTTTCGAAAGGGGGGATTCCCCGGCCTGTGCATCAGAACGATGCATACGGCCACATTTATAAATAAATAAAGTAGTTCAACAATGTCTTGCAAAGTGCTGCAACAAAGGATGCTGGCTCACAAAGAGCTAGCAAAATAAAACAAGGCCCAGAAGCCACAACCGGCTGGCATAATAAAGAGAGATAGGTAAACTAATCGCCTATCCTATTACATGACCGCCATCCAAACCGGTTGAAGATATCCTGTGCTACCATCTCCCACTGGACAGATCCAGTAACCAAACGCGCCCTGGCCTCCGTCGGAGTGAGTAATGACCACGTACGGATTAGCGCAGTAGCCCGGAATAAAACCTGCAAAAAATGAATAGTTGTTGTTCTGTTAAAAGACAAGTCATTTCTGCAGTTCCAAATTGCCCATAACAATGGACATGCTCCCACTCGAATTTGTCTAGCTGTTTCGGCCTCTATACCAACCAGCCACGTTTCAAAAAACAACCTGACGGAATTCAGAGGAGTAATGTTAAAGGCAATTTGCACCGAGCACCACAACACCCTCGCCATCGGGCAATCAAAGAAAAGATGCTTGATAGTTTTATCCCGATCACAGAAACTACACCTAATAGAACCTGTCCAGTTGCGCTTAATCAAATTATCTTTCGTTAGAACGACTTGTTTATGTACAAACCACATAAACACTTTGATTTTCAGAGGAACCTTAACTTTCCAAACGTGTTTGGAACTAGGAACCTTAACTTGACTGTAAATTCACCAGATTTAGTAAGCTTCCAACACAATTGATCGGGCTGATGAGTAAGCTGAACCTCCATTAGTCTACTCACCAGATGAATCCAAGCCTCCCACCGGTCACCCACAAGCACCCTCCTAAATTGGATGTTAAGAGGAGCAGATTGCAAACTCGTTGCAACCAGAGCATCTCGTCGCTGCATAAGCGATAAAGCGCCGGATACTGGAGTGGCAGCGGTGCATCACCTAGCCAAGTATCCTCCCAGAACCGAGTGTTATTGCCATCACCGACAATAAACTTTGTTCTATTAAAGAAAGTAGCTTTGACCCTCATTAGCCCCTTTCAGAAAGGCGAATCAGTGGGTCGAGCTGTCACCTGCGACAAGGTCTTAGAGTACAGATACTTGTTACGAAGAATCTGCGCCCAAGTTGCCTCAGTCTCAGCAGATAACTTATAAAGCCACTTACTGAGAAGGCATCTGTTCTTAACTTCAAGGTTCTCAACCCCAAGACCCCCTTGGTCTTTTGGTCGGCAGATGACATCCCATTTGGCTAGACGGTACTTTCTCTTAGTTTCATCGCTCTGCCAGAAGAAACGTGACCGATAGAAGTCCAGCCTTTTCCTAACTCCAACTGGTACTTCAAAAAAGGATAAAAGAAACATAGGCAAACTCGTGAGCACCGAATTAATGAGAATCAATCGGCCTCCATACGACATTAGTTTACCCTTCCAGCAGCTCAGTTTCTTCTCAAACCGATCCTCGATACACTTCCATTCGCTGTTAGTCAACTTACGATGGTGAATGGGGATACCTAGGTAAGTGAACGGAAGAATTCCCAAATCGCAACCAAACAGTTGCTTGTATGCATCTTGTTCCTCTTTGGCTCTACCAAAACAGAACAACTCGCTTTTATGGAAGTTGATCTTCAGATCGGACAATTGCTCAAAAAGCACAATACCAGCTTCATATTTCTCGCCTTAACCAAGTCGTGCTCCATAAAGATGATTGTATCATCGGCGTACTGCAGAATGGACACACCACCATCGACAAGATGAGGCTCCAAGCCACCTACTTGTCCTGCCTCCTCTGCCCTTCCTATCAAGATTGCCAGCATATCAACAACAATGTTGAAGAGGATAGGAGACATTGGATCACCTTGCCTTAGGCCCTTGTGTGTCTGGAAATAATGACCTATATCGTCATTCACTTTAATTCCAACACTCCCTTTTTGCGTGAAATATTCAACTTGGCGCCTCCAAGCTTCATCAAAACCCTTCATACGTAAGGCTTGTTGTAGAAAGGGCCATTTGACTTTATCGTACGCCTTCTCGAAATCCACCTTAAAAACCACTCCATCCAGTTTTTTCGTGTGAATTTCATGGAGCGTTTCATGCAGGACCACCACCCCTTCAAGGATGTTCCTATCTGGCATGAAAGCAGTTTGAGAAGGTTGCACCACAGTATGCGCAATCTGTCTGAGCCTAATCGTCCTGACCTTGGTAAAAAAAATTAAACTTACATTAAGAAGACAGATTGGCCGAAATTGCTCAATCCGCACTGCCTCTGTCTTCTTGGGAAGAAGTGTTATCGTTCCAAAATTCAGCTGAAAAAGGTGAAGCTGGCCAGCGAAAAGATCATTGAATAAAGGCAATAGATCTCCTTTAATAATGTGCCAACATTTCTTGTAAAACTCGACCGGGAAACCATCCGGGCCAGGAGCCTTATTATTCTTCATCTGGGAAATGGCCTCAAATACCTCTTTCTTAGAGAAAGGAGCAACTAAAATATCATTCTCAACAGCTGTCAGTTGAGGCACATCCTCAATCCTAGACTCATCCAACGACACACAGTTCTCCTATGGAGGTCCAAACAGCTGCTTGTAATACTCAGTGATATAAAGCTTTAAGTTTTCCTGACCCAGAATCGTTCTCTCATCTTGTTCAAGCTAAAAGATCCTCTTCTTTCTATGCTTACCATTGGCAATCATGTGAAAAAATTGTGTGTTCGCGTCCCCCTGGACAACCCATCGGACCTTGGCCCGAAGCGCCCACTTTAATTCTTCATCACGAAGAAGCTCTTTCAGCCTCATTTCCGCATCGTGCTTCGCCTGAAGCTCCAAGGCTGGCAGGATCATGTTCTCAGCTTTTACATCAAGGGACTAAATAAGCGAAAGGAGCTGTTCCTTCTCAATCTTATAAACCCGACTAAGATGTTTAGCCCACCCTCGTAGGAAACTTCTCAAGTGCCTAATTTTATTCTGCCAGCGCTCAAGTGCAGTTCTACCTCGTGCATCCTTTGCCCATTCTCTGGCTACGAGATCTAAGAACCCTTGTCTCTCAAACCACGCAAGCTCGAACGAGAAAACATTCTTATTTCCCACATGGGTGGCCTCCCCAGAGTCAATGAATAAAGGCGTATGGTCGGAAATACCCCGGGTAAGTACCTGCACCGTTACACATGGGAATTTCTGTTCCCATTCGACTCTAGCCAGTACCCGATCCAGCTTCTCAAACGTCGGATTTGGCAGGGCATTAGCCCAAGTGAACTTCCTGCCTGAAAGCTCTATCTCACGCACATCCAGGCTTTCAATGATGGTGTTAAACATGAACGACCATCTACCGTCAAAATTATCATTATTCTTCTCATCACGCCTTCTGATGATATTAAAATCACCCCCCACGTGGATAGGCAGTTGCTCAGAACCGCAAAACCTAACCAAATCAGCAAAAAAATCTGGTTTAAGCTCGGGCTGTGCGGCTCCATAAACCGCCACCAAAGCCCAGTTAAACCCATCGGTCTTAGACCTCACCCTAAACTTAACCGTGAAATCCCCCATGACCACGCTTCGGACTTCTAACGAGTCACATCTAACTCCGAGTAAAATCCCACCCGATCTTCCTCGCGGCGGTAGACAATGCCAATCAAACTCAATACCTCCCGACAGCGTATTGAGAAATTGAGGCGAAAAGTTGGCTCTACTAGTTTCCGATAAAGCGATAAAGTCCAACTTATGCTCAATAGAAGCCTCAGCAAGAAACCTTCTTTTAGCCAAGTCTTTCAGACCTCTGCTATTCCAAAAGATTCCTTTCATATCTCATCATGGAATTTTTTTAGCTGTTCTAATCCACGCGCTCCTACGCACTGCGGAAACTGGGTAAATCTTCCGCTTCCATTTGCGTTTAGGAATATTGAAACTCTCCAGCTGGTCCTCAGAACCAGTCTCAGAGGCGCGCACTTCTACAAAGTCGACTCGCTCGTCTTCCTCCTCAGGCTCAGGAGACGAATGAGCGAGATCCGCACAAAGATTATCGAGCACCCTAACCTCCAAAGCATCAATCTCGGAGTTATTCATGGGTTTAACCGCAGCTAAGTTACGAATCATCTCAAGCGCCCGCTCAGCCTCTAAATCCAATAAATCATTAACCGAATTTCAAATTTCACTATCATTGCTACCTAGTGAAATTCCTAGCTTATTTGCATTATTTATAATCTCATCATTGGAAAAATGTAAAATAGAATTAGAAGTATTGACAGACATACCAGTAGTGACCTCCACGTCACGAAGCTTGGCCGCCCTCATAGCGCACCGCTGTTGAATGTCGTCCACTTCCCTATGGTCCTGGAGACGGCTACTCAACCGTCGCCCCTCAGAGACCGGATTCGGGATACCACCGAAAGCAATCACCTCCTCCCGAGAAGCTCTACTGGAGTGCACCATGCCGGCGGACGGAGAAGCCATGGCCTCCTGCCCGAGCTCCCCCTCCACCCCGTCCGAAGGGCGAACTGTCGGCACCGGCGCCACCGGCAAACAAGGCCCTCGTGGCGCCACAAGAGAAGAGGATCCTGAGGCCACCTTCCCCGAGTCCTCTCCGGAACGCGACTCCAGTGCCAGCGTCGCCGGCCCGGAAGAAGGAGTGTAAGGTGCCTGGTCAAGCAACCTCGGCCTCCCAACCGAAGACTCAAGCTGCACCATCGGAAGCTCACTCACCGCAGGCCCTGATGACGGAAGCGAGGCCACCTGCCCCACGCCCCCATCAGCAGCTGGCACCATCGGCTGCACCTGCGCAGTCGCGGCCGCAGGGGAGTAGTCCAAAGTCACCATCTTCAGACTCTCTCCTGCGCGAATGACCTCCTCCGCCTCAGCCCTGACCGAGATCGGCGACTCCCCCAAAATAGGAAACACTGGCTCCTCAAACTCCAGTGCTGGAAGCGAGTGCTCAAACACCTCATCCGACTCCACCCGATCACTCCACGGTCTCGGGGGTGCAGATGCCGGCTCAAAAGAACCGAACCTGAGAGTAGTGTAGGCACCGTAGAAGGAGTAGCCGTTCCAACCGCAGACGTGTGAGCATCACCACCCTGCGTAGTGGGCAGCTCACGTCCACTATCAGGAGCTGGTGCCTCCTTAAGTGCCGAACTATCATCATCCTCGTGCATATCAGAATCAGACCCGTTGGCCACCCCGGCAAAGAGACTCTCATCCTCTAACTCAATAACAAGGTCATATATGTGTCCTCGATATGCCCACTTAACCACCTCCGGCACAAACTCGATGTTCAGCACACTGACTAGTACTCGTGCAATACTGTTGGCTCTGGTAAAGTCCATATCCACACGCTCTGGTCTCCCAATCATGATATCCAAACTGGCCATGACCCGGGCATCCTGCATCGTCTTGGATGGAGCCCCAGAGAATCGCAACCAAACCTGAGTCAGAGGCTTGCCCGTAGGCTCAACCCTCTTCCACTCCTGAAACTCAAGCACATCATCAGTACCTGGCACCTTGCACATCCCGAAATTCAGAAGCCTCTGAAGGTCCTCAACTGACGGAAACTCAACCCGAAACAGCTTGTCCTCCACAGTCGCAAGCTCCCACCGGAACTCCCCAGGGGCTAACTCCATAAGCCTCTGAACAATCCGCGACTCCGAAACCTCACCTCTAGCAATTTTAAGTAACCCAGTTGTCAAACTCAACGTCTCGTCAGGAACCTCCATCTCCGTTGGAGATTCAAAGAACGTAAGCTCGGCACAGTACACCCCATACATCATCAGCGATGGTGCCTGCTCTCTCAGAAGCGGACGGTCCCCCGCATCGTGTGCTGGTTTGCCACAAGTGCCACACAACTCGGCCACACACTCAGCAATAAAATGTCCCTTACCACCACAACGATAACATAGCATATTCTCCTTCTTGCACGCATATTTTGAAGCTCTGTCAGACTCAGCCCTGGAAGAATCCTCCAGAGACACAGTCACCCCGGAACTATTCCCGGGTAACTCAGCATTGGCAAGCGCCGAGACGACCTCCAAAGCCTGGCCTGTCAAAACCTGCTACTCAGCATCCCCATCAACCACCATCGGATCAGTCACAGGCGGAGTAGGCGGTCGTGGGCGGTACCGGCCCCCTCGATCCCCACGCCCACCACGGTGACCGCGGAAACCACCCCGCGGTCGGAGACCAGGGCCAGCCGCCCCCTCAACAAATCCTCCTTGGGGCCCCATGAACGGGCGCTTCACCGAGCCATCGCTCTGCCAAGCATGGCCTCGACCGCCGCCAGTCAACGAGGATCCACGGTGTTTACCAACTCCATACACGTTGACCCCATCATTACCCTACTGACCCTGAGGAGCAGCCATGACTTGAGTCGGTGGACGAGCCAGATGCTGCACTATTCCGGCTCGATTTTGCGGAGGCATAGCGATAAGGTGAGGCAGTGGAGTTGGCCTCGGCTGGCCAGCCAACAGCCCCTGAGCGAGTGGCCGCGGCGCAGCGCCTCCCCGGCCCGCATTGCTCCCTGCTGCAGATAGGTCGCAAGCCCACCGGTGTAGGCGCCGTCGGTCTAGGCCCGGGCAACACGCCGCCCCGGCCCGCCGCTGCCCCCACCGAAGCCACGCCCCTGCCAGCGTGCAGCGGGACCGCACCCCCGCGGCCAGACCCCGTCGGCGGCAACGCTGCTCCACGGCCGCTGCCAGAGGCCGAGGGATTCAGCCCAACGCCGGCAACAGGCTGCAACCCAGCGCCACGGCCACCGCCGCTGCCCTGCTGCGGCGCGGTCCCAAGGCGGCCGGCGTCCTGAGTCGCCACCGTTTTCTTCCCCGGTGGCAAGGGTCCTCCGCGACCCGCCATCGTGCGAAGCGGAGGAATACGTCTCGCCCGTGCCGTCCCAGCCGATCGAAAGCTTCGACTCAGACGACGAGGAACCCTAGTATGCGGCACGTGAGACGACGACGATCGAGAAAGAGGATCCTCCTCGCCATCGATAGCGTTCGGTTCCGGCCTGCTCTGGGCCTCATACCCAAGCACGTCCGGCCCACAGACCGCAACCCTCTCCGAGCAACTCTCTCTCTCTCTATATATATATATATCTTAACACGGAGAGAGAGAGAGAGAGAGAGAGAGAGAGAGAGAGAGAGAGAGAGAGAGAGAGAGAGAGAGAGAGAGAGAGCATTGCTGATATGGCAGCCATTGGCGAAAGTAAGGAACAATTTATTCGAGGGATCTTTGCTAAAACCACAGTAACATGTTGACCCGAAAGGAAAATACCTTGTTAAGCAACTGACACGTGATAAATGGAAGTAAAAGAAAGAAAATACGGGGACTCTTACAAGTCACAAAGCTAATAAACAAGGAAAGATAGTTGGCACCGGGTGAGGTGCATGTGTTGTATTCCTCTTCCTCTTTGTAATGCCTCACGGACAGTACTGACAGATCTTGAAAGCCTCAGTTTCGCAGTAGACAACACTGAAAACAGGATTAACGCTCCCGATGCACCACTTATACGCTGTCTGATAGCAGACGCTTGCTGACGCCGCCGTCGGCGTGGCCATTAGCAGCTGTGCAGCGAACAGGGCCAGCATGAAAACTGTGGCCATCTTAAGCATGGAGCTGGGAGCCATTGCAAGAGCTAGCGGACGAATGACGTTGCGGCTTGAAGGTCTAGCCAGCAAACTGGAAGTGTTTTCTGGAAGCTTTGGTTGATGTGAGTGCTTGCTAGCAGGGCCTCCTATTTATAGGCACAAGAGTTGGTTAGTTGGTCTTCTTTTGCCATCCATGATCTCACTCGATCTCAGATGTAATAGTAATACTGGAGTATCATGCATGACAATGAAAGTTTTTGTTCCATCAATCATCCAAGCCACGCATCATAGTTGACTTTGGAGAGTCCCCATGCGCGCGCGCATTTGGCATATCCCAAACCAGCTGGCCGCATCTACGCTCAACTCATACTTTAGTACTTACCGGACAATAGATAATCCTGTTGTGTGCCATGCAGTGAGTTTAAAATGTACTACCAGCCTAGCACCAAGATTCAAGAAAATACGGAACCAATACAAAAACTGTAGTGTCCAAGCCTATGTTATTAAGATCCCACGACAGCATACAGCATCTTGATCCCGTATCAATTAGTACATGATCTCGCGATTTTAACACCATTATCCCGTATCAATATTCAGAAGTGATCCTTCAATTCTTTGTTCTTGCGGTCGCTGCACACATTCTTGGCAGAAATATTGTTAATTCGCTTAGAGTTCGTCCCTTGACTGCACTTTCACACGCACCTCACCTTCAACTGTCAATATCAGGTAATTCTGGTCCTGGACGAGGGTCACGGAATGTACAATAGATGTATGCGCGACAGCTTTGATGGATGCAAAGACCAAGAGAAGCTAACAATACATAGGGCTGGGAGATCTTTTTAATTTCTGCACACTTGGGGGCAGTTCCAAAAGGGCCAACTATCAATTAAGATGTAACATCACCATATCCTTGGAACCCACAAATTTGAATTAAAATCGCAAACAATTGCACCGTCCATAGTTGACTTAGGTGTTTCCCCAGGCATGCGCGCATCTACGCTCAACTCATGCTTTAGTGCTTAGATAATCCCGTTGTGTGTCGTGCACTGAATTCAAAATGTACTACCACCCTAGTACCGAGATTCAAGAATACTGAAGCTCTACACAAAAACAGTAGAGTACTTAGATAATACTGGTGTGTGCCATCCAGTGACAAAAAATGTAGTATCATGCTGCCACCGATATTCAAGTATACTGAAGCAACAAAAAAACATTAGGTTGTTCAATCCTTTATAGAGCTGCAACGATAACTGCTGTTACCATCCCACAAGGGCATCTTAATCGAGTATTAATTAGTACACGATCTCCCGATTTATCACTGTTATCTTTTGTCATGTTTGACCGCCACCGACCCATGTGTACGTATTCTTCAATATCCAGAGATGATCTGTTAGTTCTTGCTGTCGCACAACACATAAGCTAGGCCTAGCCGTCGGGTACTAACAAGACTGGGCTTCAACTATTTGGGATGCATTTGTTGGCCAAATAAGGCGCGGTTGTGGCCAGGACGTGTTGGGTCCGTGTGTGGGCGCACGCCAGTCATGTCGGCCACGTCGGGTCCGTGGCATGTGTGCGCGTGAGTGCGTGCGTGTGAAGCACATGGGTGCCCGTGTAGGAGTACACCGTGTGCGTGTGTGGGGGGGCAGCCCGTGGCGAGTCGCGTGGGGTGAACACGCGTGATCTGTTGGTGCTCGCTGTATGTTGTGTGCGTCGAAGCGCGTCGTAGGCACAAGCGGAGTGTGCGGGTCGCATGCCGCAGTAGAGTAGGAGGCGTGGGTTCGTACCCTGGCGTTGGCTCGGGTATAAAGCAAGTGCGGCCATCGTTGTAAAGGTGCGGGTTTTGAGTTCGAGCTCAAGGAAGAAGCGGTTCGTGCGCCGGTGTTCGTGCGCCAGCAACTTCATCGTGTCATCTGTTTCTTTTCCTTTGTCCTTCTTTCTTCTTTGTTCGTGCCAGAGAGCGAGAGATTGAGGGATAGAGCTAGGGCGAGGCCACTGTTACAACAATTGGTATCAGAGCCAAGTTACGCAAGGTGATCGTCGGCGGGCAATGTCGTTGGTCCCGTACGACGGCGGTGGTGGAGCAATGTCCTGGCAGGTGCCGTCGCTGGCGACGTCGAACTACACCTCCTGGGTGATCAAGGTGGAGGCGATCCTCGATGCCCATGGATAGTGGTTTGCGTTGGCTCTGGCGGAGGGTGCGGCAGTCGACGCCGGCTAGAGTAGGACGGCGCGGGGGGCGCTGTCGGAGGAGTTGCTGATGCAGGTGGCGACAAATACCTCCACGAAGGAGGTATGCGACTCCGACAAGGTTCACTTCATCCGTGCTGATCGTGTGCGCGTGGCGCGGCTCGCGACTTTTCACGACAATTCGATTGTCTGCAGATGGAGGACAGCGACGAGCTGGACGCGTACGCACGGAAGGTGAACGGCATGGCAACAAGGTACACGCAGCTCGGGGCCACACTGGACCATGCCGCCATGGTGAACAAACTGCTCGACATCATGTCGGACTGGTTGTACGCCGCGGTGGCTGGAATTGAGCAGTTTCGTGACGTCAAGGGGATGGCGTTCGAGGAGGACCTTGGGCGTTCGAAGGCATTCGAGGAGCGGACGAGGCGGCTTGCGCAAGCCGGCGGCGAGCGGGCGGGAGAGCAGCTCTTGTTGACGGCAGCGCAATGGGCGGCATGACAGCGACATCAGGGCAGTGACGGCTTCAACCATGACGACGACGATGCTGAGAGCACGGCGTAAGGTGACGGAGGAACGAGCCATGGCCGCTGCTACAACTGTGGGCAATGGGTCCATTTCAAGTTGGAGTGCCCAAGCCGCGGAAGGCCTTGGCCGCGGAATGCACTCATGGTAGAGGTCAGCGACGAGTACGAGCCAGCACTCCTCTGGGACGCGGCTTAGGGGGTGACTGCTGGCCAAATAAGCCGTGGCTATGGCTAGGACGTGTCGGCTGCGCGTATGGGCGCACGCCGGTCGTGTCGGGCACGTCGGGTCAGTGGCGTGTGTGCGTGTCAGTGTGTGCGTGTGAAGCACAGGTGCGCCTGTGTAGGAGTACGCCGTGTGTGTGTGTTGTGCCAGCCCATTGTTGATTCGCGTGGGGTGATCGCGCGTGATCTGTTGTGCTCGCCGTATGCCGTGCGTGTCGTGGGCACGAGCGGAGCGTGCGGGTCACGGGCTGCAGCAGATTAAGAGGCGTGCGTTCTTGGCCTAGTGCCGGCTCGGGTATAAAGCCAGTGCAGCCATCGATTGTAACGGTGTGGGTTTTGAGTTCTAGCTCAAGGAAGAAACAATTCATGCGGTGGCGTTCATGCACCAGAAATCTCGTCGTGTCCTCTCTTTCTTTTCCTTTCTCCTTCGTCCTTCTTAGTTCGTGCTAGAGAGCGAGAGAGTGATCGAGGGAGAGAGCTAGGGCGAGGCCACACTTACAAAAACATTTCCATGGAAGTAGTATTTCCTGTTGAGACCGGCTTTATGGATCTTGAGAGGAGACTGGTTTCGAAGATCTTCTAGTGTCCACCACTGTCGTCGACCATAGGAGGTCGTTGTAGCATAATCGGCAGTCACCCTCACCCGGCCGACCACATCTATATCACCACCACTAGGCTGAGGACCTTAGAGATCTTTGACAGCCCGCGCCCATGTGGAAGTCCAGCACCTGGCCCCCTGGTCCTCCTCGAACCATAGAGCCCGATCGCCAGTTCTGCACTTCTGCCACCGTGAGAAGGACACCCCAGCTACCTGTTGTGGCTTCTAGGCAGGGTCATCTTGCCAGGAGGGGATACTGCGACATCCTAAGCTAGGCATCGCTGCCCCGACGGGAAGGAACCCATGCCAGCCTAACCATGGATCTGATCCATGGAGGCACCACCCCATCCTCGGAACAGGTGCCCGTCCGGGAGGGAGCATGTGTGTGAGGAGCATGAGGACAGTGTGACGTCACCAAGCCAGATCCGGAGCCGCCAACGCTCAGTAGATGCTCGAGCGCGCGCATCAGACAGCCCATGGGACGGTGAGAGTGACTAGGAAGATTCCCACCTAGTTTAGCTCCAGGCAGCGCATCTCGGGATAATTTTTGTCCAGTCGTAGGAGCTGCTCGTTGCGGGACGTATGAGACGATGTAGGAGCACCGCGCCTTATCTACCGCCAAGCAGCGTCCACCTGCAGTAGATGGCGAGCAGCCGACAGACCCTCATGGCGGCGCATCGGATCATGCCGACCATGGAGGGAACTAAATGGGGAATAGAGAAGACGAGAAGGCAGACATTATGAGGAGGCCCGCTTCCACCGGCAAGCCGACCTGGGAGGCCACTGCCGGCGGCTACGGTCCGCGTTAAGATATATACAGAATGGAGAGAAGAGATATGAATTCCGCGAGAGATACACGATTGACCATGTGAACTAGTTATATCCGTTGTATTTGTGTGAACAATGGATATGGCTACAATGCCGAACATGGTTAGCAACGATGGCCTTCAAGTGTAAGGACTTCAGCGAGATGCATGTCTTTTTTGCGACAACAACGAGATGCATGTGAATAGGGGCATTGCAATGCCGGTTTTGTGCCAGAAGTTTCGACTAGATATGATATTGGCAAGGCAGCTTCCGACTCGCTTATATATTTTTTAGCATACTTTATTTTTCTCACACAGTTATTTTTCTCGTGTGGAAAAATTGAGAGAGAGAGAGAGAGAGAGAGAGAGAGAGAGAGAGAGCGTTGCTGATATGGCAGCCATTGGCGAAAAGGAAGGAACAATTTATTCGAGGGATCTTTAGTTAAACGACAGTAACATGTTGACCCGAAAGAAGGCAAGTACCTGATTAAGCCACTGACACACGATAACTGGAAGTAAAGGAAAGAAAATATGGGGAGTCTCACAAGTCACAAAGGTGATAAACAAGGAAAGATAGTCGGCACCCCGGTGAGGTGCATGCGTTGTGTTCCTCTTCCTCTTCGCCATGCCTCACTGACAGTGACAGATCTTGAGAGCCTCAGCTTCGCAGTAGACAAAAGTGAAAATGGGACCAACATTCCCAATGCACCACTTATACGCTGTCTGATAGCAGACGCTTGCTGACGCCGCCGTCGGCGTGGCCATTAGCAGCTGTGCTGCGAAGAGGGCCAGCATGAAAACGGTGGCCATCTTAAGCATGGAGCTGGGAGCCATTGCAAGAGCTAGCGGACGAATGACGTTGCGGCTTGAAGGTCTAGCCAGCAAACTGGAAGTGTTTTCTGGAAGCTTTGGTTGATGTGAGTGCTTGCTAGCAAGGCCTCCTATTTATAGGCACAAGAGTTGGTTAGTTGGTCTTCTTTTGCCATCCATGATCTCACTCGATCTCAGATGTAATAGTAATACTGGAGTATCATGCATGACAATGAAAGTTTTTGTTCCATCAATCATCCAAGCCACGCATCATAGTCGACTTTGGAGAGTCCCCATGCGCGCGCGCATTTGGCATATCCCAAACCAGCTGGCTGCATCTACGCTCAACTCATACTTTAGTACTTACCGGACAATAGATAATCCTGTTGTGTGCCATGCAGTGAGTTTAAAATGTACTACCAGCCTAGCACCCAGATTCAAGAAAATACGGAACCAATACAAAAACTGTAGTGTCCAAGCCTATGTAATTAAGATCGCACGACAGCATACACCATCTTGATCCCATATCAATTAGTACACGATCTCGCGATTTTAACACCATTATCCCGTATCAATATTCAGAAGTGATCCCACAATTCTTTGTTCTTGCGGTCGCTGCACACAATCTTGGCAGAAATAGTGTTAATTCGCTTAGACTTCGTCCCTTGACTGCACTTTCACACGCACCTCACCTTCAACTGTCAAATCAATATCAGGTAATTCTGGTCCTGGACGAGGGTCACGGAATGTACAATAGATGTATGTGCGACAGCTTTGACGGATGCAAAGACCAAGAGAAGCTAACAATACATAGGGCTGGGAGATCTTTTTAATTTGTGCACACTTGGGGGCAGTTCCAAAAGGGCCAACTATCAATTAAGATGTAACGTCACCATATCCTTGGAACCCACAAATTTGAATTAAAATCGCACACAATTGCACCGTCCATAGTTGACTTAGGTGTTTCCCCAGGCATGCGCGCATCTACGCTCAACTCATGCTTTAGTGCTTAGATAATCCCGTTGTGTGTCGTGCACTGAATTCAAAATGTACTACCACCCTAGTACCGAGATTCAAGAATACTGAAGCTCTACACAAAAACAGTAGAGTACTTAGATAATACTGGTGTGTGTCATCCAATGACAAAAAATGTACTATCATGTTGCCACCGATATTCAAGAATACTGAAGCAACAAAAAAACATTAGGTTGTTCAATCCTTTATAGAGCTGCAACGATAACCGCTGTTACCATCCCACAAGGGCATCTTAATCCTGTATTAATTAGTACACGATCTCCCGATTTATCGCTGTTATCTTCTGTCATGTTTGACCGCCACCGACCCATGTGTACATATGCTTCAATATCCAGAGATGATCTGTTAGTTCTTGCTGTCACACAACACATAAGCTAGGCCTAGCCGTCTGGTACTAACAAGACTGGGCTTCAACTGTTTGAGATGCATTTGTTGGCCAAATAAGGTGTGGTTGTGGCCAGGACGTGTCGAGTCCGCGTGTGGGTGCACGCCAGTCGTGTCGGCCGCGTCGGGTCTGTGGCATGTGTGTGCGTGAGTGCGTGCGTGTGAAGCACAGGGGTGCCCGTGTAGGAGTACACCGTGCGCGCGTGTGTGTGTGTGGGGGGGGGGGGGGGGGCAGCCCGTGGGCGAGTCGCGCGGGGTGATCACGCGCGATCTGTTGGTGATCGTTGTATGTTGTGTGCGCCGAAGCGCATCATAGACACGAGCGGAGTGTGCGGGGCGCATGCCGCAGCAGAGTAGGAGGCGTGGGCTCGTACCCTGGCGCCGGCTCGGGTATAAAACAAGTGCGACCATCATTGTAAAGGTGTGGGTTTTAAGTTCGAGCTCAAGGAAGAAGCGGTTCGTGCGCCGGTGTTTGTGCGCTAGAAACTTCATCGTGTCATCTGTTTCTTTTCATTTGTCCTTCTTTCTTCTTTGTTCGTGCCAGAGAGCGAGAGAGTGATTGAGGGACAGAGCTAGGGCGAGGCCATGGTTACAACAATTGGTATCAGAGCCAAGTTACACAAGGTGATCGTCGACGGGCAATGTCGTTGGTCCCGTACGATGGCGGTGGTGGAGCAATGTCATGCTTGAGTGCTTAGATAATCTCGTTGTGTGACACGTACTGAATTCAAAATGTACTACCACCCTAGTACCGAGACTCAAGAATACTGAAGCTCTACACAAAAACAGTAGAGTACTTAGGCCCCTTCCAATGCTACACCTTGTACAGGTGCTAAGCCTTCCACGTAGGCAAAAAATCTGATGTGGCAAGTTATTTAAGAGAAGAGAGATGAGTGTGGTGACCCCTGGAAAACACAATGCTAAGCGCGTGAACCTAGGCAAGTTATTTAAGAGGAGAGAGAAGAGCTTTAGTTGCTAAATCATTGAATGAAGCAAGCTTAGCAACCATAAGCTAAGCACCTATGCATTGAGGAGTATAGTTGCTAAGCTATTTAATGTTCTTACCACCTCATCTAAGCACCCATGCATTGGCAGCAGCCTTAGATAATCCTGGGGTGTGCCATCCAGTGACTAAAAAATGTACTATCAGGCTGCCACCGAAATTCAAGAATACTAAAGCAACAAAAAAGCATTAGGTTGTTCAATCCTTTATAGAGCTGCAACGATAACTGTTGTTACCATCCCACAAGGGCATCTTAATCTTGTATTAATTAGTACACGATCTTGCGATTTGTCGCGATTATCTTCTGTCATGTTTGACTGCCACCGACCCATGTCTACATATGCTTCAACATTCAGCGATGATCTGTCAGCTCTTGCTTTCGCGCAGCACATAAGCTAGGCCTAGCCGTCTGGTACAAACAAGAACGGGCTTCAACTGTTTGAGAAGCATTTGTTGTCCAAATAGGGCACGGCTTTGCCCAGGACGTGTCGGGTGCACTTGTGGGCGCACGCCAGTCATGTCGGACGCATCGGATCCGTGGCGTGTGTGTGCGTGAATGCGTGTTTGTGAAGCACGGGGGTGCCCGTGTAGAAGTACACCGTGTGTGTGTGTGTGTGTGTGTGCAGCTAGCCCGTAGGCGAGTCGCGTTGGTGCTAGCCGTATGTCGTGTGTGTCGAAGCGCGTCGTGGGCACGAGCGGAGTGTGCGGGTCGCAAGCTGCAGCAGAGTAGGAAGCCACTAGTAGAAAACATGGCATCAGTCCCTGTTCCTAAGGGCTTTTAGTCCCGGTTCTGCAACCGGGACTAAGTAGTTGAGACTAAAGACCCCAACTTTTAGTCCCGGTTATGTTATGAATTGGGACTAAAGGAGCTCCAAGTTGCCACTGTGGGGCGCCCAGGCGGGAGGATTTTTAGTCTCGGTTGGTAACACTAGCCGGGACTAAAAGGCAGCCACACGTCAGCACCTGCGCTAAGCGCTGTTTCTTTTACATGAGCGACTTAGGGTTTTGGAGGGTTTAGGGGTTTCATATTGTGTTTCCCCCTTTTCATTTCGTGTTTACCATTAAATTCTTTTACATTTAGGGTTCTCGTTTTTATTTTATGTTTTCCATTCAACTCGACGCTAGAAATGAAGGAACCATTACGTAAATCATCATGAATATGAGAGAAGTAACCTCTCTTTCTCCGTGTTTGGTCGAACACAAGTTTTTATATATCTATTCGGCGCTACTACGTATAGTTCATGGTCATGCATATATACAATGTAACATCTGTTATGATCCCTAATATCTAATTACCAACATCCACTACCTATTCTCGATGGTATTCTTCGGTTTCAGCTATGATTTCTTCAAGGAAAAATCCCGCCAATTCCTTTTGAATTGCTCGTATGCGAGCATGTGGTAGGGGTTCATTCCGCTTCCGTTGGATCTAACTTAAAGAAGGGGGTCAATATATATATGAATCAAACTCAACACAATTGATGTTAATAAAATAAAATTGTGAATATTGTTTACGTACGTCAAGTTCTTTAAAAAAAATTCCCTTCTTGCAGGTCGTCTGCCGAATGAACTCGCAAACGTAGTATCCACATAAGTTAGTCCCGGATTCCTGCCTTCGGCATTATACGATAATAGAGTTCAGTCAAAATAATAATCAAGCATGATAATGGTATTGAAACTACAACCAAAGTGATGCGCGGACCTAGCTAGTACTACTTACAGTGACTTGTTGAAATCGTAGCTCCTCTTTCCATTCAACCCTAGCCTTGGTGAACTCTTTCCAAACCCTGTCCAGCAAAGAAAAATGAATAAAAGAGTTATTAATTACTTGATATCAGGAAATGAATGAAAACTGCCGATATAGTGCGATGATGATTGAAACTACCTTTGGAGCATTTCTCTCATGTCCGCCCACATCTCCATGTCTTTACTTAACGAGACCATGAAAAGTACTTTTCCTGCGTCAAGATGAATGACTAGCAGCATAAAGTGGAACCTACGCACGGATAGCTCATCAATTACACTTAACATCGAGTAAGCTAAACAAAATAATGTGTACAAGACAGTATAACACTCACTTTAAGTTGTAAGGAAATAGTATTTCTCTTTTGGTTTTTTTTCAATTAACTCCCTTAGCAAGATCTTCTCTGCATCCTCGGTGTTCAATTGTACCGTAACTTCATGAATAGTATTTGGGTTAATAAACCCAATGTCCCAGATTTGTCTGCATTTGAGGATGTTCTTTCTGCAAAACATATATAGTGAGGATAGTTATACATGTAATGAACAAGCTGAGCTAGAGACTTAATTACATAAATGATACTTTCAAACAATGGCAACGGATGACAGATTTGTCGATGGCGTCTTAATTGTATAACTGAAATAATTCATCAAATTGAATGTAAATCTCCTCGTCTCCATTGAAGAAATGCTCATCTTTAACCCCCGCAATGATATAGTCGGACCCTTGCTTGGAGGTTTCCAAGTACTAGTTATGCAATCTTCGCATCTTCATTGGAAGATGTGGGAGCTCCTCAGGTCTGACGAGAGGCTTTCCGTGCTCAAATCTAAATGCTAACTCAGCCATTTTTAATTGTACCTCATCGCGTAAGTAATCACCAAGAGTCAAACCAGGAGCAGCGGCCGCTATCCCCGGATCATTAGTGTCTTGACCATATCACATCACAGCAAGCCCTGCAAAAACAAGTTAGACGTCCTCTACTTTCTTGTTGCAAATTTTACGTGGCTACGGGTTTCTAGCAAGAACCGTTCTTACCTACGCATCAAAACCACAACGGTTTTTCATCAAGTGTTCTATTTTAACCTTCAACAAGTACCGGCCGTAGCAATTCAACTAAAGTTGGAGAAACAGACATCCGCCAGCCACCTATGTGCAAAAGCACGTCGGTAGAACCAGTCTCATGAATGCGGTGATGTAATGTCAGTCCGGGCCCCTTAATCCAACAATACCGCCAAATCAAAGTAAGATGTTGGTGGTAAGCAATATGACTATTATCGCCCACAACTAACTTGTGTTCTACTCGTGCATATAATATCTACGCATAGACCTGGCTCCGATGCCACTGTTGGGGAACGTAGTAATTTCAAATTTTTCCAAAGATCACGCAAGATCTATCTAGGAGATGCTTGGCAACGAGAGGGGAGAGTGTGTCCATGTACCCCCGTAGAGCGAAAGGGAAGAGTTTAGTAACGCGGTTGATGTATTCGAATGTCTTCGCGATCCAACCTATCCAAGTACTGAATGTAACGGCACCTTCGTGTTCAGCACAAGTTCATCTCGATGACGTCCCTCATGCTCTTGATCCTGTTGAGGACGAGGGTGAGCTCCGTCAGCACGACGGCGTAGCGATGGTGATGATGGTGTTACCGGCGCAGGGCTTCGCCTAACCATTACGATGGTATGATCGAGCTGTGTAACTTTGGAGGGGGGCACCGGACACGGTTAAGAGAAACTTGTGTGTCCTAGGGTGCCCCCTACCCCCGTATATAAAGGAGAGAGGGGGGTCGGCCGGCCTAAGCTAGGCGCGCAAGGATAAGGGGAATTCTACTAGGAGTCCAAGTCCTAGTGGGTTTCCACCAAAAAAGGAGAGGGGAAAGGAATAGCAGAGGGAGAATGAAAGAGGGGGGGGGGGGAGCGCCCCCTCCTAGTTTATTCGGACCAGCCAAGGGGGGGGGGGGGCAGCCACCCTGCAGCCCTCCTCTCCTTTCCAGTAAAGCCCAATAAGGCCAATAAGACCCATTACTTCCCCGGGCGCGGGGAGGGGGGGGGGGGGTTCCGGTAACTTCCCGGTACTCCGGAAAATGCCCGAATCATTCTGGAACATTTTTTATATCCGAACATAGCCTTCCAATATATCAATCTTTATGTCTCGACCATTTCGAGACTCCTTGTCATTTTCGTGGTCTCATCCAGGAATCCAAACAAACTTCGGTCATCAAAAACACATAACTCATAATACATATCATCATCGAACGTTAAGCGTGCGGACCCTACAGGTTCAAGAACTATGTAGACATGATCAAGACACATCTCCGATCAATAACCAATAGCAGAACCAGGATGATCATATTTGCTCCTACATATTCTATGAAGATCTTTATCGGTCAAACCGCATAACAACATACCTTGTTCCCTTTGTCATCGGTATATTACTTGCCCGAGATTCGATCGGTTTTATCATCATACCTAGTTTAATATCCTTACCGGCAAGCCTCTTACTTGTTCCGTAATGCTTCATCCCGTAACTAACTCATTAGTCATACTGCTTGCAAGGCTTATAGTGATGAGCATTACCGAGAGGGCCCAGAGATACCTCTCCAAAACACGGAGTGACAAATCCTAATCTTGATCAATGCCAACCCAACAAACACCTTCGGAGACACCTGTAGAGCATCTTTATAATCACCCTTTTATGTTGTGACTTTTGATATCACACAAGGTGTTCCTCTGGTATTCGGGAGTTGCATAATCTCATAGTTTGAGGAACATGTATAAGTCATGAAGAAAGCAGTAGCAATGAAACTGGAACGATCATAATGCTAAGCTAACAGATGGGTAATGTCCATAACATCATTCTCCTAATGATGTGATCCCGTTCATCAAATCACAACACATGTCTATGGTTAGGAAACATAACCATCTTTGATTAACGAGCTAGTCTAGTAGAGGCATACTAGGGACACTATGTTTTGTCTATGTATTCACACATGTACTAAGTTTCGGGTTAATACAATTCTAACATGAATAATAAATATTTATCATGATATAAGGAAATAAATAATAACTTTATTATTGCCTATAGGGCATATTTCCTTCGATTGGGCATTCCCACATGGTGGCAAAGTTAGGTGTTATTTCATAAATGCCACCATATAGCACATGTGCAATCAGCACCGTTCGTGTCTGCCGGAGGGGGAGTCCGAAGGACCTTTTTTTTTAACTCCAACAAATGACCCCAGACTTTTTTCATATATTAGCATCACCATGGACAACACCAAGAACATTGGCATCAATAGGAACATTGGCATCACCAATATTTCTTTTTTCACACATTGGCATCGACAAGAACATTTGTTTTGTATTTCAGACAATATTTCAAAATTTAAAAAAGGTTTCAAAAGAAAAATAAATTTCAAAAAATAAAAATGAATTGACATAAAAAATAGAAATTGTCGCTATTTCGCATTATATGGACATGGAGCGAATGCCGAAAGCATATATGAAAGCAGTGTGACTAAAGCAAGTTTATGAATATTAGGGAAGCATATTTTCTATCAAACTAAATACATTATATTGAAGCAAAGTTCAGTGGCGTCGGTATTATCGACGTCTAGTAACACCGGAAGCAAAATATTCTTCTTGAAGGAAAATAATAGAAAATTGAAGCAATATTTTCTTTCTAAATAAATAAGAAAAACAAATCGTTACATTGGACATAAAACTTTATTTGATTGAAGCAAATTTAACATGTACGCGAAGCTAACTTTAGTAGGAAAAGAAACAACATTTCATTCAGTACAAAAGGGAGAATATGTCGTCGCTTGATTTGTGGGTCTGATTAGTTTGAGAAATAGAATTACATGGAAATAGAGATGGACCCATGTTCCATTCCAACCAATCGTAATTTTTGGGACCAATTAATTCTACGAAGCACATTAGACGGGACCAATTAATTCTTCGAAGCAGATTCGTAGGAAACTACCATGAGAATGACCAGCAGGTTCCTTTTAATCGAACCGACATAAGCGACCTAGTCGTGTGGTATTGGGCTAGTCAATGCTACCTGATTCCTAAGGTACTTTATATATGTTTTGCTTACCGATATCAACAGCCAGAGCGTAGTTCAGTCGCATAGAAATGTAATGTGGGGGATGAGGTTCGGAGTTTGATTCCTCACGCCAACTAGCTCCGGATTTTTATGCCAGCTTTTAAATAACATGTGGCCTTGCGCCCATGAGTATACTTTAAAAAAGGCCATCATGCCCTCTATTATGAAAGGGTATGAGGTAATCTCAGCCATCGATGGAAGTTTGGGAGAAGAAGCTGCACGTTCACACGTCCCCATGTATGTTATGTTCCCCTAGAAAGATAATAGTGTCAAAAATAGAATTTTTCTGGGCTACCATTTAAAACTAAAAATTTCGTTTCTTCGGTTTCGTCCCCACCGCTACCGACGGGAGCGATGTCTTCGCCAAGTTGGCTCAAGTCCTAACTATTTTTTTTACGTTGATAATTTTATTAAAAAAGTATATGGTATGAAATTTATGTTCAAATTTTTCATCAATCATAGAAATTTTTAAAAAAAGTTGAAATAAATTGTTCCAGTTTGTAAAAATTTCATATACAATTTCAAATTACAAAATTGTTGAATTTTTTTAAGAACTGGTTAGTACATAAGAAAATGTTCATGTTGATTGATAATGACGGAAATTGCAAATAAAGTAGTCAAATTAGGAAAAAACTACATTGCTGACGAATATACCTGTCTGACCTAGTCTGGCACACACCTCTCAACTGGTGGTTTTTTCCACTAAGGATGAATGGCCTCAACTTCTTGTGGGAGCCTGGCACGTACATATGAGGCATCCATGACAGGTTTCAACAACTTCCGACATAGTTTACACATTTCAACACGTTCGACCATTTATCGGACCAATTTCACCAAGAAAACTCCAAGAAATACAAAACTTGTCAAAAAACCAAGGAACTAGGCATGATGCCTTTAATTGGTTATACAAGGCCATGGAAAAAAAATCCTTTGTACAAAAATTACGACGTGCAAAGCATCTTATTCTTCGACATCCATCAAATGACCGGACTGACACCAATTTTTGCAAGCAGGTGGTAATTCTCATGTTATTCATCCATGCCTTGTTTGTATGACTTGTTACATTGTATGCACGTTGCGACATGTTCGGCCATTTATCGGTCTATTTCTGATATCTATACCAATATAAAAATACCCAAAGGGGCAGATCCAATTATTCTCGGCCATCAAATCATGTTAATACAATGACCTAGACTGCTTCAATGTCGAGCGCTCAGCACATTTAGCGTGCAGTTAACTTCATGTCAAATATAGTTCTAATCACATAATAATACGCAAATAATATCCTACTTAATATCCGCATGCACTTAATATACTTTCAAATTAACGTGCATTGCACGTACACATTCACTAGTTATATCTTAGTTGTGATATGCTCCGCAATTTATCAACTTATTTTCACCGAGAAAACTGTAGAAAATGCAAAATTTGTAAAACAAAAACAACTTAGAATGGACACTTGAATTCGTAATACAAGGCCATGAAAAAAATTGAGGCCATTTCAAGGATGCCGGAAAACAATATGCCCTTATACAGAACCTTTTGGCTACCCAAACACCCTGTGATGAAAATGGTGATCTTTTGGACGTCCAAAAATGGCCCCAAATTTTCTACCAAGTGGAATGCCCTTGGTAGGCATCGATGCCGAGAATCCATGGTGTTCTTTTATCTTCTCTCCTATTTTCCTTTTCCTTTTTTCTTTCCTTTTTGGTTTTCTTTGAATTCTTTTCTTTTCTCTGTTTATTGTTTCTATTTTCCATAAACTCGAAAAATTCAAAATTTCAAAATTATATTTGGAATTTTAGAATATTTGATACATTTCGAAAAAAGAAATCATTTTCTCAAAAATTGTTTAGAATGTTCAATTTTTTCACATTTATTAACTGATGTTCTAAAATTTCAAGAAGTGTTCATAACTTCCAAAATGATGTTCATGCCTTCCGAATTAGTTCATCGTTTTTCTAAAACAGTTTCAAACGTCATTTTTCAAATTTTTTGCAATGTTTAGAAAAATGATCGGTATTTCAAAAATTGTGCATGTCTTCGAATTTTGTTTGGCAGTTTCAAATAATGTTCTTGTTTTTAGAAAAAACGAAAAATTCTCTTATTATGTTTGCGTTTAAAATATTTTTTTTTAAAAGTTTGTTTCTCAAAATTTTGATTTAGTTTTCAAAAAATGTTTGCATTCCAAATATAGTCCCTGTTTCAAAAAATTGGAATTAATTTTTTTATGAAAATAAGTCCTTGAAATTAGAAATAGAGTTCACAAAAATTGGAAAGGTTAACGAATTTTACAAGTTAACAAACTAAGAAAAGAAAAAAAATGAAACAAATAAGGAAAATAAGAAAAACGAAAAGACCTGAAGAAAAATGCCAAATAAAAAAACAAATCGGAATTGCATGTTTTTTATTTCCAATAAGAAGGTGGAAAGAAGTGGGCTCAATAGTTGCTCCGTCGCACTGGCTATCACGTAAAGCCGCAAAGGTGCAGTTTTGGAGTTCTGTACCCACCATGTGCGCTCGTGTTTTTTGAAGGTTATTAACTGGAAAAGAAACATAAATGGCCTGGACCTAGTACGTAGTGGGTGTGTGCCAAGTTGCAAATACCTGTAACGTACCGCATATATATCCATTATATATACAAAAATGGATACACTTTGTTAAAAGTCAAAATTGCCCTTTTTACGAAAACCTGAACAAGTAGCAAAGTTTTCCTTACCCTAGCCGGCGCCACCAGCCAGGTGACTATGGAGGTGATCTTCTTCAACCGATCTTCACCGGCCAGGGCGCTGGCCCCCTCTCCCTCCGGCTGCTACTCCGGCGGCAGGAGGGAGGGGGACATGTTCCTCCGCTCTGTAGTTAGGGTTTGGATTTGTACGTCGTGGTGTGCCGTTGGGGTGGTGGCAGTGGCGCCCGCACGAATAAATCTGTCTCAACTCCACTCCCACACCGGCGGTGCCCTTCATGGCAACGTGTCGGAGTTGATGGCATCGTGTGTTTGCCGATCCCTCAGATCGGCGGCGTTAGGGTTCATGGATAGTGTCGGCGAGACGGCGGCGTCGACTCCACCAGGTGTGTCTCTCCTTCTGCTATGTCCCCGTTGCTGCAGCGTTGTCTCCGACATCATGGTGGAGCAGGGAGGTTTTTTCGTTCAGGAGTACGCACAGACAATTGTCTACGCAAGTGACAGATGGAAGATGGTGCATCTTGTGTTGGGTTTCTGGTTGGAGGCTGCAGTTCTGATTTCCTCCTTTGATGTCGTAGTCGTGTGGGGGTGTTAGTTCTGGAGTTCGATGGCATGTCTAGGGACATGTTACCCCGGTCTGATTCTTTCAACGGTAATGGTTTTGCTTCAGGCAAACTACTTTGGAGATCCGTAAAGGTGCTGATCAGCAATGGAGCCACGTCGAGCTCGGGTGAAGAGGTGATTTGTCTTCTTTTCCTTAGTGCAGAGGGACAGCCGGGCCGGTCCCATAGCTGTGCACACCATGCAGACCACACAGTGCCCACGAATTTGAGGCATCATTTCTATAGGCCTAGTTAAGCCAATAGGCCGAAAGGCCCGGATACGATGGCCTGAAAGAATACCGATCATTCGTAGTATCTACAGCCGTGAGCGTAGGACCAGGACCTGATCTACAATACTAACCCTGACGGCCCAGTAGCCAGATCGCAGTTGCAGGCTAACGACTCAACACATGACCGGCGGCAAGGCTGGCAACACTGGGAGGCACGGCAACAATAACAGCAGGTGAGTAGGATAGGAACACGATTGTTTTCTTGTGGAGGACACCAGGGTGCGTTAGAGTCCCCTGACGCACTCTGATGGGTTGTGGGGCCCACAGAGGTCCTTTCCATCACCTCTCAGCTCTATAAATACCCAAATGTTCCAAAAAACATAAGGGAGCCGAGAAAACAGAATTTCAGCCGCCGCATGTTCCAGAACCACGAGATCCAATCTAGAGCCCTATTCCGGCACCTAGCCGGAGGGGAACACAATCACGGAGGGGTTCATCATCCTCATTGGTGCTCCTCCGATGATGCGTGAGTAGTTCACCTCAGACCTATGGGTCCGTAGGCAGTAGCTAGATGGCTTTCTCTCTCTTTTTGATTTTCCAATAAATGTTCTCCTCGATATTTTCGGAGATCTATTTGATTTAATGACTTGTTGCGATTTGTTTGTTGGGATCCGATGAATTGTGAGTTTATGATCAGATTTATTCATGTCCATACATGATTATTATGCATAGTATTTCTTCATCGATATTTCAGTTTGGTTTGGCCAACTTGATTGATTTATCTTCCAATGGGAAGAGGTGCTTAGTGATGGGTTCGATCTTGAGGTGTCCTCACCCAGTGACAAGAAGGGGTAGCGAGACACGCATGTTGATACGTCTCCGACGTATCTATAATTTTTTATTGTTCCATGCTATTATATTATCCGTCTTAGATATTTTATATGCATTTATATGCTATTTTATATGATTTTTGAGACTAACCTATTAACCTAGAGCCCAGTGCCAGTTTCTGTTTTTACTTGTTTTTGAGTTTTACAGAATAGGAATACCAAAAGGAGTCCAATTGACGTACCAATTTTTGATGACTTTTTACGGACCAAAAGAAGCCCCCGGAGTAAAAGAGTTGGGCCAGAAGAGTCCCGAGCCGTCCACGCGGGTGGAGGGCGCGCCCTATCTTGTGGACGACAGGGAGAGCCCCCGGATGTGAGACCGACGCAAAAAATTCCTATAAATACAGAAACCCCCAGAAAATAACCTAGATTGGGAGTTCCGCCGCCGCAAGCCTCTATAGCCACCAAAAACCAATCGGGGCCCTATTGCGGCACCCTGCTGGAGGGGGGGATCCAACACCGGTGGCCATCTTCATCATCATGGCGCTCTCCATGACGAGGAGGGAGTAGTTCACCCTCAAGGCTGAGGGTATGTACCAGTAGCTATGCGTTTGATCTCTCTCTCTCTCTCTCTCTCTCGTGTTCTTGATTTGGCACGATCTTGATGTACCGCGAGCTTTGCTATTATAGTTGGATCTTATGATGTTTCTCCCCCTCTACTCTCTTGTAATGGATTGAGTTTTCCCTTTGAAGTTATCTTATCGGATTAAGTCTTTAAGGATTTGAGAACACTTGATGTATGTCTTGCATGTGCTTATCTGTGGTGACAATGGGATATCACTTGATCTACTTGATATATGTTTTGGTGATCAACTTGCGCGTTCAGTGACCTTGTGAACTTATGCATAGGGTTGCCACACGTTTTCGTCTTGACTCTCCGGTAGGAACTTTGGGGCACTCTTTGAAGTTCTTTGTGTTGGTTGAATAGATGAATCTGAGATTGTGTGATCCATATCGTATAATCATACCCGCGGATACTTGTGGTGACATTGGAGTATCTAGGTGACATTAGGGTTTTGGTTGATGTGTGTCTTATGGTGTTATTTTACTACGAAGTCTAGGGCTGTTTGTGACACTCACATGAATAACACAATGGATTGATCGGAAAGAATAACTTTGAGGTGGTTTCGTACCCTACAATAATCTGTTCATTTGTTCTCTGCCATTAGTGACTTTGGAGTGACTCTTTGTTGCATGTTGAGGGGTAGTTATATGATCCAATTATGTTATTATTGTTGAGAGAACTTTCACTAGTGAAAGTATGAACCCTAGGCCTTGTTTCCTACCATTGCAATAGCGTTTAAGCTCACTTTTATCTTTAGTTACCTTGCTGATTTTATAATTTCAGATTACAAAAACCTATATCTACCATCCATATTGCACTTGTATCACCATCTCTTCGCCGAACCAGTGCACCTATACAATTTACCATTGTATTGGGTGTGTTGGGGACACAAGAGACTCTTTGTTATTTGGTTGCAGGGTTGTTTGAGAGAGATCATCTTCATCCTACGCCTCCCAAGCATTGATAAACCTTAGGTCATCCACTTGAGGGAAATTTGCTACTGTCCTACAAACCACTGCACTTGGAGGCCGAACAACGTCTGCAAGAAGAAGGTTGCATAGTATACATCACATGTATCATTGCTATTAAGAATAAAATGATGGGGTCTATTCCTACATGAATAGATCTTGTCCACATCATGTCATCGTTCTTATTAAATTACTCCGTTTCTCCATGAACTTAATACACCAGATGCGTGCTGGATAGCGGTCGATGCATGGAATAATAGTAGTAGAAGCAGAATCCTTTTGGTCTACTATTCTTGGATGTGATGCCTATATACATGACCATTGTCTTAGATATCATCATAATTATTTGCTCTTCTATCAATTGTCCAACAGTAACTTGTTTACCCACTGTATGCTATTTTCTTGAGAGAAGCCACCGAAGGAAATATGCCATAGAGGCAATAATAAAGTTGTTATTTATACTTCCTTATAAGACAAATGTTTTTTATTCATGCTAGAATTGTATTAACCGGAAACTTAGTACATGTGTGAATACATCGACAAAACATAGTGTCCCTAGTATGCCTCTACTAGACTAGCTCGTTAATCAAAGATGCTTATGTTTCCTAACCATAGACATGTGTTGTCATTTGTTGAACGGGATCACACCACTAGAGAATGATGTGATGGACAAGACCCATCCATTAACTTAGCATAATGGTTGTTAAGTTCTATTGATATTGCGTTCTTCATGACTTATACATGTTCCTCTGACTATGAGATTCTGCAACTCCCGAATACAAGGAACACCTTGTGTGCTATCAAACATCACAACGTAACTAGATGATTATAAAGATGCTCTACAGGTGTCTCTGAAGGTGTTTGTTGGGTTGGCATAGATCGAGATTAGGATTTGTCATGCCGTGTATCGGAGAGGCATCTCTGGGCCCTCTCGGTAATGCTCATAACTATAAGCCTTGCAAGCAATGTTACTAATGAGTTAGTTACGGGATGATGCACTATGGAAGGAGTAAAGATACTTGCCAGTAATGAGATTGAACTAGGTATGAAGATACCGACAATCAAAACTCGGGCCAGTAACATACCAATGACAAAGGGAACAACGTATGTTGTTGTGCGGTTTGACCGATAAAGATCTTTGTAGAATATGTAGGAGCCAATATGAGCATCCAGGTTCCGCTATTGGTTCTGAGCATCCAGGTCCCTTTCCCTCTCCCTCTCCTTCCTATTCCCTCCGGTGGAGAAAGGAAAAAGGGGGGGGGGCGAATCCTACCTGGACTAGGAGTCCAAGTAGGACTCCCCCCAATGGCGCGCCCCCTCCTGGACACCGGCCTCTCTCCTCCCTCCTTTATATACGTGGGCAGGGGGCACCCGAAAGGCACATCAATTGTTCTCTTATCCATGTGCGGTGGCCCCCCTTCATAGTTTACTCCTCCGGTCATAGCGTCGTAGTGCTTAGGCGAAGCCCTGCGCGAATCACATCACCAACACCGTCACCACACCGTCGTGCTGAAGGAAATCTCCCTCGACCCTCTACTGGATCAAGAGTTCGAGGGACGTCATCGAGTTGAACGTGTGCTGAACACGGAGGTGCCGTACGTTCGGTACTTAGATCGGTTGGATCATAAAGACGTTCGACTACATCAACTGTGTTAACTAAACGCTTTCGCTTTCAGTCTACGAGGGTACGTGGACACACTCTCTTCCTCTTATTGTTATGCATCTCCTAGATAGATCTTGCGTGATCGTAGGAATTTTTTTGAAATTGCATCCTACGTTCCCCAACAGTGGCAACAGAGCCAGGTCTATGCATAGATGATATGCACGAGTAGAACACAAAGAGTTGTGGGTGATAATAGTCATACTGCTTACCACCAACGTATTACTTTGATTCAACAGTATTGTTGGATGAACCGGCCCGGACCTACATTACATGACCGCCTTCATGAGACTGGTTCTACCGACGTGCATTGACATAGGTGGCTGGCGGGTGTCTGTTCCTCCAACTTTAGTTGAATCGAGTTTGACTACGGCCGGTCCTTCTTGAAGGTTAAAACAGCACACATGACGAAAAATCGTTGTGGTTTTGATGCGTAGGTAAGAACGGTTCTTTCTACAAGCCCATAGCAGCCACGTAAAACATGCAACAACAAAGTAGAGGACGTCTAACTTGTTTTTGCAGGACTTGTTGTGATGTGATTTGGTCAGGACATGATGTGATATAAATTGTTGTATGAGATGATCATGTTTTGTAACAAAGTTATCGGCAACTGGTAGGAGCCATATGGTTGTCGCTTTATTGTATGAAATGCAATCGCCATCTAATTGCTTTCCTTTATCACTAGGCGGTAGCGATAGTCGTAGAAGCAATAGTCGGCGAGACGACAACGATGCTACGATGGAGATCAAGGTGTCAAGCCGGTGACAATGGAGATCATGACGGTGCTTTGGAGATGGAGATCAAAGGCACAAGATGATAATGGCCATATCATGTCACATATTTTGATTGCATCTGATGTTTATCTTTTATGCATCCTATTTTTCTTAGTACGGCGGTAGCATTATAAGATGATCCCTCACTAAATTTCAAGCTATAAGTGTTCTCCTTGAGTATGCACCGTTGCTACAGTTCGTCGTGCCGAGACACCACGTGATGATCGGGTGTGATAAGCTCTACGTTCACATACAATGGGTGCAAGACAGTTTTGCATGTGCAGAATACTCGTGTTAAACTTGACGAGCCTAGCATAGGCAGATATGGCCTCGGAACACTGAGACCGAAAGGTCGAACGTGGATCATATAGTAGATATGATCAACATAGAGATGTTCACCATTGAAAACTACTCCATCTAATGTGATGATCGGACATGGTTTAGTTGATATGGATCATGTGATCGGATATCGAAGTGGGAGTTCTTTAATAATATGATTAATTGAACTTTAATTTATCATGAACTTTGTACTGATAATTTTTTGCATATCAATGTTGTTGTATATCAATGGCCCGTGCTACCATTCACTTGAATTTTAATGCGTTCCTAGAGAAAGCTAAGTTGAAAGATGGTGGTAGCAACTACATGTACTGGGTCCATAACTTCTCATTGCTGCAAAGAAGAATTATGTCCTTGAAGCACCACTAGGTGCAAGGTCTGTTGCAGGAGAAGATGCTGATGTTATGAACGTCTGGCAAGCTCTATCTGATGACTACTCGATAGTTCAGTGTGCCATGGTTTACAGCTTAGAATCAGAACTTCAAAGACATTTTGAACGTCATGGAGCATATGAGATGTTCCAAGAGTTGAAGTTAATATTTCAAGCAAATGGCCGAGTTGAGAGATATGAAGTCTCCAAAAAGTTCTATAGCTGCAAGTGTTGGGGAACGTAGTAATTTCAAAAAAAATCCTACGCACACGCAAGATCATGGTGATGGCATAGCAACGAGAGGGGAGAGTATTGTCCACGTACCCTCATAGACCGTAAGCGGAAGCATTATGACAATGCGGTTGATGTAGTCATACGTCTTCACGATCCGACCAATCCAAGCACCGAACATACGGCACCTCCGTGTTCAGCACACGTTCAGCTCGATGACGTTTCCCGGGCTCCGATCCAGCGAAGCGTCGGGGATGAGTTCCGTTAGCACGACGGCGTGGTGACGATGATGATGTTCTACCGGCGCAGGGCTTCGCATAAACTCCGCGACGATATGACCGAGGTGGAATATGGTGGAGGGGGGCACCGCACACGGCTAAGGAACGATCCGTAGATCAACTTGTGTGTTCTAGGGTGCCCCCCTACCCCCGTATATAAAGGAGCAAGGGGGGTGCGGCCGGCCCTAGGAGGAGGCGCGCCGGAGGAGTCCTACTCCCATCGGGAGTAGGACTCCCCCCCCCCCCTCTCCTAGTTGGATTAGGACTTGGGGGCGGGAAAGAGGAAAGGGGGGCGCCCCCCCCCCCCTTCCTTGTCCTATTCAGACTAGGGGGGGAGAGGGCGCGCGGCCTGCCCTGGCCGTACCTCCTCTTCTCCCTCATGGCCCACTAAGGCCCATTAACCCCCGGGAGGGTTCCGGTAACCCCCCGGTGTTCCGGTAAAATCCCGATTTCACCCGGAACTATTTCGATGTCCAAACATAGGCTTCCAGTATATCAATCTTTATGTCTCTACCATTTCGAGACTCCTCGTCATGTCCGTGATCACATCCGGGACTCCGAACAAACTTCGATACATCAAAACTTATAAACTCATAATAAAACTGTCATCGTAACGTTAAGCGTGCGGACCCTACGGGTTCGTGAACTATGTAGACATGACCTAGAACTATTCTCGGTCAATAACCAATAGCGGAACCTGGATGCCCATATTGGTTCCTACATATTCTACGAAGATCTTTATCGGTCAAACCGCATAACAAGATATGTTGTTCCCTTTGTCATCGGTATGTTACTTGCCCGAAATTCGATCTTCGGTATCCAATACCTAGTTCAATCTCGTTACCGGCAAGTCTCTTTACTCGTTATGTAATGCATCATTCCGTAACTAACTCATTAGCTACATTGCTTGCAAGGCTTATAGTGATGTGCATTACCGAGAGGGCCCAGAGATACCTCTCCGACAATCGGAGTGACAAAACCTAATCTCGAAATACGCCAACCCAACATGTACCTTTGGAGACACCTGTAGTACTTCTTTGTAATCATCCAGTTACGTTGTGACGTTTGGTAGTACCCACAGTGTTCCTCCGGTAAACGTGAGTTGCATAATCTCATAGTTACAGGAACATGTATAAGTCATGAAGAAAGCAATAGCAATATACTAAACGATCAAGTGCTAGGCTAACGGAATGGGTCATGTCAATCACATCATTCTCCTAATGATGTGATCCCATTAATCAAATGACAACACATGTCTATGGTTAGGAAACATAACCATCTTTGATTAATAAGCTAGTCAAGTAGAGGCATACTAGTGACGTTGTGTTTGTCTATGTATTCACACATGTATTATGTTTCCGGTTAATACAATTCTAGCATGAATAATAAACATTTATCATGATATGAGGAAATAAATAATAACTTTATTATTGCCTCTAGGGCATATTTCCTTCAGTCTCCCACTTGCACTATAGTCAATAATCTAGATTACATAGTAATGATTCTAACACCCATGGAGTCTTGGTGCTGATCATGTTTTGCTCGTGAGAGAGGCTTAGTCAATGGGTCTGCAACATTCAGATCCGTATGTATCTTGCAAATTTCTATGTCTCCCACTTGAACTTGGTCCCGGATGGAATTGAAGTGTCTCTTGATGTGCTTGGTCCTCTTGTGAAATCTGGATTCCTTTGCCAAGGCAATTGCACCAGTATTGTCACAGAAGATCTTCATTGGTCCCGATGCACTAGGTATGACACCTAGATCAGAAATGAACTCCTTCATCCAGACTCCTTCATTTGATGCTTCCGAAAGCTATGTACTCTGCTTCACATGTAGATCCCGCCACGACGCTTTGTTTAGAACTGCGCCAATTTACAGCTCCACCGTTTAATTAAAATACGTATCCGGTTTGCGATTTAGAATCGTCCGGATCAGTGTCAAAGCTTGCATCGACGTAACCATTTACGACTAGCTCTTTGTCACCTCCATATACGAGAAACATATCCTTGGTCCTTTTCAGGTATTTCAGGATGTTCTTGACCGCTGTCCAGTGATCCACTCCTGGATTACTTTGGTACCTTCCTGCCAAGCTTATTGCTAAGCATACGTCAGGTCTGGTACACAGCATTGCATACATGATAGAGCCTATGGCTGATGCATAGGGAACATCTTTCATTTTCTCTCTATCTTCTGCTGTGGTCGGGCATTGAGTCTGACTCAACATCACACCTTGTAGCACGGGCAAGAACCCTTTCTTTACCTGATCCATTTTGAACTTTTTCAAAATTTTATCAAGGTATGTGCTTTGTCAAAGTCCTATTAAGCGTCTTGATCTATCTCTATAAATCTTGATGCCCAATATGTAAGCAGCTTCATCAAGGTCTTTCATTGAAAAACTTTTATTCAAGTATCCCTTTATGCTATCCAGAAATTCTATATCATTTCCAATTAATAATATGTCATCTACATATAATATCAGAAATGCTACAGAGCTCCCACACACTTTCTTGTAAATACAGGCTTCTCCAAAAGTCTGTATAAAACCATATGCTTTGATCACACTGTCAAAGCGTTTATTCCAACTCCGAGATGCTTGCACCAGTCCATAAATGGATCGCTGGAGCTTGCACACTTTGTTAGCACCTTTTGGATCAACAAAACCTTCTGGCTGCATCATATACAACTCTTCTTCCAGAAATCCATTCAAGAATGCAGTTTTGACATCCATTTGCCAAATTTCATAATCATAAAATGTAGCAATAGCTAACATGATTCGGACAGACTTAAGCATCGCTACGGGTGAGAAAGTCTCATCGTAGTCAACCCCTTGAACTTGTCGAAAACCTTTCGCAACAAGTCGAGCTTTATAGACAGTTACATTACCATCAGCGTCAGTCTTCTTCTTAAAGATCCATTTATTCTCAATGGCTTGCCGATCATCGGGCAAGTCAACCAAAGTCCATACTTTGTTCTCATACATGGATCCCATCTCAGATTTTGTGGCTTCTAGCCATTTTGCGGAATCTGGGCTCATCATCGCTTCCTCATAGTTCGTAGGTTCATCATGGTCAAGTAACATGACTTCCAGAATAGGATTACCGTACCACTCTGGTGCGGATCTTACTCTGGTAGACCTACGAGGTTCAGTAGAAATTTGATCTGAAGTTTCATGATCAATATCATTAGCTTCCTCACTAATTGGTGTAGGTGTCACAGGAACAGATTTCTGTGATGAACTACTTTCCAATAAGGGAGCTGGTATAATTACCTCATCAAGTTCTACTTTTCTCCCACTCACTTCTTTCGAGAGAAACTCTTCTTCTATAAAGGATCCATTCTTAGCAACGAATGTATTGCCTTCGGATCTGTGATAGAAGGTGTACCCAACTGTCTCCTTTGGGTATCCTATGAAGACACATTTCTCCGTTTAGGTTCGAGCTTATCTGGTTGAAGTTTCTTCACATAAGCATCGCAGCCCCAAACTTTAAGAAACGACAACTTTGATTTCTTGCCAAACCCCAGTTCATAAGGCGTCGTCTCAACGAATTTTGATGCTGCCCTATTCAATGTGAATGCGGCCGTCTCTAAAGCATGACCCCAGAACGATAGCGGTATATCAGTAAGAGACATCATAGATCGCACCATATCTAGTAAAGTACAATTACGACGTTCGGACACACCATTTCGTTGTGGTGTTCCGGGTGGCGTGAGTTGCGAAACTATTCCGCATTGTCTCAAATGTAAACCAAACTCGTAACTCAAATATTCTCCTCCACGATCAGATCGTAGAAACTTTATTTCCTTGTTACGATGATTTTCCACTTCACTCTGAAATTCATTGAACTTTTCAAATGTTTCAGACTTGTGTTTCATTAAGTAGATATACCCATATCTGCTCAAATCATCTGTGAAGGTGAGAAAATAACGATATCCGCCACGAGCTTCAACATTCATTGGACCACATACATCTGTATGTACGATTTCCAACAAATCTGTTGCTCTCTCCATAGTACCGGAGAACAGTGTTTTAGTCATCTTGCCCATGAGGCACGGTTCGCAAGTACCAAGTGATTCATAATCAAGTGATTCCAAAAGTCCATCAGTATGGAGTTTCTTCATGCGCTTTACACCGATATGACCTAAACGGCAGTGCCACAAATAAGTTGCACTATCATTATCAACTCTGCATCTTTTGGCTTCGACATTATGAATATGTGTATCACTACTATCGAGATTCAATAAAAATAGACCACTCTTCAAGGGTGCATGACCATAAAAGATATTACTCATATAAATAGAACAACCATTATTCTCTGATTTAAATGAATAATCGTCTCGCATCAAACAAGATCCAGATATAATGTTCATGTTCAATGCTGGCACCAAATACCAATTATTCAGGTCTAAAACTAATCCCAAAGGTAGATGTAGAGGTAGCGTGCCAACCGCGATCACATCGACTTTGGAACCGTTTCCCACGCGCATCGTCACCTCAGCCTTGGCCAGTGCTTGCTTATTCCGTAGTCCCTGTTTCGAGTTGCAAGTATTAGCAACAGAACCAGTATCAAATACCCAGGTGCTACTGCGAGCTCTAGTAAGGTACACATCAATAACATGTATATCACATACACCTTTTTCACCTTGTCATCCTTCTTATCCGCCAAATACTTGGGGCAGTTCCGCTTCCAGTGACCAGTTTGCTTGCAGTAGAAGCACTCAGTTTCAGGCTTAGGTCCAGACTTGGGTTTCTTCTCTTGAGCAGCAACTTGCTTGCTGTTCTTCTTGAAGTTCCCCTTCTTCTTCCCTTTGCCCTTTTTCTTGAAACTAGTGGTCTTGTTGACCATCAACACTTGATGCTCCTTCTTGATTTCTACCTCTGCAGCTTTTAGCATTGCGAAGAGCTCGGGAATTATCTTGTTCATCCCTTGCATATTATAGTTCATCACGAAGCTCTTGTAGCTTGGTGGCAGTGATTGGAGAATTCTGTCAATGACGCTATCATCAGGAAGATTAACTCCCAGTTGAATCAAGTGATTATTATACCCAGACATTTTGAGTATGTGTTCACTGACAGAACTATTCTCCTCCATCTTGCAGCTATAGAACTTATTGGAGACTTCATATCTCTCAATCCGGGCATTTGCTTGAAATATTTACTTCAACTCCTGGAACATCTCATATGCTCCATGACGTTCAAAACGTCGTTGAAGATCCGGTTCTAAGCCGTAAAGCATGGCACACTGAACTATCGAGTAGTCATCAGCTTTGCTCTGCCAGACGTTCTTAACGTTGTCAGTTCCATCAGCAGCAGGCCTGGCACCCAGCGGTGCTTCCAGGACATAATTCTTCTGTGCAGCAATGAGGACAATCCTCAGGTTACGGACCCAGTCCGTGTAATTGCTACCATCATCTTTCAACTTTGCTTTCTCAAGGAACGCATTAAAATTCAACGGAACAACAGCACAAGCCATCTATCTACAACAAACATAGACAAGCAAAATACTATCAGGTACTAAGTTCATGATAAATTTAAGTTCAATTAATCATATTACTTAAGAACTCCCACTTAGACAGACATCTCTCTAGTCATCTAAGTGATCACGTGATCCAAATCAACTAAACCATAACCGATCATCACGTGAGATGGAGTAGTTTTCAATGGTGAACATCACTATGTTGATCATATCTACTATATGATTCACGCTCGACCTTTCGGTCTCCGTGTTCCGAGGCCATATCTGCATTGCTAGGCTCGTCAAGTTTAACCTGAGTATTCTGCGTGTGCAAAATTGGCTTGCACCCGTTGTAGATGGACGTAGAGCTTATCACACCCGATCATCACGTGGTTTCTGGGCACGACGAACTTTGGCAACGGTGCATACTCAGGGAGAACACTTCTTGATAATATTTAGTGAGAGATCATCTTAAAATGCTACCGTAAATCAAAGCAAGATAAGATGCATAAAGGATAAACATCACATGCAATCAATATAAGTGATATGATATGGCCATCATCATCTTGTGCTTGTGATCTCCATCTCCGAAGCACCGTCATGATCACCATCGTCACCAGCATGACACCTTGATCTCCATCGTAGCATTGTTGTCGTTTACGCCATCTATTGCTTCTACGACTATCGCTACCGCTTAGTGATAAAGTAAAGCAATTACAGGGCGTTTGCATTTCATACAATAAAGCGACAATCATATGGCTCCTGCCAGTTGCTGATAACTTCGGTTACAAAACATGATCATCTCATACAATAAAATATAGCATCACGTCTTGACCATATCACATAACAACATGCCTTGCAAAAACAAGTTAGACGTCCTCTACTTTGTTGTTGCATGTTTTACGTGGCTGCTACGGGCTTAGCAAGAACCGTTCTTACCTACGCATCAAAACCACAACGATAGTTCGTCAAATTAGTGTTGTTTTAACCTTCGCAAGGACCGGGCGTAGCCACACTCGATTCAGCTAAAGTGAGAGAGACAGACACCCGCCAGCCACCTTTAAGCACGAGTGCTCATAACGGTGAAACCAGTCTCGCATAAGCGTACGCGTAATGTCGGTCCGAGCCGCTTCATCTCACAATACCGCTGAGCCAAAGTATGACATGCTGGTAAGCAGTATGACTTGTATCGCCCACAACTCACTTGTGTTCTACTCGTGCATATGACATCTACGCATAAAACCGGGCTCGGATGCCACTGTTGGGGCACGTAGTAATTTCAAAAAATTTCCTACGCACACGCAAGATCATGGTGATGGCATAGCAACGAGAGGGGAGAGTATTGTCCTCGTACCCTCGTAGACCGTAAGAGGAAGCGTTATGACAACGCGGTTGATGTAGTCGTACGTCTTCACGATCCGACTGAACCAAGCACCGAACGTACGGCACCTCCGTCTTCAGCACACGTTCAGCTCGATGACGTTCCCAGGGCTCTGATCCAGCAAAGCGTCGGGGATAAGTTCCGTCAGCACGACGGCGTGGTGACGATGATGATGTTCTACCGGCGCAGGGCTTCGCCTAAACTCCGCGACGATATGACCGAGGTGGAATATGGTGGAGGGGGGAACCGCACACGGCTAAGGAACGATCCGTAGATCAACTTGTGTGTTCTAGGGTGCCCCCCTGCCCCCGTATATAAAGGAGCAAGGGGGGTGCGGCCGGCCCTAGGAGGAGGCGCGCCGGAGGAGTCCTACTCCCACCGGGAGTAGCACTCCCCCCCCCCTCTCCTACTTGGATTAGGACTTGGGGGGAGGGAAAGAGGAAAGGGGGGCGCCGCCCCCCACCCCCTTCCATATCCTATTCGGACTAGGGGGGAGGGGGCGCGCGGCCTGCCCTGGCCGGCCCTCCTCTTCTCCCTCATGGCCCACTAAGGCCAATTAACCCCCGGGAGGGTGCCGGTAACGCCCCGGTGTTCCGGTAAAATCCCGATTTCACCCGGAACTATTCCGATGTCCAAACATAGGCTTCCAATATATCAATCTTTATGTCTCTACCATTTCGAGACTCCTCGTCATGTCCGTGATCACATCCGGGACTCCGAACAAACTTCGATACATCAAAACTTATAAACTCATAATAAAACTGTCATCATAACGTTAAGCGTGCGGACCCTACGGGTTCGAGAACTATGTAGACATGACCTAGAACTATTCTCGGTCAATAACCAATAGCGGAACCTGGATGCCCATATTGGTTCCTACATATTCTACGAAGATCTTTATCGGTCAAACCGCATAACAAGATACGTTGTTCCCTTTGTCATCGGTATGTTACTTGCCCGAGATTCGATCGTCGGTATCCAATACCTAGTTCAATCTCGTTACCGGCAAGTCTCTTTACTCGTTATGTAATGCATCATTCTGTAACTAACTCATTAGCTACATTGCTTGCAAGGCTTATAGTGATGTGCATTACCGAGAGGGCCCAGAGATACCTCTCCGACAATCGGAGTGACAAAACCTAATCTCGAAATACGCCAACCCAACATGTACCTTTGGAGACACCTGTAGTACTCCTTTATAATCACCCAGTTACGTTGTGACGTTTGGTAGTACCCAAAGTGTTCCTCCGATAAACGTGAGTTGCATAATCTCATAGTTACAGGAACATGTATAAGTCATGAAGAAAGCAATAGCAATATACTAAACGATCAAGTGCTAGGCTAACGGAATGGGTCATGTCAATCACATCATTCTCCTAATGATGTGATCCCATTAATCAAATGACAACACATGTCTATGGTTAGGAAACATAACCATCTTTGATTAATAAGCTAGTCAAGTAGAGGCATACTAGTGACGTTGTGTTTGTCTATGTATTCACACATGTATTATGTTTCCGGTTAATACAATTCTAGCATGAATAATAAACATTTATCATGATATGAGGAAATAAATAATAACTTTATTATTGCCTCTAGGGCATATTTCCTTCTGCAAGATGGAGGAGAATAGTTCTGTCGGTGAACACATACTCAGAATGTCTGGGTACCATAACCACTTGACTCAGTTGGGAGTTAATCTTCCTGATGATAATGTCATTGATAGAGTTTTTCAATCACTGCCACCAAGCTATAAAGGCTTCGTGATGAACTATAATATGCAAGGGATGGATAAGACAATTCTCGAGCTCTTTGCGATGATAAAGGCTGCGGAGGTAGAAATTAAGAAGGAGCATCAAGTGTTGATGGTTAACGAGACCACTAGTTTCAAAAAAAGGGCAAAGGGAAGAAGGGGAACTTCAAGAAGAATGGGAACAAATGTGAAATTCTAAAACTTTTTTTGAAAATTTCAACAAATTTGAAAACGAGAACATTTTTTGAAAACCAGAAACAAAATTTGAAAATGGCAATAAATGTGAAATTACAAAACTTTTTTAAAAATTTGATCAAATTTGAGAACATGAACATTTTTTGAAAATCACAAACAAATTTTGAAACAGCATACAAATTTTCAAAATACAAACAAATTTTGTACATTTTTTGAAAAGAACAACATGTCTTTTGAAAACCTGAACAAAATAAATTTGAACATTTTTTAAAGCCGAACAAAAGTATTGAATATGTTGAACTTTTTCTGAAATTGTGATTTTTCTAAAACAAAAATAAAAGAAAGAAAGAAAAGGAACAACGAAATGAAAAACACGAAAAAAGAAACAGATAATAGCCAATCCCTAGCATGTATAGGATACTAGCATTGTGGAGCCCCTGTGTCTAGCAACGCAGCTCGATGAGTGGGAGGTTTGAGGTTTGATTCCTCACTCTGTCATTTTTTGGGGGGATTTTCTTTGAATGAAGCACCCGTCATGGGCCGGCCCGTGAACGATCGATGGGTGTGCAATCTGCCGATAGTTTGCCACAGAATGCGGAGAATAGGGTTTTCCGTTCACACACGAGAGAAACTCGGTTAATTGCACATCCACGCGTGGGCGAAGCTGCACGTTCACACGTCCCGATGTATATTCAGTCCCCGTAAAAATACGAACTGGCCGGTTAGCAGTGTCAAAAATTGCATTTTTCTGGGCTACCATTTAAAACCAAAAATTCGGTTTCTTTGGTTTTGTCCCCACTAATACCGACGGGAGTGATGTCTTCGCCAAGTTGGGCCAAGTCCTAAGTATTTTTTCTAAGT
This sequence comes from Triticum timopheevii, assembly GCA_963921465.1. Lineage (NCBI taxonomy): Eukaryota > Viridiplantae > Streptophyta > Magnoliopsida > Poales > Poaceae > Triticum > Triticum timopheevii. The sequence goes on along the minus strand of OY997266.1, from coordinate 641,879,727 downwards.
TGATAATTTTGTTAAAAAAGTATATGGTATGAAATTTATGTTCAAAATTTTCATCAATCGTAGAGATTTGTTAAAAAAGTTGAAATGAATTGTTCAGTTTTTTAAAAAATTTCATATACAATTTCAAATTCCAAAATTGTTGATTTTTTTAAGAACCGGTTAGGACATAAGAAAAATGTTCATGTTGAATGATAATGACGGAAATTGCAAATATAGTAGTCAAATTAGGAAAAAAATACATTGCTGACGAATATACCTGTCTGGCCTAGTCTGCCACACTCCTCTCAACCGGTGGTTTTTCTACTATGAATGAATGACCTCAACTTCTTGTGGGAGCCTGGCACGTACATATTAGGCATCCATGCTAGGTTTCAACAACTTCCGACACAGTTTACACGTTGCGACACGTTCGACCATTTATCAGACCAATTTCACCGAGAAAATTCCAAGAAATACCAAACTTACCCAAAATCCAAGCAACTTGGCACGATGCCTTTAATTGGTTATACAAAGTCATGGAAAAAATCCTTGTACAAAAATCACGATGTGCAAAGCACGTTATTTTTTGACATCCATCAAATGGCCGGACTGACACCAACTTTTGTAAGTAGGTCGTAATTCCCATGTTATGCATCCATGCCTTGTTTGAATGACTTGTTACACTGTATGCATGTTGCGAAATGTCCGGCCATTTGTCGGTCTATTTCTACCGAAAACTCCAGAAAATTCAAACTATCAAAAACCAAAACAACTTCGCATGGAGCCTTTAATTTGTCATACAAGGCTATTGGAAAAAATTTGGGGTCATTTCAAAGATGTTGAAAAAACAATGTGTGAAACATGGTTCATTATTGTACATCCTTTAAATAACCCCACCTATAGCAAGCATGCGGGCATGCCTTCGTAGGCATTTATTCCAGGTTTCAACAAATTCCGACATCGTTTGCACATTGCGACACGTCTAAACATTTATCGACCTTTTTTTGGCGAAAAAACTCCAATAAATGAAAAAAATATCAAAAACCCAACACAATGTGCCATGGTGCATTGAATTGGTCATACACAGGTATGGAAAATAATTGGGGCCATTTGATGGATGTCGGAAAAAAACATGGTCTCAAACGGAGCTTTCTAGCCTATCCAAACACCCTATGTCAGATATGGTGTATGGTGTTTTTTTGGACAACTTTGAAATGACCTCAAATTTTCTTACCACATAGGAATGCCCCATGCTAGCCATCCATGTCAGGTTTGATTGACTTTCGACACCGTATGCAAATTGCGAGACTTCCATCCATTTATCGACCTTTTTTACCGAGGAAACTCTAGAAAATGCAAAATTTATCAAAGGCCCAAACAACTTAGCATGGAGTCTTGAATTGGTCATAAAAGGCCATGAAAAAGGTTAGGGACATTTGAAGGATGTCGAGAAACAACATGCTCTCAAACGGAGCGTTCTCACCTACCCGAACACCCTCCGTTCAACATGGTCTATTTTTGCACATCCTTGAAATGGCCCCAACTTTTGCAAGCAAGTGGGCATGCCGATGGTAGGTATACATGTCAGATTTAAGGATTTGTGACATTATATCTAAGTTCTGATATGCTCCACAATTTATCAACTTATTTTGACCAAGTAAACTATAGAAAATGCAAAAATTGTCAAACCAAAAACAACTCGGCATGGACATTTGCATTCATAATACAAGGCCATGAAAAAACATTGAGGCCACTTCAAGGATGTCAAAAAACAATATGCTCCTTTTGGCTACCCAAACACCTATGTTGAAAATGGTGATCTTTTGGACATCCCTAAAATGACCCCAAATTTTGTACGAAGTGGCAATGCCCATGGTAGGCATCGATGCCGAGAATACATGGTGTTTTTTTTACCTTCTATTGTATTTCTGTTTTTTCTTTTTCTTTCCTTTTTTGTTTTGTTCACTTTTCCCTTTTTTCTGTTTATTGTTTCTATTTTCCATAAACTCAAAAAAGTCAGAATTTCAAAATTTTATTCAGAATTTTAGAATTTTTCATCAATTTCGAAAAAAGAAATCATTTTTCAAAAATTGTTTGGAATGTTAAATTTTTTCATATTTATTAACTGATGTTCTAAAATTTAAGAAAGTGTTCAGAATTTCCAAAAAAAAGTTCATGCCTTCAAAATTAGTTCATCATTATTCAAAAATAGTTTCAAACCTCATTGTTCAAAAATTTCACGACGTTTAGAGAAATGATTGGTATTCAAAAATTGTGCATGTCTTCGATTTTTGTTTGGCAATTTCAAATAATGTTCTTGTTTTGAGAAAAAAAAGTGAAAAATAGTCTCCCTATGTTTGCGTTCAAAATATTTTTTTAAAAAGTTTGTTTTTCAAAATTTTGATTTGGTTTTCAAAAAATGTTTGCATTCCAAAAATAGTCCCCATTTAAAAAATAGAATTAGCTTTTTAAGAAAATAAGTTCATGAAATTTGAAACAAAGTTCATAAAAATTGAAAAGTTTAACGAATGTTAAAAGTGAACAAACTAAGAAAAGAAAAAAAATTGAAACAAATAAGGAAAGTAAGAAAAACAAAAATACCTGAAGAAAAATGCCAAACAAAAAAAACAAATCGGAATTGCATGTTTTTTATTTCCTATAAGAAGGTAGAAAGAAGGAACTGGGCTCAATAGTTGCTCTATCCCAATGGCTATTGCGTAAATCCCAAAGGTGGTGTTTTGGAGTTCTGTTCCCACCATGTGCGCTCGTCTTTTTTGAAGGTTATTAGCTGGAAAAAACATAAGACTAGTCACAATGCATAGTAACATACACTAGTAACATACACAAATCCCTAGACTATATTACTACCTTCATAGTGGGTAGTAACATAAGTGTGGTAACATGCAAAGCTCCATTTATTAGGTTATAGACTCATATTGCATTGGAACATGTGATGTTACAGTAACTAGCTAAGTTACTGTAACTACCTCTCTCCTTATTAACTCATTGCCACATAAGCAAATTTGCTGAGTTGGACTCGATGTTACTGCTGAAGTTACTCCCACTGTGGCTAGTCTAAATGGGTGAGTGCTAAGTTGCAAATAACCTGTAACGTACCGCGTATACGTCCGTTATATATATATATATATATATATATATATATATATATATATATATATATAGGGTAACGCTATTCTAAGCGTGAGTGTAGAATAGCTTATTCTACACCCCCTAGTAACGCTATATACAAAATCTAGTAAAACGGTGTACGAAATGTAGTAATTCGGAAAATAAAATTTTTATCACCCAAGTTTGGAATTTACTACATTTTTACAAAAATTACTATATTTTACATAGTGCGTTACTATATTTTGTATGTACCATTACTGGGGTGTAGAATAAGCTATTCTACACTCACGCTTAGTTTAGCGTTACTATATATATATATATATATATATATATATATATATATATATATATATATACCTACTATTAAAGCAAGGTGATATTCTTGGTTTCGTCCCGCAATTAGTTTTTTTTACCATTAGTCTTGGTTTGGTACGTCAATTTCGTCCGTGACGCTGCTCGTACGCTTCATCCTTGATAAAAGTTCGCGTACAGGCTGGGCTAAATCTCCTTACTGGGCCTTGGCCCGAAATCGGCCCAGGTAAAAAAATATGACGAAAAATCGAGATTAGGCAAAAAATAAATATTGATCATTCGCATGATCTACAGCCGTGAGTGCAGGAGTAGGACAAGATCTACAATACTAACCCTGACGGCATAGTAGCCAGATCGCGGTTGCAGGCTAACGACACAGCATAGGACCGGTGGCAAGGCTGGCAACGCTGGAAGGCACGACAACAATAACAGCAGGTGAGTAGGACAGGCACACGACCGTTTTCTTGTGGAGGACACCAGGGTGCGCCAGAGGCCCCTGGCGCGCCCTGATGGGTTGTGGGGCCCATGGAGGTCCTTTCCACCACCTCTTAGCTCTATAAATACCCAAATATTTCAAAAAACATCGGGGAGTCGAGAAATTCACAATTTCAGCCGCCGCAAGTTCTAGAACCACGAGATCCAATATAGAGCCCTATCCGACACCTTGCCGGAGGGGAACATGATCATGGAAGGGGTTCATCATCCTCATTGGTGCTCCTCTGATGATGCGTGAGTAGTTCACCTCAGTCTGTAGGAAGTAGCTAGATGACTTTCTCTCTCTTTTTGATTTCTCAATAAAATGTTCTCCTTAATGTTCTTGGAGATCTATTTGATGTATTGACTTTTTGTGGTGTGTTTGTTGGGATCCGATGAATTGTGAGTTTATGATAAGATTTATTCATATACATACATGATTGTTATAGCTTCATAATTCTTCACCTATATTTCAGTTTTGTTTGGCCAACTTGATTGATTTATCTTGAAGTGGGAAGAGGTTCTTTGTGACCGGTTCGATCTTGCAGTGTCCGCACCCAGTGACAGAAGGGGTAGCGAGGCACGCATGTATCATTGCTATTAATGATAAAACGATGGGGTCTATTCCTACATGAATAGATCTTGTCTACATAAGTCATCGTTCTTATTGTATTACTCCATTTCTCCATGAACTTAATACACCAGATGCATGCTGGATAGCGGTCATGCATGGAATAATTGTACTAGATGCAGAATCCTTTCGGTCTACTATTTTTGGACGTGATACCTATATACATGATCATTGTCTTGGATATCGTCATAATTATTTGCTCTTCTATCAATTGCCCAACAGTAATTTGTTTACCCACCGTATGCTATTTTCTTGAGAGAAACCACTAGTGAAATCTACGCCCCTGGTCTATGTAATACCATATATTTCCAGATCTATATTGCGATTTGTGTTTCCAATTTGTTTGCTTCTTTTGTTTTAGATCTATATTATCAAAAATCCAAAAAATATCTCGCTTAGCTTTATTTGCCTTTATTTTGTTTGCATCTATCAGTCTATCTATTTGCATCTACCAGATCTATATTTTACTACCTTCGAGGGATTGACAACCCCTCTTACGCGTTGGGTTGCAAGTATTTGTTATTTGTGTGCAGGTGATGTTTACATAATGTTGATTGCTCCTCCTACTAGATTGATAACCTTGGTTTCATAACTAAGGAAAATATTTATCGCTGTTGTGCTACATCATCCCTCGCAAAAATACCAACGCAGATACAAGCAATCACCGAGCACCCGCGCGCGAGGTGAAGATTGGGCCCCGCCACCACTAGCACCTACCGAGCTTTGCCTGGCGGCACATGTTGGCGCCGCCTCCTCGCCGTAGCGCCCTTCTTCTTCCTCTTGCCTCATTCAAGGAGAAACTCCGCACACACACGCACACATGCACCATGGAAGAACACACAAGCTTTGCCAAGAGGCTTCCTTGGTGATCACACGGTGGCTACATTGTTTTTTCAGCCCTCTCGGCTGCTTTTCTCATTCATTTGCTCAACTGATATAGCCAAGTACAAGACTCACGTACGCCGGCCATCATACCCGGCCACTAACTGCACGTCCTCCATGCATTAACTAATCCTATCTACATGCACGTACTAACAGGCCTTATCCAACTCCTAGCTAGAATCACTCCAGCAGCCATAAGACTCGGCTAACCACTTTTGCATGCAGCCTAATCACTACAACATGCACGCCTATGCCCGGCCCTTGCTTAACCTCCTCTTAACGGCCAAAGACTAGACCAACTCAATATGCATCAAGATTAGTACTAACATTTTCCCTCCTAATCTTGACTTGCCGTCCCCGGAGTTGTTGCAGCTGCCGTTGTCGATGTCGCCATGACCGTGACCCAGCCCGCGGACCCGACCTGGCGCACCGACGTCGGTCGGACCGTGCTCCGTCACGACCCCGGCGACATACGTCGAGCTCCACCTCCGCCAGCGACACACGTCTGGCGTCCCTCTGCGCCCCGCATGTCCCGCGCGCACTCGACGCGGTCGACGAGCCCGACCACACCAGTGCGTCCCGCACGTCCCGCGCGCACCCGACGCGCCCGACGAGCCCGAATGCACCAGACGCTCACCGCGCGCCGCCTCCGCGACCGCCATGCCGCGCCTACGTGTCACGCACCTTCCACGGTTGTCGCCCCGAGCCGTCGCGACCTCTGCGCCACCAGACAGGTCCTTCGCGACCTCCTCGTCTCCGCGACCGCCGTGCCCTTCGCGCGCGCTCCCCACGTCCCCGCGCTCCCGGCCCACGCTCCCGCCGCGCACGTACGTGATCTACGCAACCAGGTCCAGCGCCTCGACGCGGTCCACTCCCGCAGTCCCAACGCGCCCGACGCGTCCAGTGCGCACCCATAACACGCACCGGTCGCGCCCGGCTCGCCGCCGCGTCTTATTGCCCTGCACCGCCGCGGCCTCCATGCCGCCATGTCGTGCTGCGCCGCCGCGCCACCATGCAGCGCCTCGGCGGCATCCGCGGTCAGCGCACGTACGACGTCACCGCCCGCCGCCTCCGCCATGCGCCCTGGTAGCCACAACGCCGCCCACCTCCATAGGCCGACACACGACCCGGAGCTCCAACGCGCTGCCGCCGGCGAGCGCCGCCATCGCTGCCACGCCTCCGGCACGGCAAGCACGCCCAAGACACCAAGCTCATGATACCAATTGTTGGCGCCGGCTCCTCGCCGCAGCGCCCTTCTTCTTCCTCTTGCCTCATTCAAGGAGAAACTCCACACACACACGCACACATGCACCAAGGAAGAACACACAAGCCTTGCCAAGAGGCTTCCTTGGTGATCACACGGTGGCTACATTGTTTTTTCAGCCCCTCTCGGCTGCTTTTCTCATTCATTTGCTCAACTGATATAGCCAAGTACAAGACTCACGCACGCCGGCCATCAGACCCGGCCACTAACTGCACGTCCTCCATGCACTAACTAATCCTATCTACATGCACGTACTAACAGACCTTATCCAACTCCTAGCTAGAATCACTCCAGCAGCCATAAGACTCGGCTAACAACTTTTGCATGCAGCCTAATCACTACAACATGCACGCCTATGCCCGGCCCTTGCTCAACCTCCTCTTAACGGCCAAAGGACTAGACCAACTCAATATGCATCAAGATTAGTACTAACAGCACAGACCGGCGGCTAGAAGTGGAGAAGAGGGAGGAGGAGACTGCAGCTCGGGCGGCTAGGGTTGCTTTTTTTCTATTGGTACATTTGCAAGACACATCTATTAGCATTTATCTGGTAGACCTGAGTGAGGGCAGATGGTAAGATAGGATGCCATCATGTTTGGAAAGCAGCCGTCGATATTGGATGGTCGTCAAGGCTGCATGCAAAGTAGTTCTCAATGTAGCAAGAATGCATGTCCCATATTGTCTATTCATAAATTTTCCACTGATGCTACCAACGTGGACTACTTTGTTGCATTAGTGCATACGTTGATGTTGCATGTGCATTCACCGTAGCAGTGTAGATGCTAACATTTAGTTATGGTTCGCTTGATGGGAATCTGTACAGCACCATCATGGCAATATATGATCATAGTTTTTCTCGATGTTGATCTTGTCTAGGATCCTGATCCATGTGTACTCAGTTTACTAATTAGGTAATAAACACAGAGTTCCACGTTGTTGGTCATGATTTCCAACAACATGTTGGGTCAATCCTGAGCTTCATGGTGTAGTGCATCTTGCTTTTGAGATGTTTGGCAAAATGATCCGGTTAGCCAATTCTCATCATCAAGCCCGACCACAAACCTCCTGATTAGCATGGGGTCAAGCCAATAACCAACATCGACTGGAAGACCCATGCTCTTTATTTCAGGAGGCACCCACGACTTGATGGAATGCTTGTTCTCCTCCTTGCTGTCTGGCTGGCTAATCTTGAGTGCCGGGCTCGGAGTAAAAACATCATTACACACATCTCCTGCCCTAATCTTGATGGCAATACTTGAGTCGGGATTTTCATTTGGACCGTCCTCACCTTCTGACCCAGAGGAGATGCCATGAGCTTCATATTCAGAGGAGACTCGTTTATCCATAGGAGCCATCTAGACAAGCATACAGTATAGTACAGGCTCAACACACTGATAAAAATTGTGACATACATAAATACATAAATAGGATTCAGATGGCATTGCACTGTCTGGTAAACAATCACTAAAATGGTGGAATGCACCGGTGATAGAAGCTGTTGAGTACATCGAAGTGTGCAATGAACAAGATAATGATAATGGGAGATATAAGAATTGTCCTGGAAAATTTCACTACTGACAAACACAGAGTATATCAATGCTTTGAAAAAAAATGCAACTACATTTTGTAATTCAGAGTATCTGAATGATTGGTATAACAATAGCAGCGGATTCGATCAGCAAGAGTATACTATTACGTACATGATATTTCGATTAAGTATTAAGAGACGATCATAGAGCATAGACCTGAGTAAATGGCATGCGAGCCTAATCCATCCAAACTGATCGAAACACAGCCTCCATGGAGCACGCTACAATACAACAAAAATAGATAACCACATCTAGACCTACTCATGGCGAACTGAAATCACAGGGAAGTGATTCATGTGTTTACCTCACACAGGCTGTATGGTCGGGGTTAGTGATATGTGGAGCACGATGAGATGGCTGCGTCAGGAGATTGGTAATGGGAGATGGGAAAGGGAGAGGGTGCGCTGCGACTGATAAAGAAGGAGAACGTGGGAGGGCGACCAACAAAGGAATTATTGAGCCGCTCATCGGGCCAGTATAATACAGGGTCAAAACACTGATGAATATATTACTCCCCACTATAGAGGGAGTAACATAACATGTTACTAGTCTGTGTTACTACCCACTGTGGCTAGTCTAAGATGCTGGCACAATTACCAGAACAGTAGTTGCTTTGACTACCAAAACACGACTAGCGTTTTGGCTTCTTCATTAGAGCATCGTTAATAGTATAGCCAACTGCTGGCTATATGATCTTGTCATGTCATCTATAGCCAGTCTTATAGCAAACTAGTACAACAGATGCATATAAATTTATACTACTTTGTTGATACATGGCCCACCTCCCTATTTCACAAAGTGTCTAGGATCACGTGCTACAGCCGAGTGTTAGTGAGTAGCCCGCTACTCTTCTCTCTCTGCCAACTCATCAAAAATACAATATTTAAAACCTTACAGCCCGCCTATGTCATCCTTATGTACCTGCTCTTATAAGTTATGACACACAACAGCAAATTGCTTTTACTCTTTTGCGGGTGACACAACAACAGATTGTTAATGCCCCTGAGCGGAAAACAAACACATCTATAGGCCAGTGGGCTCCAGCGAGAGCGACAATGCCGTGTTAAGATATATACAGAATAGAGAGAAGAGATATGAATTCCTGTCTAAGAAGTGAAAGATACACGATTGTATGAACAAGGGATATGGCTACAATGCCGAACATGGTTATCAACGATGGCCTTCATGTGTATCGACTAAACCGAGATACATGTGAATGGGGGCATTGGAATGCTCGTTTGTGCCAGAAGCTTCGACTACAGATGATATTTGCAAAGCAGCTTGCGACTCATATATATATTTTTTAACATACTTTATTTTTCTCAAACAGTTATTTTCAACTCACATGAAAATGCCGCAAAGGAATGCCCATGTGGCAAATTTCAGACACACACACACACACACACACAGAGAGAGAGAGAGGGGATTGCTGATATGGCAGCCATTGGCGAAAATGAAGGAACAGTTTATTCGAGGGATCTTTGCTTAAACCACAGTAACATGCTGACCCAAAAGAAGGCAAATACCTTGTTAAGCAACTGACACATGGTAAATGGAAGTAAAGGAAAGAAAATACGGGGACTCTCACAAGTCACAAAGCTAATAAACGGGGAAAGATAGTCGGCACCCGGGTGAGGTGCATGTGTTGTATTCCTCTTCCTCTTTGCCACGCCTCACGGACAGTACTGACAGATCTTGAAAGCCTCAGTTTCGCAGTAGACAACACTGAAAATAGGATTAGCGCTCCCGATGCACCACTTATACGCTGTCTGATAGCAGACGCTTGCTGACGCCGACGTCGGCGTGGCCATTAGCAGCTGTGCAGCAAACAGGGCTAGCATGAAAATGGCGGCCATCTTAAGCATGGAGTTGGGAGCCATTGCAAAAGCTAGCCGACGAAGGATGTTGCGGCTTGAAGGTCTAGCCTGCAAACTGGAAATGTTTTCTGAAAGCTTTGGTTGATGTGAGTGCTTGCTAGCAAGGCCTCCTATTTATAGGCACAAGAGTTCGTGCTTTGGTCTTCTTTTGCCATCCATGATCTCACTCGATCTCAGATGTAATAGTAACACTGGAGTATCATGCATGACAACGGAAGTTTTTGTTCCATCAATCATCCAAGGCGCCACACATCATAGTTGACTTGGGAGAGTACCCATGCGCGCGCATTTGGCATATCCCAAACCAGCTGGCTGCATCTCCGCTCACCTCATACGTTAGTACTTATCGGACAATAGATAATCCTGTTGTGTGCCACGCAGTGAGTTTAAAATGCACTACCAGCCTAGCGTCAAGATTCAAGAAAATACGGAACCAATACAAAAACTGCAGTGTCCAAGCCTATGTTATTAAGATCCCACAACAGCATACAGCATCCTGATCCCGTATTAATTAGTATAAGATCTCGTGATTTTAACACCATTATCCCGTATCAATATTCAGAAGTGTTCCTTCAATTTTTTGTTCTTGCGGTCGCTGCACACATTCTCGGCAGAAATAGTGTTAATTCGCTTAGAGTTCGTCCTTGACTGCACCTCACCTTCAACTGTCAATATCAGGTAATTCTGGTCCTGGACGACGGTCACGGAATGTACAATAGATGTATGTGCGACAGCTTTGACGGATGCAAAGACCAAGAGAAGCTAACAAGACATAGGGCAGGGAGATCTTTTAATTTGTGCACACTTGGGGGCAGTTCCATAAGGGCCAACTATCAATTAAGATGTAACGTCACCATATCCTTGGAACCCACAAATTTGAATTAAAATCACAAACAATTGCACTGTCCACAGTTGACTTAGGTGTTTCCCCATGCATTATCTTCTGTTGTGTTTCACCGTCCATAATCATGATTTTAACGCCATTATCTTCTGTTGTGTTTGACCGCAACTGGCCCATGTGTACGTATGCTTCAATATTCAGAGGTGATCCTTCAATTCTTTGTTCTTGAGGTCGCTGCACACAAGCTAGGCAGAAATAGTGAAAACTGGCTTAGAGTTCGCCCCTTGACTACAGTTTCACACGCACCTCACCTTCACCTATCAATATCAGGTAATTCTGGTCCTGGACTAGGGTCATGGAATGTACAATAGATCGATGTGTGACAGATTTGACGGATGCAAGGACAAACGGAAGGTTGTTTGAATTAATGAGGCGCACAGTTGATCTATCGAGGACCAAGCAATCACACAAGCACGACACTAACATTTGCTAACGAGTTCATCATCGTGGCTACATCTCCGGGACCTGACTACGGGCGCTCGTCCCCGTGGCACTGTCACAATACCGCACACCGGCCACCCGGGTGCCGGCATGCGCCGCCGGCTTCCCCTACGTACTTGTATTATTATGTTTGCATAGGTTACATCGCGTGTCTGCCCCCACTATATACGAGAGGTCCAGGATACAAGTGTCATATTTGGGCACGACTTCATATCCTATCTACACACAGTCCAGATCCAAGTCCAACTGTAACCTACCTTGTACAATAATATTCGACACAACTCTAACAAAGGTAACAAGACATAGGGCTCGGAGATCTTTTAAATGGTGAGCACACTTTGCTAGCCCTACTTGTGGCAGTTTCAAAAGGGTTCAACAGGGCCAACTACCCCCTCTCGACCGCAACCGCGTCGCCCCCGCGGGCGGCCGGCCGTGCCTCCCCTCCTTCCCCGCGAGCCCTCCCCCTCTCTCCTCCTCCTCCCTGCCGCTGTCGCGGGCGCCCGCCGTGGGCCTGGTCCGGGCGACGTTGGCGGCGGTGGCCCCGGCCCTCCCCCGTCTAGGGTTTCTTGGGCGCGAGACGGAGCGCTCCGGGCGGTGTCTTCAGGTGGCAGCGGTCCTGCGTGGCGACGAGGTTTCCTTTCGCGGGCGGGTGCGAGCTCTGAGCGGCGGCGGCGCGGGCTGGTGCCGCCCGCCCGGCCCAGATCTG